>CAWUFW010007882.1:0-600000 GCA_963921515.1 Calotriton arnoldi
GGGGTCGATTCCGATTCGGGCCGGAAAAAGCACCGACCGACTCGGAGCCGGAATTAATTCCGACCGACACGTACCTGTGGCGCCCGACACGCCAAGTACGATGCAAAGCGTGCAAAATCCGACCGACACGTACTGAACCCAAGCCGAACGACCGAGCCGCACGGAAAACAGCAATCCGGCCGGAAAAACACGCGAATCGAACCGACCGACACGCACCCGGAACAAATCCAACCGAAACGTACACGCGAACTCCAAACCGCAAAGTACGATGCAAGGCGCGAAAACCAC
The DNA here is from genome assembly GCA_963921515.1 of Calotriton arnoldi. Classification (NCBI taxonomy): domain Eukaryota; kingdom Metazoa; phylum Chordata; class Amphibia; order Caudata; family Salamandridae; genus Calotriton; species Calotriton arnoldi. The sequence continues at coordinate 289 of CAWUFW010007882.1, forward strand.
GACCGAGTCGTACGGAGGACAAGCCGTACGACCGACACGCATAGAAAACTGCGAGCCGAAGTAACACAAAACACCGCGACCGACGCGTACGCAGCATAGAAAACTGCACAAACACAGCGTGAACGAAACGGAGAAGACCGTACGAGACAACTGCAGGGTCCGACTCGGTCACAAGAACGTTTTCAACATGCACAGAAAGTACTAAGGGAAAATACACAAAAAAAGGCCAAACAAGCAATTACAAAGCCAATAAATACTGGGGGGGTGGGGACAGAGAACAAAGACACACCCACAACTCCACCCATATAAAGGACACAAATCCCAACCATGATCCTTTGCAAATGCTATTCTACTGCCAGCACTCAACAGACAGCAACCACACACCCACAGCTCATCCCTCACACAAGCCACACACCATCAGCACACCAACAAATAGCTACCTCACATACACCCAGCAAAACACACACTCACACACCCTCACCTGCACACCAACACACACATCACTCACCATCACCACCCATCACCATGCCCCCCAAGAAGAATCACAAGTTCCTAGATTGTGAATTGGAAGTCCTGGTAGACGAGATCCTCAGGGTAGAGCCACAGCTGTTTGGCACACTGGTCCAACAGACACCCATCTCCCAGAAAACAAAGATGTGGGAGAGGATCATCAACAGGGTGAACGCACAATCACCATGTCTGCGCACAAAGACTGACATCCAGAACAGGTGGTATGACGTGCGCAGGAGGGTACGGGAGCTGCTGAAGAAGGACTACCTCCTGAGCCAATACACCGGCAGTGGCCCTCCTGCCAAGCCAGTATACCTCAGGCCCTGGGAGGAGAAGGTGCGGGCCATCCTTCCGCCAGTGAGCGTCTATGGACTAGAAAACATCCCAGAGCCTGGTGAGTACACAACAAATGTACACAATATTCTGCCACAATACACACACACATCACTGTCAAGGGGAGAGTCAAACCATGCACTCTTAGCAATTACACAGCAACCAGAACAGAATCATCCCAAAATGTGTATGTCAGTCAGATAAACACAACACATGCCATCTCAAAGTTACATTTAACCGTGTCATCACATGTACAAACACAACTACAACTACAGCTAGGCAGTGGCACAAATATAACTAACAAACACATCCAGACATGTAGCCACCACTACAACACCAACACACAGTGAAGACCACTGAAAGAAAGGAATTCTGTGTATGCTGGGCAAGTCAGTGTAGCCAATAGCATCATGGGAGTCGTAGTCACAGATATTGCTCACCCCCACAACTGTCCCATCAACACCACCATGAACCATGCGCACATCACAGGGAGTGGAAAAGGACTCACAAGATGGCTGACACTGGCTACTGCTGTGGGGAGCACAAGGCCCTGCTGGCAACTGTGCAACAACCAACAGCAGGACACCACTGACTGACATCCTGAGAGACAACTTCCACTCCCTGCAATGGAAGCACGTTCCATGGTGGGATATCTGGCTGGGTGGGAAGGAGGACTCGCAGCACTGACCATAGTCACAAGCACCTCCCCTCACACACCCCCTCAACACAAACTCCACATAACCCACCTGGGAGAATGCAATGCCTCACATCCTAACTCAAGATCCCACAAAGAACCACCACCCTGGGTTATGTTGTGTGAAGCACAGGGACACTCTTGGGACTTTTAGCCAAACAACTGCCAGGACAACACTCCCAGCCATCCTGTCAGCACAGGCAGCCCACCCCACAGGGAAGCAGAGTCAAAAGGAAGGAAGCATGGGCATGCTGGGAAGGGGGTGGAGGCAATAGCATGATGGGAGTCAGTAGGCACAGATATTGCTCAGCCTCACAACTGGCCCATCAACACCACCCTGAACCATGCTCACATCACAGGGAGTGGATAAGGACTGACAAGATGGCTGACACTGGCTACTGCTGTGGGGAGCACAAGGCCCTGCTGGCAACTGTGCAACAACCAACAGCAGGACACCACTGACTGACATCCTGAAAGACAACTTCCACTCCCTGCAATGCAAGCACGTTCCATGGTGGGATATCTGGCTGGGTGGGAAGGAGGACTTGCAGCACTGACCATAGTCACAAGCACCTCCCCTCACACACCCCCTCAACACAAACTCCACATAACCCACCTGGGAGAATGCAATGCCTCACATCCTAACTCAAGATCCCACAAAGAACCTCCACCCTGGGTTATGTTGTGTGAAGCACAGGGACACTCTTGGGACTTTTAGCCAAACAACTGCCAGGACAACACTCCCAGCCATCCTGTCAGCACAGGCAGCCCACCCCACAGGGAAGCAGAGTCAAAAGGAAGGAAGGATGGGCATGCTGGGAAGGGGGTGGAGGCAATAGCATGATGGGAGTCGTAGTCACAGCTCAACATCCCCCACCACATGGCCCAGCAAGCTCACACTCACGCATGCACATCCCACAGAGAGTGGAAAGGCCCATCAAAGATGTCTGACACTGTTGCTGTGTCGTGGGGAGCACAAGGGCATGCTGGGAACTGCACACCAACCAACAGCAGGACACCACTGTCAGCCATCTTGCCATTGCTCTCACACCCACACACACTGAACTCCCCACAAAAGCAAGTAAGTATGGGAATGCTGGGAAGTGGGGTGGAGGCAATAGCATGATGGGAGTCATAGTCACAGACATAGCTCACCCCCACAACTGTCCCATCAACACCACCCTGAACCATGCTCACATCACAGGGAGTGGAAAACAACTGACAAGATGGCTGACACTGGCTACTGCTGTGGGGAGCACAAGGCCCTGCTGGCAACTGTGCAACAACCAACAGCAGGACACCACTGACTGACATCCTGAAAGACAACTTTCACTCCCTGCAATGCAAGCACAGTCCATGGTGGGATAACTGACTGGCTGGGTGGGAAGGAGGGCCGGCTGTCAACCAAATACAACCAATGCAGACCATGTTCACACCCCAACAAATACATAGAAATGCCCAAATAATGCAGGACAATGTGCTACACCAATATCAACCCCTGACTGTGACAACTTAGGACAATGCAATGTACAGGCCCGCACCCAGAGGCACAGTCACAACTGTCAGGTGTGTCAACCATTGATGCCTGCAGAAACATAACATACATTGTGTGTGTCTCCCAAAAACAGGTGATGATGGGGACACAGCAGCAGACGCTGAGGAGTCCCAGTCCCAGGCTCAAGAGGATACGGAGCTCACTGGTGTCGTACAGCCTCTGCCCTCCTCGGATGAAGAAGACCAACCTGGCACCTCCGGTGCAAGTCAACATGCAGCACCAGCAGGACCACCAGCTGCAGCACCAGCAGGACCACCAGCTGCACCCCTGCACCCACCCCTCCAACGACTGTCACCACAAATACCATCCCTGCCGACATGGACAGAACAAGGAGCACCACCAGCACAGGGACCCTGGACCAACGTGGGGCCATGGACACCACCACCACCACCAACCCCCAAGGGGGACCAGGGTCATCTGTGCGTGCCACTGCACGCACTGCACATGTCGGCAGGGGTGGTGGGAGGGGTGGGAGACAGAGGTCGCTGCTTGCAGAGGTGTCTGGTGTGCATGATGACCCACAACTGGCACGCATAGCCGATGCGTACCAGTCCAGCACCGGAGATCTCAGCCAGGTAGTGGGGCTCCTCAGAGACATGAAACAGCAGCAGGCTGCCCATCATGCCCGCTTGGACTCACACATGTCCCGCGTGGAGTCCAAGTGGGACACACTGCAAGAGATGACGGCGGTGCATAGGGACATATTACAATGCCTCCGCCAGATGAACAGCAACCAGTCTACACCTCCCTGTGTGCCAACAACATCTGGTGCTGAACAAACTGCAACTGCCACAGGGAGGGAGGATGACTCTGGCGGAGAGTCCCCTGCACCGCAGCAGCCTGTACTTGAGGGGCCCCCCAAAGAAGAGGGGTCGTCCGAGGAGGGGCAAGTGAGAGGCCGATGGCCAAGTGCAACCCCCAGGAAGCCTGAACCTGTTCTGGATGTTCACCTTTGTGCACAAACTGTTCACCCTGTTGACGGCAACACAACTCCCACACATGACATGGGGAGTACAAGTTGGACCAATGTCTCAGACAACTGTGGCCCCGATACTGGGGATTTTGTCTACCAGGACTTTCAATTCACCTAGGAACTTCTGATTGCAATATAAATGTACAGCACTAACCATCCTATGCACTATTCACACAAATGTATCACAATAAACACACTAATACACCATACTTGCCTCTGTTGTGATTCCAACGTGGGTGCTGTCATGGGGATGATGAACTGCAAAATTACACTGTGTATGCGAACTGCAACAGCAAGTACAACACAGGCATGTGAGTAATGGCAACGTGACACATATGAGGGAGACACACCACCAGGGCTACACAACACATACACACCTAGGCCATCTGACTCATTGCCTACACTGATGTTGCCAGGAAAGACGGTGCAATGCACAGACACCACACCTATTCCCAGTTGTAGTCAAGTAGCCCACAGGTGCAGTAAGCAAATGGCAGTCAAATGTGTGACCACAGACAACGCACATCACAAAGTGAAGCACAGGTTTATTACACAGTTGCAACATGTCGTAACCACTACAGATGCAAGGTAATCCCACCTGGCAGCGGGCACACAGTCAACAACTGTAGAAGGAAGGAAGTCCATGGGTGTGGCGCACATCACCTGTAGGGACACAACAGCTACCACCCTGGAAGTACAATCACGTCGTCGGTGGACACAGTTGACCAAACGAATCTGAAAGTACCCTGTGAAGGACAGAAATGACACACAGTCAAAAGCAATGGAGAACAGGACAGAACAGCAAAACTCATGCACAATACATGTTACAAGATACCCACCCAGAACCAAGTTAGCATGTCAACACTGTTGGGGAGTACAGACCACCTGTAAGCACACATCGCTACACACATCCAGTCAAGTAGCCCATGGACACACTCCAACAGCACCAGAGCACCACCTACACATATCATGCCAACTCACATCATTGACATGACACCTCAGGATACTCACATTCAGCTAAAGAAGTTGGTGATGAGCTGTGTGCGGACATCACCCTCATCATCATCATCATCACTGGCATCGTGGTCCAGGCCAGGATCCTCCACAGGTGGCGGATGTTGGTCATTGTCATCCTGGATGAGAGGCAACTCCTTCCGCACTGCCAGGTTGTGGAGCATGCAGCAGACGATGATAATCTTGCACACCTTCGCTGGGGCATATGGGAGGGACCCTCCTGTCTTGTCGAGGCAGCGGAAGCGGCTCTTCAGGAGACCAAATGTCCGCTCAATCACTCTCCTGGTCCGACCATGTGCCTCATTGTAGCGCATCTGGGCTGGTGTCACAGGGTTCCTGAGGGGTGTCAGCAACCACGGCATGTTGGGGTATCCCGAGTCACCTACGGACAGACAAGTGCACATTAGCTGACTTGGAAAAGTGGGCGGAATACTACAGATCAGATCACACACAATGGCACAAAGTCAGTACACACCGACAAGCCAGGCACGCTGGTTCTGCATCTGTGCCATCATCCTGGGGATGCGACTACTCCTCATCACAAAGGCATCGTGTGCTGAACCAGGGAAACGGGCACACACGTGTGAGATGGTCATATCTGCAAGACACACCACCAGTGCATTGACCGAGTGGTAGTGCTTGCGGTTACGGTAGGCCTGCTCCTGGGCCTGTGGTGGTACCAAAGCCACATGTGTCCCATCAATGGAGCCAATGACATGCGGCATCCTCCCCAGGGCATAGAAGTCACTCTTCACGTCAGTGAGTCGTTGCAGTCTAGGGAAATAGATGTACCGGTTCAGGTATAGCAACATTGCCTCCAAAACATCGCGGAGCACACGGCTCAACATGGTCTGTGACATCCCACCAGCAGTCGCCACAGTATGTTGGAAGGTACCGGTGGCAAAGAAGTGTAGGGCTGCCATCACCTTCACCTTGGGGGTCAGCGCTGTAGGATACGGCCGGCCAGGCTGCAAATGTGGGGCCAACTGCACTGCCAAATCCTCAATCAGCTGCCTGGTGAAGCGGTACCGTCGGATGCTGTCCCGTTCCACCATCGTTGCCAGGTCTGGGAATGGTCTATGGACAGCAGGAGCCCTGCAGTGCAGAGGAGAAGAAAGCAAGATTGTCAGTCACCCCACATATGCGGCATTGAACACACTCAATATCACATCATACATCATTATGAGGCACAACTACATGAAGTGTGCAGTTCCGTAAGGACATGTATGGTACATACATGGCCAACATCTGTCATCACGGTTCAACAAGTGGCATCAATAAGTCCCAGGTTGGCCCATTGGATATCATGAGGCCGTGTCACAGTTCCCATCTCCTGCTGCCATGTCACAATCACCCCCCACAGTGACATGTGAGGACAGATGTGCCCCAGGCATCACAGCTCAACGACAGGTACATTCCCAGGGACCCTGTATTGCCACATGGACACTGGCATTACATGGAGTATCATGTATACACCACAGCAAAACAACCATGACCCCCACAGGTAGTGGTTCCACTTGCCTCTGCAGGACAGACATGGACGTCTGTGACACACACACGCACAACATCAAAGTCCATGCACACACAACGTGGATGTGGAGACTGTCTCCCATTGTGCACATGAAATCAGAGACATTGTAAACACTACATGCACACAGACTGTGGAGGACCATCACTATTGTGCCACTGGGACACCCTGGCTCAAACATACCGTCCCACATGGGACTCACGGGGTATGTGACATGACATACACATACACCACCGTGAAATGTGACCATGGCACATGCACAGATATGAACAGTTGCACATCACAGTGGTCATGTACACGTAACACCCAGGATCCTGTCCCCATGAACACGTGCACAGCCTGGGGGTGGCTGCCCCCAGGTGACACCCACAGGACAACATGTACACCAACATACACACAATAGGAAATGCAGCCTTACATGCCTTATGATACAGTTTGGACAGGCTGTGGTGTTGTAGGTGTGCCCCTCACTCCCTGGGAGCTATCTGTGGCTGGCATATGTTCATCTGAGACAGGCATGGTGACATATGCCAGTCACTTGTACAGGGATGCGTTGAACAGCAATGGACCGATCGGTGCACCCGGCCGGCCCATTGCATTCAATGTGTGCGGGTACGCGTTGTACCCCTGTACGCGTTGTACCGCAATGGACCGATCGGTGCGCCCGGCCGGCCCATTGCATTCAATGTGTGCGGGTACGCGTTGTACCCCTGTACGCGTTGTACCGCAATGGACCGATCGGTGCGCCCGGCCGGCCCATTGCATTCAATGTGTGCGGGTACGCGTTGTACCCCTGTACGCGTTGAACAGCAATGGACCGATCGGTGCGCACCCATTGTCAATGGCCTAGCCTGGCAACGGACGCGTTTTCGAAATTCGAACGAGTCGGTTGCTGGAAATTCAGTTGGTCACCCACAACAATGTTGCAAAATCATGTATGTCATGAAGTTGAAGATTTGAAGGATGCTGTGGGCGTGTATTGGTGCTGCTATTCCATGGATTGGCCAGATTCAGAAGATGCAAACGACTTGGACCTATCACTTTGGACACATGGGACAGTATCTGCCTCTGCAGCACATATATATTGCTGGCTGTTCCCCTGAGAGCTCACTTGCCTGCACTACATGCTCCAGGACGACATCTGCCACTGCACTGCTGCTGTCTCTGCCCCCTCTGGACCCTGCAATGGCACGTACTGTGGAGAGAGCCCCAGCCTTCAGCCTTGAGGAGAACCAGGCCCTGCTGGACAGCCTACTTCCACAGTACAGCAAGCTGTATGGGACACCAGGGGAGCAGGTGAGTGTTCTGTGCACTGCCTTTCTGAATGTGCATTTTGTCTGACTAGCAAGGCTGAAAGTCTGCACGCCACTGGCTAGCAGGCTCACTGAGTAGTTGTCACCCCCCATAGTGTGTAGTGACATGCACTGGACAGGTATGGTGCAGTGACAGTGCATTTGAACAAGGTTTTACTTCCCATGCAATGATACCATGTAGTGACTTCTGGCAAACTGTCCATGGGCAGCGTTGCACTGCCTGTGTACATCATGTGCCCCTGTGATTGAGACATGTATATACAACTGTGTCATGCACGGATATGTTGCATGTGTAGTAATGGCCTTTTCACTTTGTCATCCTGACAGGTTAATGCCCATCGGAAGCAGGAGATCTGGAAGGACATCGTCCGGGCTGTCCGGTCCGTGGGGGTCTACAAGCGCCGGATCCGCAACTGCCAGAAGAGGTGGCAGGACCTTCGGGGCTGGACCCGGAGGATTGCACGGGTCCAGCTGAAGCTGTCGCCTCCTCGCAGGAGGGGCGGAACACGGACCCTGACCCCCCACATGCTCCAGATCCTGGCGGTGGTGTTTCCAGACCTGGATGGGCAGCTGAAGGCCAGACAGCAGCAAGGAGGGGGTGAGTCAAAGACTGCACTGTGAACTCTGTATTACATGCTATGTGCCCTCCTCTGGCCTGGTTAAACTGCCACAGTACAGCAGTCATGTTGTCCAGGAGCCATGTCCCTCTATTGTGCACTGCCCACTCCTCATCTGATACCCAGGTGTGGCCCTTACATTCAGGGAATTGTGTCACTTGGGACTGTGTCCTTGCAGTTTGCTTCACTCAAGGTGGGGGACAGCATCTGTTTCCCTAACTCTGTTGTGGGCATCATGGGTGGGTCCATTGTTCACACAACGCCTGTGTTCGGACATGTAATCTGCGTGTTGCTTTGATATGCGGTCCACTTGCTGAGCTGAGCCACCACATGTGCCTGGGGTATCTGGCACACACCCATGCAGCGGGTGGGAACAATGTTTGGGCCCCAGGAGTGTGCAGATTACGTGTGTCACACATACATAGCCAGCTATCCACTGTCCAGGGCTCATCCCTCATTCATGTGGGGCAGGACAGTCATGCCTACTCCAGCCCATCCAATACACCTGTACTCCCACTCCCGTGTATCAGCTGACACGTTGTGCGCAGTGATTTGACCCCTCAGGTGTCTGCCTCTGTGTCAGTGTGCTGTGGATTTGTTGCCAGGACTGCTGGGGTGTTTCTCGGTAGGGGCTCAGCATGCCACTGGAGATGTGACCATAGGAGACGATACTTGTGTGTCACATAGGTGTTTGATCAGCTGCCCGTGCAGACTGGGGTATGCGAATGTGAAGTTCAGGCAGCTGTTTCCCATTCACAGCAGATTGTGAGGGGCTCAGGTTCAGAGGGTAGTGTCACAGGTCTCCCATATGTCCAATCGGTATGACCTGGACAGATGAGGGTTAAGATGATGTGTTGTGTGGGGGATGTACATGTGCACTTGTGCAGCTCCAGGACTTGCATTCCCCATGACCTACTATTGTGACACAGTGCAGAGTGTTGTTGTCTGGCTGCCAAGTCATACATCACTGAGACAGTGATGTATGACTTAGCAGTCATGCCTCCGCCATGGCATGTGTCTACTTATTGGTGATCCTGCAGGGGAGTGACATGTGCTACATGCACACCATTGTGGCGATGGCTATCAGGACATGGGTGCATCATGGTGTCTGTCGCTGGTATGCATCACATGCATTTCCTATTTGACTCTGGGCATCCCTTTCATCCGGAAACCTGTACTGACTCAGTGGCAAGAGTTGTGATGTGTGCATGTCCACATGCTACACCGTGTCCTCTGCACTGTCCAACTACTGTGTAGGTGGTGCATGTGTCCACACTGGGGTGTTGCTATCCAACAGACACCAGACAGATGGGTGCAAGGCCATGTGGGATGTGAGTGCCATGGTTGGCATCAGACTGACAATTGGCTTCTCCTGTTCAGTTAGGGCACTTTTAGCAATGTTCAACTAATGATGCCAGGGCTTGCTCTGTAATGTGCTGTGCTCACAGTGGTGTGTGCGTTTGGTGCAGGTGACTGATGTCTGTCTGTTTCCCCATTGTTTGCAGATACATCCACGGCCACGGAAGGGGACAGCTCCACGGACCAGGAGGAGCCGGAGAGCCAGACTGGGTCAGCAGCCGAGGAGTGGTCGGAGGGACCCAGTGGCACGGAGGGCGAGGGGAGCCACACCGAGGAGTCCTCAGCAGCATCCACCTCAGCTGAGGACCACAGCGGCTCGGAGGATGACTCCCTTATGGAGGCGGGTGTCAGCAGCCACCACACCCCAGCTAGTGTTGCTGTCCCCGCCACCACCAGCACCACCACCGCCCTCCCATCGGCTCCCATTCCCCAGGTCCGTGGAGGCTCCCATGTTCGGGAGCGTGTCTCCTTTGGGCCAGGCACCGCACCCCTGCCCCTGTGTCCCCTGCTGCCCTGAGTGAGGAGTCTGTGTACCTCCTTCGCCAGCTCCATGTAGGGCAGACAGCCATGCTGAGTGTCCTCCATGCGCACACCGCTCTGTTGACTCAGCTGGTGTCGTTCATGGAGGGCATCTCATCGGGCATGTCTGACCTACAGAGGGGCAATAGGTCCATGGACTCCTCCCTGACGGCAGCAGTGTCCCTCCTCAGACAGTCCCTCACCCCTCCTGCCTCTGCTCCATCCACACTCCCCAGCACCTTACCCGTCCCAAGCACACACACACCGGCACAGGCACACACCAGCACACACACGTCCAGCACACAGACACACACGCCACAAACAAAACGCACACGCACGCACAGTCAGGGGACTGAAACCAGACTCACAGGGGATGGGGCCCTGGAACACACACACGCATCCACGAGCACTGCGCAGTCCTCAGTTGCCTCTCCCTCCAAAGCACCCTCCCTTGCCTCACCTGCAACCCCAAAGACCCAGCGGCTCTTCCTCAGTGACCTCGGCCTCTTCCCCTCCGATCCAGCTGATACAGCATTCAGGGGGAAGAGGAAGCCCACCCACACGGAGCAGAGTGCCCCTCGCCCCCGGACACCCTCCCCCAGGTGCAGACAGACTGAGGCCCCCACCCGCAAGTCCCCCGGAGTCGTAAGAGCAAGACCCCCGCCGCCGCCCTGCAGCTCAGGCACCAGGTCTCCTTCCTCCATCCCTCAGGCCCCCACTCCACAGGTGCCCCCACCACACCCTGCCCCAGGTTCCCCCACCCACAGATATACCATCCCCAAGAGGATCCGGCCTTCTCCCCCTGCCACTTGCTCTCCCGGCACCACACCCCCTGCTGCGCTTGTCTGTGCCACTGATGTGGTGAGGGTGTCCTCCCCCTCTGTCCAGCCCACCTTGCCTGTTCCCCATTCTCCTCCCCTGGTGGTAGGCACTGCAGTGGAGTCCACTACCACCCTGTCTGACTTGGGCACTGCAGTGGCGGACCTGTCCACTCCATCTGCAGGGTCCACTGCAGTCGTGCCGGCACCCACAACATCTGAGTCATGCCCCCAGTTGTGCCGGCACACACCATGTCAGACACCTCCACTGCAGTTGTCAGTGGCTCTCCAGCACCCACCACCCCTTCCCTGCCTCCTCCTGGTGAGCCCTGATCCTGTCCCTGCGGTGCCTGGCCTGCCCCCCGGTTGCCCCTCCTAGTGGATTGTCCCTGGTTTTGTGCAGTGCAGGCATGCGTAGGGTGACATCTGCCACTGTCACCCTGTTTGGACTTTGACAATGGACTGGCCATTGGCCTTTGTGTTTTTTCTGGACTTTCACTTTTAAACACACATATGCTGAATAAAGCAACTTTCTGTTCTCTAGTGCTTATGCTTCTGATGTACATGTTGTTGATGATGCTAACCATGCCCTTGCTGCAGTGATGGTGATATTTGGTCTCATGATAATGAAGTGTTACTGTGCAGGAACACATGTGGTCCAGGGGGAATGTGTCCTATCCTGTGGTGTATCCATGTCATCCATAGCAGCATCTGAGGGTGTCATGTGTTCAGTATTTGGCAATGGGATTTCCTACTTACATTAGCAATTTCACATCTGTGGCTTCCACCCCTGCACATCTGTTGTGCCTGCCATTGTTCAATTCGTCTACTTCCCTGACCGTGTGGCCATCTCCACTGGACATGCAGGTTTGGGCATCAATGGGGAAGGACTCATCTGTGTTGTCAGTGCAACATTGCTATACAAGTGTGTTGGATCAGTGCTGATGATTTCGTTGGCACTCCCATGACCAGGCTGATGTGACGGAAGCCTTCATTTGGTGCTAATTGTTGATTGTGTGACCAAGTGCTCAGCTGACATGATGGGGCCCTACTGAGGCAACATATGGCACAGCTTTCCTCACACAGGAGTGGAGTCCCCTCATGGCAGTGTGTACTCCTGTGACATTGCCTGCGCCCAAGGTGTGTGTTGTATGAGCATGTCTGTGTGTTCACTTCCGTTTTGCTGTGCATGCTGTGATCCCTAGTGTTGTACCTGTTTGTGATGCTTGCTGAGTTGACCTATGTTCCCCCAAAGTCTTCTCCCTGGGTTCTCTGTGATGTGGGTGCATGGCACATTACTGGTCATCAGGGTGTCACCCATAGGTGTGTTTGCTGTCAGGGCTGAGTTTGTGTGCAGACGCAGATGGGTCACAGTCAGGTTTCCCCTTGGCACTTGTTGTTTGCACCTGTCATGTGATTTCCAGTTTGTGTTATCTTTCAGTGATTGTGACACGTTGTGTGTGTGACTGCTGGCACTCCTCAGGGTCCGGGCTGCAATGTTGGTTGTTGTCTATGTGTGTTCTTTGTGGGTGACCTTGGCTTCTTCATTGGTGTGTGACTGTGGCTGGGATCCCATTGGTTGGTGTGGTATTGCCGTCATGTCCATGTACAGCGTAGTGTGCAGTGTGTCAGACATTCAGGAGTCTTGTTGAGTGGCCATGTGTGATGTGTTTCTGCACCTTGGTTCCCACCCACCAGCCTGGAATTGTCATGGGTGCATGTGCAATGTCACCAGTGCATGTGTGCTTCACTGCTGCACATTGTTGGAGGTCGAGGTGTGTGGTGTTGAGTGTGTGCAGATGAGAGTTGTTGCCCAGCTAGACCCCTGCCTCCATGTTGGCCTTGGCTTACTGGCCGTGCTGATTGATTTGTGCTTGTGTAGGTGTGATGGTAGTTTGTTGCTCAGGACACATGACTGTGGTTCACAGTGTGAACGACATTTAGCTTTGTCATCACAGTGGGATTGTAATGCAGCCCAGGGTCACCACATTGTGGGGGCCCTGGGGGTAGTGCTGTGGTGTGTCTGTGTCTTGCTGTGTCAGTTGCTGTTCCTACGTGCCTGTGTGACATGTGTGATTTGTGCTCCCTCTCATCTGACAATGCCTGATTGCCCACATAGGGGATTTGGATCCATGAGTTACCTTTGTGTGGCACTGTATGCACATCTGTATAATTGGTATTCAGGCCTCCTCATGTGTTGTGTGGTTGCCTGGGGACACTGGCACCCCCCTCACCTGTTGTGTTTGATGTGCAGTGTGGGTCTGCCTGTTTGTGTTTGTGCATCTGCACCACTGCATTGGCATATCTTAGGTGTGCCATTGGCTGTATGTAGTTTGGTGGGTTTCCCCTGCTGTCCCTGGGACTCCTAGGTCATCAGTCAGCACAATGATCATGGTTTGTGTGTCCCATTGCTGCCATGGTATGGTATCTGTTCACCTCACATCTACAGTCTCCACAGGGTATCTGCATTTGTGTGCCCATTGGTGCAAATATGTGGGTATGCATTCTGATGGTCACTTCTGTCATTGTGTCATTGATGAATGTTGACTGTGTCAGCCCCCATGGGTGTTGTTTGTCTGCACATGGCCAAAGGTATGTCTTATTTGCACTGCAGTATTTGCCTCCCCCAATCTATGTTGCAATGGGACACATGCACTACTTTGCCACTGATGTGTTTTATGTTCTGTGACCAGGAATCATCCATGCAGTTTGGCAGTTGCAGCTTTTTCTTTGTCAACACTTACATTTTGGTCACTGTGATGATGGGGGTTTGGACCCCATTGCCACAATGTTCAAAATGTGCTTCAGCTATGGACCCCACACTTACCTTTTGGTCACTGTGATGATGGGAGTTTGGACCCCATTGCCACAATGTTCAAAATGTGCTTCAGCTATGGACCCCACACTTACCGTTTGGTCACTGTGATGATGGGGGTTTGGACCCCATTGCCACAATGTTCAAAATGTGCTTCAGCTATGGACCCCACACTTACCTTTTGGTCACTGTGATGATGGGGGTTTGGACCCCATTGCCACAATGGTCATGGCCTGCTTGCATTGTGGGGGCCACACACATATATGTGTGGCACATGTGATAGGGGGTCACATTGTATGTTCAAAGTCATGTTCAGTGTTGTAGGCATTTGACACAGTCTACACACGCTTGTCATGGTGTTGGGGGGATGTCTTTTTCTTGCATTCCCTAGGTTGTGGTGTGCTGGTTGTGTCATGCATTGTCCATCCTATGAGTGGGGGTGGTGTTGGTGGTAGGCATCCAGCCCCCCATGGGTAGAGGTGGTAGTAGTGACAGGCATCCAGCCCCCCCTGGGTAAGGGTGGTAGTGGTGGTAGGCATCCAGCCCCCCCTCGGTAGAGGTGGTAGTAGTGGTAGGCATCCAGCCCCCCCTGGGTAAGGGTGGAAGTAGTGATGGGCATCTGGCACCCCCATGGCTAAGGGTGGTAGTAGTGGTAGGCATCCAGCCCCCCTGGCTTAGGGTGATAGTAGTGGTAGGCATCCAGCCCCCCCTGGGTAAGGGTGGTAGTGGTGGTGGGCATCTGGCACCCCCCTGGCTAAGGGTGGTAGTAGTGGTAGGCATCCAGCCCCCCCTGGGTAAGGGTGGCAGTGGTGGTGGGCATCTGGCACCCCCCCTGGCTAAGGGTGGTAGTAGTGGTAGGCATCCAGCCCCCCCTGGGTAAGGGTGGTAGTTGTGGTAGGCATCCAGCCCCCCTGGGTAAGGGTGGTAGTAGTGGTGGGCATCTGGCACCCCCCTGGCTAAGGGTGGTAGTAGTGGTAGGCATCCAGCCCCCCCTGGGTAAGGGTGGTAGTAGTGGTAGGCATCTGGCACCCCCCTGGCTAAGGGTGGTAGTAGTGGTAGGCATCCAGCCCCCCTGGCTTAGGGTGATAGTAGTGTTAGGCATCCAGCCCCCCCTGGGTAAGGGTGGTAGTGGTGGTGGGAATCTGGCACCCCCCTGGTTAAGGGTGGTAGTAGTGGTAGGCATCCAGCCCCCCTGGGTAAGGGTGGTAGTGGTGGTGGGCATCTGGCACCCCCCTGGCTAAGGGTGGTAGTAGTGGTAGGCATCCAGCCCCCCCTGGGTAAGGATGGTAGTTGTGGTAGGCATCCAGCCCCCCTGGGTAAGGGTGGTAGTAGTGGTGGGCATCTGGCACCCCCTGGCTAAGGGTGGTAGTAGTGGTAGGCATCCAGCCCCCCTGGGTAAGGGTGGTAGTAGTGGTAGGCATCTGGCACCCCCCTGGCTAAGGGTGGTAGTAGTGGTGGGCATCCAGCCCCCCTGGGTAAGGGTGGTAGTAGTGGTTGGCATCCAGCCCCCCCTGGGTAGGGGTGGTAGTGGTGGTGCGCATCCAGGCCCCTGTGTGCATATGTGGCATTGGTGATGGGCATCCCGCCTCTATGGTGCTGCTGTTGCTGGTGTAAGTAAATTCTGCATCCCTCTGTGTGTGTGTGATGTGTCGTGTACGTGTTGTATGTTTTTGTGGTTGGTGTCTGACTTACCTTCTGCGCCGTACGCGTCCGTGCCTGTTCCGGTAGTAAATGTAGAATATTGGTAGTATCGGGACGAAGGGATTCATGGTTGGTTCGTGTCGTTCGTCTTTCTCGTTGCTTCGCATCGTCCTCGTCGCTGGCGTGTTCGCCTCGTAGCCGTGGATCGTGTTGCGGCGCGAATCGGAGCTTATGTGCGCCTCTCGTGGAAGCTTTGACGTGCCGGACGTAGCGACGGGTTTGGCGCGTACGGAAAGCGCATCGTACTTGTTCGGCCGGACGGGGCTGCATTTTCCCTTCCGTGCGACTCGATTCTGCGTTTCCGGATTCGCCTCGGTCGGAGAACAGGACCTGGATTGGGTGAGTACGACTCGGCCGGATTCTGTGCTGTTGTGCGCATCGTACTTACTCGTTCGGAATGATGTACGGATTGGTCGGGAAACAGGCATTCGCATGGCTTTTGTCCCGACCGAATGGTATTGGGTGCGCCTCCGATCGAGATCGGAATCGGCCCCTGTGTCTCACGGCAGCATGTCTCCACCTCCACGTGCCACCACACCACCTGGTTCAAGCAGCCCTCCGGCTCCCAAAGCCACTGATGCCTCTACCTCAGCTGGTCCTCTCTCTCCCAGGTCCAGTCCTCCAACTGGGCCCGACAATCAGCCACCTCCCAGTTCGACTGACAGCCAAGTCTGAGGCTAAGTCCCCCTCCCACACCTGTCTCTCCCACAGCGGTACCTGGACTGCCCATTGTTATCCCCTTGCTGTGTTGCCGACCACGGCAGTGTACGGTCTCACCCATTCCCTGTGCAGGTTCTCATGCACACATGTGCCTACTTTGAACTATGGACTGGCCACTGGCCTTGCTGTTTTTCACTTTGTTTGCCCATCCCCTGTGCAGGTTCTCATGCACACATGTGCCTACTTTGAACTATGGACTGGCCGCTGGCCTTACTGTTTTTCACTTTGTTTGCCCATTCCCTGTGCAGGTTCTCATGCACACATGTGCCTACTTTGAACTATGGAGTGGCCACTGGCCTTGCTGTTTTTCACTTTGTTTGCCCATTCCCTGTGCAGGTTCTCAGGCACACATGTGCCTACTTTGAACTATGGACTGGCCACTGGCCTTGCTGTTTTTCACTTTGTTTGCCCATTCCCTGTGCAGGTTCTCATGCACACATGTGCCTACTCTGAACTATGGACTGGCCACTGGCCTTGCTGTTTTTCACTTTGTTTGCCCATTCCCTGTGCAGGTTCTCATGCACACATGTGCCTACTTTGAACTATGGACTGGCCACTGGCCTTGCTCTTGTCTACTTTTGATGCCTATCTGGGTAATATGTAATAAAGACAGTTACTCCTGTTGTCTGCTTTGTAGCTTGCTCCATGTCTTTCCAGCACTGTCCACCTCACTTTTGGCTAGCCCATTTATTGTCCTCCATTGCTGCTGACATCTGGTATGTGTATGTGGCTGTGTGTCAGTGTGGGGTGTGTCTTGGTGACTTGACAGGCAGTGTGTACAGTTAAGTGGTTGTTCATATGCAGTGTGAGTGTTCATTTTGTGATTGGACTCAGTTTGCTTGACATGAGTGGAGGGTAGGTGTGTGGAGGAGGGATGCCCTGCCCCTGAGCTTCTGTGCAGGGGGCTCCTCTTCACCCCCACCTTCTGAGACAGGCTCCCTGGTTGTTTGGTGTGTGTGGTGCAGGGTCTGGGTACACCTGGCTGGTTAATTTTGCAGGGGGGGCACAGGAGGAGCACAAAGCATGTCCCCTAATGGGTGTGGGGGGCGTAGTGTGTGAAGGGTGGAGGTGGGGCCCTATGATCTTTGTGGACTGCCCAGGCCTGGCGCTGGCCCTGCCTACTACATTGTGTGCATGTGTTCCCGCGTCTGCACCGCTGCGGTAACATGACCGGGACATTGCTGTGATTTCACTGTTGATGGTTGGCCCGGATGCGGAGGGGTGATTTAGTGACAGGTAGGACATGTGTGGGTACACTTGGGGATGTGTTCCTGTCCCCACCAGAGTGTCTGATGTGGACAGGAACCGTATGTCAGCCCAGGAGTTGTGTTTTGTGGTTGTGTGCGGAGTTGTGTGATTGCATACCTGCGGCATTGTCTGCGACGGGCCATTATTTGCTGGTAGTGGATCAGGTACAGCACTGGAAAGGCGTGTAGAGCTGGATCCATTGCGGTCGGGACCGGGTGGTGGTGACCGGGAGTCTGGTTTCGCGCTCCGCTGTCGTGCTTCCGCCGTCTCTGGTTGGGTGGTTTTTCCGCTGCAGTGTGATGGGCTGTTTGGGGCATCGTGATTTGTACGGCGGACGGGACGTCATTCCGCACGGCAGTGGGTCTCTATTGGCTCACACCGCCGCGGTGGCATGTGCCAATTTGTGGCGGTTCACGGCGCACCGCGGCGGACGTGAAATGGGCTATGTTTGCCCATTGTAATATGGCGGGCGAGTGGACCGCTGCTGGAGTGCAGTAAATGGCATTTTCCGCCACTGCCACCATCGTAATGAGCCCCCAAGTCTTTTTTTCATTTTTATTACGCAGCCATTTTTTTTCTCATTTCCTCTCTTTTCTATCTATCTGTTTCGTTTTTAGGTCATTTTTTAAGACGGAACCTCGCGATTGGGAGCGGCGTTTCGTTGCTTAATGTAAGTTTGATATAATTTACTTTTAAGGTAGGTTTAGGGTAGGGGCGAGGTAGTAGTAGTGTAATTAGGTTTGTTAGAACATTATTTGTTAGTTTTTGGTGTAGTTAGGTGTTGTTTTGGTAGTTTAGTGTTTTATGTGTTTGACGTAGTGTTGGATGGGAGTAGAGTGTTATGTAGTGTTAGTTATGTGTTGTTTAATTCTGCTATGTTGTGTTTATTGTTAATGTTTGTGGGTTTGTACGTGTTGTTGTGGGTGGGTGCTCTTTTATTTTCTTTACAGATTTACGTTTTTTTTTTTTTATAAAAAGGAAAATGTATCTTGTTTATTTAAAACAAGTTGTTTTGCATTTCCTTTTATTTTTCGGGTTTGTTAGAGCGTTTTTTTTTAAAGGTATTTTTCGGGTTATTGAGGGTTTCGTTAATGAGAGGATTGCGTTGTTGGAGCCTTTTTTCTACAGTTGTATTTTTGCTTTTTTGGGGGGGGGGTTCTCTTTCCGAATGGATTTGTATTTCGATTTATCTTCTATGGATTTATTGGATTTCCAGGATTGTCTACTGCTACATAACTGGAAGTTATTTTTTATTATTATGGGTGGGAAATGTTTTTAGTTACATTGATTTGTTTGTTTATTTTTTATTTTAATAATTATATTAAGTCATATATATTTGTGTTATGTTTTAAATTTTACATGACATACTTATAATTATTAATTAAAAAATAGTAGCATTATGTTGTTTAAATGTTTGGAAATGTAAAAATGCTTATGGTGTTTAGCATTGTTTTTCTTTATTCATTTAGTTATCATGTCTAGGTATTCTAGACCTTTGGTGTTTCCAAATAGTGTAGTTTTGTGTTATAGGTATTCATACATCGTTTTCGTTTGTTTACTTAGTTTAGGGCCGATTTTAGGGCCAGATTACGATGGCGGAAGGCCTGCCACCGACAGCCTGTCATTGGCCTGCCCTCCGCCATCGCACAGCCCTTTCCGCCCACCATATCATGGTGGCGGGGGAAGCGTTGGTGAAGCGTGGTGGTCGGAAAGACCGACCACCACGGTTCTGACAGGCAGTCCTTTTCCGACCGCCTGTCGGAGCAGCAACATTGGGCAGCCTTGTGGCGGTGCCTGCTAAGCACCGGTGTTGGGATCATGATATCCCTTTCGCACGCCTGTTCATGGCGGTTAACCCGCACTGAACAAGTTGGCGGAAAGGGACCTTGGGGGCCTGTAGCGGGCCCCCCTTCAGCCCGGGCAATTTCTCTTGGGGAATGGGGGGCACCATATACATTTCCATGCACCATGTGGCAGGAACCGCATGGTGCCTGCCACGTAGTGCAGGGAAATGTAAACAGTGCCCTATTTACATTGCGGCGAGTGCTGCAGCTAGCAGCACCGCCACAATGTAAAGTATGACCAGTGCGACCACCGCAGTGGCGGTCACATCATAATGCGGTGGGTGGGTAGGCCACCTCGTAGGCATCCGGTCCCACTACCACAGTGATGGCGGTCGGACGAAAGTCCTACCGCCATCGTAATTACCCCCTTAGTTAGGGATTGTTCTAGCCTTAGCTCTTGATAGCTTTGTTCTTTTTTCATAGCTTCTATAAGTTTATGTAGGGTTGGTTGTCCTCTTCCTATTGTGGCTTGGAAGGCATTGTGCCATCCTTCCACTGTGTTGTTGGTTTTAGCTTTTTGAGCTAGAGTACTGTTGTAGACGTTCCACCAGAGTATTTTGAACTTGGGTTGTCACGGGTGCCCTGATCTATGTAGCCTTCCCACCCAAGTGTCTTCAAAGTAGTC
This sequence comes from Calotriton arnoldi, assembly GCA_963921515.1. Taxonomy (NCBI): domain Eukaryota; kingdom Metazoa; phylum Chordata; class Amphibia; order Caudata; family Salamandridae; genus Calotriton; species Calotriton arnoldi. The sequence goes on from CAWUFW010007882.1 coordinate 20,475, forward strand.
TAGGAAGGGAGTTAGTTTAGTTTCATTTGCTTGATAGAAGGGGCGTTTTTAAGAAGTAGGTGATAATGGTTTGATACTTCAGTTGTTGGTACATAGGCCAGGGCTATTAATTTTTTATTTGGTAAGCAAAGTTGCTACTGGTGGCGTAATCTATACTTAAAGTAGATTTTTGCAGGTGTCTCCAGATACTTTGGTTAAAGTGGTAATAGCAACCTTGTATTGCAGAGTGTGGGTATATTTTTAAAATTGATTGAATCCTTGCTTGTTCAAAATCAATTAGGATTTTTTGCGGAAAGTAGTTGTCGGTGTATTGTTTTAATCTTGTTAGGAGCTCTATGTATATGGTGTTTTGTTTATTAGGGAGTAGTGCGTAAATGAAGGGGATGTTAGTATCTTCATATTCACCGTGGATTGTATATAGTTGATAAAAATGCTTGGGGCAAACTTTGAATGTGCCATCCATCATCCACGTTTCACAGTTATGTTTTTGTAAGTTGTTGTTTGTTGCAAAGATGATAATTTGTTTTTCATGACTGTTGTTGTCATATAAAAGGATTTTTTCATCTTTGTGGGTGATGGTGCATTTTGGTAATCTTTGTATTTCTTCAAAAGTTTTGGGGGTGGGTGGTGTTTGGGCTGTAGCTCTTTTAGCGTGCGCAATTAACCTCTTCAGAGTGGGGCTAGTTGGTAGTTGTCCTGTGACATGTTCAGGTACCCTAGTTAAGACGTTTTTAAGTATTTGGGTACTTGTTTGTTGGGAGCTGGTACTTGCTTCTCTGATTGTCTCGAGAGCATCTCTAACCTCAATTTCAGTTACTTTGGGGGGATGGTTGTGTTCTTTGATATTCACTACATTGGTTTTGATTGTGGTGGCTCTCCCATAGAAAGAGTTAGAGTAATATTTACTGCAGTTCCAATGTGTTTTGTTTCCAGTCATTTTCTCTTGTGTGTAGGTGTAGCCCATGTAGCACAGAAGTAGTTGTCCCTTTTGTGAAGTAATTAATGTTGCTCCTTCTGCCATTTTTGGTGTATCTGTGAATATATGTATATATATATTTATTAATTATACGATTTTGAATTGTAAATATTTTGTATAGTTAATATATTTGAAAATAAACATACATGTATTTTAATTTGATTTTCTTGATGGATATTTTTTCGATTGTTGATGTTTATCCACTGGTTCTTTTTTCTGTTGGCTTAAAAGCAAAATGTTATTTTTATTTAAGTGTTACATTTTATTGTGTTATTGTAATTATTTAGTTTCTATTTTTATTTAGTAGAGGAAAAAAAATACTTACTATTTTTCGCCAATGTTGATTTCGATGATTTTGTTGTAGGTTGCAGTTCGTAGAAGCTGGCAAGAGAAAAATATTTGCTAGTTATATTTGCTTTTTAATTTATTTAATTTTTTTAATTAGTTTGTTGTATTTGTTGGTTAATTTATATACTTATTTATTTTTATATTTTTCTGAAGTGTTGCTTTTGTCTTTGTTTTGGAAGTTAATCCTTGTTTTGACTTTTTTAGGTGAAGTTTTATAGAGGTGTAATCTGTGAAATATAAAATAAAAGGTTATAATATTAGTATATTTGTTTATTTCGCTTTTTGTCTCTTTATTTAATTGAGAGAAAAAAACTTACTGAATGTAGTTGGTGAAGTTTCTTTTGTTGATGTTGGTTTTTGTTGAATTTTGTAAAAGCTGTTAAGAGAAAAGTATTTGTTAGTCATAATTCCTTATTTATTAAATTTATCGTTTTTTCATAGTTAGGTTTATTTGCTGGTTAATTTATATACTTACTTTGTAATACATTTTTCTCTTATGTTGATTTTGTATTTCTTTTCAAACGTAATGTTTGGTTTGGGGTTTTTGGGTGGAGTTATTGTGAAGTATAATCTGTGAAATATAAAAAAAATTGTAATTTTAGTTAATTTGATTAATTATATTATTTAGTGTTTATTTTTTTTATTTGTAATTATATGAATATACTTACTTTTTTTAGTTGATGGAGTGTCCTTGGTCGATGTTGTGGTCTTGTTGAATTTTGTAGAAGCTGTTAAAAAGAAAAACATTTGTTAGCTATGTTCTGTTATTTTATTAAATTTGTTACTTTTAAATAATTTACGTTATTTATTGGTTTAGTCATATACTTACTTTGTGTTATGTTTTATTGTTGTTGTGTACGTAAATCTTTGTGTTGAATTTTCTAGGTGCAATTTTAGTGAAGTTGAATCTGTTATAAATCAAGGAAAACATATTATACTATTTTTAAAAGCTTAATTCATTTATTAAGTTACAAAGGGGGTCATTACGATGGTGGGCGGATCGCCCCCGCCGGGCCGGTGGTAGTCACCGCTGGCCCGGCGGGGGACGATCTGCCCGCCATCCACACATCAAAGACTCCCCGTCACATTATCATGGCTGGGGGGTCCGCGGCGGACGAAAGACCGTCTGCCGCTTTTCCGCCGGTCGACTCGTCGACCGGCGGAAAACATGGTTAATATGGTGGCAGTGTCTGCAAGACACCGCCATCCATATTACGATGACTGCGGAGATCAGCCTTTCCATGGCGGCGTTGCTGCCATGGAAAGGCATGTGGTCTTTGCCTTTGGGGGCCCATAGCGGGCCCCCACAAAGTTGGGAGGGTGGGGGGGTGCACATGGGGGTCATTGGCATGGACAAAGTGGCAGGCACCGCGCGGTGCCTGTCACCTTGTGCATGCCAATGCACGACGTCTATTCCCAGCATTGTGGCGGGCGGTGCTGTGAGCACTGCCCGCCACAATGCTGGGAATAGGGGTTGCCACCGCCAATGTGGCGGTGGCATCCTAATTTCAGGTGCGGGACCGCCGCACCCCTTGCGGACGGTCCCGCATTCCGTTACGGTGGCAGGCAGACTTTGTCCGCCCGCCATCGTAATGACCCCCAAAGTTTTGTGCTTACCTTTATTGCGGGATGTTTGGAATAGTTTTTGGTGTCGTTTTTCGTTCTCTCTTTTCTCTCTCAAAGGTTCGCTCTTCCTCCGTCGTTGTCAGTTATATGGTAAATTTTATGCTAATCATTTGATAGTTTTTTTTGTTTGTATAATTAGTTAGAGTTTTCTATTAGTTTGTGTTTGTGTGTTTTAAATGTATTGGTCGAGATAGCTTTTTTGAATTTTTTAGCTGTTACAATTTAATTTGTTTAATAATTATTATGTTTATTTATTGTTTGTTTTTATTTTGTTTATTGTTAATATTTAATTTCATATGTAGATAAATGTGTTATATATTTTTATATATTATATATATTCATGTCTTTTTATTTGTGATATATTTTTAATGTTGTATTGTTTTTTTATTTATTTGTTTTTGTATTTTTAATTTATTTGTTTCAATTAATGTGATTAAAATGTAATTATTTTTATTGTTTTTTAAAAATATTTGGTATATGTTATTTTATTATAGTAAATAGTATTATTTTATGTTTAAATGTTATTTTCGATATAGATTATATGTATTTTATCGATGTTTGTGTTGTCGATATTATTTATATCGATATTTTTGTTGTGTTTCATTTTATTTTAATTTTATCGATATTTTTGTGTTCTATATTTTTGTCCTCGATATTTTGATAATCGAGATTTTTTTAGACAATATTTATTTATCGATGTTAGTGTCATTTCTATTTTGTGTAATGTGTACCCAGGCACTCCTGGTATGATGGCTATTGCCGCAAGGCTAAGAAAACCCTCGTCTCAGCCATTAAATCAAATGATAAGTTGGCAATAAAGGCAAATAGGATATTTTACAAAAACACAATTAAGCTTGCTAGAAGAAACTGGGAAGAAGAAAAATGGGAGAGCTTGAGGAATGTTCTAATTAGTAGGGACATGAGATCTTTCTGGAATCTTGTAAATACAGACTCCAAAGAGGATAAGCCAGCTATTGAACCAAACCTAGGGGCTGAAGTCTGGAAGGCCCACTTTCAGTCACTTTATTCCAGGGTGGAGGGTGACTCAGGGCAAGCTGTAATTCAATGCCCCCACTTACAGCTTGCTTGCTTGGACACCCCTGAAATTTCTATAAAAGAGATAACGGCCGCTATTGGCCGAGTAATCCCTGCAAAGGCTCCGGGCCTAGATACGATCCCTGGTGATCTCTATCGCACCGAACCGAGCATTTGGGCCCCGTATCTGAGGACCGTATTCAATGCTATTCTCCAGGGAATGGAGATCCCTACAACATGGTTAGGGGCGGAAATTATTCCAATCTATAAAAAGGGATCACCCCTCCATCCTGCGAATTATCGGCCCATTAGTCTTATTGATGTCACACAGAAAATCTTTGCCCGAGTGCTCCTGGACCGTTCACAGAATTGGATGGATGAATTTTCCATTCTTAGTCCCTACCAGGCCGGTTTTAGAGCAAAAATGTCCACAATCGATCAAGTTTTCAGGTTCCAACTACTGCACTGGAAAACAGATCTTTGTGGACTTAAAATCAGCATTCGATTTAGTCCCCAGGGAGAAATTATGGGCTATCCTATTAGATCTGGGAGCCCCCCCATATTTATGCCATATTTTGGAAAGATTACACGAACACAACTTTGCCCAAATTAGATATGGGAAGAACGGAGAGCTCACTGACCGCATACCCATAGAGAGGGGCGTACAGTGTGTCTTGGCCCCGACCCTCTTTTGCATTTTTATTAATGGCCTAGTGGGGGCATTGACAGCGGGAGGGGATATAGATGCTCCTAAATTGGCAGGCCGCAAGGTACCTGCCTTAATGTTCGCAGATGATACCCTCCTGCTGTCAAAGTCCCCTATGGGTATACAGAGGGCTTTGGATATTTTCCACTCATTTTGCAAGAACATGGGCCTGGAGATCACACCCAGAAAACCAAATACATGGCTTTTAATACAGGCCACACAAAACGTCCCAATCCCCAACTAGACAGGGAATTTCTAGAGAAGGTCCCTGTATGTGAATACTTGGGATTGTCCCTAAATGAGAAAATGGAATGGGGTGTTCAAATCAAGAAGGCTTGTCTAAAACTGGCTCAAACATCAGGGGGCTAGCGAAGTTGCATAGAAAGTGCGCACATAAAAAGTTGGGGCCGGTGCTGGAAATATACAAGGCACAAGCCAGAGGAGCTGCCTTGAATGGGGCAGAAATCTGGGGCCATCAGCCATCTGAACAACTTGCCAAGATTGATAACTTATTTTCCAGACAACTTCTGGGTCTCCCCAAAAGTACACTGCTTACCCCGCTCCGAATGGATCTTGGAGTTAGCCTAATTGCATCAGAGGTCGCCCTTAGACCTCTGCTATATTGGCGCCGCCTATGGAGTACCCCAGAGCTATCTATGTTTAGAGAGGAACTGAGGGAAGTGGCAAATCTTAATGGAGAAAGCAAAATATCTTGGCTCGCTTACATTAAGAATTCTCTAATATCCATGGGAATGGGAGATTTATGGACCAGTGCCGAAGACTGCTGTCCGCTAATGCCTAGGAAGGTTCTGATAAAGAAATATAAGGATTATAACCTTACCCTATTGCTGGGGAGTTCAAGGACTGGCACATTGACAACATCATTTTTAGATGTTAAACTGCAATATAGCTTAGAATCTGTTTTAGATGATATACAGCCATCTCTTGCTAAAAAACTATATTTGCAGTTCAGGCATGGTACACTTCCCTTGCGTGCCTTTACACATAAGTGGGGGGTAGTCTCAGAAAAGACTGTCCGACATGCAATAATTGTTTAGAGACCGACCTACATGTATTGTTTATTTGCCCGGCATATAAGATAGTAAGACATCGCTGGCTACGACAGCTGTGCAGGAACCTTGGAACTTCTCACTGCTTACAGGCCTTTAGGATCCTTAAGTATGATAGTAGTATGCCTATCGCGTATTCAGTGTCCCGCTATCTGTTTTCAATGTGGTGCGCACGCCGAGTAGTTTTAAAGAAAAGGCAAGCCCAACTAATTAACCCTACTTCCCCATTGTGACCTGAGGTTCTTTTTTAAAGTCTGTTTTTATACATCATGATTGAGATACCTGTACTTTTCAAAGAAAAAAAAAAAAGAATATGTATATATGTTTTTTTTTTTTTTTTTTTTTATTACTCTTATGAACTATTGATCAAATATTTAAATGTGTATGTTTTTAACGTTGGACATGTTGCACTGATTATATTGTAATCTATCTGTTTTTATCTGTGCTTTTATGGCCTTGTTAGGCCGAAATAAAGTATCTCTTGACTTGACTTGTATTGTGTATCAATATTTTTGTTTACGATATTTTTGACTCAATAAGTTTGTAGTTCGATGTTATTAGAGTCAATGTTGTATCAGTGAACCACCGGGAAGGATGTTGACCGCTAAGATAAAATGACCCTTGGCAACCAATGTCATAGTACAGGTAGTGGGTGACAATGGCACAACTCATCAGAACACGGATCAGATTATTCAGACAGTTCCAGTTGCATGCTTCGAAGGTGACACCTCCTTACCAGGGACATGGCCAACTACCTCGACACTACAGCCTTAGGCCTCTGTCTCTCCTAAATTGTGAAAACAACATTCTGGCCAAACTAATTGCTAACCACCTCAATCTTTTGCTGTCAGATTTGGTTTGTCAGGACCAGTCCAAATTCATCCTGGGCCGTTCTAATGCCCATAACCTGCACACTATCTTTGCTCTTATGCATGTCCTGAACCCTGTTCTTAATGTCGTGGCGGTATTCCTGGATGCTTCGCCCGCATTTGATTCCTTGTAATAGAGTAACCTATTGCTACTAGAATGGGTCCGCTGCAGGCCTTTCTTGAATGGGTTCGACTGTTGAACTCATCACCCTCAGTGAGAATTCGCATAAATGGCCAGTTGTCAATCCTCATGTACACCACTCATGGTATGAGACAGGGAGGCCCACTATCTCTGATTCTATTTGCATTGGCCTTAGAAATGCTGGCAGTGAAGTTCTGGCAACAATATTCAGACTATTCGATTTACTACACTAGTTGACATATACTTATATCATTGTATGCTGACAACATGAACTTATATTTGAGAGACCTGAGTGAATGCCTCAAATTGAATTCTGAGAGAATGCACACACTTTGGCGCCCAGTCAGGAATTGTCATTAACTGAAGCAAATACGTAATCGGCCCCAAACTAAGAATACCCATCTTTCTGCATGGGGATTTAGTACATGGGGAAACCTTTATGAAAACAAGCAGTTCATCTTGACAGTATTTACTGGGAATAAGCCATGCACTTCCTTTCACAGGCTGAAGGGGGCAATGGATGCGGTCATCGCTGACTTTCCCATTTGAGGCCTCAATCAGCTCCACTCTAGAAAAACTGTTTAAAGCAAACAACGCAAAGCAATTAATCTCTACAATATATGTGACTACATTGGAGCAGAGCTCAAGGCCTAATTCAGGTTGGGAGAAGGAACTAGAGGGCTTATTTACAAGCCCCTTGTGCAGCCGCGGCGTCACTTTTAATATGAGAAAAAGTGACGTACCAGCGGCACAAGACCCTTGTAAATATGCCCCCTAGATTTTGACATACCTGATGGGATGGATGTAGGTCGTGGGTTTCTGAGGTATGGTCTCACCTAGCAGTAGTAGTAAGTAAATTGTTTATTTAGACTGTGGTCCATCAAATCGGACATGTACACTTCCATTAAATAAAGAAGATTGCATTAAACAATATAAAACATGCAATTGAACCAAGAAATACCTTCAAAACCTTCCCAGTGCACGTTACATCAAAGAATTCCGAGGCATATTTACAAGCCCCTTGCGCCGCTGGTGCGTCATTTTTGTGATGCACAGGAAACGCATTTTGCTGCCCCATATTTACAAAGTAGCGTAAAGCCACCCTGCGTAGCTTTTCGTGTCTTTTCGCAGCACTTTGCGTGAAAGGGGTGTGCCACGGGTGTTGCTGTGGGTGTTCCCACGCAACACCCATGGCTTCTGCCGTATTTCCAGATTTCCAACCTTTCGTAAACCTGGGAATGTCGCAGAATGCTACGCCCCACTAAGGGAGGCGTAGGGAGTCGCAACAAGGAGAAATGTTTTCATTCCTCCTCGTTTTTCCCTCTTTCTGTGCGTGCTGCATTCTGCAGCACACATAGAAAGAGGAAATCACCTCTTGTACTTGTTTTTGTGCAGGAAGGTGGCCCTTCCTGCACAAAAACAATCTCGCCTGAAGCGCAGACACCCTTGCACCATGGTGCAAGAGTGCCTGCATTGGCGCATGGCAGCCAATTTTGCGCCAGCACAGGGGAAAGCACAGGGATGCAAAATAAAATTGTAAATATGTCTCAACCCTGTGCTTTGAAAGGGACTCAGTGCGGCGCAGCCAAATGGCTTGCAGTGCTGCGCTGAGTCACTTTCTTGTAGATAAGGCCCATCATGCTTCTCTTCTATACCAAGTGCCATACTTCTCAAAGATCGATATTAAAATTAAGAGTCTCGCAGATAGATAATGCAAACTATCGAACAATAAAGGAACATTAAAATTTCCACTACGGAATACAGATGTGCATTGGTCATCCTCATCCAATAAACCACGTACTGTATCAGCCCTTGATTACAAAAGATTAAAAGCAGAGCAAAATTCCAACAAAAGCATACCCATGAGTGTATTGGGTAACTCTGATTAGTATGGGTAAATATGTTATCCTGCCACGATTTGATTAAATAGCAAGTAGATCTCTTTGTGATCACGTAACAAAAGTCAGCGAGCCTTCATTCCCTACAACACAATTTTGTTTAATTCTTCTTATGAAAGGAGCGGGTGCTCCACCACCTTAAAATGCACAATCTTTAAACTTTCTGCTATTTCCAAAAGTTGAGCTCTTAACATTTTTGCCCATTGCAGCTCACTGTTGCACACAGGACAGAAATGTTTAGATGTGAAGCACATAGCAGTTTATTCTCGAAACGCAGGGCCAGTTTCCGTGCCACAACATTTCAGGATTGCAGGCTAGATTCTGTTCTTCATGCTTGTGGCATAACACCTTTCGGAAGGCTGAGTTATATTTTATTGACATTTCCCTTCACTCTTTTCCCAGTTATGGTTTTGCAGCCAGATATAAGACCCCCTCCTTGATGGATGGAACCTGCACCCCCCACCCCTAGCGCCTTGAGACCCTTGCGGGTGAGTAGTCGCGCTTTAACAAACCCCTGATTAATTGATTGAGTTCCCCCCATATATATTTCAAGAAAAAATAAATAAGAGCCCGTCTATGTAGTGTGTGCTAACCGCATGCAGGGTGTAAAAAGCCCAAGACTTTATTTATATAACCCTCACTACCAGGGCTGCCCCTTTGGGGCATGTTTCAACATAGGGTTCCTCCCAGTAGAAGGGAGGGATACCTTCTGCCATCATGCAAAAAATTACAGTTGTCCCACCCTGGAAGGGACGTCACTTCTGCTACCTAGAGATCAGGTGACCATGATGTGATGTTGCAGAGTACGCCCCATTTTTATTATGCTTAGAATTGTATTGTATTGTAATTGCATTTATATAGCGCTCACTACCCCATGCGAGGCATCAAATCTCTTTTCTAGCAAGTAGCACGCTACTCCGGTGCCCAAAAAGGATTAGTGGTGAATTAGTAAAGTGAAATATGAAATTAATTTGAGTAGTGGATATGTTAGTCTGTTGTTTGGATTGAGAAGGATAGTGGAGGGACAGAAGAGGAAAGGTTTGCATTTATATAGCGCATGCTACCCCTGGTGAGGTGTTGAATCACTTTTCGGCGAGTAGCAGGCTACTCTGGAACCCAAAAACGATTAGTGGTGAATTAGTGTAGAGAAATATGAATTAATTTTAGTTTGAGCGGTGTACATGTTAGTCTGTTTTTTGGATTGTAAAAGGAATAGTGGAGGGATAGAAGGAAGAAGGGTCTAGACATTCTTTTTTTTGGAGTTCATAGCAGCAGAAGGGAGTTTGGGATGAGTGAAGACGAGGCGAAGGGGGGAAAGTCAGAGGGAAGGGTTTAGAAAGGCTTATTTGGGAGATCTGAATAGTAAAAAAAGGTATGAGATGATGCAAGGAGGGGTAGAGGAGGGAAGAGTCTAGAAAGGGTTATTTTAGGGATCATGGTAGTGGTATGGGGTTTGGGATGAATGGGAGAATGGAGTTAGAGGATATATTGAGAGAGGGTATAGTGTGAGAAATAGGGTAGTGCATTGGAAAGAGCAGTAGAATGAGGTTTGAGATGAGTCAGAGATTTGTGGTAGAGTATATATTTAGAGGGGTATAGGGTGGGAAATAGGGTAGTGCATTGGATAGAGTAGCGGGATGAGGGTTGAGATGAGTCAGAGTGGAGGTAGAGGATATATTGTAAGAGATATAGGATAGTGCATTGGAAATGCTGAATTAGAAGCAAAGTAATAAATATATAATACATAAGTACATGGAAGGTATATCATAAGTACATGGGAGTATATATGTATAAGAAAGGTGAGACATGTAGATTACAGTTCCATTTAATAAACTCAGACTTTCTAGTGTTGCTGTACTTTAATTTATTTTTTGTAATTCAATAGTGAAGCAATTGTAGATAAATAATTATGATAAAAGATTTACTTATGTATGCAGTCACTTTTGTACATGTTAAACATAGAATAATATAACTAGAATTATTATGCACATTTGTAAAGCAGCACTAACGATTATCTATATCTTTACAAACATAATTATTTTATACATGTTTATACAAAGCAATACACATATGTAGGTACACATCTAGAGTCCAAATTAATGCTTATATACAGAGGGATATGCTGTATATTTATGTTTGAGTATGGTCTCTATTTTGGAAGAGCCAATTTTTGAGTAGTCTTCTGAAGAGAAGGTGGTTATCCGTGGTTCTTATGTTTGGGGGTAAAGAGTTCAATTTTTTGGGTGCTTGAACAGAGAAGGATATGCCACCCATGTTTTTTTTCTTGTACTGTGGGATTTTGAGGCGAGGTGCCAATCCAGAACTAAGGTTCCCTTGTTGAATGTATTTGGGAATTTTATTCCTGATGAAGAGCAGTCCTGGTCCATGTAACGCTTTGTGGGTGATACAAAGCAGCTTTAACGTGGATCTACTGGCATCCGGTAACCAATGTAGGGCTTTCAAGGGAGAGGAGATGTGGGCTTGCAGTTTTATATGTAAGAGTAGTCTGGCAGCAGAGTTCTGAATCTGTTGTAGTATTTTCATAGTTGTTAAAGGTGATCCATGGTAGAGGCTATTGGCGTAATCGAGTTTGGACAGAACAAGAGAGATGCCAGCCTGGACCTTGTGTGGGAATCCCAGGTAGGGGAAAATGCGTTGCAGAATTTTAATAGTAACAAAGTTTGATCTTGCTTGTTTGTCCACCTTGGCATTCATTGATAGCTTGGAGTCCATGGTCATTATGAGGTTTCTTACTTCTTTTGATACTTTAGACAGTGTTCCCAGTTCATCAGGCAAATGCATCAAAATGGCCATAATTTTTCCATTCGCCACATGTGAGTATTTCCATTTTCGAAGCATTCATTTTGAGATGGCTCCATGTCATCCATTGATCCACAGCTCTGAGACAACAGAAAATTGGGGAGTTTCCAATGTGTTTGGGGCACTCCATTTGAAGGAGTATGTGTGTGTCATCTGCATAGTTGTAGCATGAGAGGTGAAATTGATTTATCAGTGCTGGAAATGACTTCATGTAGATGTTGAAAAGCATGGGTGAGGTGATAGAACATTGAGGGATCCGTGCTTTGGTGAAGTACAGTTCAGAAGAGAAAGGGGGGTATGGATGACATTAGTTCTGTTGTGAAGGTAGGATGTGATCCAGTCGAGAGCAGTCCCCTCTATGCCGGCTTCGTAGAGTCTTTGTATCAGAGTGTCATGGTCAACTGTGTCAAAGGCAGCCGAGAGGTCCAAGAGAAGTAGTGCAGCAACCCCGTTCCGGTCAACTGTGTTCTTAAGGTCATCCCAGATGGCAACAAGGGCAGATTCTGTGTGTCTTCCTTGACGGAAACCCGCTTGAAAGTCTGAAAGTATGGCATTATCGTCAATGAATTGTGACATCTGGGCAAATGCTGCTCTTTCTTCCAGTTTGCCCAGGAAAGGTCCATTTGTAATCGGTCTGTAGTTTTCAGGATTCAGCGGACCCAGATTTTTTTTCTTTAGTAATGGGCGTAGGTATTACTTTTTTAGTTCTTCTGGAAATATTCCCGTAGTTAAGGAATTGTTGGTGATTCTTCTTACTGGTGTGGCAGCAGAGGTTGTTAGAAGAATTTTCTTGAAGGTTTGTGGTGGGCAGGAGTCACAAAGGCTGCTAGCAGGCCTGCTTGCTTTAACCAGGTCCATAAATTTATTGTGTGAAATTTGTTGGAAGGAATAGAGAGGCTGGGATAGCGCATTCTTGGATTTTTGTTTTGGAAAAGGGTCGGTGCTGGTGGTTTTTCTTTGTTTTAAATATGAGTCCAACGTGTCGGCTTTGGCCATGTAATGATGTGCCAGTTTGTCTGTGAAGTTTTGAGTAATGGGATGATCTCCTTCTAGGCAATATGGTTTGCGAAATTCTGTGAGAATTTTATAGAATTCTTTATTTGCACATTTAGCATTTTGAATTCTGGCTGAATAGTATCTGTTTTGTAGATTTTTTGATAGCTGACTTGTATAATCTGTTAAGTTTCTGTAGACAAAGTTTGTCTTAGTTGGTGTTTGTTTTGAGCCAGGCATGTTGCAGCGTTCTAATTTGTTGTTTTATCTCTTTTATCTCTGTATTTCTCCAAGGTGCCTGTTTTTTTTATTCTGTTGTGTCGTTTTTAGTGGTATTAGGATATCAAAAGCTTCCTGTACCCACACATATATTTTTTAATGGAATTTATTGTGTCTAGATCTGTACTTGATGTTAGCTGTTTTTCTAAGTGTTCAAAATTGAGGGCCATATTATCAAGAACGGCGCAAACATTATCGCCGCTTTAGCAGCAGGCAACTGCCGCTAAAGCGGTGATAAGGGGCTTGATAATACGCCCTGTGGAATTCCAATAGAAGCCCAGATTCTGGTGTCAAGGACATCAAACCTGGGCTTCTAATGGAATTCTATAGGGCATATTATCAAGCCCCTTATCGCCGCTTTAGCGGCAGTTTCCTGCGGCTAAAGCAGCGATAATGTTTGTGCCGTTCTTGATAATATGGCCCTGAGTTTTTTCCACGGTCGATTCACATATGGTGGTTTTAGTTATGTCACTTAGTGTTGCTTTATGTTGGAAAGCAAGCAAATGGTGGTCTGACCATGTGAGTGGAGTCATTGTTTGAAAGGTAACTAGTTCTGTATTTGCAAAAATGAAATCTAGGATGTCTGCAGCAATGTGTGGGGGTTTGGGGACGATCTGATGCAGGTTCAGTGCGTGTGGCCAGTGATGATTGCTTTTGAGTGGGGCATATTGGGTTTGTAAAACCAAATGTTGAGGTCACTCAGAATGCATAGGTTGGAGTGTAGTGTGATAAGTTTGAAACCTTGTCTAGAAGTGTGTCTGGAAATATTGCATTGCTAGGTGGAGGTCTGTAGAGGAGCAAGAAGTTACAGGAGGTAAATGGTGTAGGTTGCATCTGGTGAAGAGGGCCTCACAATCTCGCATGGAGATATCGTCAGTTTTAGTGGTATTTAATGTTTGCCTGAACACAACAGCTAGGCTACCTCCTCTTTTGCCTATACATTTTTCGGTGATAGTTTGATAGCCTAGAGGAACTGCTTCATGTAAGACTGGAGCCTTATCATCTCCCATCCATGATACAGTCATGGAGAGTATGTCAGATCTTGTGTCAGTGAGAAGGTCATAGATGTGATGCTTGTTATTAGAGAGCGATCGAGTATTTATTAGTAGGCAGTTTAGAGAATGTGCTTTGGTGATAGTGACTTTTAGCAAGACCGGCGATAAAATTATCGCCGTTTTAGCAGCAGGAAACTGCCGCTAAAACGGCGATAATGGGCTTGCTAATATGCGTTATAGAATTCCAATAGAAGCCCAGGTTAGATGTGCAGGACATCTAACCTGGGCTTCTATTGAATTCTATAACGCATATTAGCAAGCCCATTATCGCCGTTTTAGCGGCAGTTTCCTGCCGCTAAAACGGCGATAATTGTATCGCCGGGCTTGCTAATATGCCCCTTTGTTTTATAGAAGAGTGAGCTTTATTGTGTGGGCTTGTAGTAGGTGTGTCCTTAGTGCTGGTATTAGCTGTATGAGGAGAGCAATAGTGTAGCGTTTCAGTATTGTATTCCCCGTTGTTGGAAATGGCCATTTTTGCAGGGTTATCCTTAAACTTTTTGCTTATTCCTCCTATTTTTTCATGACCTGTGTTTGTTGGCTATAGGACTCTGGGCACGTTACCACTGCTGATCAGTGCTAAAGTGCATATGCTCTTTGTGTAAATTGTTATTGTGATTGGTTCTCCCTGATTGGCATATTTGTTTTACCAGTAGGTCCCTAGTAAAGTGCACTGAGTGTGCCAGGGCTGTTAAATCAAATGCTACTAGTGGGCCTGCAGCACTGATTGTGCCACCCACATGAGTAGCCCTGAAAAGATGTCTCAGGCCTGCCACCACGGTGCGTGTGCGCTTTTTCTTAACTGTCGTGTCGACTTGGCAAGTGCACCCACTTGCCAGGCACTAACCTTCCCTTTTCTTACATATAGGGCACCCCTATTGCAGGCCCAAGGAACCCCCCCTGGGCAGGGTACAGTGTATGTGAAAGGTAGGATATGTACTGGTGTTTGTAACATGTCCTGATAGTGAAATACTGCCAATTTCGTTTTTCACTATTGAAAGGCTATCTTGCCCCATAGGACAGAATGGGGAATGCTTTGTAACATTTTACAAGCATATCTTCCCATATGGATAAGATAGAAAAATTGAGTTTGGTATCCCTGAACTCAGGATTTAATAACACATCTTTTAGTAAAGATGGTTTTTAAATTGTGTGTTTGAAAATACCACTTTTAGAAAGTGGCTATTTTCTTGTTCAACCATCCTGTGTGCCTCTGCCTGTTTGTGGATTGACTGTCTGGCTTTGGAGCGACAGGGGCTGGAAAGGTGTAGTGACTCCAGGAGTCTGGATGAGTCAGCACTAGGCTGAATAGGCCTGATCTGCATTTGGAGTGGTGGGAGGAGTAGCACCTGTACCTGAATAGGGCTGTGCCTGCCTTCCACAATGCTGGCTCCGCCCCCTGTGGTATGTCTGGGGCCAAGGCTCACACTGACATTGGATGTTGTTGTGCACTTGAAGAGTGCCCCCCAGAACTGGTTTGAACTGGGCTCAGAGCCACTTGCACAAAGAGAACAAAGACATTTTGGGGTATAGGTATTAGACCTAAAACCCCTGAACTTTAGATCATTCCTGGAATTCAAGAGGAACCTTTGCCAAGGGGAAGAGCTGGAGAGACTGAGGAGAAGTACTGCCCTTGCTGTGTGTCTGGGGTTGGCCTGCAGTTGCTGTTTCCGCCAAGGAAAGGAGAAGGACTTTGCTGTGTGCTGTGTCCCCTGCTTGAAGGAGATCTCCAAGGGCCTGAAGTGAGCTGGCCTCCTGTTCTGAAGTCTCAGGGACACAAAGACTTCACTCCCAGCTCCCCTGCACTGTGCTGCTGTGAGGGCTAGCCTGCCAAGAGGTGCCTGCGCCAGTTTTGGGCCTCTGGAGGTTGGTGCTGCTGTATGGGAGCTGAACGAAAGAAGAAACATGAAGAACTGCTAAAAACAACACATTGAGGGATCGCGGCTCCAGAGGACCGACGCAGCGCCGCTCGACGCAGCTGCATCGATCGCCGACGCATCTCGGATTTCCACGCATCGTACGTGTGCAGCACGCTTTCCCGATGCATCACCTGCGGACTGGAACCTTCACAAAGAATCGACGCATCACTCCCCATACAGACTGGATTCGATGCAACTTGTCCTCTGCGTGTGGCAGAACTGTTGAATCGCCTCCCCAAGGTCTCAGGAGTGCCGCATCTCTTTGTTTTCCGACCCTGCGGCTTTTTGGCTTTTGGAACTTTGACGCATCTTCAGGTACTTTGTTGAAAAATCATGCATCCATAGTTTTCTATGGTATAAGTTCTAGAAACCTTTTGAAAGTCATATTTTTAACTGTGTAATTGGATTTTTGTAGTTTTGGTCTTGTTAGTTTAGATAAAGATACTTTATTTTTCTAAACTGGTGTGGTGTTCTTTTGTGGTGTTTTCACTGTGTTACTGTGAGGGTTGGTACAAATACTTTACACATTGCCTTTGGGATAAGCCTGTCTGCTCGTGCCAAGCTACCAAGGGGGTGAGCAGAGGTTATCTAAAGTGTGTATCCCCCTTACCCTGACTAGAAGCAAGGGTCCCTATTTGGACAAAGGTACCTACCTCTGCCAACTAGGGACCCCCATTTCTAACACCCGTCCAGCAGCTTAAGAATGCATTTTGATGGGTCTGAGTGTGTAGGTGGTGGAGATGGTGGTTGAGAGTGAGTTGGTGAGCTGTGTTGCTTTTGTAGTGTAGCCTTGTTGTGCAGTAGACATGGAGAACAAAGTTCTGAGGAGTGGCATGTTGCTTATTGTGTTTGCATCTGTTTAGGGTGGAAGTGTATGAGTTAGGGGTGGTGGTGCAGCATGTGGGTCATGTTGTAAGGCTCTACATTTTCCAACGGGTGAGAAGCAGTTAAAAGGGAGTTGCTGAGTTGTTGTTTATGTGTTAGGTGTGGGGGAAGAAAGAAAGCTTGGCATTAGTGTTTATTCATGGTGTGTATCATTTGTGTATTCAGGAAGGTGGGAGTGGGTGTATGTTTGTAGTTTGTGATAGTAAGGATCATGTCGTGTTGAGGCCTAAGCAGCCGATGCCGAACCCAGAAGCTATCCTCCAGAAAGAGATTGTTTGGTCATAATGAAGAGATACAGCCATCTCATCAAAAAGACGCCCTCTGATGGAGGTTTGAACACTAAAGATGTATATTATCGTAGCCTTACACCAGCGGCAATGGAGCAGAATGTGCAGCAAAGTGGTCTTAAAGAGGGTGGTCATAACTTCACCGTTTTTGACGAGGAGCTCTGCCGGCAGTTGAAAACGCTCAGCCTCCAGGATTTGCTGCAACTGATATCCCTTATTAAAGGCTTCAGCAGCGGCAGCAAAGCCTCAAGTAATGAATCAGATGCTGGAAACAATTTCATTGACATGGAAGATGGTGAAGAATCTATTACAGCTCCTAACTCACGGGTCTATGAAGATATGGGGTTTCTGGAGAAATCGGCTCCAGAGGCTATCGCTGTGCATCAGTCGCGCGCAAACTCCAATGCTGGTTATTCCTCAATGGACCTCAGTGACTCAAGATTTCAGAGCCACCACCGAGTCCCACGAAAATGACGAGGTTAGTAAGATAAATCGTTATAGACACTTACTTATACCATATATACGGCTATATTATATTTTTAACTAAAAGTCTGTCTTTCTTTCTTTTTTGAAACGTAGAAAGCATCAGCAAAAAGAGCTGTGGTAGAGGGGACGTTGACAAAGGGTAATGCCATAAATTATAACTGCTTATGCTGTTCAAAACAGACTGAAACTTCCTCAATCCAAGACATAGAGCGGAGTAAGAAATGTGTTTGTACCTATAATATCACAGATTTTGAAAAGGAAGCTCCAGGCATACCCTATGATGCCATAAGGCCTGTTAAAGGTTTTGCTGCAATTGCTGTGAGCACGTGTGCCACAGATGACTATTATAAACTCTGTCAAGGCCATAAATTTAATGATCTGCAGCAGGATGCTCACAAGTGTTGATATGACTCATACCCTTCAAGAACAATCTGTCATATATGTAGCTTGCTAGACCCGAAAAAAGTATATAAACTGCTAAGTTTGGTGTATGGTTTGTCCAAGAAAAAGAAAAATGTCCACCCTGATATGATTAAGATCTTGTCAATCATGCTCAAAAAGATCCGCTGTTCAAGTGAGCCCTGCTTAAAACTTTGTTGTTTGCAAGGTTTGTGCACAAATTTTGTTAGAAAAATGGCAGAAAGGGCTATAGAAAGATGTATGTGCAATATTTATTTAAAAAATAGACGAGCCGGCTCTTTAGCCCTGTGAACACTGTTTTAAAAAATGATGAGTCACCCGGTATCGCATCATTATTGTATTATTTAACATTACATACTTACTCTTTTTTAGACCAAGCATCAGCATGTTGGTGCGCAAGAGGCTTCTGAGTTACGTCCAGGATACAAATGTATTGCCAGATTAGTATATATGTTGCTTAAAGAAAGAATAGCTGAAATACAACCTGTACCTCTCCGCTATCTAAAGCTTTGTGAGCCGCCCACAGCAATGCAGTGTGAAAGTCCTACATGCATATCCAACTGATGTATCAATGTGTGGCTACCTACGACAGATGAATACTGGAGTGCATACAAGAGCCGTATGAAGGTGTTACTACTATCACCGACGACCAGCTTACATATCACCTTGGAGCTTCTGACCGAAGATTATTTCAGTAATAAAGGTTTTGTTTTGCATGACAGAGAATTGTATGATCTTTTGAATGCTGTCAGTATCTTGAGTATACTAAGTTATAGGAGTGGTGAGTGGGAAGCCCTGTCTAGAGCCGTTGAGTTTATAGCTGTAAAAATATCAAAAGTTGTGGTGCTGAGGCAAATGATCTGCCGGACCCATAGTAATGTATGTAGCATGTGTCATATTATGTATACATAGTGAAAAGTCAGCAAACTGTCCAACAACAACGAAAAGACGTGTACCATGAAACTGTAAAGTATGCCCTGTTCATGTGTTGCTAACATTCTTATGCCCTTACACAAAACTATTGTCTTTCATTTCATGGCACGCAGGGGCTGATAACTAACCCTGGGCGAAGTCCGCGGTGTTGCACTACGCTGCACTATGCGAAGTGCCAAAAAACTCCGCTGCACTACACGGAGCTATGTGAGCGGCGGAGTGCAATACAAAAATGCCTTTCGCGGTGATGGCACAGTGCCGGATGCTTGTCCGCAATGTGCAATCATTGCGAACGGCACCTTGCACAGTGCAAGCTGTCCCTGCTTTCCTTTTCTTCCGCTCGAGTAGATTTTTACTCGAGCGGCAGCTTTCTGAACGCGAACGGGCAGTTTCTCAACGCGAGCTGTCGCGAGCATACGCGACCACTCGCAATGAGAAACCTGACCCCCCGTGTTGAGAAATCTCACAGGGATGTTGATTTTCCACGCTCGCGCTCGCCAACTTGATGTTGACGATCGCGAACGAGGAAAAATCTTGCCGGGAGGTTGATTTTCCTCGCTCGCGGTCGCCAACTTGACGTTAACGAACGCGAGTGAGGAAAAAAACTCCGCTACGCAACGCGAAGCAGAGTTTTTTGGAACTCCGCGATCTCCGCGTAACGCGGAGTGCAGGAAACTCCGCAAACTCCGCGAGTGGAGCGGAGTTCACCGCCCAGGGTTACTGATAACATGTCTGGGGACGGGTTGAGAAAGCTTTACTACAAAACAAGCAAATTCGAAAGCTTCAAAAGCACTGAAGCTCTGTTTAGAAGGGCTCTAGATGAAAACGAGCCTGTGAACAGAGCGCAGGTGAAGACCTGGTTATCTGGGGAAAAGGTGTATTCACTCCACAAGCCAGCCGGAAGGCGTTTTAAGAGCAGACCGACCATCGTTAATGCGCAGCTAGATTATTAATGGCAGGCAGACATAATCAGTCTTCAAGATCTAGCCAAGCATAATAACGAAACTCGATGTATATTAACTGTAATAGATGTATTGCCCAAGTACGCATTTGCAGAAGCGCTACATGATAAAACTGGTGCTACCATCACCACAGCCTTTAAAGCCATCTTCAGGAAAGGGCGAACTCCTCAAAAAACTGCAAACAGATGCTGGAAAATAATTTTTAAAAATGTGTTTCAGAAATATTAAAACAGCACTCTGTTCATCATTTTGTAATGCACACGGAGGTAAAAGCTGCTGCTATAGAGCATTTTAACCAGTTGCAGCCGGCACAGGTAAGAGCGGTGGGGCGGCACTGAGTGGGGGGTCGGAGAACTCGACATATGACGGGATGAGTTAAATAAAATTAAAAAAAAATAATACCACTTACCTTGCACTTGCCACATTGCCGAGTCAGCGATGTGGAGAGAGCAGGGTAAGTGCTTTTATTATTTGTTTATTTAATTTAACTTATCCCGTCAAATGTTGACTTCCCCGACCCCCACCCTGCCCTGCCCCACCCCACACCACTGCTCTTGCCTGTGCCAGCTGCCACTGATTTTAACAGAACTTTAAGATCTAAGATGTGGAGATATTTCACGCCCTAAAACACCTACTGATATGTGGATGTTCTACAGGCGTTTATAGATGCTTATGATGCCAGTTATCACAGAACCATCAAAACGTCTCTCGTAGAGGTAATGACTGATAATTCCGTAGCGTTGTGGAGAATGGTGTACGGGAGCCGTTTCGCTGCCAAGGTAAAGAAGCTCTTTTAAAAGAAGGTGATCATGTTAGGGTTTCAAAGATGAAAGTGGTCTTTATGAAGGGCTACCAGCAGACTTTTAATGACAAAATATTTATAGTGGAGAGTGTGGAGCTTAAAGAAGGTATATATTTACAGGTTAAAGGATTATAATGGCAAAATGGTGTTGGGTGCCTTTTAGAGCGTTACAAAAGGTACCGGATGATCCATACAGGGTTGAAAAGATTCTGAAAGGGAAATATAGCGGGGCTAACAGACAGGCCTTTGTCAAATGGAGGGGGTGGCCAGAGAAATGTAACAGTTGGGTGCTGGCCAGCTCCCTGCAGGGTGTGTGAGTATGATGGACTCTCTGAAGGTGACAATGTGGATACAAAACCATTTTATATTACCTTGCCATCCAACACCTTGAAGGACATGTTGCCTGAAAAACACATTTTTAATTAAACTGTGAAATTGGCTAAAGCTGTGGACCCAAAAGGGGACTGAGAGGTAGCCTTACCGAAATCCAATGCCCAAGAACATGAAATACATTTACAATGCTCAAGGCCAAATTTACTGTAAAGTGTGATCAGGACCCCTTGATCAGCCACGCTGGCTTTCCTCACGGCTATTACTCCAGAGTCGCAGCAGTTGTTGAGGTCATCAACAAATCCATAGCAAGGATCAAAATGTAATGGAATAATCAGCTAGTATTAGCTAACTTTAGAAGGAAGGTGTTCCTTAAAGCTCCAAATTGCGATACAGAGTTTAGCTGTACACGTAAATTAAGAAGAGTTTTAGGAAGCCAGGTAGCGTCGGACCCTACGTGCCCTGATATTAACGGAGGGTTCTATAAACTCTATGGGGCACATGCATCAAGCATTTTTGCCTTCGCAAACGGGCCGATTCTTGAATGCAAAATGCTTTTCAGATGCAGCAAACCCTATTTTGTGATTCGGTAACCTGATACCGAATCGCAAAATGGGTTTGCGATGCGCTATTAGGAAGGGGCATGTTTAGGGCGTCCCTTCCTAATACCGAATTGCATCTCTATGTAGGAATGTTTTGTGACTGAAATACGGTCGTAAACATTCACATTTTACCACCTACTTAAGGTAGGTGGTAACCCATTTGTAAATGGGAAGGGATCCCCATGGGACCCCTTCCCCTTTGTGAATGTTTGTTACAGTGTTTTTTTAAGAGCTGGCAGTGGTCCCACGGACCACTGCCTTCATGTTGCATGACAATCCCAAGGACGTAGATGGACCATGTGTCCCAGTCTATTTGTACACAACATCATTGTTCAGACTCTGTCTTCATATGCACATGAGTATATGTTTATGAGGCCAGACACTGCCATTTACTGTACCTACAAGGCCAAGACCTGAATACTTTAGCATTCTAATTTTAGGGGAAGTACATGCTTCTCATGATTGTTGGTCATGATTCATTCCCTAGATGTATTTTTTGGCTGGACATGACACTTGCTCTGCTAATAGTAATTCATGCATGTAATTGATGACAATTTGGACAATTCAGCTTAGTCTGATACACATGTCCTTCCTCTCCAACAGACAACATGACCCCCTGGTCAGGAGGAATCCTGCTGGATGTGCCAGGAAAGGTACAGACAATATATGGCAAGTTGCCAAGGCATTCAGGCGCATAGGGCACAATTTTGAAAAATCAAGGGCAGCAAGGACCAGGAAGTCGCCACCTCATGTACAGAAATCAATGGACAGAGCAAGCACCAGCCCACAAGTGGAGGTGTCCCATGGCGGGGGTCCAGGGGGAGTTCCAGGATCCTCTACAGCCCCACCAGCAGAGGCACCACAGGCGGTCGGCAGTACATCCACTCAGCCAACTGAGTTTGAGAGGCAGTTTCTGAAGGCACAGCAAGAGACAATTTTGAAGCTGGCAGGACTGCAACTGCAAGTGGCAACCCTTATGCAAATGTTTCGTAGCTTACAACAAACTGTGAACTGTATTGACCAACACATTTTGGCCCTCCCTCCAACACTCTGTCCCTCCACAAATCATATTGCTTGTTATTATTGTTTAGACTTTTAGCATATGTTAGGATAGGTTTTAGAATAGTGATAGGATAGGTTAATTTTAGTGTATTTATACCTCTTAAGATTGATAGGTTTTAGGTGGGGATATGGGTGGGTAGGTTGCTAAGTGGGTGGGGGGTAATATTTAGATCTTGTTTAAAAAAAATAAAGATATAACAAATAAAAAAATATGCAAAAAAATACCCCAAAAATATTTATTTGTTTGGGTTTTAATGTTCAGGTAGTTTGTGTATAGGTGTTGTTCATGTGCAAATGTGTATTAAGGGGGGGTGAGGGGTTGATGTTTAATCTGTCTGTTGTGGTACATGAGTAGAGTAGGAAAAATTAAGATTAGGTTTAAGTTAGGCTAGGGTAAGTAAGTTAGCATAGGATAGTTTAGGCATAGTTTAAATAGGAATAATTAGTGTAGGTCATAGATTTTCAGATTTTAAGGTTTTTTATGGTGTGTTAAACAAATAGTGCCTCATTTATGAAGTGTTGACGTAGGGCAGCGCCGCAAAGAAATTTGTTGCGCTGCCCTACGCCAAAACAAAAAGGCAGGAATGCACTGTATCTATGAGATACAGTGCATTCCTGTCCTTTTCCCCTGCACTGGCGCACAATGGGCTACGGTGTGCCAATGCAGGCCCCTTTGCACCATGGTGCAAGGGTGCCTGCATTGTGAGGATAATTTTTGTGCAGGAAGGGAAAACTTCCTGCACAAAAATAATCACAAGAGGCTTTTGTCCTCTTTCTATGTGTGCTGCAGAATGCAGAAAAACGAAAAACGAGGAGAAATAAAGATATTTTTCCTTGTTGTGCCTCCCTTACACCTCCCCTGGGGAGGCATACGTTTTTGGCGCTGCCTCAGAGCTACGATTGCTTGTAAATCTGGGGCAGTGTCAAAAAGCCATGGATGTTGCTGGGAAGGCCCCCAGGGTCCCTGAAGAAACCCTGTGGAAGACAGAAGGTTGGAGAGCCACCCAAGGTATGGATGTTGCTGGGAAGGCCCCCAGTTCCCTAAAGAAACCCTGTGGAAGACAGAAGGTTGGAAAGCCACCCCACCCGTGGATACTGTGGTACCCAAGTTACCTATCCAAGGGAAGCCGGGTGCATAGGTGTGAAGTGGCATCGGAAACCGCCATCGAACCCAATGGAGGACTTCAGGAAAGTGCCTCTGCTGGAAGAGGAGAAAGCGTCCGGAGGAATCCAAATGTGGATTCTTGAAGAGGAGTACCTGAAAGTAGAGGGGACAGTGTCTATGTCACTCAGGGTGACCAGGAGACTTGGAAGACGGATGCCCTTCGATGTTGGGTGCTTCAGGTAAGATGACGGTGACCTTGACTCTGCAGCTGCAAGGACCAGGGGACACTGAAGATGACCAGGACCCGGATACGAGCTGTCCCATGAAGGATGATGAGTGCTGAGGGGTCGGTGTCCGGCGGGAGCTCCAACAAGACTTGGCAACTGCAAGCCACGCAGGAAGTCTGGAAGGTGCACGTTTGGGTCCAGCAAGGTCCTGAGACTCACCACAAGCAGGGGAGTCGGGCAGGCCCTGAGCAATCAGGGGAGGCCAAGGAAAACAAATGTGAAAACAAATGTGACCCTCAAATGGACCCACAGGCCAAAGGCACAGGATTCGCGAGAGGACCTCAAGCAGCTCACCAAAAGAGGCAGGCCACGATGCACACGATGCGGTGTGGCCGAAGATTCTGGTCACTGGAGGTGCTCGAGGTTGGGACTACTTGGAGCCCAAACATCTTGCAAATATGTCAACAAGCCTTTGCAACTGCACAGAATGGCAGTGGGCGATCCCGATGCTCCGCTGCTGCTGAGTCATGTCACTCCTCCCATTCCTCTTTCCCGTGAGGCTGCTTCCGGGTCATGCGCAGCGAGGATCCACGAGCCGCAACCCGTAAGGAATGCCGCAAGGAAGGCCGTAGTGGCGTATGGGAACCGGTAACCAACATCGGGAGAATCCCGCAGGGAGACTCAGGACTGAGGACCGCGGAGACATTGAGAATTTCGATGAATATCGGACCTCGCAAGGGCCAGGAAGGTGATGCACGGACAATTAACTGATTGATGAGAGGTAACCAGGTGCTGGGCTGGAGCTTACTTTGGGCCATCGCAGTTGCTGGCAATACCTGAGTAGGCTCGGTGGTGAGATAAAGGATATACTCTCTTATGGGACATTTTGAACAGGTGGCCCTGGGCGTTTTTTTCTGCAGAGGCTATGAGGAGCAGTGCCTGTAAGGGGAAGTAACCTGGGTGAAAAAACTACCTCTGTTCACACAGCAAAATTGTAGTGAAGTGCCCTATAGATGAGAGCTATTCATTTTGGATGCTGGGTTATGAAGGATGCGTCAGATGGTCCTGAGAGGGTCAGTAGTTGGAGCAAGAGCTGCAGCTGATGCCCCTATTCCTCCAGCGTTGACCCAAAAAGCGAAGAGAAAAGCAGCACAATCCTGAATACTGGCGGCTAGGAGAGGAAGAGCCATCCAGAAAATGGGTGAGGCAATGAACATTGTAATGGATCCAGCACTCTCAGGTTCCTCGCCCCCGGCGTGTAACCCCTAAGGGATTTCCCCAGGGTCCTCGCCAGAAATTGTTGCCAGCGACCCTAGGGGGGAAGAGGCTACGGTCCCAGGCAGGATACAGAGGGCACTGGGAGTGGAAGCTTCACAGCCTTCCAGTATGCAGCAAGAGACCAATGGAGGTGGAAGTGAAGATTTGGCCCCAAAAATGGCTATAAGGAAAATAACTGAGGTAAAGAAAGCGATGATAGAGTCATCCAACCCTCCTAAAGACTATCCTGTATTCTCAAAAAATCACAAGATAAACCAAATGACCACCAACCTGCTTCCTGCTGCCCAGACATCATCTGGTTAGACTGCTCAAATTACCCTGCATTCGGTATTTGATAACACAACTGACCGCAGAGGGCAGACTGTCCAAGAGAGTGGTGTAGGGGTGCCTATACAGTCTGCTCTAGGGAAGGGTGTGGACGCCCCTATTCATGAACCAGAGTTATCAGGTGACCTAGGGCTTTCATCTCCCTCAGTATCCCGCAGTCCCCAGTTGAAACTCAGGGCCGAAGAGCTGGATTTGTCTAGTCAGCATGAGGATGCAATCACGACTACCGCTGCTGGAGGCGACATCACTATGGCACAGTCTCCAATGGTCTCGACTCACCAAATGCAACAGCTTTTTCAAACTATCTTGGGAGAAATACGCGATTGAAAATCATTGCAGGCCCAATAGCTCTCTCTACTACACCAGAGAATAGATAACATTTAGAACATGGTACAGCAAATACCAAAGCGTTTTGAAGAACTGGAGCAACGTGTATCTGATATCGAAGACCACTCTCTGGTATGTGACTCTGATATTGCCTTTCTCCAGAAAAAGCTACAGGCCTCACAGTTAAAGATGGATGACATGGAGAACTATGCAAGACGATCAAATCTGCGTTTCACAGGGATTCCGGAGGATAGTGAACGCCTCAACGATCAGCCCAATCCTCTGGTCTAGATAGAGTCACTGATTAGAGACCATATACTTGAGAAAGCACCGGAAGATATCACTATAATGAGGGCCCATAGAGTCCCCTTCCAGAAACTTCCGGGGGCTAAATATCCCAGGACGATGATTGTCAATTTCTCAGATTATTGTATTTGAGAGGCTATTTCAACTAAAGCGATTCAAAAGAGGGACATTGTTCTACCCGACGGAGCCAGAGTGAGAGTGTTCTCCAATATGTCAGCGTCTGCAGCACAGAGGCAGAGGGATTTTGTGTGCATGATGGGTCAATTCAAGACTGCAGGAGCACAGGTCTCTATCGCCCAGCAGTCCAAATTGAAAGTGCTATGGAATGGAAAGTTCCATCTTTGCTCCTTTCTTGAGTAAGCTGAAGAACTGCTTCAAAAGATTACCCAAGCAAACGGAAAATAGTGAAAGGGGCGGTAATTGATCAGAGTACGATCCTCAGGACTCCAGAACATTTGGACTATATATAGCAATGGGAATTTGAAATATATTTTAGCCCAGTTTTCTTGCACTTCAGTCACTTTATGCACTATGTTCATTTTAACTGTGCGCTTTTTACCATTGCACTTTGTTCTCCTTTATGGGAATTATGTAGTGGGTAAAACTGCTATTACTCTTTTCTGCGATATGTAGTGCCTTTTTGGTATAAGTGTTAGTATTTGAAAACTTGATTGCATTTTGCACTTTATGCACGGTGCTCACTTTCTCTAGGGCACTATATTTCTCTCTCCTCTCGAGAGAGGAAGGGTAGTCTCTATGCTGGATTGGGAACATCTGGCAACAATTTTTTCCGGAATAACTGCTGAACATCGTAAAGTTGATTTCTACTTCTTCTTTCTTGGCAAATGGGTCGGTCTGTATATTTCTAGTTTAAAGGATTATAGGCCATGGCCAACAGAACTAGCTCAAGTTGGTGTGGTTTGGAAGCACATTTAAAGCACATGAATGATAGCACTTTAAGCAGAAAATGCTCTATAGGAGATACTCTGGGGGCAAAAAAAATGTATATGTTATATGCCATTGAGGGAGGGAGGGAGGATAGACGTGCGACCAGGCGCCAAGTCAAGGTGCCCTTGAGTGATGGGGGGACTGAGGAGGCGAGGCAAGGGCTACCTCCTTCCTCAGGTGGTTCGGGGAGGGCAAGGGGGGGTTGGGGGCTGAAGCAGCAAATAAATGGGAGGGGTAATAGCAGGCAAGCAATGGACAGGAGACAGAACAGGAATGTAATTAAGTTCAGGGAGCAAGGGATATTTTATTGGTTGCTATGCCACTAAGGGATTTCAGGTAACTTCAACAATAGAGACGATGCAAATTGAAGTATGGCGAAGGAGAGAGTATAATGTGTATTTGTGGGTTGCGTCAAGGTGGCATGTTCTACTCTGAAGGATGTCACAACCACTAAAGGTAATCTCATGTAATGTAAATGGTTTTTCGAATACACAGGAAAGAGGAACAATGTTAAAATGGCTGGCCTCATTTACCCCGCATGTGATCTTTCTTCAAGTGACACACCTGAAGTCTAACTCCCCTAACTTCACACTCCCCAAGAAGTATGTTCATTCGTACTTCGCCTCGGCACATACTGCGGTATGGGGGTGGGTATCTTACTCTCTCCTGCGTTAGACAGGGAGTTAGGAAAGGTGATTCGGGATGAAGGAGCAAGATGGATCTGGATCGAGGTTTCAGTCAATGGTGTAGACCTTGTGTTGTTGAACTACTATGGGCCAATTTTTGACGATACTAGGGCCTTGAAACAGATCTACGATTTATTGATAAATGCCCAAGGCACTATAGTAATGGGAGGTGACTTTAATTTCATCCAAGACCTAGGTCTGGATACATCCAATAAAGGTAAACAGCAATTAAAACCAAAGACAGCTAGATTATTAAGAATTATGAAAAAAGATTTCGCCCTAGAGGATCCATGGCGACTCGACCACCTAAGCCTTGCTCAGTTTACATGCTACTCAGCTTGATATAAAACAGCCTCTCGTTTGGATTTTTTGGGGATAAATAAACAACTTGAAAGTGTTGAATCCACTATTTTCTCTAATTCATTTTCAGACCATTCTCTAGTCTCCTTGGTAATATATCTACCCACCCCAAAAAAAAAAATAACAGCAGGTGGCACTTCGATAAAGCATTGCTCTCGGATCTAAGATGGATCTCCGAAACTCGTGAATTTATGCAATGATTTTACAAGGAAAATTTTAATACAACATCGGGTTTTAAGGTCTGGGAAGCTTTTAAAGCCACTTTTCGAGGTAGGGTGATTGCTTACAGGGCAAATCTCTATAAAAGTAGACAACACAAGATCCAAGGACTTCAGGATGCTGTGGATCAAGCTAGGGCAGAACTTATGTCTAGGCCCCCAGGAGGCCCTGAGGAAGAAAATCTTCCGCAGGATTTACCAAAAGCGAAAGAGCAATTACATTTTTTTTTTTATTCTTGAAGAGATTGCGGGAAGCAAAGCATTTCAACAGAAAGTATATGAAGAAAGCCAACACATAGGCAAATTCTTAGCTTGGTCAACAAAAACGCAACAGAGTAGGTAACTAATTCCACAAATAAGGGACCCCAGTACCGCTAATCTGGTTAGCGATAAAGACAGAATTGTGGAAATCTTTGTGTCCCATTTAAAAAAAATGTACGCAGAGACCCAGTTAGTTAGCACTTGGGCTCTTGAGGATTATTTTAGTTCAGCTCAGCTACCCACGATTACGGAGGACGAGTGTAAGGTTCTGGAGGAACTGATTACATCTTTAGAACTAAGTGAAATTATAAAAGCAAGGGCTAGTGCGAAGGCAAGTGGCAATGATGGAATACCGATCGAAGTCTATAAGTTGTTTCTAGATGAACTCTCTCCCTTTTTAGTATCTGTTGGACTTGGCCCTTTTTGCAGGGTCATGCCTGAACTTTTGTCTTCCTCCTAGTATTTTTTCTGACCTGGTGTTGGTGGTTTTAGGACTCTGGGCTGCTGTCCAGTGTAAAGTGCATCTGCTCTCTATGGTAAATCGTGGTAAGATTGGTCTACACCTGTTTGGCTAATTTAATTGACCTATCAGTCCCCAGTAATGTGGTATCTCATATGCCCGGGGCCAGTAAATTAAATGCTACTGGTGGACTTGCCACGCTGATTGCGCGACCCACTAAAGTAGCCTTTCAAACCTGTCTCAGGCCGCTGCCATTACAGGGCCTGCTTGCGCAGTTTACTGCTGCTGTGATATGGCACATATAGTGGGTGCCACGTCTGTGACTCCCCTTTTACTACATATCAGTCACCCCTAAGGTAGGCCCTAGCTAGCCCTATGGACAGGGTGCAATGCAGGTAAAAGGTAGGACATGTGCCTTAACTGTGTGGCATGTCCTGGTAGTGACAAACAGCCATTTTGGTTTTTCACTGCTGTGAGGCTGCCCTCTCATAGAAATGCATTGGGGATTCCGTGATATGTGCTTCAGTGGTAATTCCTGACCTGAGAGGAGTAGAGTGGTCAAGTTTGGTATGTTTGGAATAGTGGTAATAAATGCTGCACAATGGGGTTCGCAGAATTTATTGTCACTATTTTAGAAATGCCACTTTTAGAAGTGGGCATTTCTGTGTGCTATGTGTCTTTGTGCCTGCCTGATGTGTATTGCATGTTTGGCTCTGGAGTGACAGGGGCTGGGGATGTGTAGTGGCTCCAGAGGGGCTGGGTGAGTCAGCACTAGGCTGAATAGGCCAATCTGCATTTGGAGTGGTGGGAGGAGTAGCACCTGGGCCTGAATAGGACAGAACCTACCTCACACAATGCCTGCTCCGCCCCCCTGTGGTGTGTCTGGGGCCAGGACCTACAATGACAAAGGAGGTGTTGTACACATCTACAGAACATTTTTGAGTGCCCCCCAGAACTGGTTTGGACCGGGCGCAGAGCCCTGTGGCAGGGGGAGAACAAAGACACTAAGGGGTATAAGTATTGGGGCTGTGAACCCATGAAGGCATGCTGACTTGGAACGGGTAGCCAGAGGGCTGCTGGACTGCCAGGAGGAACCGCCGCCTGGGACCAGGCTGTTACCTGCTGGGGAGGGGCTGGAGGGACTGCCCCTCTGCTTAGGGCCCCTGCGTGCTGGCCTGCCTGCTGTATCTGTGCCCAGCTCTGCCCCTTGTGACTCTGGGGCTCAGCACAGGAAAAGCACTTTTCTTTGTGAGGGACAAACTGCAAGTGCTGCCTGCTCCCTGTTCAGTCTTCAGGTGGGAGACAGGCGAGGCGCTGCATGGGTGGCTTGTTTGTCCTGGATCTGGGCTTGTAGCGCTGCACACTTCTACCCCCTGTGCCCGTGGTGGTGGCTCTCCGGGAAGTGTAGTGTCCTTCCCGCCGTAGTGGAGAAAGCGGGGAACGAGCTGCCGTGCCGTTGCTAGGCACCACCAAGAGGAGGCCGCTGGAAGTCAGGCAAGTCGGAGCCTGACTGTGGGCGGGGCTCCTGTGTGAGAAAGGAGCCCCTCGGGTTGTTGGAAGCCCATTGGGCAGCGGAAAGAAGGTCCACGAGGGGTAGGGGGAAGAGCTGAAAGAAGGAGATGCTCTCTCTCTCCTTTCGTGAGATTGCCGTAGACCGGGGAAGCCAGCGTCAGGGAACAGGAAGTCAGGCGAGGAGAGCCTGACTTGGGGCGCGGCCGGGCTTAGGAAGCCAGGCGGAGGTGCAGCCTATTTGTAGGTGGGGCTCCCGTGCTGGAGGAGAGCCCCGCGTGCTGCAGAGATGGTGGAGAGCGAGACCGGTGGCAAAAGAAGGACGGAGCTCGCGGGCTCCTGAAGCAGCCAGAGGACGGAGGTGGTGCCCAAGTCAACCCGGCCCGCAGGGCGGGATCGGATCACCGCCAGTGACTGCGGGATGCTGACTACAAGAGGATGGATGCACATTATCCGGCTCAGCCCCCAAAGAAGTGGTGAGTGGGGCTGAGCCTCTAGTCGCTTAGACCCGGGCCGCAATGGTGACGGGCAGTAGCACCCTTACTGGGTGCTGGGGGCATTTTGTTTCTTTCTCTGCATTCCCGGGCAAGCCCAGTAGGGGCCCCGGCTTGGAAGATGTCGCCGAGGAGGGACTACACCGGACCGCAGTGAGGTCAGGGCGGGACCTCGTTCAGAGGTCTCAGTGCTCCACGCTGTATGTGGAGAGAACTATTGTTCCACGAGCAATAGGGCTGTGTTAGGCCCTGAGGTTCACGCATTTCGGTGCCTGTAAGTACTGGAAGTTGGCCAATGAGCATAGGTGGTGCCCTGGTGTAGGGGTACGATGGCAGTTACAGGAAGTTGCTTAAGGTGCCTGTGAGCCCTGGAAGTGGCCCTATGTACATGTATTGGGCACTGATGAAATTAGGCTGTGGATGAGGTGTGTACATAATGTGTGCGCCTTATAAATGTGGTACTATGGTGTATTGCTGTCTATGTCTAGTATTTCCCCTAATGTGTGCACTCCTCCAGTGTAATGTGCAGTAATAATGTTATGCCTAAGAGGGGCATGATGTGTTTGGGAATAACGCACTGCTGACTATGATGTATGTTGAATATGATTATGCTAAGTACAGTGTTTTACCAGTAGTTACTGACTGCTTTGCTAACTGTGCATTCTAATGGTTACGACAGTGGCCCGATTGGCCCTGTAATGTATATAATCCCCTGTAAAGTGATACCTACTGCCAGGTGGCACAGTGTATATATGTGATTACGTTTAAATGTGTTTTATGAGTAATACAAAGGCTATTTTCATATAACCTTGTGTGGAGTTTCTTTTTTGGTGTGCCTAGTGTGTCGCTGCTGTGTGTGTGTGTTGCGCAAACGTTTTACACATTGCCTCTGGGATAAGCCTGACTGCTCGTGCCAAGCTACCAAGGTGGTGAGCAGGGGTTATCTTCAGTGTGTAACTCCCTTGCCCTGACTAGAGTGGTGGTTTCTGCCTGTCTTAGGCGCTTGCCCTAGCCAACCAGAAATCCCATTTCTAACAGTATCCCTTTATAATCAGATTATGGATGGGTTGCCTGTCTCCGACAGATTTAAGGAATCAGTGGTGATCACTATCTTGAAGAAGGATAAGGATCCTAAGGATCCAAGCTCCTATCACCCAATTAGTCTATTGAATATAGACTACAAGCTTTTTATGAAATTTGGGCGAATAGGATCTCAGGATGTGCGAAACAGGTGATACATGCAGACCAAACAGTGTTTCTGCCTGGCAGATCGATGGCTGCAAATACCTTTTCCTTGATCCAAGCTATTGACTATTTTTCAGCAAGGAAGGATAGAGCGGTTATTTTAATGATGGGTGCAGAAAAGGCATTTAATCTGGTGGATTGGCAGGCCCTTTTTTTTATCCTCCAGAAGTTTGGCTTTCCATCCCGCCTGATAGAGATGTTGGGAGGAATTTATAAGGGGGCAACTGCAAAAATAATCATAAAAGCAGAGCAGGCGGGCGAAGTAGTGATAAGACAGGGTACTAGGCAGGGCTGCCATCTTTACCCCCTTCTATTTTCACTTTTCATTGAGCCACTGGCAATAAAGATGCACTCTAACACCTCAATTCTGGCTCCCCTACCAGGAATTGCAAAAATTATGTTGCTTGCCCATGATTTGATTCTATACCTGAACCCAGATAAGGTGAACATCCAGATGGCGCTTGGGGAAATTCAGGCGTTCACAGAACTGGGGGGTATAAGGTTAACCAGTCCAAAACGGAGCTTCTCCTATTTAATTCAGTGGAGGCCGAACTTCCTGATGGGCTAAAATTTCTCCCACTAAGACCTATTAGATACCTCGGCCTATACCTTACAGCCGACTTCTCTCAACTGGTTCATTTAAATTACATAAAAACGCTTAATAAAATTAAAAACCTTTTAGAAAGATGGTCATTTCTACCTTTGACAATAGTAGGTTGAGTCTCTCTAGTAAAGATGTCGATACTTCCCTTGCTGATATTCCGGTTTTTAAATCTTCCTTTAAAAATACCAATCTCATATTTTAATGAAGTGGACAAAGCTATCCAGGAGTTTGTATGAGCAAAAATAAAACCTCGGATCAAGCTACCTATTTTACAACTAGACGTGGAGCAGGGGGGACTTGCATTACCTCACATTTATACTTATTATCAAGCTGCATTAATTAGTTTATTAACTCAGCTAGCTGTCCCTTTCTCGAAATGTGATAATTTTTTTATTAAGCCTCAAGCTATCAGAAAGTGCAATCAAGCTACCAGCATTCGTGAGCACTGCGAAGCTACCTAAAAAGACAAGATATAAGGTTGTGAATACAATTACAAACCGCATGCAGCGGTTCCATAAAACGTACAATATTCCAACATGCCACGCATGCACATCTCTCCAAGACTGTGAGCTATGGGGTCTCCAGGTTTCACAAAAAGTACTGCAGTCCTATAATACTCTAGGTTTTCGCAAGCTAGGAGATTTCTACAACGGCACCAATCTGATATCGTGGGAAGTATTTGTATTGCAATGCGAACCTCAGAGTCAGGATCTTTGGTTCAGGTTTACTCAGATAACATGTTTTCTCACAAATAAGTACAAAATAATTAATGAGAGGGAAAGAATAATCCTGAAAGCAGCCTTAGAGTTGAATATAAGTGGTGCTGGAAATTGGTATTGATTATTACGGCAGGGTGCGAATAAGAGTCTCGTTGAGGCACTGCTCTCTAAAATTGCTCAGGAAACGAATTGCTGTTTTAACTTCAAGGAATGGCAACGAGTGTGTGAATTTGGGAATAGGGCTCTGAGGGTGGCTAACTTTAAGAGAATGTCCTTTCTTTCCAGATGGTTGGTGTATCATACCCCCCTCTGACTACATTAATGGTTCCCATCACTTCCTAACGAATGTTTCAGATGTAATCTGGCGGGGGCAGGCGATTGGACGCATATATTTTTTACATGTCCTAGGCTACTATACTTTTGGGAGGAGGTGTTTAGGTTTATTAGTGATTGTATGTCTAAGGATATTTTACCCTCAACACTGCTGGCCCTATTTGGTTTTTCGCACGCAGTTAGTTTGTTACCAAAATACAGGCAATATTTTTGTTTATATATCTGTAGCAGTAGCCAGATCCCTGGTGTTGCAAAATTGGAGATCTCAGAAGGTGCCTACAATAGGACAGTGGCTCCCCAAGTTAGACCGGACCTACGAATTTGAAGTGGCATATGCAAAAAGGGTAGGGGTGCTGTGCAGACTCAGGGCAACTTGGGAGGGCTATGCCCTGGCTCCACGTTCAGACGGAAATGTGCAAATCAGGCTACTCTTTGTGTAAAAAGAAAAATGTGGGGTTTTAATCCATGGTGTGCCTGCTCTTTAACTGTTGAATCAAGGCCAGTTTGTAACATTCTTTTTTTTATGTTGTGCTAAATAGAATGCTGGTTATATATTATGTAAAATAGAACATGAATTTATATTTATGTTATTTATTGTCTACTGAAATGTGAGATTGGGTATTATAAAAGATTGTCTCTTTTTTATGTACCATGATTATTATGTCTGCTATTACGCTCAATAAAAATAAAAAAAAGAAGACTTTGCAACTGCAAAGGGGACGCGCTACCCATTGGTTCGGTTATTGCAACCCCCACAAGGACTATTGGCCTCAAACTTGGTAGAGGGTAGAGCAGGCCTCGGGAGTTGAGGAAAACCACCACCTGTGTTGCAGAGCCCACAGAGTCCAGAGGAGCTCAAGATCTGCAGACCGGTCGACTTAGCTGCGGTGCCTGCGAATGCAGGGGAGTGACTCCTTCTCTCCAATGGAGATTACTTTGGTTGTCCTTGATGCTTCACAGGCCTTGGAAGGTTTCTGTATGATGCACAGGCACAGACAATGCAGCAGACTGGAAGGGAGACGAAGTCAGGCCCAAACGAAGTCCAGCAAAGTCCAGAGTGCCAGGACGGTGGAAGTGCAGTGGTTGCAGTTCTGAATCTTATCCCACAACGAATCTAGGGACCTACACCCAGGTAAGCCCTTAAGTACCCTGGGAAAGGGTTGGGAAGATTCAGGGGACCCTCCCAGGGGAGGGTCAGGACAGGGGGGAGGTTACTCCCATGTCCTTTGTCCTGTTTCGCGCCAGAGCGGGAGCCGATGGCTCCCAGAACTGGTTTGAACTGGATAATGCACAGGGACACTAAATGTGCCCCTCATGCAAACTTTCAGGTGCAGGCAAGCGCACCCACCCAGCCCTAATATACTAAATCCTGTCTGGGAGGTGGTCACACCTCCATGTGACAGTATGCCTATTGTTCTGCCTTCCCCTGCTCGAGCTTGGCTCAGCAGTAGGAGGGCAGAAATGTGTCCAACATGTTTGATCCCAAACACAATAGGATTCGTTGCAGCCGTTTTCGAGATGGTCATCGCGCGATTACACGGTGCCCCTCTAATAGTATATGGCTGCTTCACTGACAACCCAGGAGAATGGACTCCGTAGGCTGCAGGGGTGTCCTGCTCATGCAGAGGCACCCTCTCAGTTAGAAGCAAGCACCCTGCCCTCAGGATTGTAAAGGCCTGCTATAGGGGTGGCTTATAGGTTTTAAGTGCAGTGACACTTAGATATAGCAAACCGTTATCTTTAGTAAGTGGTGCATGCACCAACTTACACAGGCTGCAATGGCAGACCTGTAGTTCCCTTTTGAATGGTCTCTCAGGGGTGGCATAATACATGCTTCAGCCCATTGGAGACCTCTGGGGTACCTATGCCCTGGGTACATGGGTACCATATTCTAGGGTCTGACAAGTGATCCCAGTATCCAATCTGGGGTGTACCTAAGTACATAACACAGCAGTTTAAGGAGAAAGCAGATAGACTGAGGTCCTGATAAGCAGGATCCCAGTCAGACTAGTCAAAAACAGCATCACATCAAGCAAAAGGTGGGGGTAACCATAAGACGCAGATTCTACTTTCCTACACAAGGGTTACATTTTTCACACATATCCTGCCCACCTCTGCACAGCTTCCAGTCTTGAAGCACTGCAGGAATGTGTGAGGGCATGTACTTGCCATGGGTTTACTATTTGTGAATACTCATGTGATTTCATTGCAAACACAGTTGGCTCCATGTTTGTGGACAGTGGACACGGTGTAGCAACTCTGAGGGGATGGGCCAGGTCACACTAGGTAGATTGCTAACACTGACACTCAAGTCATCATTGACAGAGTAGGTCCTCTGCAGAGTTTCACACATCATTTTAAAATACTTCATCACTTGTACGTCTATTTACCTCCTCTGCCAAACCTGATTTTGGGCCAGGCACTCAACTTACTGTCACGCACTGATGGTACCTAGATGATACATGGACTCTCATGTGCCTACAACACTAACAATATGCGTGACCATATCCAATGGCCTGACATGGCTAGCTGTTTTTGAGGGCTATGGGCTGAGCTGTAGCCTACATGGTAGTAGTGCTGGAATTGGTGACATGTACCTAGTCCGGTTTCCCACACTACTGGGCCCATCCATCTCAGCCTCATACCATCCTTGAATCCTGTTCCTTGTGGTGGCAAATTTGTTCATCCTATACCTTGACAGATACCTGTTTCACAGCCTCCGACTTTGACATATGTGGCATGGTCAGACATGTTGCCTTCAGATTGTCTCCTGCCACATGCTCCATCTTCACTCCTTCCGAGCTGTGACACAAGTGTGAGACTGTCAGATACAGCAGTGCATGTGTCTTGGTCAGGGTACCTTGCAGTACACATAACCCTTCCCACCTCCTTGATATGCAATGTCTCACCATTCAGATACAGTGGCAGTTCAACATGCTCAGCCAGCGCCTACAATGCACTGTGCTACCAGGTGCCCACACATTATCTTTTATTTCAACACACATGGTCCTCTGGTGTGCATCACTTGCATTCGCATCCACACCCAGCCTGGTAATGACAGGAGTTTGGCAGGTCCCTACCATATGAGCAGGCACCTGTGTTCTGTCAGCACCCACATCAGGACAGCTGCGTGCTATGTAGTTTCATACATTTTATTATACACATTCGTTTTGGCATGTTCCCATGTGTTAGTCCTTCACATGCCCCACACCTGACCCCCCTCTCAGGTGTGCAGTTTCTCCTCTCACAACCCCATTGCATTCTATTGGTTTACAGTCCAGATTTGTGTGCATGGGCCCAAGTTACACACAGTGGCATCATGGTGCAAGGTGGCCAGCACTGTAACAGGCAGGTTAATGTGTCCATGCATGATGTGCTGTTCCATTCCGGGCCTCATTTAAGAGTTTTGGATGCAGGGCAGTGCATCAAGTTAGTTTGTTGCGCTGCCCTGTGTCAAAATGGAAAAGGCAGGAATGCACAGTATTGATATATGGCACATTGCTCTCCTTTCTGCCTGCGCCGGCACACAATCTGATTCCTAGTGCCAATGCACGCACCCTTACACCATGGTTCAAGTGTGTCTGCGTTGTTGGCTGGATTGTTTTTGTGCAGGAAGGGACACCTTGCTACACAAAAACATTCCATGGTGGAGTTTCCTCTTTCCATGTGTGCTGCAGAATGCAGCACACATAGAAAGTATGCCTGGGCAGAGCTCGCAGAGTTTCACTCTGTGGAATTCTGTGGAGCTACCAAAAAACTCAGCCAAATTACTTGAGTTCAGCGTGTGGGCGAGTATTGCAAAACACTCCCATCAGCATATATATCAATAATGTAGGCTAGCGTAGAGGGCTGCCCTTCTGCTGCTAATTCAAAATGCATACATGTAAGTGCATTCATGAAATCTGGAATCAGACACCAATTATTGGAATTTAGAAATTGCAGAAACATCCAATTCATCTGACCAGACAGTGCCAAGATCTTGCTTAGAGTCGCAAGGCACAATGAACCTAACGTGATCGGATGTGTTTACAAAATCGCCTGCACAGCTCGTTCGGCTCTCAGACATAAAGCTGATGCGAAGAAGACCAAATAGGAAAAAACTAAATTAACAGAACCTCGCATTGTATTTGTACTTTACTAAAATGCAGCCCTTCATTCCGGTAATTTTTCCGTTATCTGTGTGTCTTTTGTTGTCTGCACAATATACCCACAGTACACAGAACTGTGCTAATCAAACCACTGCCTTTATAATAAGCATGACCCCAATACAAAAAAAAGTGCGCGCTAAAGTCATCTCAATAAACAAGCCTTATTTGAAGAATTACCTAAAGGCACAATAGATAACAGTTAAGTAAATGCTCTAAATAGTGAACAGAAAGGAATTATATGGAAAGACATGACCCTTTAAGGGCCATTAATTATGCACCTGTTGTTGGATTTTCTTGTGCACAACACATCTGCAAAATGTTATCTTCTACTCTTCTCCAGGGATCTAAGCAGAGCCTGCTGTGACGCATGCACCAGCAGAAGCCAGTGAGGAAGCGATGCGTCGAGCAGTAGTGGTTTCAGGCTCAACT
Organism: Calotriton arnoldi; assembly: GCA_963921515.1. Lineage (NCBI taxonomy): Eukaryota > Metazoa > Chordata > Amphibia > Caudata > Salamandridae > Calotriton > Calotriton arnoldi. The sequence continues at coordinate 58,961 of CAWUFW010007882.1, forward strand.
GTGCTGCAGCCCAAGAAATATCGGGCATGGTGCCCAGGGATGGGAGGACCCCATATTTTCTAAGGTTTACTTTTGAGGAAAAGAAGGGCCATGCAGCAGTGGAGCTCGATCTGTTCCCTGTGCAGGGGCACATGCTGGGGTCTAGCCTACGTCCGCGAGGGGAACTTTTGTGCTGGAGAGAAGCAACACAGTGGTGATGGAGGGGCACCAGGTGTGCTATCCTGCTCATGAATCACAGGTTAGTGACAACTGCACAGCTGAAACTCATGCTGGACGGTGCTCGAGCCCTGCCAGTAGAATAGTCTACTTACCAGCACAGATCCCGTAAACAGGGTCACTCAGGTCTTGCAGGGCGCCGGCTCACAGACTAGCAAAAGCACTGAGCATCTTGGTCTGACTTTACTGGAGCCCACCCACAGACAAAAAACTGTGTATGCAGCATCTACATACTATTGCTAGCGGGCATTTGAGCCCCACAGCCAATCAGGAAGTGTAACGTTTCACAAGCCTATCATAAGCCACAATACAATGTCCGCGGCCCCTCAGTCAGACAGCTGACAAGACTTCCCACGGCCAACCTCTAACACTTAGGAGGCCTGACATGCGGCATGTCCTGCTGCAAGTCTACACCCCACATCCACTACCCGAGTCCCCATTGGCTGCAGAATTCAATCATCATAAGACTGACCTAGATGTATGTGCAAAAGAGGGAACAGAACAGAGTTACTGATATGTGAAATTGCACTGCCTCAAGGAGACATGCGAGGTGCACATTGGCAGGAAGCCCACGAAAATTTAGGGTGGGCGCCTGTAAAACTCCGCAACGCGGCAGAGGTGGAGTTTTTATGTACTCTGTGCTCCAAGCAGAGCATGAAGGGGCAAAACTACGCAAACTTCGCTGGTGCAGTGGTGTTTGCCACCCACCCTTACTAGAAAGAGTAATAAATGAGGAGAAATTAAGCTATTTCTCCTAGTTACGCCTCCCCTGGGGAGGCCTACATTTTTGATACATTCCCAGGTTTACAGATCTTTGTAAATCTGGGAATGTGTCAAAACCCATAGGCGTCGCATGAGAAAACCCACCGCAACAGCCATGGAACACCTCCTTGACATAGAGAAAGGCAAGGCAGCACTTTGCACTGCCTTGCCTTACACCCTATCTATGAGGCCATGCAAAGCCACGCAAGGTGGCTTTGCGTCAACTCATAGATAGGACTGAGAGACCTACACCTCCAGAGTGACGTTCCGGCGGCGCTGCCCTATTGTAAATGAGGCCCCATGTTTGTTGTTTTGTATTGTGGGACCGTAGTTCTGGTGACTCGTATTATGCATTCCACTACAAGTGCCACTATACAAAGGTGAACCTGGACTGGTGCTGCACTTCACACATGGAAGGAATAAACATGAGGGAGCTGGACTGTGCTATGCCACATGTGACTGGACAGTGTGACTTACATTTGTGTGATGTTTAATGGTACATGACCCACATTCCTGCCCTTTGTCCTGCTCACAGCACGGTGGAGAACTGGGACCTAGTTAGCTGTACAGCACAACATGAGCTTTTTTCCCACATTACCCCTATTTATCCTGTAGGTCTTGTTGTTCCTCATGTGCTGCACTGTACTGTCCCGAAAGTCCTGCCACCAACTCCTCTCGGATGACAGCTGTCACTCGCTCCTCCAAGGCATTCAGCTCCTCCTGTGGTGCCGGGCTTCAACCTCCAGTCTGCATGGCTGCCTTCAGGTTGTTGACCAGTTTCTACTTCGTCCGGGCTTATAGTCATGCCAGCGTTTCTTGCAATCGGTGATTGTCTTCTTGGCTTGTCCCGCGCTGTTGATCTTGGCCACTTTGGATTGCCAAATGGCCTGTTTCTTTCCTAATGGCAAATTTGAGGTGACAAAGAGCTGATGTTTGTGCTCTGTCACCTCAGTGATCAAGATTTCATTCTCCTCCTAACTGAAGTTGCACTTTCTCTACCTCTTCATCTTCCTCTTCCCCTTCCTCTGGGAGTCTGTCTGGTACTTGACACAATGAGTGGCGCTTGGGTGGTTAGAGTCTCTTTATGTGCCATTAACTAGCCTTTTGTCAGTTTTCCTCCCGATGTGTCAGTTTCCACTGCAACAACACACCCACAGCAGCATACATTTTTTTTACACTGCCTGATCCTTGCACCATGGTGCGCCATACCTTGGATATGGCGCATCCATGGCATTTAAAAGTGATATAGCGAAACGTAACTTATTTTGACGCATCGCTGATGCAACGCAGTGATGCGTCATTTCTTCTAAATGAGGCACTACATACATAAAGCAAAGGTTTTGCTCCATAGGTCCTCCAGTGGCAAGGATAGCCTGCAGTCACACTCTGTGAGTATATAAGCATGTCAGGGTAATCAAAATTGAGCACATAAAGAAATCCTCCTTCCATGTGGACAAAAATAAGCTATTCCATATTCACTGCATCAAGGTGTCCTCTTGGCTGAATAACCTAAAGGAACTACACTGGGGCCAGAATGTTACCTCCAGTTCCCCAGTGTGCCGTTTTATATAATCAGGGCTGAAAAGTGAGCGTGTGGGCTGTGCATAATTACTTCTCCAGGCACCGCCGCTTTCCCCACAACCGCCACCCCAGGACCAGAGATTCTAGCGGTCTGGAGGTGGTGGTGGTCTAACAGCGGTCTAATTCAGCGGTCAGGTCACCAGGTATGCAGGCAGTTGGACCACCAGATTGCAACAACTGTCCCAGGACCACCAAAGTTGTAATGGCCTATAGTCTATTGGACACTTCTGATTGCCATGTATGAAGGTTTGTGCCACAGGGGTATCCATCTCCCCTAAAGCAGCAATTTAGACATATAAAACTAGCTTTGTCTAAACGCTTTAACAATGAGTGGCGCAACAAGGAGAAATGCCTTTATTTCTCCTAGTCTTTTGCTCTTTCTATGTGTGCTGCTGCGCACATAAAAGGAGCAAAACACCATTAATGACTGTTTTTGTGCAGGAAGGTGTCCCTTCCTGCACAAATACAATCATCGCTGCAATGCAGGCACCACTTGCACCATGGTGCAAGGGTGCCTGTGTTGGCGCACAGCTGCTGTTTGTGCGCTGGCACAGGGGAGAGCACAGCGGTGCACCATATTCTTGTAAATACAACGCATCCCTGCATTTTTTAAATGACGCAGCTCAGCGCAGAAAAGTTGCTTGTGGCACAGAGTCATTTAATTATAAATATGCTTATTTGGTTTCTAAACGTCCTCAGTTATAACCTGCAAACCTCTTTCAAGGTAATCCTGCTCATCTCTCAGTGCTGAGTTTATTAATTGTTCTCTCAGGGAGGCGTGACTTGATGCCATCCGGGATGGCCTCTCGCCGTTGAAGCTCCACTGCGGCTGCCAGGAGGATTTTACATTTCTCTTCACTGCTTTTCAGTGTCGGAACATTCAGCGCCTTGAGACCCGTAAGGGTGCGTAGCTGCGCTATATAAAAACGGACTTACATTTTTAACATGTGCCAAACCAGGGTATTAGGATGCGATGTGCATTTTCAGCTGCATTAAGATACTTTTCTTTATAAAATCGGCGGGCAGGTTCAACTGAGGCATGTGCTCACCATTTTGTTTTTAACGTTGCTCTTCCTCACGGAGCTGCTTTCTGCTAATTTGCCTACAGTTTTATTGGCTGGACATTCCTCTTTGATTATTTTCAACTACAGTCTTCTTGGAAAACTGTTTGGGTTGCTTGTATCCTGCTTGGCAAATCTGATTGGCATTCTTATAGGTTTTAATCAGCATCCTGACTGGATTTCATGCCGTCATTTTCTTTTTCTTCCTCATAAAATTCGACCCATCTAGGATAATACAAGCAGAAAAATGTGACAAGGGAATGCTCGTTGATCTCAAAGTTGCTTTTGCCATATTTGTCATTGATTTTTAGTGGCTATTTATCATAAGTGATATTTTTGGATGTTGTTACAGTTTACCAGCTGTTTAACTGTATACTGCTCCTGTTTTACAATAATCTTCTGGTGGTAATTGCTTTAATATATAGATAACTCCACATATGGACAAAACCAGGAATTTAAACTTACATGCTCCTTCATCTTCAACTGCCTGGTCTACTGCCATCGTTGATACTTTTAATACATACTCCGTATTGGAAAATATGCAGGACAATATAGCTACCGGTCATGAGTTTCCGGCATCTTCCTCTAGTTTATCTGCTATATCCACATTTAATACTAAGATGTCTTCTAAATTTATTTCAACCTTTGCTACTCCTGCATCCCAAAGAGTTAAAAAAAGATCCGCCCTCTCCCACTAAATCTAATGCAATAATATCTATTGAGCTGCTCCTGGATGAGATTAGGGCACTTAAGTCTTATATGGAGAATACTAATAAACCGCTCCAATTTTTAGATGATAAATGGTCTTTAGTAGAAAAGAGAGTCACTCAAATGGAGCAGAAGGTGGAGCATTGTCATGACTCAGTGCAGATTATTAGTACATTGCAAGCTGAGGTGATATCTCTAAAAAAGCACATGGAAGACATGGAAAATCGCAATAAGAGAAATAGTTTATGCATTTATGGTTTGGTGGAGGTGTCAGAAGGTTCAGATCTCATCTCCTTCTTCAAAACATTTCTTTCTCATATTCTGGACCTTCCTCCTGCGACTTCTTTAAACATACAGTGTGCACATAAACTAGGTCACCCTTCTCATGCTGCATCATCCTCTTACAATACCCAGAGGAGTTATCATATATTTTTTGGCATACCTTGATCTTCTTACAGTTATTAAAGTCAACAACGCTATTCCTGGTCTGGGTCTACTCTATTTTTTGCACAGGATTTCGCAAAAGCCATAGCTGATAGAAGGAAGAACTTTCTCGATAGCGTCCAGCTCTATGTTCTCTCACCGCAAGATTTGGTCTTTTTCAGCTGTTTCTTCAAAGTGACTTATAATAATAAAACTACCACTTATGAAGATCCTTCTCTACTTCAGTGCTTTATTGATTCCTGCAGAGGAGCAATGATGGATACTTCTAATATATAATTATATTTGATGTTACTAGTTTTACAAATTTCTGCTTCTGGTTTATAATGATCTCAAAATATGAAAGGTTGTTTTGTAATAGATAGTTTTGATGTCTCCACAATATGTTTTGGGCCCTTCCCTGTCACAGGCACTTGGCCCACCCACACAAGTGAAGTACCATTTTTATCAGGAGACCTTTGGGAATGCTGGGTGGTGGGAAATTTGTGTCGGCCCAGCGATCCTACAACTTTCCCACACAAAAATGTGAGGTAAATATGATTGTTTTAGCTAAATCTGAAGTTTACAGCGGGTTCTGGGTAAGAAAACATTGGGGGATCCATGCAAGTCTCTCCTCCCTAGACTACCCGGGTGTAAAGTTTTCAGAAATGTCTGGGTTTGGTAGGTTTCCCTAGATGGCGGCTAAGACCAGGACCAAAATGCAGGTTACTCCCTTGCAAAACCAGGTCATTTAGTGACATATAATTTTGTTGTCTCCACAGTAGATTTTGGGCCATTTCCTGTTACGGGCACTAGGCCTACTCATACAAGTGAGGTACCATTTTCATCTGGAGACTTGGGGGAATGCTGGGTGAGTGGAAATTTGTGGCTCTCCGCAGGTTCCAGAACCTTCCGTCACAGAAATGCGAGGAAAATGTGTTTTGTTTTACAAAGTTTGAGGTTTGCAAGTGATTCGGAGTAACAGTACCTAGTGAGAGCCACACAAGTCACCCCATCCTGGATTTCACTTGGTATCTAGTTTTTAAAAATGTACATGTTTGCTAGGTTTCCCTAGGTGCCAGCCAAGCTAGGGCCCAAAATCCACAGCTAGGCACATTGTTAAAAAAGGGTAAGTTTTCAGTGGAAAAATGTGATGTGTCCACATTGTATTTTGGGATGTTTCCTGCCGTGGGCACTAGGCCTACCCACAAAAGTGAGGTGCCATTTGTATTGGGAGACTTAGGTGAACACAGAATAGTCCAATTGTCTTTCTATGCATTTCTGCCTTTCAAATGTAAGACAGTGTGGAAAATTAAGGTATTTTGAAAAATGCCCTCTAATTCACATGCTAGTATGGGTACCACAAATTCAGAGGTGTGCAAATAACCACTGCTTCTAAACTCTATATCTTGCTCCCATTTCGGAAAAACATAGGTTTCCTTGATACCTATTTTTCACTCTTTGTATTTTACCAAATGAATTGCTGTATACTGGGTACACAATAATAAACCATTGCAAGGTTCACCTCAGTTATTGGCCCTGGTTACCTAGGGTTCTTGGTGAACCTACAAGCCCTATAAATCCCCACAATCATATGGGTCCAGCAGAAATAACGGTATATTGGGTGAAAAAATCTGCCTAGTTAGAAGAAGTTACATGTGAAAACGTAGGCACAAGCTGCTGTTTTTTTAACTCAATTTCAATATTTATGTATTTCAACTGTTACTTTCCATACAAAAACCTTGAAGGATCTACACAATAGACCACTTGCTGAATTCAGAATGTTGTCTACCTTTCAGAAATGTATAGCTTTGTGGGATCCATTATTGTTTTCACACCCATTTCGACCACTAATTGGAAGGAGGTTGAAAGCGCAAAAATAGGAAAAATAGGCTATGTCCCAGTAAAATGCCAAAACTGTGTTAAAAGATTTGGTTTTCAAATAAAGGTCTGCCTGTTCATGAAAGCTGGGAAGATGGTGAATTTTTTACTGCAAACCCTTTGTGGCTACCATTTGCAGTGAAAACCAGATGCTCTCTTCTGCAGCACCTTTTACCCATTTTACCCCAAAATGTGCCTGTATTTTGGCTAGTTTCTCAGTCTCCTCCAGTGGAATTTACAATCCCTGGGTACCTTAACAATCCTCAGGATGTTGGAAAAAAAGGACGCAGATTTATCATGGATACCTTATGTGGACAAAAAGGTGCGGGGGGCCTAACCGCGAACTACCCCAAATAGCCAAAAAAGGCTTAGCACAAGTGGAGAAAAGGCCTAGCAGTGAATGGGTTAAAGCTGCGTCCAGAGATTTATCTTTTTTGTGACACAGGAGAGGAAAATCTTCTTCTAAACAGTTATTTCAACTTTTGAATCATATCAACAATTAGAGCACCAATTTTATTTAGCTACATCAGAAGAATGTTTAGATCAATTAATTCAAGCCAAATTCACTTTTAATAAACATTCCACAGAAATTGCTTTATTCTTATTTGCTTAAATCTAGCTCTAAATATTATGGCGGCCAACAAATAATCAGGGATAATAATTGGCCAATTATCTTAAGATTAAAAAAGAATGTTGTAAAATGGATGCTATTTTGTCTCCGTCTAATATCCTTGTTCATAACAATGGAGATATTTTACTTCAAATTACTAATTATTTTAGCACTCTATATGCCCCAAATCACAAACTTCTCAAGATGAAATTTTACAATATTTAAACTCTATCACGGCACCTTCTTCTACCGCAATGCGTTCACTTGAAAAAGGGAAATCCTGGCCCGGATGGGTTTAACGTAGAATTTTATTTGCACTTTTCCAAACTTTTAGCCCCTAAATTACATTCTCTCTTTTCTCACTTTATACTGTCCAGACTGGCTGCAGGTTCATTTCAAGATGTGCTAATTTGTCTTATCCCAAGGAAAACAAAGACCTTAAATTATATAAAAATTATAGGCCCATCTCCCTGGCCAATCTAGATTACAAACATTTTGCCAAGATTCTTGCTCTACGACTTGATTCCCTTACTTCCTTAGTTAATAGGCAGAGAGCAGTCTGGCTTTATTAAAGTAATTTCAGACTATATCAACAATTCTTAGCAGCTATTGCATTAGATGCGGAGAAAGACTTTGATCATGTTGGCTAGCCTTTATTTTTTTCTATTTTATCTTGGTCTGGTTTTCGCAAGAATTTCAATAATTATATCTCCTCCCCAAGGCGGTAAATGGTTTCTTTCTTCACAATTTTCCCTACATAGAGGTGTACGCCAATGATGTCCTTTATCTCGACTCTTATTTATTCTTGCTTTAGAACCTTTTTAACGAAGCTTTGTCTAAATACAGCTTTTCATGGCTTTCAAGATGGTGACCAACAATTAAAATGTCCTTACTACACAAATGATATTCTCTTATTTATGTCATCACCTCAAAGCTCTTTGCCGGCCTTTTTAGTAGAAGTCAAGAATTTTGCTTCTTTTTCCAGCTATAAGTTGAAATCAGAGAAATTTGAAATTCTTCCTTTAAATAAATGTTATCACATTGATTTTACTGACTCTAATTTTCACTGAAATCAAGATAAAATAAAATATTTGGGTCTTTGGATTCATCCCACCATTAAATATATAGTCTCTACCAACATGAATCAGGTTCTTTCTTCTATCTCTTCTTTTACTTCTAAATTGAAACGTTTACTTTTTTCATAGTGGGTTAGGTTAGAGACATTAAAAATGATGCTCATCCCTTTAATAGTGTTTGTTTTATCTAACATTCCTATTAATATTCTTTCTTTTTATTTAAAAAAAATTAATTCATTACTGTCTAATTTCATCTGGAATTATAAAAAAGTTTGTAAGTCTCTTCAAAGAATTAAGCGTCCCACGTATTTAGGAGGAGTTAATTTGTCCAGATTTTCGTGCCTATCACACTGCCTTTTTTCTTAAACAAGTTAAATTTTTCCTCAATAAAGACATTACTATTCAACCTCCCATCTTGGTGGATACTGAGCATTTTCTTATCTATCCTTTTTCTTTTCAAGAATTTTTCTCTTTCTCTCAAAAGCCTCTTCCTAGGTCTCTTCCTATTTAAAAAAATACTTGTAAACTTTTACTTCCAATTTTTATACTTCCTAACGATTTTAGAGCTCAATTCTTAAATTCCTCTATTTGGCACAATAAATTGGTTAAATTAAAAAATAGACTATCTTCTGGAAAGCTTGGTACATGAAACATCTGAAATGGATTCATCAACTTTTTAAAAATAATTCTTGTCTCTCTTTCACTGTAGCTCAACAGCTACTCTCCCTTCCCTCTTCTATTTCAACAAAAGATGATTCTTTAATATCAGTTATTCACTCTGCTTATACCATTTTATCAGAAGATTTCTCTTCTATTGCTCCCTTAGCTCATCTGACTTGTCCTGTATCTTCCTTCCCTTCGGTGTCACAAATTTATTAGAAACTTTTGATTCCACCAGAAATTAGAGTAAAGACTGATGTGAAATTGCAATGGGAATGAGATTTAGGTGTTTCTTTTTCTATTCCTTTTGGAATAAAATTTGGCTCAAAATTCAAAAATCTTCATTAGCAGCTAATGTTATTCAAACGTTATTCTTTATTTATAATCGCCTGCTATTTACACCTTCCGCTTTACATAAGATATGTCATACCTCTTCTCCTTCTTGTTGGACTTGCAATACATCTCCTTCTGATCCTAAACATATGCTCTTTGAATGTGCCTCTACTTATCGATTCTGTCTGAGGGTCTGCAAGCAGATAAATAATATTTTTAACACACATATTCCTTTTAATTTTAAGAATTTATTTTTAGGTAGTCTCTCAGAAGATTGGTCCCCCTATGGTGATAGAATTCTCATATTAGATTTACTTCTTGCAATAGCATTTCCACAAATAACTCAATCTTGGAAAGATTCTTCCAATTTATCATTTCAAGCATGGCGGTATAGTGTTTGCTACAATCACAGATTATACAGAGCATAAGTTACTCCAATAACAATTGCAATCAAAAGAGATCTTCTTTGGCTTCCAATGACAAATTTCTTAACCTTCTCAGTTAATTGACCACCCTTCATAATCCTCAAATTGAAGAGGTTTCCAGACCCCATGATATTCTTGTTACAATTACTATGACTTACCTTGTATCATATATATATTAAATTGTTCTCAGTTTTATGTCTAGCAATGATATTATATATTTACGTAGTTATAGGATATTTTCCTTCAATTTATATTATTGTTTGTTTTCTATTACAACATGTTGACAATATGTTATACTTATGATATTTCTCTTAGCCGTGTCCTGGCAATGATATTTGTATATAGATTTTTATTAATAGGATATCTTTCTTTCGCTTCTACTACTGTTGGTTTCTTATTATGATATGTTGAATAGTTTTCTTCTTTATTTTTTTTCTACTCTTTTTCCATGTATTTTATTGACTGTATTTTATCAAATTCTGATAAACTTGACTTTTTAAACTAAAAAAAAATTAATTGTTCACTCAGACCGCATGATTATTTAAAAAGGTTTTTACCACCGGATCATCAACCTCTTCATCTAGGGAAAGTCTTAAACCTAATCTGGTGATCTCCGATCCAGCATTCTGAATTAGATTTACTACCAAAGGTGAACAAAACCAAACTTTAATACCTTCTCTGCCACTCTTACTTTTCCAGAAGGTGACTTGCTTAATGTTCCTAGATGACATATCGCATAGGGGGCGGCAATTTTGGAAAGCCTTCAACAGGTTTGACCTATTCAAGGGGTTCTATGTATTTGACTGTTCCCTTTCCTTTGGACATCAAGATAGATGCTGGTATTCATCTGGTCCAAACTCTATAATTTAGACATCCTAATAGGAGTTTCTTCAGAATACTTTCTATTAATGGGGTTCCTCCCAGCAGCCACTTTTGGTGTCTTGCCATAGGAGCCCATTTGGCAAAGTTAGAGCCCTGGTCTACATAAATGTATCCTATGCACTCTTATTTGCTTTCCCTTTGGGGTGCTCTCCCTTCTTATACTCTAATCTCTTTGCATAAGGTAAGCCCTTCTCCACAGAAATCTGAGCCCTTACTTTAGCTCCACTCCTCACTTTAATTCTGTTATTTGAATGACTAGACCGATTAGTTTTTGTCATTTTAGCAGCTTTCTTTTTAGGGACATTCACGCTCTTCCAACTCTTAACATGCTTTCCCTGTCTACAGTGAAATAAGTGCCAATTGTAAGCATATGAATTATATTTTCTTCTTACCAACATTGCCCACCTTGAAACATAAAAGGATGAGCTCTCCACTCCCTCCCTCTCTTTTGCATGTTTTTCATCAGCAGCCCCTCCCTCCATGTTCGGTATCAGCTTAACTAAAGCGGGCATACAGGAGTTACTTAATTTCAGTTCCTGAGCTATCTCCTTTAGTAAGCTTGTCTGATTTTTCATATTGTCATTTGACAGTACTGTTGCTTCAAGGAATCCATGCAGAGTTTTTTGCATCAAAAGGAAGACGTCCAGCATTGGGGATGGACCAGTATCTGAAACCTCCAAGTTAGAAGATAAGAATACGTACTTGTAAAGTTTTTGGAGTTTTCACATTCCCTGGGTTATTACCTCTTATCACCAACCTGCTGATATAAGCAGTTAATTTAAGGACAGGATCACTCAGAAATGCTGCCTAACCCTCACATCCAACGGCATAAGCTCTTTGACTCGAGTTTCAGCAAACAATTACATCTGAAAATTCTGAACCATCCTGTTTCTGTCCCAGGTACCCTGTCAAAGGCCAGGTTAACTGTGGTGATGAAAAACACATCAGCGACCTGCAACATGGAGGAATTCAGCAACTCCCACCCACAAAATCCTATATTGATAATGCCAGGAATACAACTAGTGTGCAAGCTTGAGGGGCAAGAGTTGGGGAAAACTCATCCTGTTGAACATCATTACTGCAGTGGGAGCTCTTTAGACTCTGCATCCTCTTATCTTCTCAGGGTAAACCTACTGTCCCATTTATACTGGCACCTACTCTTCCTTTCCTCTGTGTCCCTTGCTGCATTCTAAGTCTAATTTTTGAGCAGCCATGTCTGGAATAGCTTCTCTACCAGCACAAAACTCCTTATTTCCCCAAACTCTCTAAAAAGGTCAATGCACTACCAAATCACCACAGCACAAGAGGCAAGGCATGCACCCTCTTACTGGACCGCTGTTCCTACCACCTCCTCCATACATCATTTAACCACTTAATCTAGCACTGCTCCAACGAGAAAGCAGCTATGTCTGACATAAGCAAAGACTACCACTTCACTGTCCAACAGGATCCAGTTTCAAGGCTTCATTACAATTACACCAGTGACAAGTAGACCAGTGCCTAGGTATCAGAGGGCACAGCACTCCCACACCCTGCTGCTCGCCTGTACCCCAGCTGCCTGAGGTGTGGTGCAGTGGTGAAGGGACAAAAACCTCAGGCCCTGCTTGGCCCAGCAATGTCAGGGAAGCCCCTACAAGGGCCTGCACCCCCCGCAGACACAAATACAGAGCAGGAACAATAAGGCCTCAATAGTCTCAATAGCCCTGCCACCAATCATTTTGTCAGAATTCAGCAGCAGCAGCCAGCCGCAGCCTGAGGACAAAGCATTGAGTAGCACTGAGCGGCGTTCGGGTGGCATTTAGCGATGAGTGAAGAGCAGTGAGTGGGTGGGCATGAGCATGGCAGTACAGCATAGAGCACCACAGGAGAAGCCTAGCACCTAGTAGTAAATGGTCATTATTCACTAGAGAGTTCTGCATAGAACATATTACACACTGACAACTCTATATAAATATGATCTGCAGCAGGTGTGAAAGATGTGAGCAGGAGGAAGCTGTTTTTTTGCAGTTCTGAATGTGTAAGGAAATAAATGCTCACTGGCATGCAGGAGATCCTCATAGCCTTATTGAACATGATTGGATATGAGCTGCCTTGTGATCCCCATGTGGAGCTGATGGGGTAGGTGTGGGAGACATCACCCTCTTACAGGCAATACACTGCCTTGGCACTATTGTTAGCAAACAGCTGGTGGCCTGCTGTTGGGGTAGAGGCAGATCTACAAAATCTGATCAATGGATTGACCCCCTTATCTTTTGCAATGAACAAACTGAACTATATGCAGAGCTCTTGCCACATACAGCCCAGCCCAGAGACATTTGGAGCCTGCTCTAGAACTTCTTGGTGTCGTCGAATGAGTAGAGTGGCAGGGTGGAGTGGGTATGACTGTGAGGATACATCCTGACTGAAGGTACTTAGTATTTGCTGTGAGCATGACTTATGTGTTTGAGATTCTTCTAACATTTTATATTGTAATATCACAAGATAAACCATCTGGCTCCTGACATGATTGGCCTTTTAAGTACTAGTACGGTTGTAAGGCAATACTGGTTCTACTTCTTGACCATGGAGGTATCACAGCGAGGTCTTTCTGTAATACTGCCATCACTATCGGTGGGCATGTCTTGATCTTTATCTATGACTGTGACCTGTTTTTCTGTGCTTTAATGTTTTCTCTTGTAATATGAAACAATAAAATAAAATAATAAAAAATACATAATATCTGAGTGAAGCCCACCAGAGATTTCATTCTGGTCCCCCTGCTTCTTTATGTTGGCTACCTAATTGTCCATCCTGACCAATACTGTTTTTCATTCTATGAAAGGAGCAAATATCTAAAGGGCCTTCCCTATCGCTGACAATTCCCTCAAATCCAATGAATAATTGGCCTCCTTTTAGAACAACTTGTCCTTCACCTCCATCTCCCAATGTTGCATAACCTGAGGCAATGTCCCAGGTCTGGATACCTAACTCACAGGTAAAGGGAAATACTTCAGTGCACCATTGCTGAGAAGGAAAGTCCAGGTTACTGTAGCCCCATACAAATCTCTGAGTATTACTCCTGGTGTGGTGTCTTTTCTTTCTGGGTTACTAACAGTCTCTTAAAGGATTTAGGGACACAGTCATAATTCAAACCCAATTTAATTCTTAGAATAGCGCACTTGTTCTTAGAATAGCACACTCAAGCATGGCACTACGACAAGACGCTATATATACAAACGTGTTTATTGAAACAGTTTTGTCCTGTTGCTTAGTACATGAATAATAACCAAACAGAATATAATTAAAACAGCACTTATGCATATTGCCAGAAGTGAGAATATAATGAACAGTTCTAACATATTTAGAAAGTTCCTAGCAGCCTACCACCCTAAAGCTGCTTCTGTGCACTACAATATGAGGCCATGGAACAGCTAGCTTGCCTCTAGAGTTTCTTGGGACCCTTTGCACTTCATACCTGTTCACAGCAGATCAGGTGTGATCATACTTCAACCAGTGTTCCCCTGAAAGGAAAAAATTATCAGGTGGGCTTAGCTCTTCTCATTACTTGGTCAACTCTTAGCATAAGAGTGGATGCCCCAGCAGTCTGGCAGAACCTCCCTTGAAAACCTGGAGGAAAGGCCTCTCAATTTCAGTGGCCAATTTATGGTGGTTATATAGGATTGACCACTGACTTTTAGCCTACAAATCAAAAGCTAGTAGAGGCTTTCCACTCATTTGAAATGTAAAAGGTCCAAACCAGCAGGATGAAATTATGTCAGCTCAAACTACATCTCTATTGTACAAATCCACTATCAAACCTTGAAAAGTAGATATCACGTAGCTTGTGGCAGACATGTGTCACCTGATGTTGCAAAAAAGTGATTGCGTAGATGAAATGATACTTTTACATGCTCTGAGAAAAATAATGACATACTGAATGTGGACAAAGATGGACTTAATGTATAAAAATTGAATCTGACTTTGGGAGTTTATGTCAACCTAAAATCACACCCCAACACTGTTGACTTGCATCTGATGTTATTACTGGTGGGATTTGCAGAACTAGGGATGATCCCTTTAAAAGATTGTCTGCACTCAACACCAACTGAGTTCTCGAAGCAACAACTTCTAGAACCATTGTTTTGAAATCCATTGAAATTGGAGACCAGTGGGCTAGCATGTGGTTAAAGGCGGCTTGAGCTGGAGGCAAGACCATGGAATTACTGCTGTGGTACCTGCCAATAACCCATGTACCCTAAAAAACATCCTTGCATGCGCTTGCTGGTGAGACAGTAGACCCATCCAATTCTCTTATAATGTTTGGATCCTTGTATCGGGCAGGAAAACCCAGGCTGTCACTGTATTGAAAAGGACTGCGATAAAAAGTATAAGTTGGAAATGAATAAGATGTTGTATCTTTAAGTTCAGAATGAACCCTAGACTGGGTAGATACTCCGACACACTTGACACATCCAATTGAGCCCTAAAAAGAGAAGGAGAAACAATTAACCAGTAATCTAGGTAAGGCGATATCTGAATTCCCTTCAAATGTAATAGGGCTACTGCAGGTGCCTGTACCTTTGTAAAACGTCTTGTGAGACAATGATAACCTGAATGGAAGTGCTTTCAAAAGGAAATATCAACCTCCTACATGCAAACCTCACCAGTCTCTGGCTCTTCCGATTAATTAGCACATATAAGTAAGTGCATTGGAGAGCTAGGGTCATCACGAAATCTTCTTTATCAATCATTGGAATGACCTCCTGTAGTGTCATCATATTGAACGGAATCTACTAGACAAACTGATTTAACCATTTCAAGTTGAAGACTGGCCAGAAGGTTCCACCCAAATAAAATTGAATACACTCCCTGCTTCGTTTGCAGATAAGGTACTAAGATTACTGCCTTTTCAGAAGTAGACTTGAAATTCCCTTCAATATGTACTTTTATTTCATGGGATTAAGAGGAGTCTCTCAAAACCATGGTTTCAGATGTTCCATTAGCTTAATTGAATAGCCAAGTTTACTACTGAAAGCATCCATTTGCCTCTGATCAGGTGACACCATGCATCATAATGATTAGTAATCCATGCTTCCACTATAACTCCTTATTAGTCGGGATTTCAGAGGGTGAGACAGGGGTGTTGGTGGTTGGTATTTCTCTGACAGTGCAGCTCCCCGACCTAAGGACGTTTTGGCTGCTGAGAAAACTGTCCCAATTTTCTTTGAGAACTTCTTTTCTGAAAAAGTCCTTAAAAGCTAGAGAAATGTTATCTGCGGTCTTCAGAGTCAAATCATGACCCAAATGCTTTTGACCCATAAAAGGAAGATGATGAATGAGTGCTCGCGGTGCAGCATCCAGCTTCCACATCTTGAGCAATAACGCTCATTGCTGCTAATGAGGTGCCTGCAACAGTGGATGACGATCATAAGGAGTCAAAGGTAGTACTCAACAGAAATTTTGGCAGAAGCTCTATGATACCTAGGATTGCTGTTGGATCCTCTCCTTCCTGCAGACAGTCAGACAAGGAATGGAAATCAGTTAACAGCATCTGCACAGCATAAGCTGCATGCAAACTGGTTCTCATTGAAAATTTAGATGCAGCATACACTCCTTTCAAACTACTCTCTACTTGCTTCTCAGAAGGACCATTTAGGAGGGACTCGATGGAGGACAAAGACGAGTAGGAGGATGCCATACATGGTAGTATCAAATTGAGTTTAGGCACTTGAGGAAAGTCACTTTCAAAGTTGTATAAAAAAATATCTTAAATAATGAATAAGGAAACTTCGGTTATCCAACTCTTTCCATTCACTCATTAAAATGTTTTTCTTCCTCCTCAGCTTCTCCGGCTCTTCTCCTTGGCAAAGGTTCCTCTTGATTCCCAGAAGTGATCTAAAAGTCTGGGGTCTGGGCCCCTCTTTTTATACCCAAAAATCCTTTGTTCTCTGAAGGCAGAGAGTGTCTGTACCCAGCTAAAACCAGTTCTGTCTTCACTGGTGCAGCTTCCTGGCAGGAGGTGGAGACAGCATTGTTGAAGGAAGACCAGGCCCATGCAGGTGAAAGGAAATCTCCTCCCCCTACACTAAATGCAGCCCAGGTCTATTCAGCCCAGCCCTGACTCATCAGACTTCTGGAGCCACTGCCCTTCTCCAGCCCCTGTCATCCAAAAGCCAGACATGCAATCCACAAACCTAGCAGAGGCACACTGGATGGTTAGGCAAGAAAATACCTACTTTCTCAAAGTGGTATTTTCAAACACAGAATGTAAAAATCACCCTCACTAAAAGATGCATTTTAACATTCTGAGTTCAGGCATACTAAACTTTATTTTCCTACCTTGTTCCCAGGGCCAGTAATGTTTATAAGATGTTATAAACAAACTCCCCATTCTTTCCTATGGGAACATGTAGCCTTGCAATAGTGGAAAACGAAATTGGCAGTCATTCACTATCAGGACATGCCACACACACACCAGGGCATGCCCTACCTTTCACATACATTGCACCCTGCCAACAGGGGTACCTTGGGCCTACCTTAGGGGTGACTGACATGTAAGAAAAGGGAGGGTTAGGGCCTGGCAAGTGGGTGCACTTGCAAAATCGACATGGCAGTACTAGTCTTCACACAGGCTCTGCAATGGCAGGCCAGAGTTACATTTTACAGGCTGTTTCTGTGGGTGGCCCAATCAGTGCTGCAGCCTAGAGCAGCATTTGATTTACAGGCCCTGGGCACACACAGTGCACTGTAGTAGGGTCTGACTAGTAAATCAAAGATGCCAATAATGGAATCACTAATCCATAACAACTATTTAAAAAGGGAGCACTTGCACTTTGGCACTGAACAGCAGTGGCAAAGTGCCCAAAGCATCTAGACCAGCAAAACGGGGTCCAACACACAGCAAAACACAGGAGGCAAAGGCAAAAAATTCAGGGGAGACCCACGCCAATGGTGCCAGGTATAACAATGACCCAAATGCTTTTGACCCATAAAAGGAAGATGATGAATGAGTGCTCGCTGTGCAGCATCCATCTTCCACATCTTGAGCAATAACACTCATTGCTGCTAATGAGGTGCCTGCAACAGTGGATGACGATCATAAGGAGTCAAAGGTAGTACCCAACAGAAATTTTGGCAGAAGCTCTATGATTCTGTTGGATCCTCTCCTTCCTGCAGACAGTCAGACAAGGAATGGAATTCAGTTAACAGCATCTGCACAGCATAAGCAGCATACAAACTGGTTCTCATTGAAAATTTAGTTGCAGCATACACTCCTTTCAAACTACTCTCTACTTGCTTTTCAGAAGGACCATTTAGGAGGGACTCTTTGGAGGACAAAGAAGAGGAGGAGGATGCCATACAGGGTATAATCAAATTGAGTTTAGGCACATGAGGAAAGTCACTTTCAAAGTTTTATAAAGAATATCTTAAATAATGAATAAGGAAACTTCAGTTATCCAGCTCTTTCCATTCACTCATTAATATATATTTCAAGATGTAATTTAAGGAGCCTGGGCTGTATTTTGGGCCTCATACTGCACAAAGAACCCTTCTTCTGACTCCTGAGGCAAGGACTGAAAATATAGTACAGCCCTAATGCACATTGACATTTGCTGAAAATGTTCTCCTTGTACATATTCTCCCTTAGGGACAGAAAACTGATCCTCTTCATTTGTGCATTTTAGTATATGTTTCTTGGTTGCCACTTCATTTAAGTCTAAAGACACAGCCTCCTCAATCAATAACTGTAAATCACTCTTGGAAAGAGTAATTACTTTCTCTTCCTCCTCCTCTTGACCAATATGCCTTTTCGGGTGCACATATGCCCAGATTTACTAGATTCTCAGGCAGCACAGTGCAGCAGCTGCAAATGCTCCATGTGTGAGAAGGAGAGAGCAGGAGAGTTTACAGGAATTTGGCACTCTCCTCTCCTTAGCGTTGGCACAGAAATATGCTGCTGTGTGCCACAGACACACCTTTACACCATAGTGCAAGGGTGTCTCCCCGAGTTTAGCACAGGTTTTATACTGGAATTATATCTTCCAGTACAAAATACTATGCTTAGACTAAATTTAAACCTTTTCCCACATTTTATGTGTGCTGCACAGTGCAGCACGCATGCAAATTGGAACAGAAAAGAAACAAAAAAGCATTTCTCCATTATAGTGCCTATCTGAAATCGGTGCTATTTCCTGACGCTAAACCTTGTCTACTTTTTAAGTAATATAGGGCTTAGAATCAAAAGCCTTGGGTTGTTGCATGGGAATTACCATTCACTACCCATGATATGCCCCTCAGTGCTAAGTAATGCATAGTAGCACTATGCACTGCTTTGCGCTACTTTCAAGTGAATTTACAGCACTAGTTTAGCGCTGAAAAGTACATTGGTAAAAAAAAGATTAGGCGTAGTTTTGAGTTAAATTTGAGATACAAACATGGCGCTGAAACCTAGTACGGTACATATATCCCTTAGTGTGCTTCATGACAGCAGGAGAATGCCTAGCCCATGCTAAGCAGTGGACTTCCTGGTTAGAGAGGTTTCTATAGTTTTTAGCTCTCTACTCACCAGATTTCAGTTAGTATAGAAAACACATCCAGTGTCCAGCTCCATACTGTCGCATAAACAAGAGAGGCTGCCAGAGTATGTGTTCCTCCACCGCTCTGAAGGGGAGTGCTACAGCCATACCCGAGCCCGCCTTATGTTAAAACCCTGGCACCCCATTCCAGAACATGACCTTGGGGCGCAGGTAATTTGCTGCACCTGATTAAGCGATCGCTCAAGCAGAGTTCCAAGGTAAGCATAAATGGCATTGAATAATGTGGAAACGCTTACCTTATTATGGACCTTTGTTCACGGAGACAGAAAAACAAAAGCAGTGATATGAAGAGGAAGAACTAACCCAATGGAGAAAGGAGAGGAACAATGGTATACTCACGGAAGAAAGATTTTCATTTGTTTTAGCTTGAGTGAATTAAGGGAGTCCGGGACTCCTCATACTTTGTTGACTGGGAGGAGAGGATGGGTTGAGTGGTAATTTATTTTCGCCAGCAGGAGAATGGTTTGAGCAGATCTGTGTGACACCTTTGGTCTGTGAATGAGAGATGCTTTCTTCTCATTACCAAGGTTCAGTCAATGTCTTGTATGATTTTGTATGTGAGGTATGCCCTTGATACCACTTTCACACAGATCACCAATGAGATGTATATCACCTAATACGTGAGGGGAAAAATGACACACTTTCATCCATCTCAACCAATCCTGAGCTAAAATTAAAACAGTTACAGAAAGTAAACACTCTACTAAATATGCTGCTGAGCATACACATGTTTGGCAAATATAATTTTCGTGAAAACAACATTATGAGAAAAGACAGATATCATGGGAGAGCAGGACCACAGCTACAAGGGAGCTGATAACACTCCAGAAATGTTCCATGAAATGGTGATAATTTATGTGTAAAATTGAAACAATGCACTGGAGATTCATACATTGCATTTAGGAAAGTGTTCACTAAATCTGAGAGGAGATGTGGCCAAGATCGAAAATCCCACATTTTCTAGCGGAAAGCTGCTTGAGATTAAAGGGAAAAACCATCATAAGGTCTGTCCAGTTGTAGGGCCATATGTATCATGCATTTTACCGGTTGCGAATTGGGCCGTTTGCGACCCATAAAATGCATTTTGGTAAGTGTGAATTCCAATTTGAAATCGCAACATGTTACCAAATCGCAATTTGGAATTGTGAACACATACCCATTCGGTATTAGGAAGGGGCGTGATTAGGGCATCCCTTCCTAATACCGAATTGCAGTGGTATGTAATAATGTTTTGCGACCGAAATGCGGTCGCAAAACATTCGCATTTTACCACCTACTTCAAGTAGGTGGTAAACCATTCGCAAATGGGAAGGGGTCCCTAAGGACCCCTTCCCCTTTGTGAATGGTATCGAAAAAGTTTTTTTCAGAGCAGGCATTGGTCCCATGGATCACTGCCTGCTCCTAAAAAATGAAAAGAAAACGTTTAATTTTTCTTTTTTAAACACACCTGTTTTCCTTTAAATAAAATGGGCTGCATTTAAAAAAAATGATTGCTTTATTTAAAATCAATCATGGACATGGTGGTCTGCTAATCCCAGCAGGCCACCATCCCCGTGATTTTAGCAATTCATAATGGATTGCAAATTGCGACCTACCTCATTAATATTCATGAGGTAGGTCAATTTGTGACCTACTAGGAACCGCTAAATAAAACTCTTACATACATTAGGAATATCGATTACCTAATTGCAATTCGCAGAGAATCACAATTAGGTAATCACTATTCCCACTATTTTTGCATCTGGCCCGTAATTCCTTAATCCTTACTGTTGTGTCTTCAGCTTCCATGGAATCTTGGTACTGAAGATTCCATGTAAGGCGGTTTCAGGGGAGCTGGATGAGAAAGAGAGGGGCTGGTGGTCGTCACCCAGTTGTTTGGTCTATTACAAGAAAAATAAAGACTTTCACCTACCTGATCTGGCAATGAGTGGAAGCGAAGCATTATCAGCAGTATCCCTGGTGGCATGCCATACTTGCTGGTCAGTCAAGAATTCACCAAGGGCCTATAGCGAACTTTGGAGGCGCCATCACTACTGGCATGTTTCTAGACTTCGGGTAGTCCATTGGGCAGCGCACCATCAGTATTATTCTTGTTCTGGATTAAGGCCAGTAACATTTAGACTTCATAAAAATCCAACTGGATGTGTCACGTCCACCATTTCGAAGTTAGACGGAAATCGTGACACAAGTGAATGTGTACAAGGCCGCCATTTTTAAGTCAAGTGGAATCGGGATATTGGTGGTAATTTTACAAGCTGACATTTTATAGTCAGGTGGAGCAGGCACAATGGTGCAATTCAAATGACAGCCATTTTGGAGTCAGGCATTGTAGGAAAATTTCAATTTTAAATACACATATAAGTTACCAGGCCCCCACCGAGCATTTAAGTGATTGTGTTGTGACATTTCATGCTGGAAATTGTATCTAATGTGAGAAAACATCCAGGTGCATATATCACTCAATTTTCAAGCTTCACCTGTAAGATCTTTTAGTAGCATGGAAGGCATTTCTCCTCAGTCACTGTTTGTAGCGACGCCTGGCAAGCCGCCTTTGGAGTCGACACAATGGAAGGAATCATTTGAAGGATACTTAGATAAGGTGGATGTTGATACCTTCTCCAATAAAAAAAGAAAGCCTTGTTGATACACAATTTAGGCCCTCAGGACAGAACAATTTAAAAAACATTACCTTTAGTTGAAGTAAGAGTACAAACTCACTTAAGTGAAACTGGTGAACACACTCCAACTGACATTATCGATGACTATGCAGCCATAATACAAGAGTTAGACAAGCGTTTTTTGCCAAGCAGAGGTCACAAATGCATGATGAATCAGTGGATGACTTTGTGTCCGCAAACAAAACTTTGACACTCACATGTGATATGCATGAATAAATTATTTGGGACCAGTTATTGAGAAAAATACAAGATTAATTACTGTCTACAGCAAATCCAGATTTGGAATCTGCCATTAAGATTGCGAAAGCTGTTGACATTTCTGATGCCTACTTCAAGGATCTATCAGTCCCTAGAGACAAGAATGTGTGTGGAGAGGTCACAAGCCAACAACATACACTTTCTGTTGATTCCAAGGATTACAAGACTTCTAGTACAGACTGATGGAAAGGGAAGCAGAATGAAAACATTGTTGATCGGTAAACCTAAAGCATTTTAGTGTTTTTCAGGTGTGGTAGTAAAAATCAAACATCTGTGGCTAAAAACTCTCCAGCCTTATTTCAAACATGCTTCTGGTGCAATAGGAAAGAACATTATTCCAGGGTGTGTCATATGTCACGCAGTTCCCTAGTATCAAGCATTGGGAAAGAGAGGCTCAGAATTTGGATGAAAATGATGTTGTCCTTAATGTGAATAATCAAGAAGAGCATAAAGCAGCACTAGAAGAAGGATCTTTCAAGAATTTTGTTTTCAACATAAGGAGGAAACCTATTAAATTGTGACATCTGTCTAAATAGTGTAGAAATGCAAATGGTGGCAGATTTAGATTCTCCATTCACCATTGTGGGTTTGGAGGTGTTTAAGAAAGCACAGTTCCCAGAATTGATGCCATCCAATGTATAACTGTTTGCTTATGGGAGAACCAAGATTGAGGTTGAAGGGAAATTTGATGATCGACTAGAATTTGAGAAGAAAAGCGCTAATGCAGGCATTTAAGTGGCCAAGTTTGGATCAAATCTATTAGGTTCGAATGATCAGGGTAAATTAGATATAATTCTTGATCCTAACTATCCGAAATGAGATATCTAAAATGCAGCTATTGGGAAATGTGAGTGTTGCATCAATGTAAGTAGCATGCATTCAATTCAGGACTTTCCCAATGTTCCTAATGTAAAAATTAGGTACATTAAGTGGTTTGCAGCACCAGATAGCGTTAAAATTCAATGCTACACCTAGTACCATTGAGTTTAAGAGAGGATCTTAAGTCGGAATTAAGCCTTTTATGTAAACTGGACATCATTGAGCCATGTGAGAGCTCGGAGTGGTTGGCAACAATTTCATTAGCAAGCAAACCTGACCGTACATTAAGATTATGGGCCTGATTTAGATCTTGGCGGTAATGGTCCCGCTGTCACTTTTTCGATGGATTCCCCATCTAATACTAAGCAGTCCACTTGCTCTATTTTGATGCTGGCGGTGCGATGACGAAAGACCATCAGAGTGTCACCAACTCCGTCAGGTATGTTCACTTGCATCAACTGCGCCATAGGCAAAAGCAACTGTCAGAGAGAGGACAGGCAGTTTGTCCACTGGGCCAATCACAATGTGTCTTCCCGCTGACATGACTGTGGGGGTAAAACCTCCACACCTGAGTTGGGGTTTGGAAGGGATATAAGGCAGAAAATTACCTTTTCTCGTCTTCACTCTTCCTTTTCCACCATGGATCCGATCTTCCAAGCTCTGCCTCTGCTGCTGCTGCTTGATGATGAACAAAATCAACACCGTCATAGCTGAAATCAACTGTACGCTCCACTTTTACCTGTTATCTTTTGCCTTGTTTGTTAACATTTGCACTGGACTCATGCATTGTTAAATCTCTCTTACAAGCAATAGCATACCAATATGCAATGCATATGTTTGTAATGTTGACGTTTAGGAAATTAAAAGAA
Organism: Calotriton arnoldi; assembly: GCA_963921515.1. Lineage (NCBI taxonomy): Eukaryota > Metazoa > Chordata > Amphibia > Caudata > Salamandridae > Calotriton > Calotriton arnoldi. The sequence continues at coordinate 82,776 of CAWUFW010007882.1, forward strand.
ACACACCTGTATGATTCCAAAGTATTTCAAAATTTAGTGCCAGCTGCCTTAAAAAAAATGGACATTTGCACAGAAAATTATTCAATCAAAAAGTCACCATACAGGTGTGTTTAAATAAATGTTAAAACTTATCAAATTATCTAACAGGATGTAGACATTGTACTCAACAAGGTGTAACTTTTACCTTAATAATTACCTGTAAAACCAATGTCAGTCCCAAATTTGAATCATTCAACATATTCATCCATGTAACATTTCCCCTTGTCTAGTGCAAGTCCTGTATTGTATCCAAATTAAATAGTCACATTATTTTTTAAGGTGTAATACATATGTGTTTATTCTTATCAGTAATCAAGGTGAAATAAACGCACCTGTGGTAACACTTCAAAAAATAATTTCAAACATCTAATTGTTGGTGCAAGTGTCCATTACCATGGTGAATGGCTGCAGCTAAATACACATGACCATCACATACTATTTAACCAGTGTATGCACTTAACAAAGTGGTTGCGGACCTATGGCAATTTGTGTGCCACATGACAAATGCAAAATAGAAAAAATCAGGCAAAATACTACAAAAACAAGCATAGTCAGTGCCCAAAAAAAACATGTCAATTTAGAAAGTAGACACACCCACCAATCCACCTATAAAAAAAATCCCAGACAATGATCCTTTGCCAACACAATACTGCTGAGAGAATTAGGGAGCTCTTTCTTCAGTTATTGCTGTCAGCCCTGCACACACTCACGCACTGCATTCACATCACTACTTACACATATAACTTTTTTGGTTTAGATTCCTTTCTTAGACACACCTTTTAATTCACCTTCACACTAACACTCACACTCACACTCACACGCACCCTGACCATGTCACAGAAGAAGAAGCCACGTTTTATTGATAAGGAGTTCAGAATTCTTGTTAATTAAATCCTCAGAGTATAGCCACATTTCTTCAGGACCCTAGGCCATTAGACCCCCATTAGCCAGAAAACACAGATGTGGGACATGATAGTCAGCAAGGTGAACGCAGTAGCCCCCATCCTGCACACAATGGATATCAAAAAGAGGTGGTACGATGTCAGGAAAAGGGTAAATAATTTGGCAAGCAAAAATCACTGGGCCGCACAACAAACCCGTGGTGGCCCTTCTGTACCACCTGTGCACTTTACTTCCTGGGAGGAGAAGGTGTGTGCCACCATTCCACCAGGGAGCTTATTTGGAATACCTGACAGAATGGAGTCTGGTAAGTGTCACACAAGTTATCAATTAAACTTCTGCAGACATCTCTGTAATGGTTCCAGTTAGCTACTTGAAGTATTTTGCATTCAAACAAACTAATAGTCAAAGATCATGTGATGCCTATGTAATATAGATAACCTGCACACCTGCAATGAAGATGAAAAGGCTCTAAACTATTGCCATGTACACACTTGTCCCAAACTCCCATCAAGTGAATGGACATGTACTGGCACGATGGCTGATGATGGCTGACACTGATCATTTGGGGGAATTTGGGAGGGGTAGTTTTGGCTTTGGGAGGGGCAGTTTTAGCTTTGGGAGGGGCGGTCTTGGGTATGGGAGGGGTGGTCTTGGGTATGGGAGGGGTGGCTTGGGATTTGGAAGTGGTGACTTGACATTTGGGAGGGGTGTAATGGGGTTTGGAAGGTTTCAAGGCACGGGCAAATAAATAAACTTCACAGGGAAAATGACTAGGATGTCAGGAGCGGTTTGGGAGGTAGAGGGAGTGGCAGTGGGTGATGTGCGTGTGTCTGTTGAGGTTGCAGTTGCATGTGAGTCTGCTGTATGTTATGTACGTTTGGGTGTGTGTTTCTTTCTAGTTGTATGTCATTCAGGTGAAAGTGGGTGATTGTGTTTTGTGGGTGATGTTTCTAATGTATGTGTGTGTGTGGATGAGTGTGCTGTTGACATGCTGGGTGTGGTTGTGGTACTTGTGGATGTGGTAGTGCATGTGGGTGTGGTGTCTGTGGGTGTGCTGCTGGTGCTGTTGGTGCATGTAGGTGTAGTAGTGGGTGTGGTGTTGGTTAGAGTGCTAGTGGTGGTATTTCTTGTGGGTGTGGTGGTGGTGGGGGTGGTGTCTGTGGTTGTGATGGTGATGGTGGTGCGGGTGGTATCTGTGGGTGTGCTGATGGTGGTGGTGGTTGTGAGGGTGGTGGGTGTTGGTGTGGTGGGAGTGGTGGATTTGGGTGTGCTGGTGGTGGTGGTAGCAGTAGTGCTGGGTGTGGGTGTGGTGCCTGCATGTTGTTTGGGTGTGTGCCTGTGTTTTTATGTGTTTGTGCTTATATGTGTGTGTGCTGCATGTGTGTATTGGAGTGGGTCAGTGCAAAGGAATGAGTGTGCTTAGAACAAGGCTGGGAATAGGGAATTGGGATGGGAAAGTGCCTGAGTTATTGCACAAGTTTGGGCTTGTTGGGAGGCTGTGATCAGTGAGGAGGCTAGGCCTGTCAATGCTCTCTGCAGGCCAGACGTATCACTATGAATGTCTTCCAATCATTTGTTGCATGTGGCAACAAAGCCCCTGGATTGCATTCAGGAGTGCAGATGTTCCATAGGAGGTCAATAGCCTCCTCACTCAGAGCAGCCAGAGGTATAGGGGCAGGGGGTGAGGTGCCTGCAGTGAAGGAGATGCCACCCCTTTAAGGGGGTGGCGGATTTGGTCAACTGGAGGGGGAGCAAGAGCAAGGGTGGAGATGGTCCTCTGGGTGATGGACAAGAATGCAGTTTGTAGAGTTCCTATAGGGTCTGCCACCACTAGGGAGTCCTCAAATTAGGAGGCCTCCGAAGATGATGTTGTTGAGCTGGCAGCCTCCGTTGCACTCCTCTCACTCTCCGTGCCACTGTGTCCCTCTGTGTCGGTGGTCTCAGCACACAAACTACAGTGGCTAGCTGCTTCCCAGCCTATGTGGCCATGTCTCCTCTGCCTGCTCCTGATGATGCTGAAATGACATATACAATAGTTTTTTTGAATCTATGTAAACAGAACTCACCATGAACTTTGATCACAAAGCAGTTTCACCTGCTTCAAGGCTCTCAAATTTTGATTCTACATTAGCATATGCTCTTGCATGTAGGCAACATTTTCAGAAACCATTTGGTCACACTTTTGTAATCCCTCATGATAGCTTCTATATCATGTATGATCTTGTCTCTTATCCATTTTTAGTTCTCGACAGGAACTGTTTAACACCTCTGAATAGTTGGGCTTTGTTGTTTAGAATAGTGAACTTATGTTACCAAAAACAATATAAGCCAAAAATACCTTTGCAGAGTGTTTACAAGTCCCAAACATCTGCATTATTTTCAATCACAAAAAGTAAAATATGAATTAATGTGTGCCGACAAATACTACAATGCTGTAACAATATTTGTATAAACTGAATGTCTGTTTCCTTTGTTTGGGCATTTCACAATGGTAACACTTACTTCAAGTAACTAAAATATATTTCAAATGTAAAAACTATTGTATGGATTCTGTACTGAAGTAACTTATCAATGTATCATGCACTCAATATCTATGCTGTTCCATTAAAAAATATATTTTTGGGTGGATTGACAAATGACTTTTTTAGCATAAGTAAATACTTAGGCCTTGATACATTTCTAATCCACTTCAGTACAAAGCAAAACATTCTCACATTTGACTTTTAAATACCTCTAGTTATTTGAAGTTTGTTTTACCATTGAGAAATTGTTTTACAAAATATGCTGGCTTTCACTTTAGCCGAAAATTTGTTCAACATCACAGTAAATATTACATACACTGATCCATATATTTTTTACTTCAAAGATTCAAATGTAAATCACAAAATGCAATATATTGCTACATTTTCCTGATTAGTTATGAGTTGGGCCTAATTTTGAGTTTTCCAGCTGGGATACTCCTACATATATCTGATGGAACATTTCATCCGCAAAAGTCTCTTTAACTATTCCATTTTTCTCCATCCCTGATTTATCATCTAGACATAACAAAGGACATTGAAAAATAATTTTGGGTCTTTGTTACTCTGTCACCATTGTGTTCACATTCCTGAAGAAGAAGAAGAATCATTATTGTTGATTAATAAAAATCATTACAATCAAGAAATATATAAAGTACATTAATTTGTAAAATAAAATAAACTTATATAAACATAATCGAGCAATTGTGTTTTCTTCAGTCAACAAATGCAGGACAGTACATTACTAATTTTGTAATAATTTTGGGGATAACATAACATAGCCATCATGGCTATCCGTCCCTAGAGTGACATTTCATTCTGCAATTTATATTTCAATTCATTTATCTTTCTTTATTAAAACAACGCTTCTATATATATTAATAAAATCTTCCATAAAACTATCGATACTACATTACATTTTAAATTCCTGAGTTAAAGTGCCATTGTACATCTCATTCAAAAAGTGCCATTCTTACTTAAATCAATATTCTATATTATTATTTAAATGAAAATAAAATGTTTCTCACAGGTCAACATACACCAAGTAGATCAAATAGTTTATAGTTAAGGTTATTACAGATTACTACAATCGAATAAAACCATATAAAATTTCCACTCCTAAGACATACTAACCATCTTCAAAATCAATTTTTTTATGGAATTACAATTAACGATCACCATGTTCAGGTCTCACAGCACCATTTAAAAGATGGAATATCAATAAAACAGATCACAACTCATTACAAACTACCCTTTGTATCAGGGGGACACTCATAAGTTATCTTCTTTACTACTATGAGGATGAACTTTACAAACTGTGTTGTTAAAAGTGCAGATTTCCCAAAAAGGCAAGTTATAATTGCTTGGCGACATGTTCTCACTTCATTTTCTTTAAGGATTGACTTTAACAGGGCTTTCCTCTCCTGTAGCAATCGAGGACAAATAGATACAATATGCAATAATGATTCATTATGAAAACCACATAGTCTACAACTGTTTGATGACCAGTTTTGTACCCATAAAGGAATTCCGTCCTTTGTGGGATATCGCCCAAATCGTAACAACAAGAATGTATCTCTTAAAAACGGTTTTAAAAGGGAAATAAGATATGGTTGTGGCTCCAATTTGTTAAATGAATTAATGACTGACCAGGCATGCTTTTGTTTGGCGAACTCCTCCTTATCTAATAAAATCGATAAGAAGTTGGCCGATTGATTTAATATCTGTCTAAACGCAGCTTTGTTTCTAGCCATAAGCTCAAAGGGCTGGAACTTAAAATTATTTAGGCTCTCAGTTAGATAAGATCTCCAACCACTTGCATACTCATGCTTCATTATTTCCTGCCAGCAATGATTTGCAAGGGTGCCGGGGTCGGACGAAAAAAAGTGAGTATGAACATTTTAAAAATGCAGATTGTCTTATTAAGGTTTGTCTTTTCAAGCCAAATTCCAATCTGACGTTGGCGTGCCCAAAATTCCTTGGAACCCTGAAGATCGATTTAAAAACTTTTATTTGTAAGTTATCAAGGATTTTCAAGTCTTTGCCTCGAAAAATTACTGAACACATTCCTCTCTGTGTTGTTCCAAAAATTGTATGCCTCTCACAAATATTTTCCAAAAAACAGACTGACTTACATACATACTTGTGAAGCAGTAAGACATCATGAAAATCTGTCACTTTTACCATGAATGAAATAGTATTTTGTAATCAAAACACATTTGGGATATGTTGGAATCTAAAATGTAGCCATTTAGTCTGAGGATACTAGACATTTTGGCTCACTTGCTGGACTCTTGTTTGTGTATGAAACCAACTTACCAATGTGACGTTTGGAACTTCCACTGTATCATAAGTGCATTTTATGTTATGTCACCTGTAATAGGGCTAAACTTACATCATTCAAAATAGTGAAGGAGCATCACATCTGACACAATAAAGACTAGTGGGCTGTTTGGTACAGCTGTCCCTCTTAACATGAAACAAACTCATGCATATTTGTTGTTAAGTCAGGTATGTGTCTGCTGAAACCAGTCCTTTGATAGTTAACAGAAATCAGGTGGTCTCCTTTTCCAAAAATTCATATACAAAACACATCATCATACACCTTGTCCAAAACTTAGAAAACAATTCAACCTATTTTACAAAAAAGATAGAATTAGCCAAAAACTCTACAAAAGAATTATTTAAGACAGTTAAAGCCCTGACTAGTCTACTCGTATCAGACAATTCAAATGTCAACCACACCTTCTGTGAAACACTTGCATCAACTTTCCGATCGAAAGTGCTAAGTGTCTTTTCGGCTATCACCTCTGGGACATCAAGCTCAACTAGGGTCACTAGTCAATGTCGACTGAATGAAAACCAATGTCTTTTTAATAACTTCTCCCCACTCACTTTTGAACAAGTACTCCAACTGCTTCTCAGCACCAAACCTGACTCAACCAACGACCCCTGCACCCCTAAAATTCTTCATCAGATAAGAGAGGTGATCACTGCTCATCTCACTCCCATTCTAAGTTAAATATTCCACACTGGAATATTTCCCGAAACCTGGAAAATGGCTTCCATTCTGCATTTGTTAAAAAAAAAAAAACAGGCTTCTTCCTCATGATCCCAATAGCTATCGCCCTATTTCACGCTTATCCCTCCCAGCTAAAATCATTGACAAGGCACTTAATCTTCAGCTATCAGATTTCATCAACGAAACACAATTTACTAGATATAGCACAATTCGGTTTTTGTAAACATCACAGCACCAAAACTGCCTTTAGAATGGCAGCAGAAAATGTAAGAACAGTCATACTGTGACACTTATGATATATGAAACCGGTATATCAATAGTGAGAATAAACGTGAAATCAAATTGAAAGCAGGAGAGGTGAGGGCGAAAAGCTTGCAGCGGGTTCAGTGACATTCACGTGTAGGGTGTATTCAAAAAGTAAAAACCTATAGACCAAAACGGTGTGGACATGCGAAAATAAAAAGTGCAAAGAGAGAAAATGTGATATAGACTCTAAAAGAATCTAAAAGAAAAGAAAGCTTTAACATTACCCTCAAACGCGAGTGTGTAATGAAGCTGGTTCGGAAACAGTTAATGCCAATTGCATGCAAAGAATGTAATATCAAAACTTAAAGGCAATAAACGACACAAATTAGAGATATATGGAATGTTAGCAAGAGTGCAAAACAATGACACAGTGTGGTCACAATATCTTACCACCGTGTAATGAAGCCGGTTCAAAAACAGTTGCTGCCGGTAGCATGCAAAGGATGCACAATTAAAACCGAAAGACAATGAGAGACACGAATTAGAGTAATGCGTGATGTTAGCAAGAGTGTAAAACAATATCACGGTGTGTTCCAAAGATCTTACCGTCGTAGGAAAACAAACAGGATTTCGGCATCCTGTTCAGCAAGCGTGGAGTGTTCCATGAACACTGATAGCGGTGCGGAAGTTAATAATCAATTAGACGACGGAATAAGTGAATGGAACAAACGAGTGAAAAGTGAGAGCCATCTTGAAATGGACAACCGCAAGCGGTGAGTTATGAACCTCAAAGACTTAGTGGGTAAAAAGCATATGATGTAATGAAAAAAGGATAAAGTTTGGTGAAAAAGTATGAAACAGTGAAAGTAATTAAGGAAGGATGATTTAGAAGAAATAATTGATCAGAAAGCATTGGAAAGCAAGTGCACCATAGGATATAAATAGTCAATTAGATGACAGACCAACTGAGTAGAAAGAAAAACGAGTAAAAGGTTAGTGCCATCTTGGAATGAACAATGCAAAGGTCAAGTTGATGCACACACTGTGAAGCTAAAAAACTAAGTAGGTAGACAGCATAGAATGAAATGAAAAAAGAAGGTAAGAAGGGTAGAGTTTTGTGAAAAAGTGTAAAACAATGATAATAATCAATCAGAAAGCATTACAAACTAAGTGCAACATAGGAAATGCAGAAAGCTTTTACAACAAACAGAGCATAAGTTATGGAAAACGACGTACAGATTATAGGAAGCAGATTAATTCAATACGATCATTGAGTCCATTAAGCATAAGTGTATCCAACAATTTCATCCAGTAGGTTTTTCTCTGTAGGAGGAATTTGTGGTTGTTTCTACCTTCACATAAAGTCAGACTCTAACACCATGAAAAGAAGCTGGCTGATGTTATGCTTCTGTGTCAAGAAGTGTGAGGCTATAACAGATTTTAAATTGTTCGTCCTGATGTTACTTTTATGTTCATTGGGCCTGGTCTTAATTTTTCATTCAGTTTTCCGGATGTATGCCAGACCGCAGGGGCATTTCAATAGGTACACCACGTTTTTGGTGTCACAAGTGGCAGTGACCTGTAGTTTGATTTTATTACCTTTGAGTGGGTGAGTTATGTAATTTCCTTTAATGATGTTGTTGGAATTATTGCAATTAAGGCATGGAACAGTGCCTCGATATTGATGGTTGATATTTTTCAATTTGGGTGTAGAAAGCATTTCCTGGAAGTTTTTGCTGTGTTCATAAGTGAACAAAGGAGACTTGACAAAAATACCCTTGAAATCTGGTTCCATTTGTACCATCGGCCAGTATTTTAAAATTAACCTTTTGAATTTCTGGCTTTGTTTGGAGAATTTAGACACTAGGACAGTGCGATCCCCTTTATTTTGTTTCGAGGTAGAGGTCAGTAATTGTTCGCATGATTTAGTTGAGGAGCATTGTACAGCACTCTCAAGTATTCCAGAAGGGTAACCTCTGTCACTGAAACTTTGGCTCATGTCTGCTGTGTTAGTAGAGAGCCTGTCAGGATTGGATGTAATTCTTTTGACTCGTATGAGTTGAGAGTAAGGCAAATGTTTTTTTAGAGAGAGTTGATGGAAACTGTTATAATGCAATAAATTGTTACGGTCAGTTTCCAACCTGAATGTGTCGGTTTCCAACCTGTTTCCAATCTTAGAGGCAGATACAAACCAAAAAAACTGATTGTGGTGTCATTGAAATTATATGTAAATTCAATTTGATCGTTAATGGAGTTCAAATGTTCAACAACTGATGATAGTTCTTGATCAGACCCTTTCCATAACAAAAAAATGTCATTGATGTATCTCACGAACATGGCAAGGTTGTTAATCCATGAATCATTAGTCAAAATATGATCAATTTCAAACTTGTGCTTAAAAAGATTGGCGTAGCAAGGTGCTGCACAATTGCCCATGGAAGTCCCATTGATTTGCAAGAAGTACTCATTTTCACAACAGAAGTAACTGTGACACATTGTGTAATGCAGTAGTTCAATCATCATCCAATTCAGTTTTAGTCCGAAAATATTCAGCGGCTTCCAAGCCTAGGTCATGTGGCATGGATGTAAATAATTACTTGACATCAATGGTACATAACAAGATGTTCTGATTGTCATTTAGGTCAATGGTTTGAATTTTTAATACGAAATTGGTAGTGTGTTTAATGTAAGTAGTCATTCGTTGTACCATAGGTTGCAAATATTGGTCTAAATATTTTCCAATAGGTTCATGAAGAGATCCACATGTAGACACAATGGGTCTAAAAGGAGGATTCATCAGGTCTTTGTGAATTTTAGGTAACATATAAATTCTTGGGCTTCTTGGATCATCTTTCAGAAGGAAATGCATATCACCATCAGTGATGGCCCCATTCATGACTGCTGTATCTAAAATGGTTTTCAAGGTTTTGACAAACTCATCAATGTTTTTTTTTTTTTTTCGAGCTTCATATAAGTCAGAGAGTTAAACACATGTTTGTTGGCATTTTGTAGGTAGAATGATGAGTTCATAATCACCAATGCTACTCCCTTATCAGCCTTACTGCATGTTATTATAGGATTATTGGCAATTTTTTAAAGAATTCTGTATTCTTTTACAGTTAGATTTGACTGTTTAGTCCGCTTATCTTTAAACAGTTTTTGGGTGCCATGTTTAATGATGTTCTCTAAAGAATCCAGAATTTTATGACTTGCTGGAGGCATTTACGTACTCCTAGGTTTCAATCCTTTTAATGTGCCTTCATCTTTGAGATGTTGATTGTCCATTATGTTGGTAAAAAAGTGTTTAAGACGAAGGGTACGCATAAATTTGAAGAAACTACTTCCAACTCTAGAGGATTAGAATGATAAGTAGGGACAAAAGATGTTCCCTTTTGAAGGGTATTGATTTTGATTTGACTCATTTGGTGAGAGGAGATGGCGATCACTAGTTTCTGTTTCATCAGGTTTTGTGACTCCTGGTTACTCTTTTCAAGGTCATCGGATCGGTTGTTGTTTCTGTTCTTGTTGTTTCCCCTCCTGGTTCGTCGTGTACGAGTGGACCCTGTCCTAAAAAAGAAACCTAGAAAGAGGCAGCAGTACCCTGCTGTCCTGTAGTTGAAAGCGAAGATTGATTGGTTGTAGCTTCAGTTGGCAGGTTGCGTCCATTGGTTCTTCGTTTTGCTGTGTTAGATTCACCATCAGTTGAAGATGTCTCAGTATCCGAAGTTTTGTAAAGATGGTCTGCTTTGCAGTCTTTTGGCATACAATTCGGCACAATTATATACTTCACGGAGTTTGTCATGAGTGATGTCACTGACCATGTCATGAGTGATGTAATATGTGAGGTCATAAGCAGTGCATTGCGGGGGTAAGTTATAGTTAGCTTAGCTAACTAGCCTAACTATAACTGCTAAATTTCCCTGTTTTTATTGTTAAAAACAAAGTTGGTAATCCAAAACGCACCCAACGTGTTTCGGTCCCCCTGGACCTTTATCATGGGTTACTGCCAGAAAGTCCTACAACACTTTTTATCATGAGCTTCTTTTTTCATTTCTATATCAAATGAAACTTGATTAAAAGTTAAAAAACTAAGGGGGTCATTACAAGGCACAACCGCACTGCTGGCGGTGGCGGAAAATGACCTTTTCCCCACTCCAGCAGCGGTCTCCGCGCCCACCATAGTACAATGGGCAAACATATCCCATTTTCCGGCCGCCGCGGAGCGACGTGAACCGCCAGATTTTTGCACACGCCACCGCCGTGCGGAATGACGACCCGATCGCCGTACAAATCACGATGCCACAAACAACCCAGCACACCGCAGCGGAGAAATCACCAATCCAGAGACGGCGGAAGCACTACTGCGGAGCGTGAAACCAGACTCCCGGTCCCCTCCACCCGGTCCGGACCGCAATGGATCCAGCTCTTCAAGCCATTCCGGTGCTGTACCTCATACACTACCAGCAAATAATACGCAATGACACAACTCCGCACACAACCACAACACACAACTCCTGTGCTGATATACGGTTCCTGTCCACATCAGACACTCTGGTGGGGACAGGAACACCTCCCCAAGTGTACCCACACATGTCCCACCTGTCAGGAAATCACCCCTCCGCATCCGGGTCACCAATCAACCGCGAAATCACTGCAATGTCCCGGTCACGTCACCCCAGCGGTGAAGATGCGGGAAAACATGCGCAAAATGTAGTAGGCAGGGCCGGTGCCAGGCATGTGCAGTCCACAAAGATTCACAGGGCTCCACCTCCACCCTTCCCACATTACGCTTCCCACACCCATTTGGGGCACATGCTGTGTGCTCCTCCTGGCCCCCCCTGCATAATTCATCTCCCAGGTGTAGCCAGACCTTGCACCTCACACACCAAAGGACCAGGGCGCCTGTCTTGGAAGGTAGGGGTGAAGAGGAACACCCTGCACAGAAGCTCACGGGCTGGTCAACCCTCCTCCTCACACCTATCTCCCACTCATGTGAAGCAAATTGAGCCTAATTATAAAATGAAGACTCACACTGAATAAGAACATCCACTGAACCATCCACACTGCCTGTCAAGTCACTCACAAACACCCCACACTGACACACAGCCACATACACACACCATAGGTCAGCAGCAATGTAGGACAATCAATGGGCCAGTCAAAAGTGAAGTGGACAGTGCTGGAAAACCATGGAGCAACCCACATAGCATCTGTACATCACATGCAAGAGAAGGAATATATCACAACACCCTTAGGCCATCAAATCAGACATGGGTGGCACAGTGAGTGAAATTAAACCAAACTGACCTCTGTGCAACAACTCAGGGACACATCAAGGCAAGCCATGCATAGTCACAGGAAAGATAGGAAGTGTCTGAAGTCATACAGTGAGCAGCCACACATCTGTCTCAACTGACTTGACATGTGTACATCATTAGTACAACACACATGGCCCATTGTCACACTCCTAAACTGTCAAACACAACAAGGACCTTCACACATACCCATTCTCTACCCACCTCATACCTGCAGCACTCAACACCTGTGAGAAGCACACATAAAGGCCAAAATGGTGTCCTGTCAGTTCAATGACAACCAATCACACTCCCTGTGGTGCACCCACAAACATCACACTAACACACAGGGATGCCTGAATCAATGCAGACACCAAAACAATAGTCAAACACAAAGCTCACAAACAACACACATAGAGGTACAACAAGCCCACACATGGGCAGCAAAACAGTGGAAAGGCAATGTGACCCTAGACAGAACAGGAATACACAACATTGTCACTCAGGACCAATGCACAGACACCATACCTCAACACAAACAAGAGGTGCATTATCAAACATCTACCATGAACACTAACTGGGATCAATGGGACAATCAGCTAACACAGACACAGACACCTCACCACCCATGAAGTGGACAAGGTGCCATATTGTACCAGAAGCATGCACATGCACAACCCTGAAAAGTGACAGGTCAAAAATAGGAGGACTAACCACCAATGTGCACTGAAAACAAGCCCAGCAACAAGAATCCTCCTTGCTGCATGTGACAGACACACAAGTAATGCATACCACACCTGCAACACACATATGAATGTATCACACAGCAACAACCACTCACACACAACGTTATGCAAATAGAACATCACACACACATAGCATCAGTCAGTACAAAGAGCCAACACAGGCCAAACACTGCATACATCCACAACAAAAACACAACAGATGCACAGACCAATCCATCACAATGCAAAATCAGCTGCACATCAGGGGGATGCACAACAAGCAAGTACAAGGCAACATACACTGACAACACTGCATGCACACCAAGCAGTATGTGCACAATAACCAAATCAGTAGCACACACATCTGAGTGCCACACCATGAACTCCAACAACACAAATCATCACAGCACAAACATAACATCACACTCAGGAAGTGTAGCACTACCTCAGCAAACACACACACAGCTTAGCCATCACCCACAGATGCACAACTCAGGGACATCCAGGTGGAAACAACATGACCAGAGGACTGTGCTGCCCAAACATCTGCACTGCACATGAGCAACCATGACAGCAAACAAGTACAAGGAAATAACACATAACTAATTTGCAAACTGTCCTGAGTAGCACATTGGTCCTGGACACAGATCAGCCTCACGCAGCATAGTGTCACACTATGAAGTGGTGGGGAGGCTCACACACTGGCAAGCCATGGGGTGGAAGACATGAGACTGAAGTGGTGTGTACTTCAGTAGTGGACAGGTGAGCAGTGTACATTACACAAACATATAGAGGAGTCACTCACAATGTGTAGGCATCAGAAGCACATCTGGGGGATGGCATGACTCCACATACCACATACCATACTGGAGCCAAAAATGGGTCAAGTGACAGCAATGCATGAGAAAACTCACAAATATTGTCAGTGTGGCTGAGCAGTTCTGTACAGTGTGCACAAACAGTAACAAGACACATGGCTGATCAACAAAACACAACACAAACTTGCCTGTCACACACACTGCATACTCACAGCTGGCAGCAACATCAAGTAGGTGTCCCCCAGGAGTGCAAGGGCACAACAACACACTGCACACTGCCCAACCTACAACTCCCACATGTGCCCACAATCTAAAACACATGGCAGACAATTGAAACAAACAGGCACTCAGCTTCTGTGTCATACATGTGTGCAGTTGGCATTGCAGGGGCACACACACATCAACACTAACAACAAAACCACCCCTACACACTTCATGACCACACAAGTGCACACATCAAAATGTACCCATGTGACTAGGAAGACAGGCCATCACAAGATGACCATACATCAACACTGCAGCTCACACATCAAGAAAGATCACACAGATATGATGAACCATGGCCAGCCCGCAAGTAATCCTGTGGATAGAATACACCTCTGTTCTGGTATTTCATCATAACATGACATGTGGACAATTTAGCAAACCTGACCATATGATGAGTATGATAATCGTAGATCATCACATACACCCATCATTGCACCCTCAAACCTCAGAAGAAAGAAGAACTAAAGTGCCCCTCACCACTGCCAAACCCAGAAAAAGTAAAAGAAGCAATTGGCAATGTGAAGGTGGCTTACAGAGCATTTGTCACATGCAACCATACACATACCGAAAACACTTTTATTTAGCAAGGACACTGACAAAGCAGACAACAGGAGTAACTGTCTTTATTACATATCACCAAGATAGGCATCAAAAGTAGACAACAGCAAGGCCAGTGGCCAGTCCATAGTTCAAAGTAGGTACATGTGTGCCTGAGAACCTGCACAGGGAATGGGCATCCAAAGTTACAAACAGCAAGGCCAGTGGCCAGTCCATAGTTCAAAGGAGGGACATGTGAACATGAGAACCTGCACAGGGAATGGGCATCCAAAGTTACAAACAGCAAGGCCAGTGGCCAGTTCATAGTGCAAGGGAGGTACATGTGAACATGAGAACCTGCAAAGGGAATGGTCACCCAAAGTGACAAACAGCAAGGCCAGTGGCCAGTCCATAGTTCAAAGTAGGTACATGTGTGCATGAGAACCTGCACAGGGAATGTGCATCCAAAGTTACAAACAGCAAGGCCAGTGGCCAGTCCATAGTTCAAAGTAGGTACATGTGTGCATGAGAACCTGCACAGGGAATGGGCAACCAAAGTTACAAACAGCAAGGCCAGTGGCCAGTCCATAGTGCAAAGGAGGGACATGTGTGCATCTGAACCTGCACAGGGAATGGGTGACACCGTACACTGCCTTGGGAATCACCACAGCTCTGAGGATACAGATGGGCAGTCCAGGCACCGCTGTGGGAGAGATGGCTTTGGGAGGGGGACTTTGGCTCAGACTTGGGTGTCAGTTGAACTGGGAGGTGGCTGATTGTCGGGGACCGTTGGCGGACCAGACCTGGGAGAGGGAGGAGCAGCTGAGGTAGAGGCATCAGTGGCTTTGTGAGCCGGAGGGCTGCTTGGACCGGGTGGCATGGTGGCACGGGGAGGCGGAGAAATGCTGCTGTGAGACACAGTGTGTGAGGGAGAATGTGGAGGGCTGCCTTTACACTTCTTGGGGATTCGATACTGAAGAATTGTCTTGATAGGAGTGTGAAGTGGGGCGGGCACAACAGCCTCACTCCCCACCAAAGGTGCTTCAGGTGCAGGTGGTGGCCCTCCCTCTGGTGATCTGCTGGGTCTGGTGGTACGCTTGGCCTGGCCTTGCCTTTTCCCCTCCATCCCCTGTTGACCAGGTGAACCCCCCACAGTGCCCTCCTGTCCCAGCTTCACAGGGGTGTGGGTGGGAGTTGAGGTTGTGGGTGAACCTGCCTTAGAGAGCCGTTTCAGCGGACTCTTTGCAGGCACCAGCTTCACAGCAGGCACGGCAACTTTTTGCCTGTCTTTGGGAGCAGGTTTTGGGACAGAAGTGTCTTTGGATTGGACTGATTTGGATGCATGTGAGCCTGAGGCCTGCTTCTTGGCTTGATGCCCCTGAGTGTCACCCGAAGGGCTTTTGGCTTTGCGTTCCTGTGTGACTTCTTTTGTTTTTGGGGATGGTGTCTGCGCTCTGGCCCGCTTGAAGTGCCGCTGTGTTGTGCTTCGTGTGGAGTACTTTGAGCCCGAGGGCTGTGGTGTGTGGTCACTCTCGTCAGATGTGGCCACTGGCACGGTGTTTGCCGAAGGGACTGGAGCTGGACCCTGAGCCTGTGCCAGCTGAATGGCTGCCGTCACTGTGGAGGACAAAGACTGGACAGTCCTGTGTAGCCCACCCACGTCAGAATGAATGCCCTCCATGAAGGCAACTACCTGTGCCAACTTCTTGTCATGATCAAGGAAGGCATTCAGTAGAGTAGTCTGACCCACACACAGCTGGCGCAAAAGCTCTACCGCCTCAACACTGAGGGCAGCAGGGGAGACAGGGGCAGCGGTGCCTGGGGGAAGGACACTCTACCCCTCTTACTGCTGCGGGCACGGGCAGCACTAGTGGAACTAGCCGGGAGGGTGGGCACTTGACGATGTGTGGTGGAAGAAGAGGCAGATTTCCAACTCCCTGTGTCCGCCAACATCGAGGAGTCACCGCTGGCGTCAGATGACGTTGAGGTTGGTGTTTCCGGGCGTGATTCTTCAAGGGCACTCCGGTCCCCCTCCGAGGCGCTGGTCACATCAGTGTCAGTGAGCTCATGTGTTGCCATCGAGCAAGATGCCTCATCCCCGGTGTTCATACCCTGTCCTTCTGTGCCCTCTGTAGATGCTGCAAGAGACAGAGACGCAGGTTCAGTTTAGTACCATACTCACAAACATCATATGCAAAGCACAAAGCAAGTTGATGAAAGCCCCATGTTGAACACACCCCTGTGCAGTCTGCATGTGCAGCCACAATGCAAATATATGAAGATGCATGGGAACATGCATACTTGGCATTGATGACCCATGAGATGTTCACACAGCCAAATAGCTTGCCCGTGCCTCCATGTAACCTGACATACAGATCCCTGTAAGCATACCCACGTGCCTGTAGGTGAAAAAGATGTACATCTCAACTTGTTCTCACAGTCACATATGGAGTCACTTTAAGGGGAAAACACAGATACAGACTCCAAAATGTCCACTTGCAATGGCCATGAGCTCCTGCCATCCACCATGTTGTGCTTTGAAGCACAACTACTATTGCACATTGGTGTCAGATGTGTAGTTCTCACAAGTTCGAGGTCAGGCACTGCACACATCGACGAAAGCACACTAAGATGAGGCACACTGCCGTTCACTTCCCAGTGATGTCCATGACTCCCCTAATGCAGCAGATGCCATAAGGCCACATCTCAGCATGCAATGTCAAGGGCCATTACATGAAACACATGAGAAAGTACATTCACCGCTAATGCATGACAGCTGCACTCAACACAGAGGCCACTTACAAGCCATTGCATCACACTAGGAACATCACGGAGCTCTGCACTGGCTCAGTGTTGGGACACATGCAGTCACACACCCCAAAAGTCACCCTTCGCAGAATACTCACCCCCAACTTGCTGCTGATGGGCCCTCAAGTGTCCCTCCAGCTCTGGCTGTGTCACTGCCAAGATGCAAGCCATTAGTGGTGTCATGCTCCTGCGCGCCAACCTGCCAGTCCGAGGGAGCAGCCCCAGCGTCATCTCTGCAACGTTCTTGCTCAGCCGGCAGATGTCATCCCACCTCTTGTGACAGTGTGTGTGCCGTCGGTTGGAGACACCCAGAGCCCGCACCTTGCGTGCAATGGCCCTCCATATGGCCTTACGCTGGTGGACCTTGAGCTGCAGGCATGGGAGACAAGAGGAGGAAATATCAGTAACAATGGGTTATGTACCATTGTGTCTCAGTACAGGAGCATGCACAAAATTAGCACAGCTATTCAGACATGCTTAGCAGGGGCCATACAGCATGACACGTAGTACATTAGCATAAGACAATCGTACACAAATGCATGCAGGTATGAGGATGGGCACAGTACCTGGACATCTCATGCACATTCAGAATGCCAGCACAGAAAGCAATGTGTTGGAGGCCCACATCTGCAATGCAGTTTGTGAGGGAGCAAGACAGACATCACATTGTAAATGATGTTCCGTGGCAGAATCACTGTATCCAACAATGCACACCCCTCAATGTCCTTGTGCTGTGAATGGCTCACTGTGTCATGGCGGTCACATTTAGGGACATGATCTGACATTCTCACACCCTTCTCACAGGTCTGTCTTGTGCAATCCACAGGCCTAAGATAGCTCATTGAGGAATAGGGTGGCAGATGACACATATGTCTCACTCTGTTCATTCAGTGATGGGTCCCTGTCAATTTGGGCAGTAACTGTGCAGGCCAGAGTGGCTCACACTGAGGTTTAACGTGGGCCATCATAACAGTCACATGCATGTACAATATGAGAGTGCAAACAGTGCCTACACATGCGAGTCAGTACACATGATGAGAATAAGGGAAGGGGGATGTTTCTGAAGTACAACAATCTGCTGTGACATATGGGAATTTCCAACAAGATTGTCACCCTCCGGCAGTTCACTCTTGTGCATACTGCTCACAGATCCATGGTGGCAATAGAAATTCAAACACTTCCATCAGTACCCTCTGGAGGGAAATTCTTTGTAATGTCACAAATGAGCATGTGAAAACCTCCTGGACTCAAACATCCATCGCACAGGCAATGTCTGTCCTGACTTCCACTTTCCATACTTGCAGTGTCGCTGTATGGCTGCAATAACACTGCATGTCCCTCCCATCCTGAAATGCAGCCCTGGAAATGTGTAACATAGGCGACAAACCCCATTTTCCTTAAGTCAGCAAGCTAGGCAGTGTATCACACAAACCCACACTCTCAGGCACATACTTGCAGCAGATCAACTTCATGTGTGCACTCCCTGCACTCTCACTTCCACTCTGAGACACTTACCATGACATCTGGAGCACCATAGAGCCTCCCATACTGTGAGAGCACCTCGTCCACAAGACCTCCAGCTCCTCTGTGGTGAAGGGACGGGCCCTGATGTTCTCAGTTCTCGCCATCACTTGGTCCAGGAGACAGGAACAGCAGCAGTTGGTGGTGAAGAGTGTCAGGCAGCAGTGTCTGGAAGCAGTGGAAATGTGTGGCTCTCTCCCACACATATATAGCCCCTTGGTGTTGTTTCAGTGGTACTCAGATGCTGCAATTGGTGTTCCAGGTCAGCTTTTTTCAAATGCATCCAATGATCAGCCCCGCGGTGGCGGAGCACGCCTACCGCCATTTTCAAAAGTGCATTTGTCTACCGTGATTGCGGCTCCCATTGGCTGTAAGGGCATGGGAATTGGCGGTGACACACTGCGGGGCCAGGCGGTCGCTACCGCGATTTGGCCGCTTGGCATTGGTGCCTATGGCCGTGATTGTGGTGGCGGTGCACGCCAACCGCCATTTTCAAATGTGTATATCACTACCGCGATTGCGGTTCCCATTGGCTGTAAGGGCATGGGCATTGGCGGTGACACACCGCGGGGCACAGGCGGTCGCTACAGAGATTTGGCTGCCTGGCATTGGTGCCTATGGCCGTGATTGTGGTGGCGGTGCACGCTTATGGCACCTATGGACACATCATGCTGTAGCAATGGCCAGTTCTCAACATTGAACAGTAGACACTTACTATGAGTCATGCCACCAGTTAGTGCAAACCAATGCTAGTGTTACATTTGACTCGCTGATGACTACACATGCCATGTCAGTGCACAGGATTACATGCATTGGCATGTACTCCCTCACATGTCACTTATGATATTGTTGTGCATGTACACAGATCTGTGGTGTGATGGACTCTCAAAGATGTACACATGTCAATGTGTGAGATGGCAAAGCAACACAGTATTGAAGGCCTGGCTACATGATGTGCCTATTTCACTGTGTACATTGCTGAGCTCCTGTACATACTTGATCATTGTGCGCACAATGTGCTCATTGTGTTGATAATATGTGCCCTGTCGGACTTACGCAAGAGGGTGTGGCAGGTACAGCAGCTATGTCGAAGCCAGCAGTGTTGCTGTTTCACACATGTGCTGTGTCAACGACTCTCAGGGCTGGTGACACAAGATGTTGAAATATACCTTTTGGCATTCACATAGTCTGAATATGTTTGGGGGTACTCACTGTGTGAATATTGGACAAGTGTACGACTAGTTTAGATCAAGGTGTCCCTACATGTAACTTGTGGTGTAAGTTGTAGTTTCATGCCAGTCATTGTTGGCGCTGTGTCAGTCAAAACCTAAGATGTTGTGCCCATCTCAGAGGGGAATTGATTTGACATGTGTCCCTATTCCGCTCACCTAGGAGGCGACCAAATGTTTTTCGTCCATTCACGGTGCTTGCTGACATGGAGGATGAGGACGTCATACGTAAATTCCGTTTGGATCGACCTACCCTTCTGGACCTATGTGCTCAGTTGGAGCCCCATCTGAGGCCTCGCCGAACCTATCCAACTGCTCTGACACCAACATGTAAGGTGATGGCGGCCCTGCATTTTTTTGCAACTAGTTCATTCCAGTACACCGTGGCCAGCGCAGGTGGGATGTCTCAACCAATGTTCAGCATGGTGCTATGTGATGTCCTGTCCGCTATGATGAACTACAAGGACAGCTACATCCATTTCCCCAGGAGACATGAGTTGGCAGCTGTGAAGGGAGATTTTTATGACCTTGCCCACATCCCTAATGTTGTTGGTGCCATTGACTGCACACATGTTGGCCTGGTTCCACCACAGGCACGTGAGCACATCTACAGGAACAGGAAGCATGCACATTCCATCAATGTGCAAGTGGTATGCCAGGCAGATATGATAATCTCCCATGTCTGTGCCAAATTTCCAGGATCAGCCCATGACTCCTACATCCTGCGTAACAGCATCGTACCACAGCTGATGGCAAATCTGCATCCAGAGCGTGCGTGGATTGTGGGTGAGTACGCAGAGTCAACTAGTGTGCTGTATGTGTGATATGCTGTCCTCTGACACAGTTTTATTACAAAGTTGGTCTGTGTATCTCACACCTAGGTGACTCTGCATATCCCAACCGGCCTTGGTTGCTGAGCCCACTGCGGAATCCCAGGAACCCGGGTGAAGTTTGCTACAATGAGGCCCATGGGAGGACACGTTGTGTGGTGGAGCGTACTTTTGGTCTTCTTAAGTCTCGATTTTGGTGCCTGGACAGGACCGGAGGTGCACTGATGTACTCTCCCCAAAAGGTGTGTCAGATCGTAGTTGCATGCTGCATGCTCCACAACCTTGCCCTGCACAAAGAGATCCCCCTGATCCTGGACGATGATGAGCAGCAGATGCCCCCGCCTGCAAACCCACACATGTCCAGTGACGAGGATAGTGGAGAGGAGGAAGGTGTTGACCTGCATCAACAGCTCATCAACCGCTACTTCCCTTTTAGGTGAGTGACATTGTACAACGGTGCCATTGTATGCTGTTTTTGTAGTGGTAGGAAATGCCTAGGGGAGCTTTGTGACAGCTGCCTGTTGTTGGCTCTGTGCTGAGGGCTGAAGTTTCTGGGACATGGTAGTTATGCACAGCTACATGATGTCTATGTCGATATCGTTGCTCATTGTAATGTGTGCAGGTTTGAGTACCTTGATGACAAGTGTTGTGTAATGGGTGTGATGCCATCGCCTGACAAGTGAATGTTGTTCTCTTGTGTTTTCCTAGGTCCCTTCAGCCTCTCAATGCCTCACAACAATCAGTGCACCTGGTACATTGTAATCTGAGTCAAGATTGTACATGTGATAAACATGGAGCTGACACGAAAACATAGGTGTGCAAAGAGTATTTATTTACAATAAGTATATGTGACAGGGAAGTGATTATTTACAAATAGGTGGGAAGTGAATCAATGAGTTGTCAGTGATGGTAGATGAGACAATAGAGTAGTCACCACATTGATGTGGTGACACAGTCCAACAGACGCCTGCCATCAACATGGCAGTGTGGGTAAGGATAGTCAACAAAGTCAATGGCAAGGTGAAGAGAGGTGCCATCATGGCTGGCTCTTTGACTGGCGTTTGGCTGGTGCTTTGCCACGTGATCCTCCCTTGTTTTTCCTCGGATGGCCCCATGAGCGTTTGGCAGGGGGGCCTCTGCTGCAGGCTCAGAGGTGTCTGAGGACTTATCCTGTTCCAGCTCACACGTCTCTGTGGCCGCAGGTGAGGTGGTGGGACGGTCATCCTGCGGGCCACTGGAGGGAGGTTGAGCTGTCCTTTGGGCCGCAGGCCTGTCCCTCAAGACACCCACAAGCTGGCCCAAGAGGTCCACGATTTGGCCCATACGCGTGTCTATGGACCTCAGCAGCAGGCGGAGCTCACGTGATTCTTCCAGAGCCTGGCCCGTGTGTCCCTGGGCTTGTTCGTATGCCCCAAGGACTCTGGCAATGTTGGCCAGGGCTTCGGTCCCAGTGTCCTGTTGATTTTGTCGCCCAGTTGCCCTCCCACCTGCCCTACTGTCCCGGACCTGTGGCATCACCACGCGATGCACCCGCTGACTCTCCCTGCCCTCCTCAGATTGTGGGGTGGTGTGGGTATCCTCTGAGGCAGGGACAGTGTTGCAGGCAGCACTGGTGGTGGTGGAGGCCGCACAGGTTGTTACAGCAGGGGTCAGCACAGTTGTTGTTGCTGAGGTGGTGGTGGTGAGGACAGTGGGGGCGTGGGACTTGCTACGCCCTGGTAGGCCAGATGGGCCAGGTTCTGTGTCCGCATCCGAGGAATTTAGGGAGTCTGCATCCAAGAGTCCATGTTCCGGGGGGGAGACTGGCTCTGCAGGTTGGTGTTGTCATCTGCGGCAGTCAATTCTTGGTCACCTGTAGAACAGAGAAGAAATGGTCATTGAATTGCACCCCACAAGCTTTGTGTTAGGTGTTTGGATGTTACATGTTATACACTACACAGTTTATATTGAGATCACTTTGTATGGCTGCACGGTACTGAGCATCATGACATGATGTGTAGGTACCTACATTACTTGTCCATGGTGTGACATGTCAATAGATACCATGCTCCACGTACAGATTGTGTGATTACAAGGACATGTCATCATCTAACAGCTAGCAGCACAACAACTTTATGTGAAGCATCTTTGTTGTTTACTCTGCATGGAAGACCTTCATTCTGGGCATGTACTAGCCATTGTGATCTCATGCATCCCTCTGTTATATCATGTTCTATGCTTCATTTTTAAAAATGACCATGCTTGTTTTGTTTTCATATGGGCCTTGATGCTCTGCCACCATGGCACTTACACATAGCATTTACTGCTGTGCGTGATTGTGCCCTGAATTTCTTCAACATGTGATTTGGGGAGTCAAACTTTAATTTCTGTGACAGTTACATACGCTAAGCTGTCTGCACACTGGAAGTGGCTATTGGATCTATGCCAAGTTGGGTGGGATGTGAGGGCTGGTGTGGTCATATGGCTCCATGGTTTTTGAGAGGAATGGCAGGGTGCATGCACTGTCTACCTACCTGTTCTGTGACACAGTTGAGGGGAATTGCTGACACATGTTTCTGGGTGTGAGTGGAGCGCTCCATGCTGCTGAGCTGTGGGACAAGGGTGCCTGGTGGGATTTGTGGTGCTGGCTTTCCACCCACAAACACCCCTCCCTGTTAAGATGGCTACCTACCTGTTAGGTGGAGGTGATCAATGCAATGGCTGCCACATGCTTCTGGGTGTGGGGGAGTGCTCCATCTTGCTCAGCTGTGGGACAAGGGGGCCTGGTGGGAGTTGTAGTGCTGGCTTTCCACCCACAAACACCCCTCCCTGTTAAGATGGCTACCTACCTGTTAGGTGGAGGAGATCAATGCAATGGCTGCCACATGCTTCTGGGTGTTGGGGAGTGCTCCATCTTGCTCAGTTGTGGGACAAGGGGGCCTGGTGGGAGTTGTAGTGCTGGCTTTCCACCCACAAACACCCCTCCCTGTTAAGATGGCTACCTACCTGTTAGGTGGAGGTGATCAATGCAATGGCTGCCACATGCTTCTGGGTATCGGGGAGTGCTCCATCTTGCTTAGCTGTGGGACAAGGGGGCCTGGTGGGAGTTGTAGTGCTGGCTTTCCACCCACAAACACCCCTCCCTGTTAAGATGGCTACCTACCTGTTAGGTGGAGGTGATCAATGCAATGGCTGCCACATGCTTCTGGGTGTGGGGGAGTGCTCCATCTTGCTCAGCTATGGGGCAAGGGGGCCTGGTGGGAGTTGTAGTGCTGGCTTTCCACCCACAAACGCCCCTCCCTGTTAATATTGCTTCCTACCTGTTAGGTGGAGGTGAACAATGCAATGGCTGCCACATGGTTCTGGGTGTAGGAGAGTGCTCCATCTTGCTCAGCTGTGGGACAAGGGTACCTGGTGGGAGTTGTAGTGCTGGCTTTGTACCCACAAACACCCCTCCCTGTTAAGATGGCTACCTTCCTGTTAGGTGGAGGTGATCAATGCAATGGCTGCCACATGCTTCTGGGTGTGGGGGGAGTGCTCCATCTTGCTCAACTGGGGGACAAGGGGGCCTGGTGGGAGTTATAGTGCAGGCTGCCTGTACACATGCAACCCTGGGAATGTTGCTAGCTACCTTTGGGGAGATTCAGAGGGAGTGAATGTTAGATCTGTGAGACATGTGTTGGGGAGTGTGTGGTGCACATGGATGCATTTGGGCCTAGGAGGTGTAGCTTTGTAGTTGTGCAAGACAGTACATAGCAGTGTGATGGTAGACAGTTGTTGTTACTTACCAGCCTCCACTCCCCAGGGTATTCCTGTGAGACTCTCTGGATGCAGTATGGCAAGCACCTTCTCCTCCCATGCGGTGAATGTTCTTGGTGTAATGGGAGGGCCACCGCCAGTCCTCTGAGCCAGCTCACGGTTCTTGTTGTTCCTCTCTTTCACCTTTTTCTTGAGGTCATGCCACCGCTTCACGATCTCCCTCTTGGTGCGTGGGACAGTCCCTACTGCATTGACCTTGCGGACTATCCTTTCCCACGTTAGTGTTTTGGTGGCTAATGGTGTCTGTTGGACCATGCTTCCAAACAATTGTGGTTCTACTCTGATTACCTCATCTACCATGACTGACAACTTATTGTCAGTGAATTTGGGCATTTTCTTCTGTGCCATGGTGTGTGATGTGCAATGGGGTTGAAAGTGCAGGTGTGAGAGTGGTGTTGGTGATCTAAGTGGTGTGTGTGTGTGTTGTTGTGCTGGTGAGTTGTGTGGTGGTTTGCCTCTCCTTTGTGCTGTAGGCTTGGTTCCTTCAGTGGTGGAGTATTGCAAAGGATTGTGGTCAGGGAAGAGGCTGGTTTTATACTCAGCTATGCGGGTGTGTCAAAATGGAGTATTGATGTCAGGTGTGTTGTGTGGGTTGACCTGGGATTTGTGATTTTTTTACTTGCCATGGGGATGTGTCATTGGGGTGTATTAGGTGTTTTTTGAGGCTGAGCCAGGTTGTTGGGTACACTTGGTGGGCATGTTGTGTGTTTTTTTTGGCCGGCCGCCATGATTTTTCCGGAGCGGCCGCGGCGGTGGGTATACGACCGCCCTTCCGCAGGCTCTCCCATTCATCACTGGTTGCAATCGCGGCGGTCGGAAACAGCGGATCGTTCCGCTGTCACCTCAATGGTATCCTAATTTCACGTGCGGTCAATCTGCTGGCCGTGCGGAGGTTTGGACTTTTTCCGCCGTGAATCCGACCGCCGGGGACGGATTTTCACCTGCTCCACACGCTACCGGCGGTCTTTCTTGGCATCGTTCCGCCGCGGTCAAATTTTTCTGGCAGTTGATCCTAATCGGACCGCCGGTTTTCCCGCGGTACATGGAGACGGTTGATTCCCGCTACCATGGCGCTCCGGATGCTTTTCCGCACGCCATCGTAATCAGCCCCTAAATTAATTAGTGCATGACTGGTGAAAAAGAAAGCAATAATTGTGCAAGTGTAGTGCAAGTGTTAAAGTGTTGAAACATGCTAGAAAATCCTCACAGGAGGAGCGCTGTCATTTCATGTATTTGCAGCCTGCTGTCATTTGGGGATCACTGACAGAATATCGACAGTCAGAATATCGAGCTACAAAAATATCGACGCAAGAATATTGATGTCCAGAATATCGAAGTCCTATCTACATAATGGTAATTACAAAAATATCGATAAAAAAATATTGTTGTTAAAAATATCGTTGTTAAAAATATAGTTTGTTTTTAATGTATAAAAAATAATGTAAAATAAAGTAAATAATACATATAATTAAAAAACATAGTTAAAATTATTAAAAAATGTTTACAATTATAAGTAATACATATAATGTAAAAATCAATTAAACATATATGTATAAAATATATACTTACTTAATATTTATAAATAATTCTTTTGATAACTTATAAATTGTTGTTAAAAACATTAAATATTATAAATACATATATATATATATATATATATATATACACATAAACCAATAATATAAATAAAAAATAAAAAAAATATATAACAAATTAAAATATTTTTAATCTTTTTACACTACATTAACTAAAACAGTAGAGAAAATATTGGATAGCGGAGGAGATAAAATTACTATTCCCACTCCAGAGGGTGCAACAGTAGGGAAAGTGTTGGATAGCGTAGGGGTAAAAATTACTATTCCCACTCCAGAGAGTGCAACAGTTAGGAAAGTGTTGGATAGCAAAGGGGTAAAAATGACTATTCCCACTCCAGTGAGTGCAACAGTAGGGAAAGTGTCGGATAGCGTAGGGGTAAAAATTACTATTCCCACTCCAGAGAGTGCAACAGTAGGGAAAGTGTTGGATAGCGTAGGGGTAAAAATTACTATTCCCACTCCAGTGAGTGCAACAGTAGGGAAAGTGTTGGATAGCGAAGGGGTAAAAATTACTATTCCCACTCCAGTGAGTGCAACAGTAGGGAAAGTATTGGATAGCGGAGATGTACAAATTACTATTCCCACTCCAGAGAGTGCAAGAATAGGGAAAGAGTTGGATAGCATAGGGGTAAAAATTACTATTCCCACTCCAATGAGTGCAACAGTAGGGAAAGTGTTGGATAGCGGAGGGGTAAACATTACTATTCCCACTCCAGTGAGTGCAACAGTAGGGAAAGTGTTGGATAGTGTAGGGGTAAAAGTTACTATTCCCACTCCAGTGAGTGCAACAGTAGGGAAAGTGTTGGATAGCGTAGGGGTAAAAATTACTATTCCCACTCCAGAGAGTGCAACAGTAGGGAAAGTGTTGGATAGCAGAGGGTTAAAAATTACCATACTTATCAATTAAATAATTATTCAAATTAAATAACCAATTAATAACCAATTAATAATAAATTAATTATAAATACTAATAAATAAATATTAATAATTACTTTATTATAATTAAATTACTTCCCACCCTATTCCCCTATAAACCCACAACCCGCTCCTAAAAAAACACAATTAATATAATTATCAATGATAAAAATTAATAACCATTTTTGTAATTAATTACTAATCAATGAATTAAAAATACTAATAAATAAATATTAATAATTACTTTAGTATAATTAAATTACTTCCCACCCTATTCCCCTATAACCCCAAAAACCTGCTCCTAAAAAAATAACACAATTATCTATTAATTCATTATAATTAATAACCAATTAATAATTAATTCATTATAAATTAATTATAAATACTAATAACTATATATTAATAATTAATGTATTATAATGAAATTACTTCCGACCCTATTCCCCTATAAACCCACAACCCGCTCCTAAAAAAAAAAAACACAATTTATATAATTACCTATTAATTAATTAATATTAAATAACCAATTAATAATTAATTAATAATAAATTAATTATCAATAATAATGATTACAAATGTATAATTACTTTTTATAATTAAATTACTTCCCATCCTATTCCCCTATTAACCCGCTACAGAACTAAATTACGCAAAAATGAATTTACATAAGTATTTACTGCTAAACATTTAACACATACATAAAAAAAAAACTACACTTATACCAAAAAATTACATCACATACTTTTAACACACATACTAAAATACAGAACACTAATATAAACATCGATATTATTAACAACAATATTTTTACAAACGATATTACTGTCTTCGATATTAAAAAAACGATATTTCTTACCTTACTGTCGATATTCTGTACCACGATATTCTTGCAGTCGATATTACGATATTTAAAACTCGATATTATGGTAGGTCGAAATTAAAAAACTCGATATTCTGTCTGTGCACCGTCATTTGGGTATTGTTCAGGTTCACATGCTCTGTGAATCATGTGCAAAATGTAATTCAAGAGGATGGACAAATTGTTAAAAATTACAGTCCATCTAAGTATCTCGGGCTTATATAAAAAAGATGCAGTTTTTCCTCCTTTTCCTTCATGTGTTGAGCCGGCCATCTTCAGAACTTGCAATCCATTGTGGTTATTGTAGTCGGCCATGCTGTTTTTTGATCGTTTTTCATGTACCGACCGTAATTATGTTACTTAGCCCACTTTGGTTAGATTTCTTCCTTTTGCCATTATATTGGCCATTTGTCGGATACGTCCATTTTCATGACCCTATGTTGTTGGATTTTGCTACAGTGGACTGGTGTATAGCTGTGACATGTTTTTGTTGCATGCTATTGAGTGCTATTTTATCAGGAGCTGCTGCTTCTAACCCAGGTATCATATGATCAGCAACAATGTGGACTCCATGTATGGCCCTTCGTAGGCCAAGGAAGGGCTTAGGTTTGGAGTGCTAGATGAAATTGCTAAACAATTAGTAGCAAGTGGCTGTCTCTGAGAGGGAATTATCTCAATAATATAAAGTAGACCTGGGAGAAATTTGAATTACCTCTGCATAATTTGTGTTGTTATGGAAATTTTGCATTACTTTTGTTGTGCTTAATTCCGTCATTAACCCACGTTGCATAATTACGCTTCCACTCATCACAAAATTATAGTGCAGGAACAACACAAGCAAACAGAATACAAATATGAATTTTTGGTGGAACTGTATTTTTGCACCACTTTTTGTGTAAAATGCGTCATTGTATCCAAAATAGCAGTTAAGGGATGAGTTGCATTTCACTTAATTATGTGGAAAAAATGTGCATTATTTTGCTAAATTTGGCATTATTTCACAAAATTTAGCATATTTACACAAAAGCAAACTATGTTAACTCTTCACATTCCTGAAGTAAAGGCACGGTATAATGACACTCATTGAATGTTAATTCCTGAAAAGAAGCATTGCAATAGTTATCTTACATATTATTTTTTATACAAGCACAATCCAAACCAAATCATTTGATGCTATTTTCTGATATATATATTATTATTTCATATACATTTACAACCCAACGTCACTTTATTGAGTTTTATTTCCTGAACAAAAATATTGAAATATTTTTAATTAGGTAACAGTCACTACTGTGATTCACTGAGTGATTGATTTACTTTTTTTTAAAACACAATGGGGCATATTCTCAAGGACTCATCGCCGAGTTAACGGCACATTAGCGCAGCAAAAGTGGCGAAAGAATAATCGGCCCATTCACAAGCGGGTGCAAACTCCACACATCGCCAGAATACCAGCGATAGCTGCCGCAAAAAACATTGCCACGTATGAGAGAGACAACTAACGCCAATGATATGCAGAGTAGGCGTACCAGTGCAAAAACACACGAAAACACCACTTCGCAATATTCTCAACGACCAGCCAGATCTGGATGCGTCCCAAAAACAGGCGATAAATCGCGTTAGCAGCAGGGATTTAACACCTGCCTTCTGCTGGTGCTAAGCAGGACGACTACCTGCAGTATGAAAGGGAGCCCAGCCCAGAGCCACATCTGAAGACCCACAGATGCCATGGAGACAATGAACATGCAGCCCGGAGACCTAAGAAGGCCACAACACCCACAGCCACCACCCCCAGGACCACCCCCCCCTTCCAGACCCCTCCCCCCGGGACTACCACCGAGGCAGAGTAGGACAAGACAGCATAGGGGTGTGAAGGATTTCCCAGGGGCTCTGGGCGTGGTCCAGTTCTGGCCTGGACAAGGAAGTAACTAATGCGTGTGTCTCTGTTGTAGTGTCGGCGCCACCCAGTCCGCAATCGACAATGTTGCAATGTAGCATGCACCCGGAGGGCGGGCTCGCACGAACGGGGAAATGAAGGAGCGCAAGACCGCTCGGGGTCTTGGCTCATACATGCCAAGTGTTGTGTGTATCTGTATTGCCGCAGCATGAGCCAACTGCCTAGCCTTAATTGCAGCGCAAGTTCAGCCAGGCATGAACTCTACGTCTGTGTCCGCCCTATCCTTCCCACAGGCCTACACTCACGTGGCCGCCCTCCTCCAACGGCCAACATCACAGTGTCGTTGTCAGGCTTGTGGACATACGCAGACAGGCATGACAATGGTGTGCCGTAGGAGTGCCAGTGATGCAACCGCGCTGCGCACACAAGTAAATAGGCTCAGTGGGAGGGAGGAGCAGCTGTGAGGCAACGTTACACACAGTGATGCCGCTCATTTGCCACATGCAAGGCATGTCGAACATGAATCCCAAAGTCGCACACATCCCACCCCACCCCCAACAAGCCACTTCACAGTACCTGAATGCAAGCAGATGAGTAACTAACATTAGGGATGAATGCTCCTTTGTCTGAGCCATCAGGCGGAAGCACATCTTCACCTCCGACCCGGAATTGCATGTGCCCGGCACCCCCTGACAGATACTATGGCAGCTGATGATGACTCCCACACTACGCACAGCCTGACGAAAGACCAACGTATACACACCCCACACACAGAAGTCCTTGCTCGAAGTTATCTTGCATGGAATGGCCTTCACACTTACTCCCACATTAACCCAGGCCTACAACCGTTGCACACTAAAACAACTCATTGCTCCGAGCTGTGGCATTTCATCCACAGAACTGGCGCAGGTCAGAACAGTGCCGCTTCAACCAGAGCCACTAACGCAATGGCAGAACATCCCGGACACATGCACAACCCCTGTCACATGGAACTCTACCGTGCACGTATACTGCATTTACTGGGGGCACTGCCATTGGTAGTGCTGCGGATCAGTTACCGGCTGAGCTTCTGCCTTGCCAACGTCACCTGCGTGCAGCCTGTGTTGCATTGTCGCATGTGTATATTCGAGTGGTCCATGGATGTCTGCCTATCCAACAGGACGGTAGCCGAACTGGATTTCGACATGTGTGTGTGCCCCCTGTTGGCCCACGTCCATGAGTGTCACCGTGACACCCGTCTATGGGATGCCTGGATACTTGGCATACATGCTGGCAGCTGGACCTGGGAGATTGCTGAACTTCTCGTGTGCAGTGAGCAAATTGTGCCGCTCCCCTATTGGGCTGTAGTGCTAATTGGTGAAAGGGGGTGGACGCAGCACATCTGTCCGGACCTTCTAATGGTTAGCCTCACCGTCCTGTTCGATGAAGTCGACGACTACCTCATGTTGGAGATGATAGCCTACGAAGCTGCACTAGCTTTCATGGACGTGTAACTACGTACCTGCAGACACAACAGTTTGGAACACATTGCACATGTCCTGACACCTTGTTGGAACTTGGGGTTCTGGTCACATCTCCCACGACGACAGTGGACATGGCTACATTCGCCTGGACTCCGAATACATGAGCGGACAGCAACACGGGTAAACACACACCTGTGAATGGTGCGGCACTCCCCCGGAGTGGACAGCGGCGCTTGGCAACGTTCCTCATCCTGACATACTGCTGCATTGGTCTGCATGTTGTGGCACTTATCTTGGCCGTACTGACACGCATATGCTAATAAAGTCTACGCACCTTCACTTGTATTGAACTGTGATGGGTGTTGATTTGCATGACAATGTGTGTCTCACTGCCTATCTGGGTCACGGCCATACATGCATTACTGCACCATCAGGGATGTGGGGTTGTACTAGTACATCATCATCTCACAGTTTCCTGCTGTGCCACATGCGAATGGCCATTTTCCACACACAAGCGGCAGCAGTTGTGTCCTCTGTTCTGTTGTGCTGGTGTTGCTGTTTGTTCAACATTGTTGTAAATGTTGCGGTGCTCTGGATCTTGTGTGTGTGCTGCATTGTAGGTGAGTTGCCCCTTCAGCTCTGATTTGGCTGGCCCTTATCCCTTTCAGGCGTTGTGCCTTTCACTTCTGTGCTTATGCAGTGCTGTGATGTTGCAGACTTGGGTGAATTGGGCTCTTGGTTGGAGTTGTGACTCTTGGCCATGGTTTGTCCGCAGATGTGCTCTACTTAATTGTGCATGTGTGCCATTGTGCCCATCTCCCCCGTCCCCCAGTCCCTGGTGGTTACTCACCCTGTTGCTGTTGTGTCGGGTCATGTTGAGCAGTGTCCGGTCCCCCAACTCCTGCCACCGTCTCCCCACTGATGACTGTGGACACCATTTCCTCCATCTCATCCAGCTCCTCCTGTGGCGCTGGACTCCCACCTCCAGTCTGCATTGCTGCCTTCTGGTTGTCTGCGAGTTTCTGCTTGGTCTTGCGCTTCACATCATTCCAGCGCCTCTTGACCTCGTCCATTGTCCTCCTCAGCACTCCGACTGCATTCGACTTGTCCAGGATGGACTGCCATGTTGTATTTTTTGTTGCCAATGACACAGTGGAGGTGACGTACAGTTGTTGATGGTGTTCTATCACCTCCATGATCAGGATCCTGTTTTCCTGCGGACTGAACAGCGTCTTCCTCTTCTTCTTCTCCTTGCCCTTCCCTGACCCCGAGGTCCCAGGCTGGTCCTCCGTGGGGCTTGCGGGGTTCTGGTTGTCCTCTGTGCTTGCTCCGGCTACCTCCATGGTGCTTCGCAGTTGTTTGTGTTTTGTGTTGCCGCTTTTATTGTGCTTTTTGCAGCCTGACTTGTGGGACTTGCAGGCCTGGCGCTGCTTCTCGCTGGATTTTTTATCGCGGTTGGGCACATCGCAACTTTTTTCACGTTCAGGTTGAGATTTTTATCGCAGTCCCGGTAGTGTTTTCGCGGACATTTGCCGCGTTATCGGGGTACTATCGCATGTTACAGCCGTGTTGTGAATGCCACGTTAACACAGGGTTATTTTCCCGCGATAGACGGCGATATGAAAACTTACGTTAGCCTATTTTGGCGATGATTATCGCACGTTCTTGAGAATATCCCCCAATGTATCTTGTTTTAAATAGAAGTCTCAGTTACATCTACCAAAATAGTTTTCTTGTGAACATTGCAAGTGGGTCACTGTTTTTTTCTTCTTTTGAATTTTCATTACTTTTCAAGCTTCTGTTGGCCCGTTCGTCCCATGAGCTCTGGACTACTTTGGTTTTAATAACATTTCATTCGTTTGCCTCAAATGTCAAGTTCTGTTTGACATCCTGTGTCAAGTGAGAGAAATATGAATTGTTATAAGGACACTGCACAGAGACTTTTAACAGGAAACTAAACAACGTGAGCCAGGGTTGGAAAATAGAGGTGTTTGTTCTCAATTTTCAAATTTATTCTCGAGATCCTTTTTCAGGATTTTGGATTAGGTCAGACAATGCAACTGAATGTATGACAAGTGAGTTTTTTAAGGAAAGCATGCGTTGCCCTGGAGAATACAGCTAAAATTGCAATGCTTTTTTGTGGAGACTTACTACATGGAATGCGCACCTGTGCTCATGTTTACAGAAAGTAGTGTGTTTTAGTGAAAAACTAAGAACTGCGCCTTGGTACAAAAGAAAGCGCCTGGTGTCTGTAACAAATTTGTACTCGAGCTGTACACTCCACTACAAATTCTCCGCCACTTAAAATGTGAAATTAAGCAGAAATTAGGGGTTTGCACGTAGAAATATAAAGGCTTATTTACAAGCCGTGTGTGCATCTGGAACGTGACTTTTTTTGACGTTCCGGAAGCGCAGAGTGCAGAGTTATGTCTAGAATGCCACGAAAAGTCACCCTACGTGGCTTTTCATGGCCTCGTAGATATGGTGTAAGGCAGCGCAGCGCAAATCTCTGTGTTGCCTCACACTGTGTCGGGGAGGCGGGCCATGGGTGTTGCAGTGGGTTTTCCCACTCAACGCCCATGGTATTTGACACATTCCCAGAATTACAATGCAGCATAAATCTGTGAATGCATCAAAACCGTGTGCTTTTTTTGTTCAGGAAGGTGCCCCTTCCTGCATGAAAACAATCATGTCAACAACGCAGGCACCCTTGCACCATGGTGCAAGGATGCCTGCGTTAGCGCTAAGCAGCCATTTTTGGGCCAGCGCAGTGAAAGAGGAAAAGAATGCACCATATCTCATAGATACAGCGCATTCCTGCCCTTTTCTTTTGATGCAGGGCAGTGCAGCAAAGTGATGTGCAGCAATGCCCTGCATCAAATTGGTGTTAAAGAGGCACATAGCACTCAATTTTCCAATTGCTAGCAATTTGCACCTAGTTTCATTTGGCTCATATACAACAAATTAACACAGGGCAGCACTGCATGTCATTTTGCTGCTCTGCCCTGCATCAAAGGCAAAAGACAGGAATGGGCCATATCTGACATACCGCACATTCCTATCCTTGTCCACAGCGCTGGCGCACAAATGTCTGCCTAGCGCCAATGCAGGCACCCGTGTACCATGGTGCAACGGTGTCTGCATTGTTGGCACAATTGTTTTCGTGCAGGAAGGGGCACCTTTTTGCACAAAAACAATCGTTACGCCTCCCCTGGGGAGATGCACAGCTTTTACCCAATCCCAGACTTATGCTGTGTTCTAAATCTGGTAATATGTCATGTACCATGGGCATTGAATGGTAACACCCAACGCAATTCTAGTCTTGCTGATTTCTTTATGTATTTGAATAACAATACATACAATCTAAGTTTTACGCACAGAAGTAGTAAAGAGCATATTCACTTCTTAGATGTGACACTTTTTGTGGAAGATGGGGTACTGCAATCTAGATTATTTCGTAAGGGAACTGCCTGTAATTCGATATTGCATGCAAGTAGTTCCCACCTCATATCACAAATAAGAGCCATACTGTTTGGGGAAATAACTCGCCTCCGTAGAAATTGTAGCAAGGATCTGATTTTCCAACAAGAGATTGTGAAGCTTAAGAAACGGTTCTCTACCAGAGGATATGATCACAAAACTTTGGACAAAGCACATATGAGAATCAATAGGATTAAAAGAACTGAACTCTTGAAACCTAGATATAACAAGAAGATGGTATTTGACAGGAAGCATGTAGCATTCATAACCCAATATCACTCACGAAGTAAAGATATTTACAACACCCTCCATAAAAATTGGCATCTATTGCAAATGGATCAAGATCTGGTTCCATTTATAAAACAGAAGCCACAGGTCACATACACAAGAGGCAGGACATTGAGGAACATTTTAAGCTCATCCAATACACAGATTACTAAACAAGGGCAGGGATTGACCTGGCTATCCAACAAACCGAAAGGTTTTTACAAATGCGCTATGTGTAACGTTTGCCAGTTTGCGGATCATAAGATTACTAAGTTTAGATACAATACAGGACAGACACATAACATCATGGATTTCATTAACTGTAACACTAAGGGGCCGATTCCGATCTCGGCCGGTAGGGCTCCGAATCCGATTCGGAGCCCTATTTCCCGACCGATTCGTACGTGCGTCCAGACGAGCGAGTACAATGCGAATTCGCCGACCGACTCGTTCGGGTGTCCCAACCGCTCCGACCGACTCGTTCCCGTGTCTAACCGCACCGACCGACTCGCTCGGACACGACTCGCACCGCGCAATGGAGACGTTCCCCGGCCGGGTAATTACGATGCGTGACGCGAGCAGTCCGACCGACACTCGCCGTCCGGCTCGAAAGAGCAGTCGGAGCCGTACTTCGGGGGTCCGTGTCAAACCCCCTGTACGCGTAGCCGCGCGAGTCTTACACAGGGGGACCCATGGGTCCCCCTACCTGTGCGTGTACGGCGCGAGTCGCTTCGCCGCGTACTTGCTGTAGGGGGCGCCCTTGTTCGCCTCGCACCCATTGAGGCAATGGGAGCCCGCGTACGCGTTGTACGACCGGCTCCCATTGACTTCAATGGGAGTCCGACCGACTCGAGTACGATAGCATACGGACGCATCGTACTCGTTCGGTCGGGCTGCACGGGTCCGATTCGGTCGGAAATCTCTCCGGGTCCGGCTCGGTCGGAGAGATTTCCGGCCCGAATCGGAATCGGAATCGGCCCCTCAGTATGTTGTGTACTGTATAATCTGCCAATGTGACTTAATATATGTGGGAAGTACCATCAGGCCACTGAAGGAACGAATCCAGGAACACATCAGGGCGATTCGTAACAACAACCGGAATTACCCATTGGCACTACACTATAATACAATACACCAGTCAGTTGAGGCTTTAAAATTGAGATTTCATGGGATTGCGATAGTTAAAGATGATCCCCGGGGAGGAGATAAAGTCTCTAGATTAAGAAAACTTGAGGCCCAGTGGCTGATTAAATTGAGAACGGTCGATATGGGGTTAAACACTGATAGGGAAATGCATGTATTTTTAAGAGACTAAAATCATTATATTTGAGAAATATGTTTTGTACTCCTGTTGGAGTATGTTTGAGACATGCATATATGAACCAGTAGGGACTTTGTTTCTCCAAGTGTTACCTGTTATAACAAGCTGGCTATATCTGATGTTTTTAACTGTTTAAGTCATATTATTATATAACTAGCTTGATAATGTTCCTGAATTGTACTAATATCGATATTCTACATCTACATGTAAGGTGTCACCTTGAGTGTGCCCTGTTCAAATATGTTGGTTGATATGCTATATCTATACATAAGGAGTCATTCTCCTTAGACTGCACCTCTCTTCTTCACTTATTTTAAATACTAACCGTGAGCTGACCTATTACGTAAGGGGTCACTCTCCCTAGACTGCACCTCTCTTCTTTACTTATTTCAAATACTAACCGTGAGCTGATCAATTATCCCTGGCGCGTGGGGGTCACAACTCCGGTCCCTAAGGTGTTTCCTTTGGATGTATTGATTTTGTGACTACTTTCTTGTCCGTACTGATTACATTGTCTTAATATTGAGTAGCTTTCTCAACTGCCTGATTCCAGCGACTCTTATCCCTTGGGTAGGTGTTAATACAGAAGTTTAGATCCGCATAAAGGGGAACTAGATCTGTGTGAGGTTCATTTGTTGGATATTATAGTGCTTGTGTACATGCACAATATTCTTTAATAATCAGATGTCTTTCTTGTCCTTCGTGAAAGTGACTATGATTTATTAATTTAACAAGACTTATCGTGGTGGCTTTCATTACGGGTCATGTGTTAGCATGCACTGTGGCTTTGTGATTTTGATGAGTGGAGATAATTCACTTTTTAGCTATTATTTACCATTATATATGGTCAGCCTAAGATGGCGGTGATTTTCGACCGATACCTCCATTCTCTTAACGTTGCGTGGTGTTACGCTCATGACGTGTCACGTGAGTAGGACGTGACCTTACTTATGGGGTCAGAGGGAGGCCGGCGTTTACGATCAGCGCGGGTGGATACTCTGACGGCGCAAGGTTATATACGACTGATGACTTGAGGTAAGTGATTCGAAATTTAGGAGAAGGATGTTTCTCCCATGGGTGGTATTTATTGGGTCCATTAATATTTGTTTTGTTTCTATAGGGGACCAACTTATCAAGGTTTGGGAACCCTTTGCGGTGTACACTTTCATTTACCGCTTGTGAGATTTATTGCCTGGGCACGACGTATACGCTTACAGTGTCTCGGTTGGGGTGAGTGTTGTTATATTCGATCGAGTTCACCTCTTTATATTTATGTTTTGGTCACGCGATAGTGGGATTACATTATATTTGTTATTTGTTATCCTCCTTTACGCAGGCCTTAATTCATGATGATATCCGTTTCACTACATTTTATTAAGAGCTGTGGGTGATGTATTCACGAGCTGGATATTCTTAACTTTTGAAGAAATGGTGTGCGGTGTATTACTGGTAGCTTGAGTGACTATGTACTTTGCTCACCCTACCTTTTTTACATCAGAGTCATTACATTTTTGTGTCGCCAGCTTTTTATATACGTGGATACCATCTGCATAAAATACACCTTGCGTAACGTGGAACCCTGTTACAATTGTTTATATGGGTAGGTTTTTGAGCAGTTTTTAGTATTAATTTATTGTTGCGCACGAGCATGATTGTTTCATGGTTT
The DNA here is from genome assembly GCA_963921515.1 of Calotriton arnoldi. Classification (NCBI taxonomy): domain Eukaryota; kingdom Metazoa; phylum Chordata; class Amphibia; order Caudata; family Salamandridae; genus Calotriton; species Calotriton arnoldi. The sequence continues at coordinate 120,795 of CAWUFW010007882.1, forward strand.
GTCACGGGAGAAACTATTTGGTTTGCTATTAACAGTGCATGGGTGATTTGAGTCTATTCTGTGAACACAGCGTGCATTATTATGTTGCAGGACTAGCTATTTACCTTTTCGATTCACACTTTTTGTGACTTTTCCTCCTAATAATAGGAATGCGTGGCTAGCCAACTACATTTTGTGACAGCCACTACTCACTTGGTGCACGATGTCTCTCCATTTCTCTCTTTTTTCGCTTTTTTATTCTGTTCTCCATAAATTACTTTCTGTATAAGTAATTGGAATTAGAGAATAGTAACGCTTTATGAACAGAACAAGAGCTTATAGATTATATTTAATGTTTGTTTTCCAGCTTTGAAAAAGTCTGAATACTTATTTTTGTACAGACGAAACACGTGTTTGCTTTGATCAATTGCTGGGAATTTTGCTGAATATAAATAAAGAAGATCTGTTTCATCTGTGGTGGAGAATCCTTGAGAACCTGTGTGCGATTTGGACACGTCATGTTTTTCTTATGATCATAGAACATTGTCAGTTTTTGCCGTGTTTTTTTACCTACATTAAGGTTATGTTCGAATAGAACTAAATTGTGACCAAGGAAGGGAGTGCTATAAATGTAATTTTTCACCCACCGCAATGCCCATGGCACGCCTCCCTGGCGCAGTGTGAGGGAACGCAGTGACTTGTGCTGTGTTGCCATACAACATATCTATGAGGCCATGAAAAGCCATGCAGGGTGGCTTGCACAGTGGTGGCCAGCACAGGTAAAAGCGGTAAGGCGGGGGAGGGGTGGATGGGTAAATTAACAGATGACGCTTTAGTTAAAATTAAATAAGAAAGTAAATAAAAATACTTACCTTGCACTCGCCGCATCGCCGACTCTGCGATGCAGCGAGCGCAAGGTAAGTGGTTTTATTCGTTTAATTTAATTTTAACTCACCAACCGTATGTGGACTTTCCACCTCCACCATGCCCTTCCCCGCCCCGCCTCACCCCATCCCACCACTTTTACATGTGCCGGACGCCACTGGCTCTGCACTCTGCACCACCGGAACGTCAAAAAAAGTGACGTTCCAGCAGCGCACAGGGCTTGTAAATAAGCCCCTAAGATTCCACACAAAGCTAGGAGATGCTAGTTAAGTAGCTTTGACTTTCCATTCAATCTTAAAGCAGTTTGCACAGTTTCCACTGCGTTTCATCCTCTTTCCATAAATTATCATTGCTTTGCACCTACTGGCCGCAAAGCTACTTGCCATTGCACCTGAATCTTCTTTTCACACCAAACTTTTTTTTGCTGGGTAAAGTTGATGGACGCAACGCTATCCATCAGGTGCATACGCTTTGCGCCCTATGAGCAAATGTACAAATGTATAGTAAATATACGCCTCAGTGTAATCTTTGGAATTCGATGCCTTTGGAATTAAGAACATAACAGAATCACTTCTTTTTCAAAAGTCTTGAAAGACATGGCTGTTTAAGATCCGGTTAACATTTGTAACATACTTTTCAGCCTGCTGTCAGTAACCATTAGCGCCAAGAGGCCTCGGCAATCGCGCGCTATACAAAATCTATTACTTACTTAGGAGCATATCAGCAAGGGCTGGTGATAATTATCGCTCAGCGCTCTTAGCGTGAGGATAATTATCGCCAGCCAACTCTGAATTTTATCGTGGAGATAGCGTGCTATCAGCAACGCTTATCTCCAAAGCGATAAAATTCAGAGCGCAAGCTGCCAACTGTGCGATTATCGCTGGAAATCCAGCGATAATCGCACAACTTTTGGCGATAGCTTGCTGATAGGGCTACACATACTTAGCCATGATATCCACCTTCCATAGGATATCATGGCTAAGTCAGTTTCAAAGCAGGCGTAAGGAAAGTAGCGATAACAGAGGTTATCGCTACTTTTCTTGTCGCTATGCTTCTTTGCGTGAGGCTTGATAATAGGAGAAATTGTGCTTAGCGACATTTCTCCCGTTATTCTGGGGAGGAACGCCCACTTTGCATCTCATTAGAGATGCAAAGCTGGGCGATAAGAGAAAGGGCGAAGAAGCATGGATTCACGCATTAGCGTGTCCTTGCTAATAGGGCGTTAAAATTATCGCCGCTTTTCGTCCGAAAACGGACGCTAAAGCGGCGATAATTTTAACTCCGGCCCTTGCTGATATGCCCCTTACTTACTATTTAGTTAACTCGAGGAACTTCTCTCACTTTTCATACAAGGCTACACGTTTTTTTTTTTATTCAGTTTTTATTGAGCCTTTTCACAGGTAACATCAGTACAAGTCTGTCGATCACGACATTTCCGGCAGAATTGACATTTCAATATATAGACGAATACTGGACAAAAGAAAGCTTTCCGGAAAAGCAGAAAACATTTAAGTACACGGCTACACTTGACTTGACGCTTAAAATTAATGCTCAGAACTTTTTTTCCAGTGCACCACACATGCAATCACCTATAATCACAGCAGGTCCCTGTACAACCAGTACTCCGTACTAGCAGTTGGCTGTGGCTTACACGTAGATACTAACAGCAATACTTAAAATTGCTTAGAATTAATTATACTCAACTCATTTACTACTAATTTGGTAAATAAAAGATGTTAATATAGTAGAAAAATATATGATAACATGTGTGCTTTAGGGTATTCAACTGACAGAACTTTACTTGGAGAGTCAGCTATTACCATTGCTAGGTGAGAAGAGAGAAATCTTTCATGAACAAGCATTGGCAAAGGCCTTGACTGTGTTACGAAGGTGTTATTGAAATGGCCAGCTAATTATAGTACAAGCCAATGAAAAAAAACTTCCACACTCTAAAGCTTTGCTAAGGGTTATGCTGGCTTTTTTAGAGTCCTCGGGGTAAGGGAAAGAGAAGAAACACCAACACGGCTTTACAGAGCGAGATGGGCAGAGACTGAAACCAGTTCTTTTGGAAAAAATGCTGCTGACAACTGCAGGCTCAGACAAATAGTGGTAGGTGATTGCTGCAGAGGGAAGTTTTCCGAGCGAGGCAGTAAACAAAGCATTCAAAGAGGAGCTAAGGCCTGTGTGGCCCAGAGAGGGCAGAAGGGCCAGAGACGGTGTGCAAGTTGACCTGGGAGAGGAGGATCCGAAGAACGGAGAGGGACTGTGGTAGGCCAGGGGGTTCTTGGAAAAATATGAGAAGCTAACTCTCCAGCCAACCATTACATCATCCCCAGCTGTGAATGTCACAGAAGATCTTAGCTAACCACAAACCTGTTGTAAGCGCAGAACTTTAGTTCCTTTATTGAGAAGAAAAGGGAGTCTTGCAGGTTAGGAATGTAATTGTTGTGACCGCTCTTTCAACCACAACATGTCACTCTCTACCTCACGCAGGGATGACTATATATTTGCCTATATGCAATGCCCCTCGCTTTAGTGGTAATGACCCATCTTCATTAAGTGAATTGTCCTAATTTATTGGGATGGTGCTAAGGACTACCGAATGGAAAAGGGGGTTAATATAAACACTTATCTGAAAAGGGCAGACAAACGTTTCATATGTGTTGTGTCTGTCATTTAAAACGTGTGCAGTTGTCCCCCTTCAGTCTTGACAGAATGTGCGAATTCTTTAGGTGGGAAACCTAGCACTCTTTGCAATAAAACTAAGGACTTGCTATCCTGCTCTCAGGCAGTGCTTGTTTCCTGTGAATACAATCCAATCAAACTGACTGGCCACACTGCTTATATGCTTAGGAAAGTTTTCAGCTGAGTACAGAGGGAGATAGAAAAACCCATTGTGTGGGATGGATGCCTTAAAGGGAACCTCTGAAATGGCATTACATAATAAAAAAAACATGCAAAGACTCGTATATTTGTTATTCTCCCATTTCACAATACTATCTCGATCCCAAAATAGTGCAGGCTGTACTATATATGGAGAGGCAGTTTATGGGGTTAGAACTATTGTGTTAACTGTAGCTTTTACTTACAATCACTCAGAGCTACCCCTAAACGTAGGATAGGGATGATGAGTTTTGGTATATTTATGCATGAGACTTTCTTATCCAGAGACCAAATAAAAAGAGGAACTATCACTTAAATGTCCTGAATGAGCTGAACCCGATATCTCTGAATGGTGTTTCTTCATCTGACAAATCAATGTTTCGATTGAGGTCCGACTATTCCATAGACACAAGGGCCGAGTGTGACCATTTGCAGCAATTAATTAAGATAGATCTTTTTTTGTTCCCAGAGCAACCAAATGACTTAATAGTAGAGCTCCCTGGAACGATTTGCCCATCCAAAGAGGATCAAAAAGGGCCAACTTAGATAACTGAAAGTAGCAAACACTTTAAACATGACGAATTCAACATCACACAAAGCTTAGGACAGCTGATGTTTGGTTGTTATTTTAGATTCACGCTTTCAGGGATTGACGTCTGGGCGAAGCCATCAGGGTGTCCCAAAGGAACAAAAACACTGTGTCAACTGTTACACTCTAGCCCAAAAAACTAAAGAAAAGACATAAAAAGAAATTCTAGGCAACTTTTGAAAACCCTAATGATTCATTTGAATTTAGAAAAAGAAAGTGAATAGGGTAAAAATATATCAATGGGTTGACAAATTGCCTTTGGCACGCCGAAGGCAAGCCCGTTTGCGCCCATCCACAACCCGACCGCGACCAGCGCCAGGGACCCTGGTCCTCTGACCCGCCTCCGCTACAACTCCAGCACCCTCTACGATCTCAACCCCGGACGCAACAACATCTGCCAGCTCTCGACGCCAACCAACACCCACGGTCCTCTCTCCTGTCTCCACTGCTGCCGCACCTTCACCCACATCCATACCCCAGCAGCATCTCCCAGCCTACCGGATATCATTGCTCACAAACCACTCAACTGCATCCTACTCAACGTACGTTCCCTACACAAACACGCAGTAGAAGTTTGGGACCTCCTCAACACCCTCTCGCCCGACGTCGCCTTCCTCACAGAGACCTGGGCCAATGCCAGCTATGCTCCCGACATCGCAACCCCCATCCCCAACTGGTACACGATCCGGAGGAAAGACCGCCCCAACCACCCCGGAGGAGGCCTCACCATCGTCCACAAAAGCTCCCTCCGACGGACAACCTTCATCTCAAACAACGCCTCACTCCCCATGGAATACATCCATTTCCAGATCCAGCCCAACCCCAGAACGACACTCCACGGAGCACTTGCCTACAGACAACCCGGACCCCGCTCCCCGTTCAGCAACACCATCGCAGACTACATCGCTCCCCACGCCCTTGCCTTCACGGACTACGTACTGCTCGGAGACCTGAATTTTCACCTAGACAACCTCAACAACCCCAAATCCACCGCCCTCCTAGCGAACCTCGCCAACATTGGACTGAAGCAACTCGTCTCCACCCCCACCCACACGGCGGGACACACTCTCGAACCCATCTTTGCCGGAGGAAACAACATTTGCTTCTGTCACACCACGGAACCTCTCTGGATGGACCACCACTGCATCCACTTCTTCTTGAAACCCACCACACAAAAGCCTACGCCACGCCTCCCATGCAGAAACTGTAGCAAGATCACCAAAGAGCACCTCACCTCTGCCCTCAGCCACACTCCTCCCCCTACCACAACAGATGCCAACACTGCAGCCAACGACCTCCACCAATGGATCGCCGAATGCGCAAACACCCTCACTCCCCTCCAGAACTCCGACAGACGACTCAACACGAAAGCCACCTGGTTCACCACGGACCTCCACGGACCTCCAAGAATCCAAGCGCTCATGCCGATGACTGGAGAAATCCTGAAGAAAACCCCGGAAGCATGCACCCCCTACGGGGCCGCCAACATGGCACACCACCAACTCATCAGGTCTATGAAGAGAAACTTCATTCAGGACAGAATCCTCTCCAAATCCCACAACTCCAAGGAACTCTTCGCCATAATACAAGAATTCACCAGACTCCACAGCGAAACCACCGACGTCCCTCCCTCCCAGTTCAGGTAGGACCTCAAGACCTGGCTCTTCGGATAACCCCAGCACTCAACGGAGCTGCCCCCCCAGCGCCTTGAGACCCTCACGGGTGACTAGTTGTGCTTTACCAAACCGTATTGATTGATTGACCCACTCTTCAGTTCACTTTTGGAGTTGTGGAGGACTCTCAAGGGACTGCCTTGATGCTTTTGGCCTGCTGTGTGCTTCGGTGGACTGTCTTGCTGCACCAAGAGGACTGCCATCCTACCTGAATCTTTCCCTGTGCCCTCACCCTCAGAGGTCTGCCCTGCTGCTTGCAGCCTGCTTTTCTTCTTGAACCCAGGACTTTCAGAGCAACTCCAAAGACTAGTTGGCTGGCCTTCTGATCAAAGCCTCAGGACATAAAAGGCTCCAAACATCTTTGACCTGCTCCTGGACTGAACGTGTGTGAGTCATGGCCCTCCAATGGGTGCCCCTCCCACCCTGGTGGTGCTAAACATGCCCTGATAGCCCAAATCCAAAACCTGTTCACTGATCCGCCCGAGGAGCATCACCGGTCAGCCTGACTTTGCGAAAGATCACACTATGTTCTTCTCCGCAGCAGGAAATCCTGTTCAGCGGCTCTTGGTGGAAAGGGTATCCAGCCTCCTGTAATCCTCATTGGCTACAGCTTGCAGCTTTGTTGCACTGGAGATTTTTGACTTCCAAAATAGTGACTAGGTCTGAACGTAGAAATATTCACTGCAACTTTGTCCAGTGTCTCCCCGCAGATGATGCCTCCTTCTTGGACACGGCCGGCTGCACAGCCCCGCTGAACTTTAACTTCTCATATACTTTTTTAAATCAAAAATACTTCTATGTCAGTAGGTAGGTGGAGACTGGGCCCAATTCACTTTGTGTGTCCGAACTGCGCTCTATAGAGGTCCCCCATACCTTTCGACTTTGTCCTGGTCTCGCGTGAATAGATGTCTACGGTTGGAGCTTTGATATTTTATGTGATATTTTACACTTTAAAATTAAAAATGTATAACTCCAGTTCTACTGATTGGATGTTTGTTGTTTTTGTGTCAAAGAATTTATTACATTTTACTTTTTTTTCAAAATTAGTGTGGGAATTTTCTTGTGTTGTGTTTTAATTTTTTTACTGTTTAAGACAAGTGCTGCATAAATACTTTACAAACCTTCCACACTGAACTCACATCACACCATGCCACAGGGAGCTCCACTGGTTCCCGAAACAAATTCACTCATTCCAAACTTCTCACACACACATTGAAGGCACTACACATTATATGCCCTACCTACCTGAAAAGTTGCACTTCCTTCTACCAACCACCCAGACACTTCCGGTATGCAGGACTACTGCTCGGGCACATCCCACACATACACAGACAAAGATCAGGAGTATGGGGGTTCTCTTACATTGCCCTTAAAGCATAAAACGATCTCCCACTCTGCCTCAGAGTCTCCTCTGCTCTCTTTGAATTCCACAAGAAGCTGATGACCTGGCTTTCTAATTAACCAGCCTACCATAGGCAACACTACGCACACACACCTGCTCAGTCACATAACAATTGGTTTAACTGGCACTTTTCTTTAAATTTGACATTTTGATTCATGCCATGATGTCATTTTATTGGAAAGGGAAACTTTCCACACAGTCTTTACTACCAATGTCTTTCCATCGCATCCTTTACTGCGCATGTACATTTTTGTGGCTTTACCACGCATAGTGAGTGTAATATATATATATATATATATATATATATATATATATATATATATATATATATATATGTATATATGTATATATATGTCTGTGTAGATATATATATATATATATATATATATATATATATATATATATATATATATATATATATATATATATATATGTGTGTATATATGTTTATATATGCCACAGAGGATCTATACACTTGGCTGTAACATCAAAGTACCTTTCAACTTTTTAATAACTAATATCTGTGAACAAATATTAACCAAACGCATTTAGGCACATATAGGAGGCAGAATATGCTGTTAACCTGAACCTTGCATATTGCTTTCCCAGCAAAAGAGTAATGAGCAACCTATGCTATAGGTTATTTTCTTTTATTTAAATTCAACACGCATTTTAGCACTGGCACTTTATAAGCTTTTACAAAAACTTTTTTTGAGTATAAGCTAAATCACAGGGTACACATGTATGGTAATGTGCACGGTCTAACTTTTTTGCAACTCATATGTGGCCTAGCAGTAGAGCATAAGCCCACTGGGGCAGTATATCTCAAACACAATGTTACTCACTGTGAACCATATAGGAAGTAAACACTCCTCTGTTTTCAGAACATGCATTAATGTATTTTACAGTAATTATGAAGTACTGACAAGTTTTGAACACTAATCAATTGAGGATCGCTTTTATTGAGGGGCAATATATATTTAATATTTAATATTTATTGCATATATATATCTAACTGGAGCAAGGTCACAGAGGAACACCTCAACAGCACCCTCCTCCAAGACCCCCCAACGCCACGACCGACACCAACTCCGCAGCAAAAGAATTTCACCGCTGGGTCTCCCGCTGCGCCGACAAGCTCGCACCCCTCCGCCACCCTGCCAAACAACGCCCTCTGAAGGCCGCCTGGTTCACCACAGAACCCCAAGAAGCCAGGCGCTCATGCAGACGCCTAGAGAAAACCTGGCGAAACCAGAAAACTACCGAAGCACGGAACCACCACAGAAGCGCCCTGAAGGAATACCACCAGCGCATAAGAGACACCAAACGGACCTTCATAAGAGACAAAGTCCAGACCAACGCGGCCAATGCCAAGGAACTGTTAGTCATACAGCAGTTCACCAAACCCCCCAGCGAAGCCACGGACGTCACACCTTCCCAGGAACTCTGCGACAAGCTCAGCTCCTACTTCCATCAGAAGATCCAGACCCTCTACGACAACTTCAGCGAACAGACGCCGGACACCACCCCCCTCTCCGCCACCGCAGACAAGCCAATCGTCACGACCTGGAATCCCGCCACCATCGAACACATCACCGCGACCTTGAAGAAAACCCACTCAGGGGCCCCAACGGACCCCTGCCCCCGCACATATTCCACAGGGCCGCTGCCGCCATCGCACCCGAACTAGGACGGACCATCAACGCCTCCTTCAGATCTGGCATCTTCCCAGATGACTGGAAGCGGGCGGAGGTTAAACCCCTTCTCAAGAAGCCAACAGCCAACCCAACTGACCTGAAAAACTATTGGCCCATCTCTCTCCTCTCCTTTGCGGCCAAAGTCACCAAGAGACTCGTAAACGCCCAGCTGACCACCTTCATGGAAGAGAACTCCATCCTTGACGGCTCACAATCTGGATTCCGCAGCAACCACAGCACCGAGACCGCCCTCCTCACCGCCACTGACGACATCTGCATACTACTCGACCAGGGACACACCGCGCCCCTCATCCTCCTAGACCTCTCTGCAGCCTTCGACACCGTCTCTCACCGCACGCTCGCAGCCAGACTTCATGACGCAGGGATACAAGGAGCCGCCCTCGACTGGATCCAGTCCTTCCTCTCCGGCAGAACCCAGAGGATCAGCCTCCCTCCCTTCCTCTCCGAACCCACTGACATCAACTGCGGAGTACCTCAAGGATCATCGCTCAGCCCAACGCTCTTCAACATCTACATGGCCCCCCTCGCCGCCATCGTCATACAGCATGGGCTCAGCATATTATCCTACGCCGACGACACCCAGCTCATCCTCTCGCTCACGAAGAACCCCGAACACACCAGACTCTGCTTCCACGAAGGAATGAAGGACGTCGCAGCTTGGATGAAAGACAGCTGCTTGAAGCTCAACTCAGAAAAAACCGAGGTCCTCATCCTCGGCCCCTGCACCTCTGCCTCGGACAACACCTGGTGGCCCTCCGCACTCGGGAAGCCACCCACCCCTACAGACCACGCACGAAACCTCGGCATCATCCTCTACTCCTCCCTCTCCATGAACCGTCAGATCAAAGCCGTCGCCTCCACCAGCTTCAACTGCCTGCGCATCCTCCGCAAGACCTTCAAATGGATCCCCCCCGAATGCAGAAGGACCGTCACCCACGCGCTCATAACCAGCAGACTAGACTACGGCAACGCTCTATACGCCGGAATCAACAGATCCCTTCTACACAAACTCCAAACCATCCAGAACGCCACAGCCAGACTCATCCTCGGAACACCACGCCACGAACACATGACCCAACACCTACGAGACCTCCACTGGTTACCCGTCAAGAAGAGGGTCACATACTAGCTCCTCACCCACACCTACAAATCCCTCAACAACATTGAACCCAAATACCTCAACGAGAGAGTCTCCTTCCACGTACCCAAGAGGAACCTCCGCTCTGCCGACCTGCCCTGGCAGAGGTCCCGCGCATCCGCAGGAACAGAGCAGGCGGGAGAGCTTTCTCCTACATCGGAGCCAAGACCTGAAATGAGCTCCCTGTGAACATCAGACGCTCCCCAACCCTGCACACGTTCAGGAAGGACCTTAAGACCTGGCTCTCCAACTGATCCGGAGCTGCCCCCCCCCAGCGCCTTGAGACCCTCATGGGAACATCATTCTTTTGCATATGTCACCCTAAGTGGGAAGGGTATGCCCAGACGTGGGTCCCGTGCTCACCACACCACTGGATTCAAGCTAGCCTGGCTGAAGAAGGGTGATGCCCTGAAACCGGTCCCAGGATGCTTGTTTCCGGTCCAGGGAGGACCTGGCTTGGCAGTTCGGGCTGGACTGTTCCCACAAGGAGCAGGGTCAAGACTGATTTGCATATGGCTGGGTCCAAACTGGGGTGGTGTGGTGAGCAAAAGAATGATGGATTAAACCCAGATCCTTGTGACTGGGGGTGAATGTTTGCATTGTCCAGCATTCCGTCCATCAATTGTTTCTTTTGCATACCTCACGGGTGAGTAGCGTGCTTTATAAACCCCTGATTGATTGATTGATCTTCTTTGTATTTATACAAGTCCAGAAAAAACTGTATATGGTTTACAATATCGCAAATGCAATTGCTTTTAACATTGTGTCACTGAACTGTCTACGCCATAGAATGCAATTTTAATTTTGATAGTCTGTCTTTTATATTCATTATATGCACTTGCACTTTAAAAATGGGGTAGCCTTCTAGGCGTGTCATGTGATCAAGGCCTGCATAGGCCGAAACGCGTCATGGCGGCACAGCGCATAAAGCAAAAGAAATAATAAACAAACTTTGCACAAACTAAGAGGAGTCCGTTCCTGTTTTTGGTTCTAAAGGCCTTGAACCGTGAAAGAAAAGGATTTTTCATGATATATATACATATATATAAATGTAAATATATATATATATTCACTGGCAAAACTAAAGGCTACAGGGAGGTTATAGTTAGGCTCAGATTTCACTCATACAAAACCAATGAAATTCGGCAGTTATAGTTTGCTAGCTAACTATAACCTACGCCCCGCAATGCACTGCTTATGAACTCACATATTATCACTCATGACATGGTCAGTGACATCACTGATGACATCTCAAATGACATCAGTGATGACATTATCGAGTGCGTCTGAGTGTTTTCTAAAGGATTATGAGTGTTAAACATGTATACCAAGGTACTACAAAAGTTAAAATAGTATACTTTCTGTGCTACTAATGAGTGATACTATTTCTAACATATATTATGTGGCTATATGGGTGAGTTAGTGGCTTTTTGGTGAAGTGAGTTGGTCTGTGAGTGGCTGTATTGTATAGTAAGTGTCTGTGTGAATGGATGTATGGGTGAGTAAGCTTGTGTGGGAACGGGTATGTAAGTGGTTTGTGGGTGTGTGAGTGCTTGTATAAGTGAGTGAGTGGCTGTGTTAAGAAGCTGCATGGGTGAGTGAGTGGGTATAAAAGTAGCTGTAAAGGTAAAATAAGTGAGTGTGTGAGTAGCTGTATGGGTGAGTGTGTGGCTGTGTGAGTGGCTGTATGGGTAAGTGACTGGTTGTATGAGTAGGTCTATGAGTGAGTGGTTGTGTGAGTACTTGTATATGTCAGTAGATGGGTGCGTGAGTGGTTGTGTTGGTATGTGAGTGGGTGTATGAGAAGTTGTACAAGGGTGTGAGTGGGTGTTGGATTGCTTCTGAGGATGATGTCATCAGTGATGTCATGAGTGATATCATTGACCATACCTGATGTGATATGCGAGGTCATAAACTGTGCATTGCGGGGGTGTAAGTTATAGTTAGTTCATCTAACTATAACTTCTGAATTTCTCTGGTTTTGTACGCGTGAAATCTGTGCCTAACTATAACATCCCCGTAACCTTTTGTTTTTTTCTGTGAATTTCTAAGGTTTTTTTTCAAGTTTTATTACCTAAATGTAACCACTAACCTTTGATAGTGAGTGTGTGAGTGAGTGCATAAGTGTCTCAGTAAGACTGTCAGCGGGTTTGTGAGTCTCTGAGTGGATCTGTGTATCAGTGTTAGACTGTCTGAGTGGGTCTGAGTGGGAATGTGTGTCTGAGTGCTCTCTGTTTTGCCCTCTTCTGCTCTGCTTTTTCTGCCCTCTGTTTTGCCTTTCCTGCTCGTTTTTCTGTCCTCTGTTTTCCTCTTTCTGCTCGTTGCTGATCTCTATTTTCCCTCTTTCTGCTCGCTTCTCACCTTTATTTTTCCTCTTGCTGCTTGTTTCGCACCTCTATTTCGCCTCTTCTTGCTCATCTCACACCTTTATTTTGCCTCTTGCTGCTCATTTCTCACCTTTATTTTGCCTCTTGCTGCTCACGTCTGACCTTTATTCTGCCTCTGTCTGCTCATTTCTCACTTTTATTATGCCTCTTGCTGCTGGTTTCTGACCTCTATTTTGTCTCTTTCTGCTTGTTTCTCACCTTTATTTTGCCTCTTTCTACTTGTTTCTCACCTTTCCTTTGTCTCTTGCTCCTCGCTTCTGACCTTTATTCTGCTTCTTTCTGCTCATTTTTCATCTTTATTTTGCCTCTTTCTGCTAATTTCTGTCCTTTATTCTGCTTCTTTCTGCTACCTTCCGACCTTTATTTTGCCTCGTTATCCTCGTTTTTCACCTTTATTTTGCCTCTTGCTGATGGTCTCTGACTTCTATTTTGCCTCTTTCGGGTCGTTTCTGACCTTTATTCTGCCTCTTTCTGCTCTTTTCTCACCTTTATTTTGCCTCTTGCTGGTTTCTGACCTCTAGTTTGCTTCTTTCTGCTAGTTTCTTACCTTTAGTCTGCCTCTTTTTGCTCCCTTCTGATCTTTATTTGGCTCTTTCCGCTCGTTTCTCACCTTTATTTTGCCCCTTGCTGCACATTTCTAACCTTTATTCTGCCACTTTCTGCTCATAACTCACCTTTATTTTGCCTCTTTCTGCTCCTTGATATCTTTTATTTTGCCTCTCTCTGCTGGTTGATGACTTGTATTCTCTTTCTGCTGGTTTCTGACCATTATTTTGCCTCTTTCTTCTCGTTGCTAACCTTTATTCTTCCTCTTTCTGCTAATTTCTGACCTTTGTTCTTCCTCTTTCTGCTCGTTTCTCACCTTTATCTTGCCTCTTTATGCTCATTACTGACCTCTCTTTTGCCTCTTTCTGCTCATTGCTCACCTTTATTTTGCCTCTTTCTGCTTGTTGATAAACTTTATTTTGCCTCTCTGATCATTGATGACTTCTATTCTGCCTCTTTCTGCTCCTTTTTGACCTTTATTCTGCCTCTTTCTGCTCGTTTTCATTTTTATCTTGGCTCTTTCTGCACATTGCTGACCTTTATTCTGCCTCTTTCTGCTCATGTCTGACCTTTATTCTCCCCCTTTCTGCTCATTTCTCATCTTTATTCTGCCACTTTCTGCTCATTTCTCACCTTAATTATATCTCATTCTGCTCCCTTCGAACTTCAGGACTGTGGGGTGGAGCCTCAAGGGCCCGCGGTCCCAGCCAGCTCCCTGCCTCCTCCGAGAGCTGGCATTGCTGCTGCATGGAGAAAAGCAACTCCCTCCATGCAGGAGCAATCTCTGTCATTTCTCTCGCTTCCTGCATGTCTGGGGGCAGGTAAAGAGATGAAGCCTCTGCTTCCAGTAGGCAGGTGCACTTTGACAGCTCTCGCCCGGTAGAACTGGAATATTTGTTTAGCTTGGTGGGAGCTTTCAAAGCTCTCGCCAAACTAAAGGAAACAGCTAAGTCCTTGGGCTGGACACCCCGGGACATAGCAGGAGACGGCCCTGGGGGTGAAGGTCCCCAGGGCCATATATGGGTCCAGGAGGAGGGCCGTCTGGCCCACCTCCTTTGATCTGCACGGGCCGGCCCTGGGGAGGTAGGAATATGCTTTAGAAGTAGTATCACTCAGTAGTACATAAAGTATAGTAATTTAACTGAAGTAGCTTAGCATGTATGTTTAAGTCTCAGAAACTATTACAATTTGGGCAGATGGTAGGCTCAGAGTATCACTACAGACCCTGCAGCACCCAATGAGGGAAGGAGGGCTGGGAGTGCTGGACTTCGAATTTTACCAACTGGCTGCACAGCTGCAATGGGTGGCTCAATGGCTGGAGGGGGTGAACCAAGAAGGGACATACCTGATTGAGCCGGGGCAGGACCCGCGCCTACTGCTGGCAAAGCTACTGGTTCAGGCCACGAGGGTTCCGTACACCTCGACGTTACAGTTCATGGCCTTACAGTGTTGGAGGCGATGTATGGCAAGACTTCCAGATGCTCCGAGATACTCCCCGTCACTGCCACTAGTGGGGCTGCCTTACGGAGAGCCGCAGGCGATTCTGGGGCAAAAGCAGTTGGCGCATTGGACAGAGGCTGTGATTGCGACAACGGGAGACTGCTACCAAGATAATTGCTTACTACCCTTTGCCGAATTGGTAGAGGGGAGCGGTCTCCCACCAGGCCAGTTTCTTATATATGAGGTGCTGGTGAGGTTATTGGGCAACTGTGGGGAACTAGAAGAAAGGAACCGGCTACACACGTGGTGCTTAACTCTCTAATTACACTGGGTACAACAGGGCATCAAATAAAATGGTTCTATGCATCGCTCATTGGGGCTTCTTTGACTCCGATGTTGAAATTAAGGAGCAGATGGGAAGGAATACTGGATAGGGCTCTCACAGATACAGAATGGGGTAGGATATTGAAATCCCCCAAGAAAATCTCACGCAACACCCTACTAAAATATTTACAATTCAATTACGTGCAAATGACGTACAAGACCCCCCACCGTCTTCGGGCTGCCTTTGGAGGGGAAACGAGAGGCTGACCGAGATGTGGTCAGCTGGACGCAGACTTCCTCCACATGACTTGGAGTTGTGGGTCGCTAAGAAGCTTCTGGCTGGCAGTACTGGCTAAGATCAATGATGCATTAGGCCGTACCCTTGATGACACTGTGGAGGTTTGTCTACTGGGCCTATTTCCCAGACCACCTAAGCGTAAGGTGAGGAATAGATTCATTGATCTGTCCTTGGCGATGGCCAAGAGGCGAATCGCGATAACATGGAAATCGGCCCTGGTACTACGGGTTAGCATGTGGACTCAAGAGGTATCCAGGTGGGCTGCTGCAGAGGGTAGAGCACTGGGTAGGGAGGAGTCGAGGGGCCTGTGTCAGCGTCCTACACACACTGTTCGCTTGGGACCACCAGAGCTGCCCCAATAGTGGGGATGAGGAAAATGGGTCACTCACGGAGTGAGACTTGGAGATCTCTGAGGTGATGAAGTGGCGATACATGTCAGCCGATGGGACAGGAAAGCTATGCACGTCAGTTCCTGACCACTTCCCCCCCCCTCTCTCCTTCATAAAACATAAGCGCCGAAGTACGGAATATATGGTTCAGCTCATCATACACACAGAATAGATCTGACCCCCCTAAAGGCAAGCATGATAGACTAGACACCCATAATACAAAGGTTATGGGGAAAAGGCACCCGCATGTGTTGATTGAGGCTGGTCGTTTTTTTTCTTAACTTTGTTTTCATTAGCAGTATCTACGGCATGTCAGAAAAGTAGAACAATTAGAGAGTCACATGGCACTTTGTGACGGCTGCAGGCCCCAGAGGGTAAAAGAGATGACATACATGGTGCACTTATGCTATGGAGAAAAAGTGGACAGGGAGTTGCACTGAGTTAGATAGGGGACATGGCAGGATAATAAGGGCTCCTCTAACTTATACACACTGCTTGCCACCCACAAAATATAAATGTGTTTCAACAATGACTTGTACTACTCATTGGGCCTGATTCACAGAACTAACTTACGACAAAATCCTAAACTTACTACCATTTTGGTATTCACAGAATGAACTTACTCATTTTGGTATTCACAGAATGAACTTACTCATTTTGGCATTCACAGAATGAACTTACTACCATTTTGGTATTCACAGAATGAACTTACTACCATTTTGGTATTCACAGAATGAACTTACTACCATTTTGGTATTCACAGAATGAACTTACTCATTTTGGTATTCACAGAAGGCACTTACTCATCAATGAGTAAGTGCCTTCTGTGAATACCAAAATGTGTAAGTTACACAAAATGTGTAAGTTACACAAAATGAGTAAGTTACACAAAATGTGTAAGTTCACACAAAATGTGTAAGTGCCTTCTGTGAATACCAAAATGAGTAAGTTCATTCTGTGAATACCAAATGAGTAAGTTCATTCTGTGAATACCAAAATGAGTAAGTTCATTCTGTGAATACCAAAATGGTAGTAAGTTTAGGATTTTGTCGTAAGTTAGTTCTGTGAATCGGGCCCATTAAGTGCCCAAACAGAATGAATTCAGGAATGTTATGTTTAACCTTTGCTGTGTTACTCCATGAATACTGTATACAGTTGTGAAAGTTTACAAAATGTTAATAAAGATATATTTTTCAAAAAAAATTATAGTTCCTTCCTTGTAAAGGAACAAGAGCCACAATATCACAAAAAAGAGGCACATCAGGCTAAGTACATGAGGGGGGGGAACAAGCAATTGTGTCCACCAGACAACTGTTTGCTTCTCTTGATACCATTAATCCCTAAACAGAGATTTATAGCTGTAAAAAATAAACACTTACTTTTACCAAATTCTTACCATATGCTTATCCATTCATGGCCTTTTCACTACAGGAGTGGTCGTAATTCATTTGTACATTGTATTATAAAGCACAAGAAGCTGGGATATTCTCTTGATGTCCTCCTACTCTTGTGGCTAGCATTGACAAATAGTGTTCATCACAGTGAAGTTTTTCACAGACAAATTCACATTTTGAAAAGTGACAGTAAACCTCTCTTTATACATATTCTTAACTATTCCTGATTATGCCTGAATTTTTACTTATCAGTTCTTAAGAGGAAACCTTGGACCAAAATCCCCCAATGTAAGTTTGCAAGTCTATGGGCCTGATTACGACTTTGGCGGTGCTGCGCCAGCTTTGCACTGGCACAGCATCGTCAAAGCGGCGCAAAGACCGGCCTCCTGATTACGAGTTGAGCTCATGCAGGTGGACGGTCCTTTTGCTGTTCCCACGGCGCTGCCCTGATAAAGGGCACCGCAGTGGGAATGGTAAAAATGTTCCAGCACGGCATGGACTGTGAAGTCCATGCCGTGCTGGAACTGGGGGTGCAAGCAGACAGGGGGCACATACTGTGTCCCCCTGAATGCATCCCCATGGCCAGCCTTTTCATGGTGGGCTCACCACCATGAAAAGGCTGGTGGTGGAGGAACTGGAAATATGCTCGGCTGAACTGCACCAGTCCTGCACAGCATATTGTATTGCCCCTCCACCGCACCACCGCCACGGAACGGCAGATCCCTGGTGCAGCCGGCGGTCCACCGCTGGAACGATGCAGACAGTCGTAATCCAGCAGTCGGACCACCACCACTGAGTCTGGTGGTCCATGGACCGCCAGACTCGAAATCAACCTCTATATCTACGCATGCTTGGATCTATTTCTACTCATAGGTGTAACTCTCCACGTTTTTGAAATTCATCATTCCAGAGTGGAAATTTACACCTGGTTGTAGACTCTACTCACTTAAATGAGGAGGTGGAACCTCTCACAATTCTTTTTAGGACAGTAAAGTTACTACTATTGAATTTCTGGCTGTTTTTAGGAGGTCTCTGCATTGGAAATCATAGGAAACATTATTATAGTTTATTATCTTTAAAAACAAAAAGTGAAATATTGTAATACAAAATACAAATTTACATTATTTTAAAATTATATTAACCTAGAACTAATTTAATAACATTTACAATACACTACCTACCCAAATTGAATTTGAATTACATTTAAAAATAATATTTATCTATTTTACAGATATTATACTATAATTTAATAATAAAATCACTCAGTGACTTTTTCTTTTATTTGTAATAAACATGGTTACATTTTATGTTTTTGATTACCTTTATAAACAAAAATGAGTTAAAATGATTTTATTTTTGTGTTTCATTAGGTGTATTAACCTTTTTAAAAATGTAAGCAAAATAAATGTAATAAATATATTTTTTAATATTTATCATTACAAATAAATGACAAAATAAATAGCTAACTCTTGTTGGTGGCAGAGGTTTGGCATTGAACTGGTGCAAATCCTACCTAGCTGACAGAGTCCAAGTGATTCATTTTCCACCATTCTCCTCCAAGTTCACTGCAGCTGGTCAGGAAGTTCCACAAATAAGCTCTTTAAGTCCTACATTGGTTAGTGTCTGCAAGTTTCTCTCATCAAATCCCATGGCATCAATTTAATGAACTATGCTGATGATACTCCGCTCATTCTGACATAGGACCTCATCATGCCATCTCCACTCAAGGTATTCCATAAATGAATGTGATATATTTCTTACTGGTTGGGTTCTAATTCTCTAAAATTCAACACTGACAAAACAGACATTTTGTGTTGCTTGATAGGCAAACCCTCACATCCATTACCAATTGATTTCTGGCCTCAAGAGGCCAATTCCACTCCTACTATGTACTCACTCGTGTGCGTTTCCTTAATATGAATCCTGCATAGGATCTTACCTCTACCAACAAATACCTCACATCAACTTGTGCTGCAAGCTACTATTCTCAGTAGATTAGACTACTGAAACTCCTTTTTTTAGGTGCATCCAACTATCTTTTAAGATGCCCTTCCTGCATCCGAGTGGCTGCATCAAAGCTGGCTCTGTCCCTTCCTTGTCATGCCTCCAGTTCTGCTAGTTTGGATGCTCTTCATTGGAATCTGCTACCTAAGAGAGTTTGTTCAAATCTCTGTACATTACTCACAGAGCTCTACATCAAACTGTGCTGCTATTACTTCAGAACAAATTTTCATGTTACTGCTCCATGCTCACACTGTGTTCCTTTAGTGCCAATCTGCTGGCAGTCCTCAAGTTCAAAAAGTCTTGAGCGGGTGGCTGTGCTTTTTTGAAATAAGACTCTTGTGCTCGGAACAGTCTACCTTCATCTCTCCGCTCCAAGACCTTCTGGCCTCCAGGAAAGGTCTAAAAACCTGGATATTTTTCTAATTGACCTTATGGAGTTTAATCTCTGCAATCCCCAGCACCAGGATTCCCTTCTAGGCAACAGTGCACTCTCCAAATATATAAACAAATAAATATGAATATTTGCTAACTAAAAAAATGGGGTGTTTTTAGGAAATTCAAAGATATACACTTGTTCTGTCTCAATCAATGGCCTTGCAGGTACTCAAGACCCACGCAAAGGCTCAACCCACTCTATTTGTACATGTAATACATTAGTTTTGTAGAAATCCACAAGGGATTCTGTAATTTGGGGGGGTACAAGTTATAAGAAATCGATGGTGCATTTTATAAGCTTAACATTGTATTAAAAATTCCTTTTATTAAAACATTAACAGTATTCAACATATACTAAACAATTCCACCATGAGTTTTTATACAATGCACATTTAAAAAGGAAGTTGCTCGAAACTGCTCATAAATCTATTTCTTGGGCCGGGTGGGCAATATAATAGCAACACATTAAATGTATATTTGTTGTTGAATCCTAATTTAAAGAAAACAGCTTCATAATCCGAAGAAATAGCAGGATCAAAGGTGGCAGTGACCCAGTCACACTATATTAAAGCAAGACCTCCACCCCTTTTGTGTGGTCTGTCTAATCTACATAAAGAGAAGCCAGTAGGCACAGCAATGCCATAGTCAGGGTTAGATGAAGTGTCTTCCCAAGTCTCAGTAATAAATAGGGCATCGAGATGTTGGCTGTCCAGAAAGTCAGCAATTTCAAATTTATGTTTAGAAAGGGAGTGCGCATTTATGAGGGCGAGTACAGAGTAGGCCCTTTCTCAGATCGATTATAACATAAAGGCCACAAGGTGGATTTCAATATTTGGAAACTGCAGCTAGGACAGGTAAAATTAGCTGTTTGGGCAAGGGATGTGACGTTAACACAGACACAACTTGGGGTGCATTGGGAGCGGAGATCACGTAACTCCTTACCAGAATAGAAGATTAAGATGTTGGGGTGGGAGTCGGAAGATCCAGGAGTCCTGGCACTAGGCACGATCCGGGCACAGACAGACGCAGAAGGGCTTGACTTTGGCCAGTATCTGGTGCCAAAGCGCGAGTAAAAATAATGCGAGGAAATCAACAGGGGCTTCTCATTGGGGTTCAGCAACCCCTTCAGCACTCAAAGGCTCCACTGTGAAATGATATGTTTCTTGGTCCCAAAAATATGTGTACTAGCACTGTAATGACCAGAAATTGCTCACACAATAACATCTTTCTCAATTTAGGTCAGTATGCTCTTCAGTAGTTACTAACCTTCACCTACGGCATTAGTGCAATGCGAGTTTCCTGGCATTGAAACATAGCTATCTTCCAATGTAAGTCTACAAATGGAGATGGGACACAGTCAGGAAGGATATGCCACACCTAAAAGTGGATCCAGGATTATCTTGTAATGTGCAGTCTCAAACTCAATGGTTTTACTCTTACTATCCAATGTCATCTGTTGTGCAGCATATTGAAACACAACATACATGCAAAATTAGGTCCACATATACAAACAAGGCCTTAGAATTGACCTTTGCAAAGATGTGATTCTAAATATTGGACTATCCCTTGCCAACATCAGATAATCGATACAGTAAATGCAGCACTTTCCATGTAAAGACTGCTCCGTTTGTGCTGTACACTGGTATCTCATGTGTATAGTTAGTAGAGCTACCTATATACTAGAAATGGAATATGTCCCACTGATGAGTAGATGTGTGAATGTTTGTCCTCCATGTTTGTATCATTTTGAGTGAGACAAGTATCACAAAATTGAAAAGTACAAAAGAGGGTGCCTTGTCCTCAAGCCCCTCAACAATGTTGGGGGCAGGTTAATTAAACAGAACAGCAGAATGACAGAGGATCTCTCCTGGAGGTGAGGATGACTCAGAATGACAATAAAATGGCTGCCTGCAACTTACTGTATTGAACTTCCTGCTTTTTATTTCCTGTTTGTCATTTCCTGTATGGAATCTTTATTTTCTGGCCTGACTGTGGAGTCTCTGCCCTGGGAGTGAAGTTTCCGCCCTCAGAGTGGGAACTCCACACCCGGGGAAGAGAGTCCGAACCCGAAGGGGAGATTACGCAGTTGAGCTGGAACCCAAAGATTTTAACTAACCTGCACCCAAAATGCTTGAAGCACGTGAGGACAAGGCACCCCCTTTCAGTGAAACTGAATAGAACATATTAACTGAAGAGGTGTTTGAGAAGTACTTTCAGCTGTATGGGAGACCAGAGGAACAGCTGGGTTTTGCAGTGCTCACCAGATTCTGGCAAGATAATCGCAGCAAGCTGCAGTCTAGTGGGCGTGTACCATCGGTGGGCCAAGATGTGGCACAAGCACTGGGAGGACCTGCAATGCTATGCACGATTTCAGCCACATCACGCATGGACCAGTGAAACTTGGCAGCTATGTGCAGCATAGACAATCCACGCAATTACACAGATCTGCTTGAACCATGATGTATGTATGACAGACATATGGACACGCTGCCACATGAGTTGCGGCACATACACACAGAGATGTGGCAAGTGCATTCTCACACATGTGTGAGTGCCCTAAATGTAACTCCTTTATGAATGCTAACCGGGGGCCTCATTTACAATTTTTTGGCATCGGGCAACGCCGCAAGCCTTCCTGCTGTGCTGCACTACATCAAAAGAAAAGTGCAAGAATGCTCTGTGTGTGTAAGATATAGCACAATCCTGTCCTCTCTATTCTGGTGCTCAAAGGACTGGCTTGCGCCAATGCGGGCACCCTTGCACCATTGTGCAAGGGTGTCTGCATTGTAGAGATGATTGTTTTTGTGTAGGAATGGACATCTTCCTGCATAAAAAAAAGATCTATGGAAGCGATTTCATCTTCCTATGTGTGCTGCTGAAGCAGCACACATAGAAAGAGGAAAAAACGAGGAGAAATACTGTTATTTCTTCTTATTGCGCCTCCCCAACTCCTGCCCTGGGGAGGCATAGGCTTTTAACGCATTTCCAGGTTTACAGCATGTTGTAAATCTGGGAATGTGTCAAATGCCATGGATGTTAGCACCCACTGTAATGCCATGGTACCCCTCCCCATCGCAGTAAGGCTGTGTTGCCTCACTCCATATCTATGAGGCCATGTAAAGCCACGCAGGGTTGCTTCACGTGGCCTCATAGATATGGGTAAGCCCAGTGCACCACTGGAACGTAATTAAAAGTGACGTTCCGGCGGCGCACTGGGCTTGTAAATAAGCCTCTTTGGGGCAGATTTACGTTAAACTAACGCAGCACAGTGCAGCAAGTCATTTTGCTGCGCCGTGCTGCGTTAGTCTGGAAAGCACAGGGATGCGACATATTTACAAGAATATGTCGCATCTCTGTGCTTCCCCTGCGCTGGCGCACAAACTGCTGTCATGCGCCGGCGCAGGCACCCTTGCACCATGGTGCAAGGATGCCTGCGTCGTGGGGAGATTGTTTTTGTGCAGGAAGGGGCACCTTCCTGCACAAAAACAATCACTACAGGCATTTTCCTCTTCCAATGCGTGCTGTAGAATGCAGCACGCATTGAAAGAGCAAAAACGAGGAGAAATGAAAACATTTCTCCTCATTACTGCTCAGCTACGCCACCTCTAGGGTGGCGTAGCATACTGACGCATCTCCAGAGTTACGATTTCACGTAATTCTGGAGTTGAGTCCTGTTCCATGAGTGTTGCGTGGGAACACCCACTGCAACACCCATAGAACGCCCCTTCACCGCAAAGTGCTGCGTGTGAAGGGACTGTATTTACAAGGAGAGGAAAAGTCACGCAGGGTGGCTTTTCCTATCCTTGTAAATATAGAGGAGCCCCCTGCGCCACCAGTACGTCACGAAAAGTGACGTACTGGTGGCGCAGGGGGCTTGTAAATCTGCCCCTCTGTTTATAATGTATTTCGCTATTCACTCCTTTGTATACCATTTTCTCATGTCTTATCTTTGCAAACACTGCATTTAACACGCACAAACACATCAGTATGACTTTTAAGCAGCCATTTTCCATGGTGAATTACGTGTCCTCTATTCTTCTAGACTTGATGACATTTTATCTAGAAATCAGTCTGACTACGTCTGGAAAAACCTATTTTAATGGGATTTTAACCTTTCTTTTATGAAGAGAATTTGTGCTCTCATGATACTTTTTAAATTGTGAAGGTGCAAAGCAATCTGATAAAGAACAGTCTGTCCTTCATTATAAGCGATACTTTCATTTTTGTGTATAGCCTTTCACATTAAGAATGTGCATGCTGAGATTTTCTACATGAATGTAAGCATCCCCTTTCATTCCTGCTGTGCTGTATCATGTACTGAGAGGAATAAAGATTAAATCTGACCTTCACTTTTGTAGAGCAGCGGGATTCTCACTGTAATCACATTTCCAGAGGAGGAAAATATTTCCAATACAGCAATTCATTAAATTAAAAGGCGAGCTTGAGTTTGTTATTTTTTTAAGCCATTTGCCATTGCTCTTCCACTAAGGGTAAAACATTTGCCAGCGGTCGTTTTTCAGCAAAAAAGAGTTTGTTTGCATTGTGCACCATCATTTGCTACAGTTCAGCATTTAGTATGTATAATGGCGTGTCAAAATTGGTCTTTGTTAAAAACAAGTAAAGTGCTTGGACTATTTGAATCACAACTGAACGTTACATTAAAATTAATATTTTAGCATCATTGCGTGTACATTTCACACTTTTAATCCCTCAACTGCTGGGCCTTTGTCTCACCAGTGCAGAGCCCTTTTTTGGACAATTTGGAGTAGTTCACGCTTAGGATTCCATTAATAGGAAATAGGCAAAATACTGCTAAATTTTGAGTTTAAAAAAAGAAATAAGGAAAAGTGCTCTACTAAAGTCACCATGTTCCCAGAATTCAGGAGCATTCTGTATCACAGCTTTGGCATTTTTCTAGGAGGTAGCCTATTTTCCCTAATTTTGTGCTCTCAACCTACTTCCAGTTTGTGGTGGAAACCAGTGTGAAACCCAGGGTGAAACAGAAAAGCTATAAATGTCTGAAAAGTAGACAAAATTATGAATTCAGCGAGGGGCCATATGTGTAGATTCCTCAAGGGTTTCTCAAGGAAAATAACTGTTGAAATAATGAAATATTGAAAACGAGTAGGAAAAAACCGGCATTTGTGACCATATTTTCATCTGTAACTTTTCGGCACAATTGCCAATTTGCAAAAGCAATGTACCATTACGTCCGGTAGACCCAATCGGTTTTGGGGATTTAGAGAGTTTGTAGTCTCTCCAAGAATCCAAGGTACCCAGAGCCAACAACTGAGCTGCAACGTACAGTGGTTTTGCATTGAATACCGACTATAGACCGATTCATATAGCGAAATATGCAGAGTGAAAAATGGGTATGTGGGAAACCAATGCATTTCTGAAATGGGCACAAGATATGGGGGCAGATTTACAAGCCCTTTGCGACACATTTGCGCCGCCGTTGCGTCACTTCTGTGACGCAGCGGCGTCGTAAAAAATGCGCCACGTTGCGACATATTTACAACGTGACGCAACTAGGGAGATGCGTCACGTTGTAAAGCCCTGCGCTACATTATACCTGCGTCAGGTATAATGTATGCAGGGTGGGCGTTCCGTCGCAAGAAAGCCTCATAAAAGTGGCGCAGTGAAATCTACAAGATTTCACTGAGTCACTTTTACGACGTCGCTGCGTCAAAGCAGGCGTAAGGAGTGACGCAGCACAATAAGTATGGGCCGCCCCTGAGCATTGCTGGAGTTCCGTTGCGCTTGCGACACGACTCCAGCAATGCGCTGCCCTTACGACAAAAGATGCGACACGCCGCATTGTAAATGCGATGCATCCGTGGTGGCGCAAGGGTATTTTTGCGTGTCGCATCTTTACTGGCGCATCCCTGCTAATATGCAGAGATGTGCCAGTCCTTGTAAATCTGCCTGTTGGACTTGGCCCTTTTTGGCTAAAGTTCCCTAAACTTTTTGCCTTCCCCCTAGACCTTTTTGCTGACATGGTGTTGCCAACTTAGATGCTTTGGGCACTATGCCACTGCTGATCAGTGTCAAAGTGTAAGTGCTCCCTGTGTAAAGTGTAATGGTAATTGGTTGTCCATAATTGGTATGTTTGCCTTACTAGTAAAGTCCCTAGTAAAGTGCACTATGTGTGCCAGGGCTGGTAATGCAAATGCTACTGGTGGGCCTGCAGCACTAATTGTGCCACCCACACAAGTAGCCCTAAAGAGAGAACTCAGGCCTGCCACTGCAGTGCCTGCGCACAGTTTGCTAAACTGCCATGTTGTCCTGACAAGTGCACCCACTTGCCAGGCCTTACCCTTCCCTTTCCATGCACATCAGACACCCCTATAATAGGCCCAAGGTACCCCCCTGGGCAGGGTGCAGTGTCTGAAAGGTAGGACATGTACTGAGGTGTGTACCATGTCCTAACAGTGAAATACTCTCCATTTCGTTTTTCACTAATGAAAGGCCATCTTGCCCATAGGACAGAATGGGGAAGGCTGTGTAATATGTTTCCAGCCTATCTTCCCATAGGTTTAAGATGGAGAGGTGAAATTTAGTGTGCCTGAGCTCACAATTTAGTAACACATCTTTTTGTAAACGTGGTTTTTCAATTGTGTGTTTAGAACCCACGCTTTTGGAAGTGGCTGGTTTTCTTGTTCTAACAATTCTGTGTGTCTCTGCCTGGTTGTGGATTGACTGTCTGGATCTGAATGTGATAGGATCTGGGAAATGTCTTGACCCAGGGAGGGGAGGTGAGACAGCAACAGGCTGACCTGCATCTGGAGTGTAGGGGGGAGGAGTAGCCCCTGGAGGTGAAGAGGCCTGGGCTGCTGCCATAAAACAAAGGCTCCATCTCCTGCTGAGTGATTGAAGATCCAGACACCCACTATCAAAGGAAGAAGGTGTCACTGGCAGAGAGACACCCAGAACTGGTTCTGACAGGGGTCAGTGCCCCCCTGAACACAAAGACTTCAAAGACATTTAGGGATATAACTATGAGAGCTGAAACCACTGGACTTTAGACTGAAATCCCTATTGAAAAAGGATTGAACCTACTTGGTGCTCAAGAGGAACCTCTGCCAAAGAAGAACAGCTGAAGAGACTGAAGAGAAGGACTGACCCTTGCTGTGTGTTCTGGGGCTCGCCTGCAGTTTGCTGGTGTGACTAAGGAGAGGACAAGGGACTTTGCTGTATGCTGTGTCCCCCTGCTTGTGAGGACTTTGCTGTGTGCTGTGTCCTGAAGTAGCGTGTCTCCAAGGGTCCGAGGAGAGCTGGCTCCCTGTTGTGGAAACTCAGGAACATAAAAGTTTCCAATTGTGTCTCAGCGACGCTGTGTGCGTGTGCTTTGTGCAGCCTGAGACCTTCGTGAGGATTGCCCTGTGATCGTTGGCACCCGAAGTTCAAGTGAGTCTCAGCGACTTTGTGTGCGTGTGCTTTGTGCAGCCTGAGACCTTCGTGAGGATTGCCCTGTGATCGGGGGCATCCGGAGTCCAAGGGAGTCTCAGCGACGCTGTGTGCGTGTGCTTCGTGCAGCCTGAGACCTTCGTGAGGATTGCCCTGTGATCGTGTGCACCCGGAGTCCAAGTGAGTCTCAGCGACGCTGTGTGCATGTGCTTTGTGCAGCCTGAGACCTTCGCGAGGATTGCCCTGTGATCGTGTGCACCCGGAGTCCAAGTGAGTCTCAGCGACGCTGTGTTCGTGGGCTTTGTGCAGCCTGAGACCTTCGCGAGGATTGCCCTGTGATCGTGTGCACCCAGAGTTCAAGTGAGTCTCAGCGACGCTGTGTGCGTGTGCCCTGTTGCAGCCTGCGCCCTTCGAGAGAATTGCCCTGTGATGGTATGTCCTGGAGCAGTCTTATTTTCTGCGTCGATCGAGCACCGTGACCAAAGCTGCTGTGATCGTCATTGCCATCAGCCCGGACCGGCATCCCCAGAGGAGCTGTGCCGCCGGCCCGAGCCTGCCTTTGCCAAAGAGAGACCTCGAACCATCATCATCGGGGGTCCGAGATCCACTGCCCAAGATCAGCAAAGTCGCACCGGAGGCCCAAGTCGTGAGGAGAGGAGAGTGAGATCGCACCCCCCAGGTAACGCTCAGCGAGCGTGCGTGTGTCGCCGCCTGGGGCGGGGTGCGGGCGCCGAGAGAAACGCTCTCGGCCTTTCCCATCTTTGCAGCGCGAGCCTACGCTCAAGACCGTATCGCGGCCCGTACATGCAGAGGAGTGGCAGTACCGGGGCCGGAGTGTGGAGCTGCACTTGTTTTCCATCATAACGGTGTTGGGGGCATGTTTTGGCAGTAGCTGACCGCGAGTCAGTAAGAGTGGCATAGAGACCGTGCAGAGCACCGCGATCGGTGCTGAAGTATCTTATTTTTGCATTACGAACTGCCTGATTGTTGCATTACGAAGTGCCCTATTTTTGCATTACGAACTGCCTGACTTTTGCATTACGAAGTGCCCTATTTTTGCATTACGAACTGCCTGATTGTTGCATTATGAAGTGCCTTATTTTTTTGCATTACGAACTGCCTGATTGTTGCATTACGAATTGCATTATTGTTACATTACAAACTGCCTGATTGGTGCATTACGAATTGCCTGATTTTTGCATTACGAACTGCATAGCATTGCATTAGGACTGCATTAGATCATTGAGAATTGCTCATTAATACTGCAAGAACCTACCAGTGCGTGCTGGCTTAATAACCGGTACGGTGAAATATTACAAATACGCATATGTTGAATTTTTATCGTGTGGTCTCATCGTATATCTTTTTTTTATAAACATATACATGTTTTTTTATGAAACTCGTGTGGAGTCCGTTTGTGGTGTTATCACTGTGTCACTGAGAGCGTGGATGCAAATACTTTACACATTTGCCTTGGAGATAAGCCTGGCTGCTCGTGCCAAGCTACCAGGGGGGTGAGCAGGGGTTATCTAAAGGTGTGTCCCTCCTTACCCTGACGTAGAAGCAAGGGTCCCTATTTGGACTAAGGTACATACCTCAGCCAACTCGAGACCCCCAGGTCTAACACTGCCCCATGGAGTTTAGGAGCAGTGATTATTTGTACATCTCTGAATCTGTGGGTACCGATACTAGCGTATGATTTGAGGGTATTTTTCTTAATGTGATGTGATTTTTCTAGATAAATTTTAGCTAAATTGGATAAGAAAAAGTTGAGGGATCTATGCAAGCCACACATTCCTGGATTCCTCCGCATGTCTAGCTTTCAGAAATGTCTAGGTTTGGTAGGTTTCCCTTGATGACCGCTGAACCCAGGACCAAAAATGCAGATGCCCCCCTTGCAAAAACAGGTTGTTTTGTGATAGATAATTTTGATGTCTCCTCAATACGTTTTGGGCCCTTCCCTGTCGCTGTTGTACACACCTGGCCCACACACACAAATGAGGTAGCATTTTTATCAGGAGACCAGGGGGAATACTGGGTGGTAGGACATTTTTGCCGGCCCAGTGATACCATGACTTTCCCTCACAGAAATGTGAGGAAAATGTGCTTTTTTTAAAGATAAATTTGTTGTTTGCATCGGATTTTGGGTAAGAAAACATTGCGGGAGATCCATGCAAGCCACACCTCCCTCACTTCCCTGGAATGTCTGGGTTTGGTGGGTTTCCCTGGATGCCCCTGAGCCCGGGACCAAAAACGCAGGTGCCCCTCCTTGCAAAAACAGGTCATTTCGTGAGAATTTGAATGCCTCCACAATAAGTTTTGGGTCCTTCCCTGTCGCGGGCACTTGGCCTACTCACACAAGTGAGGCACCGTTTTTCTCGGGAGACTTTGGGAAACACTGGGTGGTAGGAAATTTGTGGTTACCTGCAGATTCTGGGATTTTTCCACACAGAAATGCAATGAAAATGTGTTTAGGCAAAGCTTGAGCTTTGCAGGGGATTCCGGGTAAAGAAACCTGGTGAAATCCAGGCAAGTTGTGCATCCCTGTACTCCTGTTATTGTCTAGTTATGAAAAATGTGCAGCTTTGCCTAGGTGACGGCTGAGCTGGGGCATAAAATCCACAGCTTCCCATAATTACAAAAAAAACAAGGGATTCTTACTAAGAGCCATCTTACCTCCACAGATATAAATATGGTACTAATTGGCTAAAGTTATTCCACCACTTACACTGGTTGGTTTTAGTATCTCCAGAAATGCTGGCTTCAAAGCACAAATACTTATCAAAGTATCTAAATATTGAAACCAAGCCTTCTGAAGGTGAGCCATAAAGCCACTTCAAGGCATCAACCGCTTTATGGTCCATTCACTTGACATTCACGCACCACTCACAAGACTTTCATACTGCCGGCCATGAGCCCAATCCAACAGGATCTGTGCACTCACATCAAAATACCACCATGATGCAAAGACCCATCTCATTAATACGTGACAGAACAGAATCAGTTTCACTGCAGTTTACCACCTGTCAAGTTACCACCTCCTTCTTTCTGAACATTACAGAATGCATGCCTAGTAAACCTTTACTAATGGCTCCCTTGATAGCCACATGAGGCTCAGGAAGACATGTCTTTCATGTGCCTTTAGTGCCCTCACTGTGCTAAATCCAACTCCTTCCAGTTTGTGGATGCAAGTTGGGGGTGTCCGAGTATGCCTTCCTCTGAGAGCTCATTCCTCGAACTGAGTGAGCATATCTACCATTGATAGTACGGCGAATATGCTGGGAATTACTACCTAAGTTCCCTAAGGTAATAAACCACACAGATTTCCTGTGGGACTCATTCATCTACACTTTTACTTTTGCTTTGAAAGTGTGAAAACTCAATTGCTATGTATCATAAGGAATACTAAAGATGTGAAGACATCATCATATACAATATTGTGTCCTGTACCCTTTTTCAATAACATTAGTTATGATACAAGTTACTAATTGAGTTTGCACTCTTTCAAAGCTAGTAGAAGTGTTGCTGAATACGTACCACAGGACACTTCTTTGAGATTGGTTCTCGTGGGCAATCAGAGTGGTCCTTGTGTTGTATACATAACTTCACTAAAAAGCACTTCACAATCTAGACAAGCCTTTCAAATTTTGCCATACAGGGTACTCCATGACATCATGTCTTATGTTCCATTCACCATTATGTAAAGTCTGGGGACTATAATGCACTTGTCAATCAGCGAACAGAACACCAACCACTTTCTGACAGTGGATAAAGGTGTCGAGCAGGCCATAAGGAACTCTGTGATTTCCTCAAGTAGAGGTACAAAAAATCCACAGCTGCTTGCCTAGTAAAGTAGTGGCATATGGAATGTAGGTGTCCATGCACAACCATTGAAAGGTTTACATAACGGCAGCTCCGCCTTAGTCAATTTCCCAATAGTTCATTTTTGTATGGCACAATGTAAAACAATCAGGAAAACTCAGGGCTGGGTGAAATGGGCACTGGGGACAGTAAATACGACTCTCCTGCCTCTTTCCATGCTTGGAGCAGACTTTACAACGACGACATGGGGGAGCCTTTTTAGGTGTTGCGGGAATGCGATTAGCAAAATCTTGCTCCTTCAGCCTTAGCACATCCTCCAAAGTATATGAACTGGAGTCTGCTGCTTCAGTAGGAGTAAGACTTTCAATGGCTGACATCGGAATGTCAAGGAAAGACATCTTGGGGTTGTCTTACGATAAACAACATACACATTATATGTTGCCATCTCGATCAAGTGGGTAAACAGTTTCTTGTACCGAGTGGTAGTTTCATGATTCGCATTGTATGGCTGAAGATCCTGGTCGTTCTTATTCCCTCCGCCCATGGACTTGTTGTAATCAAGTATACGGGTGGGCTTGTAAACTTTGGCCATCTGACTTCAAACCATGCCAGGAGAGGATCTGGAATTTCTGGAGCTTCTTACAAACAAGCTCCTGCGGGAATCCTTTGCGGCGACAACGAACTGGACCGCAGGCCACAGTGCCAGCTTTGTACAGCTCACTGAACAACTCTAGTCCTGTATAGAATTGTCCACATACAGGTTATTACTTTGTGAATGAGAGGCTGGACAAGCTCCCATACAATCTTCACTGTGACTCCTAGCGTGGGAGGGCACCCTACAGGGTTGAGAGTGGAGTCCTTACCTGTATACACTCTCAAGCTGTACACCTAGCCAGTCAAGCTCTCACACAGCATGTACAGCTTGATGCCATAGCAAACTATTTTACTCATAATATACTACTTGAACAACAGCTGCCCTTTGTACATCTGCAAAATGAACAGATGATGGATGTAAGAATACTGAATAAAATTACAATGGACAAATACTCAATTGTTGTGTTTGTTCTCATTTTGTTTTAAGACCTCAAAAACAGTCAGTGTTTCTTGTTCCAGTGGAACCAATACATCTTCTGCTGTGTAAGGCAGAATGGAAGCATCGCTGATGTTACGGTAACAGAATCGCTGCATTGCACTTAGAACCAGCGCATCCTCATTCAACCCGACGCATCAGAGCCACTGCATTGCCGCTGCTGCAAGAGAGACGATCAACGCATCCCCTTGACTGCGTGGAGAAACCCAGCGCATCCCACTCACAACCAACGCATCTCAGAACCATATTCTTCCTCTTTGGAATCAGCACATCACCATTGTTACCTGGAGAAAATCAATGCATCTCTTTGACTGTGGGATTGACATTGATGCATTGCTTGACTGCAACCAGCATCTCGTTTGCGCAATCAGGATTAAGGTACTTTTGCTCAGCGGGTCCTGCGTGGATCCTGTATCCAGCCCACGCATTATCGCTGTTGACTTGAACTCTTGACCTGTCACAGTCCAGCATGATCAGATAACCTCCATAGGTGCCTACTGCATCTAGCATCTAAGCGCTATTTTCACTTTTATTCTTTAAAAATGTATATCTTGACTTCTACTTATCGGTTTTTTGTCATTTTGGTCTTGTTTTATTTATTTATAAAATCATAATCTATTTTTCTAAACTGGTGTGGAGTCTTTTTGTGGTGTTGCCACTGTGTTACGGTTTGAAGTGTTGCACAAATACTTTACACATTGCCTCTAAAGTTCAGCCTGCTTGCTCTCTCCCAAGCTACCAGAGGGTGAGCAAAGGTTAATTTATGCTGTGTATCTGAATTACCCTGCCTAGGATTGTGGTCCCTGCTTGAACCGGGTGGATACCTCTGCCAACCAGAAATCCAATTTCTAACCATCAAGTAAAAATGGTCAGACCTTATTAGGATGTTAAACACCACTATGCAAGGTGATTTTTTGATCTTACACTTAGATCCCTTTTAGAAAATAAAGTGCAAAATTCTACTTTGAAATCACATTTGGCTACGTGCATTGGCCAACACATGATAAGCTATAAACTCCACTTAAAATCTCTAATCACCATTTCTCTATGTGTACTAGCTCTCATTTCTCTCCTTTAGGGTTCTCTTACATTCTCTATTCTCTCCCAATCTCAGTCCCGACTGCCTATCTCAACCTTTTCGCTACCATCCCTTTCTGTTTGCTGCTGCATCTATCTACCCATGCATGTCTCTCCTGTTCTCTCTTTTACTTTTGTATTTACTTTCCTTTTCTTCTCTCAATCTTCTCTTCTTTTCTAGAACCCCCCCTATATCTTCTCTTTATCTTTTTGTACTTCTCATTTTTTAATTATCTCTCAGCCCTCTTCTCCATAGAACGTGTACACAACTGAAACTTCCTCTTGGCTGTGCATGGCCATTAGCAGCACTTACCACCTTTCTGTGCCCACTGTGCTTTTTGCTGTTTGCCAGTGCCCGAATCCTACCATCCTGAGGGCCTCCAGGAACTGGAGACGTTCTGTATGATCATGGAACAAAGAAGTTAGTGCAAAATGACCATCATATCCCTGCAGCTTGTTGTCAATTCTTGTTGGACAGGCAATCAGGCTGCATGGATATGGTGGGTTTTAACTGCTTTAGGGCAGATGAATACCCGTTGATGTCCACCAGTCTACCTTCACAGTAAGGTGGACTTCAACCGCTCATTCACGGTGCCGTAACAGAAAATATCTCTGATAAAAACACTAGAAAAAATAATTTTCCAAAATTAAAGTTGGCATGTGAGGGAAATGCTTCCCATGAGTTCTGAGGTAGATTTTTTGTTTTGTTGTATAGCGCAGCACACTGTGCGCACTAATGTTACACATCAAAACAAAAGTGAAAACAGACTGCGCTAATGGAGTCCGAGGGATCCACAAATGTCTTGCCACACGGCGTTCCTACACTCCTCCCAAACACAATAGTAATCCTCCCAGTAACAATAGTGTATTACTGAGCTATTGCCCGTGAAAGGAAAGGATCCCTGAGCCGCCAAAGACAATGAAACACCAACATTTTGCCTTGCAGATTGACCAAGCTTTGGCTAAATCACAGACTTTTCACATATTTCTTTAAAGGGAAATTCCGCACTCTGTGATGATCCCAAAAAATTCCTACCACACAGTGTTCCCACACTTCTCTCAATAGAACACTTTCCCAAATGTTCACCAAATATATGCATAAAGTACATTAATTACATTGGACCTCATAATAGTAGTTTATTTGCTAAGACCATGAATTAGATAAAGATGAAGCAGAATTTCAAAGGAGTCAATATATTTCAAAAAGCAGTTTCATACTACACAGATCTTAAATTGCAATATACCCTAATCAGAAAATGTCAGTTGATGTTCTGCTGAGATATGATGCTCTGCAGTGATGTCTAGAGAGTTCATTTACAAAACAAATGCGGTCATCCTCAGATACCCTGCTTTTGGTTTCCACAGTATTTGGTTAAAGAAAATGAATCCTCAGTGTGTTGACCATGGCAGGATTATCCAGATATTGAACCATTTTTGAAAGATAGATAGTTCATTATAGCACCGCTTCATGATGTGGCAGGCTATATTAGGTAATTACAGATTCACACTACTGCTAGGTAGGATATTTGCACCCCTCTGCAGCAAGTACATTAACCTAACAAACTATCTGGCTCCTGCAAACAAAATAATGTCTTTAGAGCAGATACATTATCTCCATAGACTACATTTCACAAGAGGACAGTAAAGGCTGGAGCAATGTCAGTTGTAACTTGTGCTAACTTTGCCCCAGTAATATACACTAATCATGCCACATTGGAATCTGGAGATTTCATGTTTGGCCATTGATTCTGTATGGCTGGTAGGTTTAGTTAGTGACAACCACTTATGCATCAGAAAAAAGAAATGTCATGAAAGTTGCTGCCTTAAGAACAACATAATTCAATGTCCTGTACGGTTGTGCAATTTCTGCACATAGCAAAGTCTTGTTTGGCTTACCATATGTGAAAGATGAGAAGGGAGTTTGGCGAATGCCCATTGAATTCTTGGCTTCTCAACTGTGACATAGAACTAGAGTGGAACCAAGGTTTATATCTGCTCCTCACACACAACTCCGTGGCGTCCCACAGGGGTCCATTATTTCCACATTACTATTCAACATCTACCTAACCCCCTTACCAAATCTGATGAAATCACTCAACTTCACCAGTTACAACTATACAGATAGTACCCAAATAATGTAAAAAAAGGATGGTGTGGAAGACCTCTACAATTTATGCCTTAGGGTCATAAACATACGGAGAATGAAGAACCATCTAAAGTTAAATACCGCAAAGACAGAGATTATGACCTGCAATAACAAAATACCAGCCTACTGTGGCAGTTGCCGCCACGCGTCCTGATGGTTCACTGATAGAATATCAACGCCCAAAATATCCCCATACATAAATATTGATGTCAAAAATATCGACATCCTATATTTCTAATGGTAAGTATAAAAATATCGATGTAAAAAACAGATGTACAAAATATCGATTATTGTTTATATGTAAAAAATAATGTAAATATATTAAATAATAAAATTAACTTTTAAAACATTATTTGCATTTAATATACATTTCAACAAATATAAGAAATACATTTAATTTAAAAAAATAAACGTACATATATAAAATGTAATATATATATATTTACTTTAAAACAAATAATAAACTATTAATTTTAATTTATTTTAAATTTTTATAAATATATATATATATATATATATATATATACACACATATACATACACCTATAACATAATATCTAATAAATACAATTATATTATAAATTAAAAGATAAAAATATTTAATAGTCTTTAATCTTAAATTTTGCACTCCATTGAGTGAAACAGTAGGGAAAGTGTTGGATAGCGGAGGGGTAAAAATAACTATTCCCACTCCAGTGAGTGCAACAGTAGGGAAAATGTTGGATAGCGAAGGGGTAAAAAATACTATTCCCACTCCAGTGAGTGCAACAGCAGGGAAAGTGTTGGATAGCAAAGGGGTAAAAAGTACTATTCCTGCTCCAGTGAGTGCAACAGTAGGGAAAGTGTTGGATAGCGGACGGGTAAAAATTACTATTCCCACTCCAGTGAATGCAGCAGTAGGGAAAGTGTTGGATATTGGAGGGGTAAACATTACTATTCCCACTCCAGTGAGTGCAACAGTAGAGAAAGTGTTGGATAGCGGAGGGGTATAAATTACTATTCCCACTCCAGTGAGTGCAACAGTAGGGAAAATGTTGGATAGCGGAGGGGTAAAAATTACTATTCCCACTCCAGTGAGTGCAACAGTAGGGAAAGTGTTGGATAGCGAAGGGGTAAAAAATACTATTCCCACTCCAGTGAGTGCAACAGCAGGGAAAGTGTTGGATAGCAAAGGGGTAAAAGTACTATTCCTGCTCCAGTGAGTGCAACAGTAGGGAAAGTGTTGGATAGCGGACGGGTAAAAATTACTATTCCCACTCCAGTGAATGCAGCAGTAGGGAAAGTGTTGGATATTGGAGGGGTAAACATTACTATTCCCACTCCAGTGAGTGCAACAGTAGAGAAAGTGTTGGATAGCGGAGGGGTATAAATTACTATTCCCACTCCAGTGAGTGCAACAGTAGGGAAAATGTTGGATAGCGGAGTGGTAAAAATTACTATTCCCACTCCAGTGAGTGCAACAGTAGGAAAAGTGTTGGATAGCGGAGGGGTAAAAATTACTATTCCCACACCAGTGTGTGCAACAGTAGGGAAAGTGTTGGTTAGCAGAGGGGTAAAAATTAATATCACCATTGGAGTCAGTTCAAAATTAAAACAAAATATCAACGACAACACAAAAGATTTTTTTTTAAACATATATAAAAATATTAAAAATTTACAAATGATAAAAACATATTATAATGTTAAAAAGATCTAACAAATACCTAGAAAGATTTTTTTTTAAATGTAAAAATAATTTACAAACAACTATTTTTAATAGAAGTTATTTATAATCAAAAACAATGACATAAATGAAATCTTTTTTACTTCCTACCCGATAAGACCACACAATTCACAACCCACATCTAAATTTAAAAACAAATGTACCTCCATAATTAACATAATTAATTATCAATTAAAGAAATATAATAAATTAAAAAACAAATTAAAAATAGATAAAAATTCATTTACTCCCCAACCGTTACCCCTATAAAACCGAAACGCACACACAAAATAAAAATAAATTACCATAAATATTTATGAATTTATGAATATTAATGATCAACTAATTATTAATCAATTAAATATAAATAACTTTCCACCCTCTACCCCAATAAACACCACAATCCACTACTACAAATCATTACACAATTTCCAGAACTAACTTAACATTAATAAATTAATATCAATTAACAACTTAGGGGCCCATTACGATGGCGGGCGGAAGCACAACCGCCGTGCTGGCGGATGCAAAAACCACCAGTTACCGCCGGCACGCAGCAGTCCACACGCCCGCCCAATTATGATGCGAAAAGCAGGCCAAACACCGCCGGCAAGCCAGCAACACCGTCCGCCATCAAAGTGCGCCCGCACACGTAGCGGCGCAGCATAACTGACACACACCGTCCGACGAAACACGTCCCGCCCGGCGCATAAATTACGATGCCGCAAACAAACGGCTCCCACGGCAAAGAGACACCGCACGTGAAAGAGAGGCGGAAACACGGACGCAGAGCACGGACAACGAAGAAGCGGCACCCCGGGCATGAATCCAGCACTGCAGGCCCTTCCCATGCTTCTGCTGATGCACCACCAAGGACGCACCGTACCGCGGAGACGCAGGTAGGCACACACACAACAAGTGCACGCAAACAGCGCACACAGTGCAAGGGCGGAAAAAGCGGACAACCCCCCACCAGCGCGTGCACACTACACATCCACCATTGCATCCACATATGACACACAGGCCAAATCCTAACATCGCGGAACACATGTGTACACACCACCTGGGACTAGGAACCAACCACCCCGTCACGGCCCCAAAGCGCCGATGACGCCGCCACACATGCGCACAACGCAGAGGCCAACCGCAGCGCCATGCATGCGTCGCACACAGACACAGGGACACAACCAAGCAGCACACACATCAGCCCCACCCCGAACGCACATGACACGTGACAGGCCGGCCACAGACATGTCCCCAACGCCCAATTCACGGACAACACCCAACGCCACACAAACGACGCACACATGTCAGTGAAGACACGCAACTGCAGGACACACCCCAGTGTAACAAACATGGCGTAGCACACAGCGGCGGCAACACCAACTAGGAGAAGCAGGGCCCCTTCGGGAAGAGGAACGCCAGTACCACACTGAAAAACCCATACCACCCTGCATATATGAACAAGACACATGAAATGGAACACCAAAGAGCCCGGGGACCGACAACAGGTGGCCCAAGAATTACATCCACACACAAGGCCCAACGCAGAGCGGAAAGGCAGCCTGCCGCCCACACAAGGGAGAGCAGACAGCACTGAATGACCTTCCATTCCAACACCGAAACCACAGCCCTACGACAGAAGCCGGTGAATACAGCCATTGTCCAAGAATAGACCAACACAGGCATGCCGAGGAGACCGACCACAGGGCAGATAGCGCATATCACAGAAGCACACAACGGACGGGGAAGAAACAAGAAAACACTCCCCCATGTCGGCCACATGCAAGTTAATTGGAAGGAGTCACACAGCACTGACCTTGAACTGTCTGAGAAGCATGTGGGAAGAGGGCCCGTGTCCTCCAAACAAGCCAACAGAACACAAGTCCTGTCTCCCCACGACTACACAGAGCTCACAGCAACCCCGGAGCGTGCACATTGCAGACTGCACACACAGCCGGAGCACGCCACCTCTACGAACCGCTGCGAAATGGCAACCGCAACACACCTACCCAACTACGCCGAACAGCTCAAGCTGTACCAAACCAACACGATACATACATTGGGATGCGATCTCCTGTCCCTGCTGAACGTAAGTTACCGACTGACTTACCGCATCACATTGTTCAGCTGCGTCATGCCCGTCTTCTACTGTCGGAGGTGTCCCTACCAGCATCCCGTCGAGATATGCCTCTCCAACCCGGCATGTCTGAAGGCGGACCTGCTACCACTACTCCTCCCTCTGGACGCACACGACAGGGCCTGCTCTGCCTATGGGGGCATGGCGTATGTGGCCAACATCGCACGCGCACTGAAATGGAACCACTGTGCCTCCACACGACGGATCATCGAGAACAGCTACATCGAATGTCACCCAGCATGCCCCATCATGGTCCTCCAAGGGACAACCTACGAACAACACCTTGACAGCCACCATCCGCTTCATTGGCTGGCAAACATGTACACCACCAATGACATGGAAGCCCTGCTGGACGGCATCGCATACCTGACAACCTGTAAATACGTCGGACCACAACGCAGGTTCCCCGAGTGACCTATGAAGTCCAACCCCGCACCCATGCTCAGCTTCCGCACGGACTGGCCAGTCACCACCACAACAGCCATACCAAACGACCGGCAACTGTAACCACACCATCAACGACATCGCCATGACATCGGATATGACCGGGACATGCACACTCTTCCCCATCACATCCAGGAACACCGCATGCATCGTGGGAGGCAGTGGCATGGGCTCTGTGCATCGCACCCACATGGACGGAACTGCACGAACAACCAGGACACGACATGGATCCAGCGCACATGGACACACACACCGCTCAGTGGACATGAATAGGTCGCCTGGAGTCTGTGGGTGCTGCACCCCTCCCACCCCCGCCCCGGGAATCCCATACCAGGACCTTTGCATGGACGACAAGTGCATACAACAACAACACGACCCCAGTGACTGGGACATGTCCAGTAACCACCACAGTGCAACAACAAGTGGCACGCCGCTGCATGCACGCAAGCACATGCCCTGATGTCATCTCACATGCACGCGTGCATGAGGAACAACCGCAGCAAACCTGTCACATGGAACTGAGATGGACTGTGCCCATGATGCCGAGCGGTCTGGTAGGCTACATGTATACCGTCTGTGTCAAAGTCCGCAGTTCCGCAGCTATACGTAAATGTACATTAGCACAGCCTTGGCCAAGCAGATGTCACTCTGAAGCCCACATCCCACATGCAACAGCCAATCACATGTAACCCCACACCCTATCCCATTTGTTATCATGCTCAGTATATCCTCAACATGTATTCCGCTGCCAGTAGTGTCCACTATACTGCATCACAGAGGACAGAAGACTCAATATAATGTTTGAAACCAGAACTGTCTCCGCTGACTCATTTCACAAGTACGAATGAGAGAGGATGAGAGTATGTGAAGTACACGGCAGTCGTGACATGACCATGTAGTCCACTGGTATTGGATGTCAACGCAAATGAGTAGCACTACTGTGGAAGACACACATGTGTCGTGTGAAGTCGTATGGACGCAGTGCTCAGGTGGGTGGGTGCGACGGGTAGATGCGCACATGCCAAGTTGGAGCACGCCGTGTTGGGAGGGGTCATGAACAGTACACCACCGCTTCCCTGGGCATTGTGAGAGGACACCTGTCGGGGGGAGTGAACACGTGTGTGCACAGCAGCCGGGCACACGTACAAAGCGGTACCAGGCGCACCTCAGCCCACCCTCTGTGGACAAGCTGGATCCTGTTGTGCGCCCGCCATGCCCCTTGACAAGGCACACACAGCCCCAGTCGACCAGGTGCAACCCCAACATAGTCAATCCGCACAGGCGATACAGGGCACGGGATGGCAGTGGAGCATGGTGTGTGAGAGGTCTCCTCGCGCTCCTCCTGGTCATATCACGCAGGCAATAGAACCTCAACGTCTAGCATGGCACAAGTCAAATGGAAGTGTAGGGGGACGCACCACAGCACGAGCAGCACTGACGTCACGGGAGGTGGCTCGCACCATCCCATCCATTGCCCATCATACCAACCACGCCACATGCCATTGCGACTAAGTGCAAGCGCGTGCGCCACCACCCCCGAGCCCTCCCCAGAGAGGCCAAAGAGTGAATGTGTGGGCCATCAGCCACAGACGGACGCGGCCTGGCCGCAAGGGCAGCCACAGCCACTGGGTGTCGCAGGTGGCGGATCCGGAAGGCGAAGACTGTGATGCATAGTCCATGCAGGCCGGGTCTCCATTTGGGGCACCACGCAGGTGGACGGCGTCCCGCCACACATCATACCCTGGACCCACACATACACTCCTTGCCCTCTCTGGTGCGAGCTTGGGGCTGCCTGTGCAAGCGCTAGCCTCGCAGGTGAGCATGCATATTGGGGGGCGAGGGGAGGACATGAGGGCTGGGGCGAAGATGACTGTATCACTGTCAGTTAGTACAAGGGATGACCCAGATGTGGAAAGGAAGAGACGTGTCCCGTGTGTACTGCAACTAGTCGCCAATCCAACTACCCCCCATGTCCGGAATGTAAGCCCGCACCTAGGCCCGCCCATCCGCCACATCGAACATACCACCAGCACGACAACCTTCCCATTCGAAACACTGACTGGGGGTGGCGACCAGTGAACAATCATGTGTAGCCTACCCACGCGTACATGTGGGCCCTCCATGATCCATGTCACCTGCGGCAAAGACATGACATGCGCAATGAGGGAAGTGAGGAGAGCTGCCCGCACCACGCGCAGAAGGTGCATCAGCTCCACAGACCCAGCAGCGAGTCCAGCAGGGGTCACATGTGCAGGGGCAGCTGTGCCTGGTGTGAAGGCACATGCATATAGACAGCACATCGACCAATGTGTAGTCTGCCCACATCCACAGTCCATCATCATGCGGACATAGGAATTGAACACAGGGCAACACATCTTAGTTGGTGCACCCACCGTGACCAACAATGCGCAATCATCGACGTACCCGCCCTGTGCATGGCCCCCCACCCAACGGAGGCACATCCAGTGCCACCATCCCACACACACAAGCCTTCCACGGAACATGCTGTGTCCAATGCTCAGTACAGAGTCAGCGCCCATCTGGTGGATCCTGAACAGGAGACACATGCACACACATGCCAGCTCCCACTATGTACGTCTGCCACCTGGCACGTGCAATGTAACCTCTCACCTGTGACGTGTGACTGCAAGCACACAGCCGTCTTGGCATGGGGCTGTCAATGTGGACACCAGTCAATGTTTCGGGAGCTGTGATCCGTACAGTGCTGTACATAGGGTGCAGTGCTGACACCTACTACTGTCTCATATCCCCTCGTGCCACAGGTCCCACTTGTATTGGCCGCTCAGCCCGTGCCCACATCGTCGTCGTCGTGTGCCATACTCATCCAGCCTCGGAAGCAGTTCCATGCTCAGCAGACACTCATGTTGCCGTGGCGTTGCCGCTTGACGAATATGCAGTCAGTCCCCATCAGCACGCCCCGCAAGTCATTGGGGCCTAGATCCCCATGTGCATGCACATGGCAGTGGTATGTCTCACTTGCCATTGCCATTGTTGGGAGACCTGTGTAAGTGTATTGTGGCCGTGCCGTCCCAGCTTGACAGCTGGGCTGTGGCTCATGTGCTTGCTCAGTCATGTCAGTGATGTGTATGCGAAATTGCTATGTGCCGTGTTGCTTTGACATGTGTCCTCTGCCATTTAACCCAGGCGGAGACCGAACATTGACCGCCCATACCAATTGCTGGCGGACATGGACGATACAGAGGTAATCAGGAAGTTTCGGCTGGACAGGCCAACTCTGCATCGACTGTGTGCCATGTTAGAGCCCCATCTCCGTCCCCGCAGGGTGCATCCGACTGCTGTCACCCCCACGGCTAAGGTGATGGCCGCCATGCATTTCTTCGCCACTGGGTCATTCCAGCACACAGTGGGCAGTGGAGGAGGGATGTCCCAGCCCATGTTCAGCAAGGTGCTGAGGGATGTACTGGCAGCCATGATGCTGTACCGGAACAGGTACATCCGCTTCCCCAGGGCTCGTGAATTGGCGGCAGTGAAGGGTGCATTCTATGCCCTTGGCAGAATCCCACACGTCGTGGGAGCCATTGACTGCACACATGTTGGCCTTGTTCCACCACAGGCCACTGAGCACCTGTACCGCAACAGGAAGCACACGCACTCCCTGAATGTGCAGGTGGTGTGCCTTGCGGACATGGTGATCACCCACGTGTGTGCCAAGTTTCCAGGCTCGGCACATGACGCACACATAATGCGCAACAGCATCTTGCCACGACTGATGGCCAATCTGCAACAGGATCGTGCCTGTATTGTCGGTGAGTATGTGGAGTGGTGTAGCGTGCTGGTTGTGCGATGCTGTCCCCTGTCCAGTTGGAATTGCAACGGTTCTCTGTGTCCCTCACACCCAGGTGACTCTGCGTATCCGAATGGGGCATGGCTGCTCAGTCCATTGAGGAATCCTCGCACCCCAGCAGACGATCGATACAATGAGGCACATGGGAGGACCAGACGTGTGGTCGAGCGTACCTTTGGCCTCCTCAAGTCCAGGTTCAGGTGCCTGGACCGCACCGGGGGTGCACTGGCGTACTCCCCACAGAAGGTGTGCCAGATAGTGGTGGCGTGCTGCATGCTGCACAATCTGGCCATTCGGAAGCAGATCCCCCTCATTGTGGATGACGGAGATCAACCAGGGCCCCAGCCCGCAGACCAGGACAGCTCGAGTGAGGTGGACAGCGGAGAGGAGGAAGCTGGGAATGTGCGCCAGCAGCTCATCGCCCGCTACTTCACTTGACGGTGAGTGTCCATGTACGACGGATGATGTGTCTGTATCTGTGCAGGTGTGTGTGTGCTGTGTCAGGGTGGCCGTATGTTCACTGCGTGCAGTGTGTCAACGCTCCATGGCCAGGGTAGTATGCCACTGTTGGTGACTGTGGCATTGTGCCCTATTGCTCCGTGCGATGTGTGTACATTGCTTGTAGTTGTTGACATGTACTGTGTGATGGGTGTGTGACACACTCATTGAATGTGCTCCTGTTCTGTCTCCCACCCCTAGGTCCCTACAGGCCCTCCGGATTCCATTGCCATGCCACGCATCAGGTGCCCTTCCGCCCAAGGTGGCCGTTGTACTCCGTACAAATAAAACACAGGGCACAAACAGCAGTTAGTGAAAAAGGTGCATTTATTACAAACTGTGACATGTGATTGTGTGTAAGGTGATGACAAAAGTGGTGCGTGCAGTGACAATGAGCTGTCGGTCATGGCTGCGTGATGATCAGGGTGTACCCACTGGTTCTATGTCCATAGTCCAACACACACATGCCATCCAGCTGGCTGTGTGGAGTGGGATCGTAGAGCAAGCCAATGCAGTGGCTGGTCAAGGAAGGCTGGCGGAAGGCTGGCTGGCTGCCTCACTTGCGACTGGAGCGTGCGAAGTCCTCCCGGGAGATCTGTTTCCTCTTCGGACGGCCCCTTCCACGTTTGGGAGGGGGGTGTGTGGTGGCGACCTGCTGGTGGTGGGTGAGGTGTGCTCACTGGCTGTGGACGCAGGGGAAGTGGACACTGCTGGCCGAGCCTGCGCCCTAGCAGGTGGTGGCG
Source organism: Calotriton arnoldi (assembly GCA_963921515.1). Classification (NCBI taxonomy): domain Eukaryota; kingdom Metazoa; phylum Chordata; class Amphibia; order Caudata; family Salamandridae; genus Calotriton; species Calotriton arnoldi. Next base: position 165,177 of record CAWUFW010007882.1, read on the forward strand.
GAGGTGGTGTTGCTGGCCTTGCCTGTGACCCCACCGCCACCACCAGCTGGCCCATGAGGTCCACGAGTTGGTCCATACGGGACACGAATTGGCCCATATGGGCGTCCATGGACCTCAGCACCCCCAGCACCTCCCGCGTGTCAGTAGCAGACCTGGCCCATTGTCCTTGGGCCTCTTCATAGGCCCCAAGGACTCTCGCCATTTGAGGCAGGGCATGGCTCCCAGGGGAGGCTGGCGTTTCCCTGACCCTGCTCCTCCTACCAGTCCTGCTGCCACCGGCCTGCCCACTAGCCACATTGCACACCACGGTCCTCGCTGTGGCTCCCAGGGTGGATCCAGTCGGCCGGGCCACCACCTGCGCTGGGGCTGGTGCCAGCGAAGACGTGGTGGTGGTGGAGGCGGTGGTGGTCGGTGCGGCGATGGTGGCGGTTGCGGCAGTGGTAGTGGCCGCAATGACCGTGGGTGTGGCCGCAACGACAGTGGCAGCAGGGGACTGGGACTGTTCAGCATCCCTGGATGATGGGTTGGTGGGTAGGAGGGGTCCTGGGGAGCGGCTGGGCCCTGCCACGCCAGATGGGCCAGCTTGGTGGTCCGTGTCCGAAGAGGTGGACAGATCCTCCAGATCCGTGTGTCCTCGTTGGGGGCTTGTAGGCTGGCTGTGCTGGCTGCTGTCTCCATCCCCAGCGTCCAGCAGTTCGTCACCTGTGGAGAGAATGAGATTTGTTATTGTGTTGCACCTGGCGAAGTATGTATTAGTCGTCTGACATTGGCAGTTCGTGCAATCTCGTACATGGGTTTCCCGGAGGCGAGTGTGTGGCTGTGGCATCTGTAGTTGTGTGTGCTAGGCAATGGGACTGTGTGCTGTGCACATGTGGCATGGGACGGATTGGCCATGCCGATGGGTGTGTTGCTGTGCCCCTACTCATTGTGACTCTGGTGTATGCGGGCTCCTGGCCCATCCTGGGTCTGGTTTGTACTCTGCTTTTGGAGTTCATATGGAACGCTTAGGAACGCATATGGCAACATGGGGGCCATGCCCCAGATTCGCATTTGGGAGGGGATATGCTTTTGGTGTTCAGATGGAACGCTTAGGAACGCATATGGCAACATGGGGGCCATGCCCCAGATTCGCATTTGGGATGGAATATGCTTTTGGGGTACATGCTGTGAGCCATGGGTGCCGAACGTGACATGTGTTGTGGCAGCATGACAGTGCATGGTTTGAGGTGTGTGCATGCTTGACATGGCCTGCATATTTGCTGTCTGTTGTGATTACTGGACATGGCATTGGACGCATCGTTATGAGTGAGTGATGGTTGTGTGCCAGCCAACGTATTGCAGTTGTCCCATCTCCTTGGTGTGCGTGCTGCCCTGTGCCATGTGCATCACTGCAGTGCTCGGGGGGGTGTGGCCCATGTTGTGTGTTGTTGCTCACAGTGTGTCGTGCGCTTAATTGACTTCTGGTACATGGTTGGTCATGGGCATGTGTCTTAGCGTGACTGCTGTATGTGTGGCAGCTGTGCGGATGACATGCCTTTCATGTGACTGGGGCTGACGGATGGGATGGATGGTATGTTGTATGTGCATGGTGTGTCTGTGAGTTTGATGGGTTCAGTGGTGTTCGTGTGCATTTATGTTGTTCCGCTCTGTTGCGTCTAGTGTTGTTTGTCTTACATAGGCGTAGTTGTGGGGTGTGGGGTTGACAGGCAGTGGGGGCTACATGGACAGGACTTCAATGGTGTTTCGGTTGTGTGTGATGAGTTGCACAGTGGCTGCCGTGTGGGACTATATTCAGTGTGGCTTGTGCATGCAGACGTGGCTCCTTGGGTGTTGCTATGTCTGTGATGGGTCATGTGGGGTGTGAGTCTGTTGTTCATGTCCGTGTGCACATTGTTCACTTGTTCGTGACGGTGGGCGGTGCTGCGTGTTCGTGTGCTACGTGACATGTCCCATGTGTTGGTGGTGTTATGGTCCTCATGCCTCCAGTAATCCAGCCCTGTCCAGTTTCCCACCTGCAAGTTGTTCGTGCGTGCACTGTACTGGATGCCACATGGCTCTAAGCGGGGGTGCTCCATGTTGCAGGTCTGTGGGGGTGGGGGGTGTAGTGGGTTGTGGGGGTGGCTGTACACCCACTGACACCGATTGCTGTGGACCGTGATGTCTGCCTTTCGGCTGTCGTTGTGCACTGCGGTGGCTGACACGTGGCTGTGGGGTGTGGGGGATGCTCCTCCTTGCTGTGCTGTGGGACTGGGGCCTGGTGTGTGTTGTACTTGGGCTGTCCACCGTCCCACCCACTGCACTTTGTGTTCCTGCCACTTACCTGTTACTTGTCGGTTAGTGCAGCTGTGGCGGACACATGGGTGTGGTGGGTGCTCGTTGTGGCGCTTCTGGCATATTTGGGGACCTGTTGGTGGTTACGTGGCTGGCTTAGTGTACACATGTCCCCACGCATCTTACAGTTGTTCGGTTTGGGCTGTGTGTGGTAGTGTCTGTTGCATGTGCGTGTGATGTGTTGTGTATTGTGTGCTGGACATGGGGGTGTTTGTCCCTGGGAGCTGTGGCATGGTAGTTGCGCATGTGAGTACATAGCGGTGTGCTGGTATACATTAGTTTGTACTTACCAGCCTCCACTCCCCCTGCTAATCCGGCGAGGATCTCCGGATGTATTACGACTCGCACCTTCTCCTCCCACGCTTTGAAGGTCTTAAAGAGCGCGGGATTCCCTCCGCCAGTGACGGCAGCCAGCTCTCTGTTTTTGCCCTCCTTCTTCTTGACCAGGCTCTTTACGTCATTCCAACGTTTGTTTATCTCGACTCTGTTCCTGGGCAGGGTCCCGACTGCATTGACCTGGTCTACGATCCGGTTCCACATTCTGTTTCTGGTGGCTAGTGGTGTGTGCTGAACCATGTTCCCATAGATTTGTGGGTACACCTTGATGATCTCGTCGACCATGACCGTCAGCTCCATGGGCGTGAACTTGGGCATCCTTTGTGGTGCCATGGTGTTTGTGGTGCTGGTGCGGTGTGTGTTGTGTAATGTGCAGGGGGTTTGTGGTGCCGGTGTTTGGTGGTGGTGGTGGTGGTTGTGATGTGTGCGTTTCTGTGGTGTGCTGCTGTCCTTGCTGTGTCACTGTGTCCTCTCCTCTCCTCTCTGGTTTGCAATGTAGCAAGGGGTTGTGGTCTGTGGGAGTGCTGCTTTTGTACTCACCTATGTGGGTGTGTCCTCATGGTCTGTTGTTTTCAGGTGTGTTGTGTCTGGGGTTCTGGCCTTTGTATTTTTTGTTTGTCCGGGGGGTGTTTTCGGGATGTGTACTGTGCTTGTGTATTTGTGTGTGCCTTGCTGTGTGGACTTATTGGCCATGTTGTGTGCTATTGGTTTTGTGTGCGGATGGTTTCTGTGCAGGTACGTTGGCGCCATGGCTTCTGCCGTGTCGATTCTCATCGGCGTTGTTTGCGCTGGCGGGCGGTATATTTGTTGTTTTTCCGCGCTCATGGCGGTGCGATCGTAATTTCACGTGCGGTGTGTCGGCCGTGTGGGCGGGCGGTTTTGTGTTGTCGTGCGTGTTTCCGTCCGTGGCGGGCGGTTTGACTCCGACTCGGACGATGGCGGGCGGTATTTTGTGTGATTTTTCCGCCGATGGCGGTTTTCGGTTTGTGTACTCATAATGGCGTGGTCGGTGTTCAGGCGGTGTGTGCGGGCGGATTTTTGCCGCTTCCATGCCTGGCGGATTTTTTTACGCCGGGTATCGTAATGGGCCCCTTATTAATTAATTTAAAAGATATTACTTCCCACCCTTTACCACTATAAACCCCACAATTCACATCTAAAATTAATTACACAATTGCCATATTTAAATTTTATTTAATTAATTAGCATCAATTAACAAATAATTATTAATTAATTATAAATAAATTACTTCTTACCCTATTCCCCTATAAACCCCACCACCCGCTTCTAAAAAAGTAACACAATTAACATAATGAATTACCAATTAATTAATTAATAATAATTTACAACCAATTAATAAATAATAAATTAATTCCCACAATTAACACTATAAAATGTAAATTAAATAATATTAAATAAAAAATAATAAATGTATTATAATTAAATTACTTCCCACCCTATTCCCCTATAAACCCACAAACCGCTCCTAAAAAATGACAATTAACAAAATTGCCAATTAATTAATTAATAATAATTAACAACCAATTAATAATTAATTTGTAATAAATTAATTCCCACAATTAACACTATAAAATCTAAATTTAATAAATACTAATAAATAATAATTAATTCATTATAATTAAATTACTTCCCACCCTATTCCCTATAAACCCGCAACCTGCTCAGAACTAAAAAATGCAAAATGTAATTAAAATAAAATTAATAACTACTAAAAATGCAACACATATATTAAAAAACAAAAGCAATACTTATACAAAAAAAAATTCACATACTTTTAAAATACATACTAAAATACATAACACTAATTAAAACATCGACATTTTAAACAACTATATTTTTGCAAACAATATTAATGACTGATATTTTCAAAAACTATTTTTCTTACCTCCAAGTCAATATTCTTGACCACGATATTCTTGCTGTTGATATTTCTGCATCACGATATTTCCAACTCGATATTTGTGTATGTCGACATTTAAAACTCGATATTCTGTCTGTGCAGCGTCCTGATATCGGGCATGCGGTGCCGCCAAAATGGCTCCCAGCATGTGTCGATGAGAGCCAGGGATCACAGCCTAGGGGCCGATTCCGATCTCGGCCGGTAGTGCTCCGAATCGGATTCGGATTCACCGGATCCGATTCGGAGCCCTGTTTCCCGACCGAATCGTACGCGGGTCCGGCCGAGCGAGTACGATGCAAGCACCCGCGAAATCGCCGACCGACTCGAACGCGGCTTCAACACGCTCCGACCGACTCGCATGGACACGACTCGCACTGCGCTATGGAGACGTTGCCCGGCCGGGTAAGGTACGAGCGCGCCGCGAGCAGTCCGATCGACTCGCGCCGTCCGGCTCGAAAAAGCTGGCGGAGCCGGACTTTGGGGGTCCGCGTCGGACCCCCTGTACGCGTAGGCGCGCGGAGTCGCACACAGGGGGACCCATGGGTCCCCCCTACCTGTGCATGTACGCCGCGATGCGCATGGACGCGTACACGCTGTAGGGGCGCCCTTGTCCGCATCGCACCCATTGAGTCAATGGGAGCCCGCATACGCGTTAGTACGACAGGCTCCCATTGACTTCAATGGGAGTCCGACCGACTCGAGTCCGATAGCATGCGTGCGCATCGTACTCGTTCGGTCGGACTGCTAGGGTCCGATTCGGTCGGAATTCTCTCCGGGTCCGGCTCGGTCGGGGAGATTTCCGGCCGGAATCGGAATCGGCCCCCTAGTGTTCCCTGATAGCATGCTAGTGGCCTGTCCCCTATCCTCAAAGTACGGCTGCCGAAGCAAATTTATGACGCGCTCGGGAGCCAACGCATTTGCCAGCAATTAGAAAAGTTTTTCAGCATTTTGGTTGCGTGTTTTGAACTATACACTTTCTGGCTTGAATTATCTTACTTCTTATTTTTTGGAGCCTGGATACCCAGGCTTGAAATATTTCACCTTTTGTTTTCTGGATAAGAGATAATCTAGGAGTAATTATTGTTTTATTGACTGTAGCAAGCCACTCACCTGAAACTCCTGCTGGTTCTGATGGGACGAAGACAGTCTCCAAATCCTTCTGAAGACTAACTGTGGGTAGCAGTTGTTGATGAATTCTGGCCAATAGTAGTCACCCAAAGGGAAGTGGGGGGGTTGGGAGAGAGAAAGAAACAATACCAGATACTTCTATGGCTGGTTCTGGACTGCATCACTGCATTCAGTGTACTTTGCGTAATCTGCCAGTATTAGTAGCAACAATTCATAGCATCTGCTTTGCCAGGGTGTGAAACCTCAAAACCTGTAATGGATAGATAGAAACATTACCGTTCGGTTTTCATACCATGGTTCAAGTTATTACATTGGTCTATACAGGCTGTAGATTCTTACAGCTGTGACGCTATACAACGGTTCTAAAGTTTACAGAACAAAGCTTTGGTTTAAACAGTAATGGCTTAAACACGGATAACCATATGCGATTCCATGGTAATGCTGATGATTTCTTCAGTTTGAGTTTGCTAAGAATTCACTTGATGGAGGACTGCCGTTTAAAGTCAAGGTGGCAGATTTACAATAAACTAACCCAGCGCGGTGCCGCAAGCCATTTTGCTGCGCTGTGCTGCGTTAGTTTGGAAAGCACAGTGATGCAACATATTTACAATATGTCGCATCTCTGTGCTTCCCCCTGCGCTGGCGCACAAACAGCTGCCATGCGCCGGCGCAGGCACCCTGGCACCATGGTGCAAGGATGCCTGCGTCGTGGGGAGATTGTTTTTGTTCAGGAAGGGAACCCTTCCTGAACAAAAACAATCATTAGAGGTGATTTCCTCTTTCAATGTGTGTTGCAAAATGCAGCACACATTGAAACAGGAAACAAAAACGAGGAGAAATGGAAACATTTCTCCTCCTTGCGCCGTAGCATTGACACACATTTCCAGATTTACGATTCCTCGTAAATCTGGAAATGTGTCTCGTTCCATGGGTGTTGCGTGGGAACACCCACAGCAACATCCATGGGACGCCCCTTACACGCAAAGTGCTGCGTGTGAAGGGGCCATATTTACAAGGAGAGGAAAAGTCACGCAGGGTGGCTTCTCCTCTCCTTATAAATATGGAGAAGTGGAATGCGCCTCCAGTACGTCACAAAAAGTGATGGCGCAGGGGGCTTGTAAATCTGCCCACGGTCTTTCCCCATACATATATGAGAATCTTGGGAAGCAGTTCACTCTCATGCGAGAGAGATCACGGTTCAATGTCTTAACACAAACATATACGTGATGCCTTAGGATGCAGTTCTCTCATGTGGAAAAGAAAGAACAGTTCAAAGTCACTGTTCTACAAGTATACCAATCAAAGTTTGATGTACTGTTCCATGAGTATACAAACCATGCTTGTCTTATTAGTTTATGCTCAGAAACAATAACAAGAGGAGTGCTTAGTTCGCTCCAATCCTCGGTTGTTGCCCAGTTAACTGTCTTTACCTGTCCACAGTTGCTGTGATGTTCAGAGAAGACTTACCGGTGTCTAATACTTGTGTACTGAGTCCATCTTCTCTCTCTGTTGCAGGATGCACTGGCAAGCGAGGGAGAAGCCGGGAAGGAGCCGGAGGTTGGACTGGCATTTGCAGAGCCACTAGAGGTAGCCAGAGTCACAGGTAAGCGCTAGAACTCAACTTCAACGAGGCTAAGTGGCGGACTTACTCAGGAAGTGGTTTAAATAGCTGCTGGTGGGGCAGGCAGCAATGGTTTATTACCTGGGTACAGCTGTACATATGATTTGGAGTCAGCTGTTGACAGGTGTCACATGTAGTGGTAAATGAGGTGATTCTAGAACTACTTGTACTTGAATTTTACAAAGGTGACTAACCCCAATGTCTGAAAAGTGCACATTTCCAGGGCTAAAATCAAGTGTCTATCACTGCCACCAGGGAAATGAGGCATACAAAATGAGGCATACAATCCCATGCTCGAATAAGTACAAGAGCACACATGTCATAACCCACACATGGTATACCCTATGTAACGAGGAGGGAGCCACCAACCAGCCAACACTCAGTATAGATGTGCAATGGCGCGAGTGGCCATGAGGTTCATGGGATTCATTACTGTCACCTGTTCAGTCTTTTTGGAATCCACTCACCTGATTTTCCTGAGAAGACATCCATCCATCTATTCCAGGGGTGGTGAACATTGAGGGACCTGAAAAGAAACAGATAAAGAAATTTTGATCAACAGCAAGCTATTCAACAAACCTGGTTATATGCACGTTATTATAGTTAATAAAAGTAATGTACCATCCTGAATGAACTTGTAGCATCCTCCATTGGTGGTAAGCCATCCTCTCAGCACGGTTGACTTCCGTGGTTGGCAAGATTCTGCAAGGAGGAAAGACGCAGCCTTTAATGTATATATGTAAATAGGTGTTCAGAGAAAGACTAAATCTGAACCACATGAACTATTGAATGTACTTCTTTTGTAAAGCTCTCTTGGGATTTTTGTTGACGTTTTGTCTGTAGGACTCATTCCTTGTATAAGACAAGCCTCATTTTGAAGGTATAACTTAAAGAATGAGAGAGAAGGGGTTGAGCAGAAAGGGACATTATATACGCTTTTTGTGATCATTAATCTGCCTGTGCTCTCTTTTAAGGGTCTCAGGCTATAGGAACTTGAGTCTAGCGAGATAGCGTTTTCACCCCAGTGGCGAATTAAGTGAAGGTTGGGCTAGGGTTATACATAGAATTATATTGATTTGAACCTCTTCAACTTAGATATTGAGCCGTTAGGGAAGGCATCAACTCGCGTAACTCTGTTTTCTCCTTTACATTACGGAGGCCATAGATGTGAGCCAGAGAGAAAGAAATCCTAGGAAGAACTACGCAGACGAACCTGCTCCTTTTCCATCTCTCTATCCAATTCCCTTTTCCTCCTGGGGCCTGTTGTGATCATAGAAAATAATATATGTAGTCAATGCAGGGTTTGGGGAGACTCGAGAACACACTCGTTTCTGAAGGCACATCTTGCTACTCAGCCTGCTGTAGGTAGGTTGAGTTCCAGATGTGACACATACTGCCATATGGCCCAAGGAACATGAGGCCCCTCCGCCAATCAGAAACATAGGGGTAACCATAGATTCAGATCAATATTTTAATTCACATGTTAACAATGTAAAACAGAGTGACTTCTATACAATGAAAACACTACATTGCTTCCTACCATACCTTGCATACCAACAGACACAGCAAGCCATCCTCACACTTGTAATCTCCCAAGCTTGACTGTGCCAACAGCCTACACCTTGGCACACTCACATTCATCATATATAAAATACAACTCGTCCAAAGTGCTGCCGCAAGACTTCTCTGTCTTCACCCAGGAGAACACAACTCCAGTCTTGCAATCACACCTATAGGAAGAAGGGCAATGTTCAAGGCACTTTGCATTGTTCACAAAGCCTCCAAGGAAAATAATTGCCTTATCTACTAGCTAAATTCAGGCAATACAAACAAATCAGGACACTGTGCTACAGACTTGCTCCACTTATCATCATACCACCTTACCATAAGAAATACATAGGAGGGACTGCTTTTGCAATACAAGCCCCCATGCTCTGGAGCTCACTAGCTGCCAACATTCAACACATCCAGGAGCATATATACTTCAGAAGACAGTTGAAAACATGGCTATTTTCAAGAAAATCACTACACCACACATACCGGCAACGGAACCTGAAAAACAGTTGCAACCTCATGCTCAATCTTTAGCTTACCAAGTCAGGCCAATGCATGCCCTAACCGTGTGTGGAATGTATGAGCTACCCAATCAACAATAGTTTCTATCTTGGGCAGGAGCGATTGTACATAGCCTCGTCCTACAAGATGGCCCAGGTACACCACTGTACTCTGCCCTATTTTGCACTTACTGGCCTTAATAGTCAGGGAAGCCTGCCTGCTACAGGGCCTGAAGCACTTCATTCAGGTGAGACAAGTGATCCTTCCAATTGGAATTTACACAGCTATATTGTCCAAATAAGCTGCACTGAACTGTTCCAACTCAGACAGGACCCTGTTCACCAACCTTTGGAAGGTGTCTGGGGCATTCTTTAAGCCAAAGGGCAATACTTTGAAATGGCAATGTCCCACTGGTGTGGAGAATGCTGACCTCCCCTTTGCTCCTTCAGTGAGGGCAATCTGGCAGCAGCCTGAGGTCCAATCAAATTTACTCAGGTAATAAGCAGCCCCTAACCTATCAACGAGCTCATCAGCTCTAGGTATACGGTTTAGTCTTCATGACTGCATTCAGTCCTCTGTGGTCCACACAGAACCTTAACTCCCCACCCCCACCCCCCCCCGGGATTAGGTTTGGGCACCAGCACCACTGGTCTGGCCCATGGACTGTCAGATGGCTTAATTACACACAGCTCCAGCAGCATCTTAGCTACCTCAGCCTTGAAGCTGTCTCGGACATGGTAAGACGACCTGTACAGTTTATTTATGACAGGTAGCTGTCATCGGTGTCAATGTTGTGGGTACACCAACTGGTGATACCTGGGGTTAAAGAGAACAGACCAGCTACCTGCTCCAGCACTTGCTTGCAGGCTTTGTGCTGCTGGTCTGTAATTTTGGGAGAGAGTACAACTCCTTCCACTGACCCGTCTTGCACATTGTTGGAGAGGTGGTCTGGCACTGGTTGAGTCTCCTCCTCTCCTCCCTGACCATCAACATGGGCACGTATGCCCTGTCTTGGTAGGGTTTCAATCTGTTGATATGCAAGGCCCTGTGAGGGTTTCTGGGGGTGATAAACTCTACCAGGTAGGTAACCTCACCCTTTTTCTCTAGGATTGGATAGGGCCCAGTCCACCTGTCCTGGAGGGCCCTAGGAGCCACAGGCTCCAACACCCACACCAGCTGCCCTGGAGTGTACTCAGGCATGGCAGCCTTCTGGTCATAGCAGTGCTTCATGAGCTCCTGGCTAGCCTCCAGTTTCCTGTTTTTTTAAAACATGCACTCTACCATGCGAGATCTCAGGCCTAGTACATAATCCAGCACATCCTCTCCGGCTTCCTTGAGAGGCTTTTCCCAAGACTCTTTCACCAGGTAGAAATGGCCCTCTCACAGGGTGCCCAAATAACAGCTAAAAGGGGCTAAAGCCAACCCCTTTTGTGGGACCTCCCTGTAGGCAAACAGTAGGCATGGGAGTAGAACATCCCATCTCCTCCTGTGTTTGTCAGACAAACCATTGAGCATGCCCCTCAGGGTCTTATTGAACCTCTCCACAAGACCATTAGTCTGGGGATGATATGGGGTGGTGAAATTGTAGGTAACACCACATTCATCCCACTTCACCTTCAGATAGCTGGACATAATGTTTGTACCTCTATCTGAAGCCACCTCTTTTGGGAAACCCACTCTGGTGAACAGACCAAGTAGGGCCCTAGCCACTGAAGTGCAGTGACTGTCCTGAGGGGTATTGCTTCAGGGTATACTTGTTACCTGATGCAGTTGGTGGTTCTAGGGAACCAATAATGTCCACTCCCACCCTCTCAAAGGTAGTCCCAATGACAGGCAGTGGTTTCAAGGGAGCTTTTGGATTGCTTCCGGTCTTGCCTCTGGCCTGGCAGGTGGCACAGAAGCTACAGAACTCCTTTACCTTTGCAGCCATATGAGGCCAGTAGATGTGGTTTACCAACTGGTTCCAAATCTTATTCTGCCCCAAATGACCTGCTGAGGGAATTTCATTACTTAAGGTCAGGAGGAATTCTCTGTACTTCTGGGGGACCACCAAACTCCTGGTGGCCCCTACCTTGAGGTTTCTGGCCTCAGTGTAGAGAAGTCCATCCTCCCAGTAGACTCTGTGGAATTCACTGTCAACCCCCTCTCTGGCTTTGAGGGGGTCTGCTTGAAGCTCTCAAGGGTGGGGCACTTTCACTGTCCTGGCAAAACTCCTCTCTGGAGGGTCCATGGGGTCCTGTCAGTTCTGCTAATCTGACAGGCCTTGCAGGGATGGAATCCATTCCTCAAAGGTCAGATCCTCCCCCTCAGGGTCAGATTCCTGCTGCCCCTCTGGACTTATCTGGGCTGGCTCCCCAGACCCATTGCCAGTCCCCTGCCTTTGAATGCTTTGACCATTGTTCCAGGGTCCAAGTGTCTAGCATTTCCCTTCTGAATAGGCTGTGACCTGGTCACAGCACATACACATTCAGGGAGGTCCAGCATCCTTTCATTTACCATTCTTTCCACCCCTGACCAGTCAGATGATTCAAGATTATTTCCCAGTAGACACTCTACTGGGAGTGCAAGAGACACAACTACCATCGTAGGGCCTCTCACACCTCCCCATTCCAAGCTCACCATTGCCACGGGATGGAGTTTGGCTCTGCTGTCTACATGGTTTCCTGGTGATAGACACCAGGTATGATCTGCCCTGGAGAAAACAGCTTCTCTGTGACCATAGTCACACTGACTCCTGTATCTTTCAGGGCCTCAATCTAAGTTCCATTGATCTTAGGCTTCTGTCTGTTCCTCTCCATGCTGGGATGCAAGGTGACCAGGGTTGCAATACCCACCCCACCCAAGGGTACTAAAGTTGCCTCTGTCAAACCCTTCCCCAGCTCTGGGACAATCTCCACCCCCACACATACACTAGCAATCCCCTGGGACTGCCCCCAGTGTGGGGCTTATTTGTGCAGACAGCATCTCCTTTCTTGTGCCCCGGCTGATTACAGTCATAGCACTTCCCTACCTTTGAGGGATCAATGAACCTACTAGGTTTTCCCTGAAACCCCCTCCCCTTGAAGTTGGATTGGCTTGAGCCCCCCCTCTTTGCATAGGTTTTTGTGGGTCTTGAGAGGACTCTTCCTGTTTTTGACCTTCTTTCCCCTGGGCTTTCGCCTGGGAGAGGACTTGTCCTCCCTTCTTCTGATCACATCCCTTGTGCTGATTGGAAAAACTGCATTCTCAATCAATTATCAGCTAACTCCCCCAGCTCTCTGGGGCTAGTCAGCTTAGAATCCACTAGGTATTTGTGTAACTTCTCTTGTACACAGTGAGTCAGGATGTACTCTTTAAGAAATAAATTGTACAACCCCATATAAATAGTTACTTGGTTACCATTAATGCAGCCCTCTTGTGCCTTCACTGAGACGTCCACAAAGTCCACCCATGACTGTGTTTACCTTCTGGGTGTTCCTGAACTCTACCCTCTACTGTTCTGGGATCAAACAAACTTTTTGACTTTAGGCCTGTCCTTGCCTCACCCCCCTGTAGGATCAGCAGCCTACCCCTCACAGCTACTGGGATCAGTTCCCACAAGAGTGAACCCCAATACTTGGAGTGGACCCCTGTCATCTCAAATGCAGTCATCATTTGTCAATGGCAACCCCCTTGGTGTACATGGGAACTATTCACTTGGAGCCTGGGAGCAAAGCCACCAGCCCAGGACATCTCAGTATCCTCTTCATTGTTGCTGCCACCATTTCTTCTTGCTCTCTCCTCTTCCCACTTCTCTCTAGCTAGTTCTAACTTCTTCTCTTCCAGAGCTATAGAAGCTAACTGGGTTCAAGCGCCCACTCTCTGATGGAAATCTGTGGGTCTGTGCAGGGGAGCCTGCCCTCCCTCCATTAGCTGAAAGTACGAAAACTGAAAGTTGCCATCATCTTCCTCCTGAGGATGGTTGGAGGAGTCATCCTCCCCTTCACTCTCTTTAGCTGTCTGAGCCCAAGCCTTAAGGGATCTAATTAACTCTGCCTTCCTAATCTTATTGTGAGTTGGTATCCCCTAGACCTAGACTGAATCCTAAGCTCAGCCACTGTGAGTTTGGGCAGGTTAGCCAGATCTAGTTCGATGGTATCCCTAGTTGTGAGTCACAAAAGCTTTACAACTCGGAGATAGCATACATTTAGAACAACTAGAAATATGAATTAAATCAGTTTAGTCCAAATTTAAAAAATTCAAAAATCAAAAGTTTTGTTTTAAGTCAATTTAGAAGATTTTTAAAGATCTTAACTTAATTTATTGTATGGTGTAATTTAAATACAAGTACGCATGTTGGAAAGTGGATTATTAGTAGTGACTTACTGTTAACGTGGCGGTGCATGGTATAGGGCCCGCCCCAACCACCACCCCTTGCGCTCCGCTAACTCATGTGCGCTTGTCTACCACTTTACAGTGCTACTATAAGCGCAAGGTGCAGGCTTTCCCTTGTGGAAAAATCCATTCCCAATCAAAGCTGGCACGCTGGTGGTTATGCTGCGCGAAGTCCCAGTGCTAGTCAGCCAGTAAGTCATAGTGTACAACCTTATACTTTATTCTTATGATTAACACATAGTCCAATGCTTTAGTGAATGTTTTTACTGTGTGTGGAACTTTACATGCATGCATGTTTTATTCCCCTTTGTTATTTCTTCTAGTGCTTTTGTCTTGCCATAATTTCTTTAAAAGGACTACAAGTCCCAGAAGCCCTGGGCTACTGCAATCTAGGATGTGAGCACAAGCCTATAAGAAGAGGCCAGGCTGTGCACCAGTGCTCACTATTCAGAAAACTTCCTGATCACCGGTCCTGATTTCCGTTGGCTGTCTTCCCTGACAACACGATGTTCCTGCAGTCTCCAGCAGCTGCCTCTGGTGTCATTGGCTGCAACTCCATTCCGGTCTTAGCTGTAAGCCGGTTCTGCCGGACAGTATATTCCGCTTTTGATTTTATGGGCGCACATGCTCGTCATCATTGCTTTGGCCATAGTTGAACTGTTTAAGCGTATTAGTTACGCATTCCATTTACAGAAAGTAGAGTATGTGATTTTATAGTGTTTTTAGTTTACAAGTACTTTTACTCTGCGCATATGTTCTTAGGTATATTTTCCTGCGTCACTCCTTGTGAATGATTTAATATTATTCTGACTCTGTCATCAATTTTGGGGATATTGATAGAGTGTTGGCATTACAATCCCTCTAGCATCCTTATTTCCAGTGCTATTTAGCCAGGATAGGAAAGTTTAGAGAGGATTTTAACAGTAATTCTCATAGAGACGTTTTATCTTGAGGCAATTTGATTAAGTGTTTTCCTAAGCAGATCCCTGTGACTGCTATCTCAGCATTCACAAAGAAGGGGTCAAGTCACCCATTAAGTATATTACCCTCTATGCACAACTGGAGTGTATTGTACATCTTCTGCGTTGTGTGTTTATATGTTCTAACTTTTTCTTTTCAGGTCTCCCTCCACGCAGTCCCCTTCCTACCCTTCCCTCACCTGACCACTCCAATACTCAGTGCAATAACAGCTTTCTGAGTTGGAGCTGCATGGAGGTGGAACAAGCAATCTTCGAGCAGATCCCGAGAAAGGAGTCCTAGTTGACAGAATAGTGAGTTCATGAATGTATTTCATCCTGATCGGCTTGTAGGATATACAGTCATGGCCACCTTAGATGATCTGCTCAGAGTAGTTACGCAAATGTAGAAAGATTTGACTGAATCTAAGCAGGCCACCCCAGTGCTTTCGAGTCAGGTGGCACAATTACAAACCCAAGTGGGAACCCTGGGTGGGGGTAGTTTATGCACATCACCAACTCCTAATCCCTGGGCCAAGGTAACAGGTGGCACTTCCATCACTAGTCAGGCTACCACACCACCTATAAACATTGCTGTACATGTCCCACAGCAGATTCCGTTAGCAGCCCCATAGCGCTTCACTGGAGATCCTGGGAAGGTCCAAATCTTTTTAACAGAGGTGGAATTACATTTCACATTTAGACCTGGAGCATTCCCAGACTCACAATCCAGAACAGCGTTCCTAATCTCCTACTTGACAGGAGAAGCTGCCTCATGGGCAGCCCCCGTTGGTTCATTAAGATAGCCCATTACTGTACATCTGGAGAAGGTTAGTTCAGGATTTGAAAAAGATCTTTGACCAATGTGTGGTCACTCTGTTGGCTGACAGAGTTATTGGAACTCCTCCAAGGAAATAGAGATCTCATTTCTTATCTAGCCCAATTTAATCGCCTGGTGGCCAAAACAGCATGGCCAGAAGAAAAACGCACTGCTCGGTTTTACCAAGGACTCAAGGACGAGCTAAAAGATCTTTTGGCTCAGATCGACCCCAAACCTCTGGAGTGCGCTGATCTCATTAAGACTGGATCATCAGTTATTGGAGAGAAAAGGGAACAGGAAAAGACCTGAAAAAACTTCCAGGCATTTTGAATGATCTAGATCACCAAATACGCATTCAGCAGCCAATGTCAAGCCAATAGAAATAGGTGCAATTTGGCACCCTCTCAGGAAGGACAAAAAAGAGGCTCATAGAAAGAATGGTTTGTGCCTTTATTGTGGCAGAAAAGGTCCTTTCGTGACGGAGTGTCCAACTAAGCCAAAGGGAAGGTTTCCCGTTCCACATACCCCAAAACAAAGTACTGCAAGCACAGATTCCTCTGTGGAAAACTAGAAAGCCGGAGTCTAAAAGAAGGGGAACACTAGGGCAGCTTAACTATCCCTTCACTAGCAGTACAGGAAAGTGAACACACACACTTCACTTGCGGTTACCCTTCACACAGAGGGAACAACCTGTGCCTACCAAATTCAAGCGCTCGTGCATTCAGGAGCTACTGGTAACTTCATAGACTTTGATAATATGAACAACATCAAAATTCCTTAAGAGAAGAAAATGACTGCAGAAAACGTACAGGTCTTAGATGGCAGTAAACTCTCTGGAGGCACAGTAACCTTACAGACCGTAATGGTTAAAGTTATTTATGACACCTCTACAGAACAGAATTCAGAGTTGATGCCGTTTAACATCATCCAAGCCACTAAATATAGAGGTATTTTGGGGATGCCATGGCTGGCTTTACATGACCCTGTTATAGATCGAGTTAAGAGGTCGATGCAGTTTTCACTTCATTGTCTACACAATTGTATTACTAAACAATGATTCAAGCTCCAAAACTAGAACTTCTCACAGCAACTGAAAAGGACATTCAGTTACCTGAATAGTATGTTTCTTTTTCTGTGGTCTTCAGTGAAAAAAAAGGCTGTTCAATTGCCCCTACACCGACCCTATGATTGCCAAATTGATTTAGAACCAGGCACCAATACCCCTAGTTGTCGAATATATGCATTGTCCGAGTCGTAAAACCAACATCTCCGACAATACTTGGATCAATACCTAGCGAGTGGTTTTATTTGACCCTCCAGATCTCCCGCTGCCTCTCCTCTGTTTTTCATTCCCAGGGCCAATGGAGATTTGCATGCTTGCATTGATTATCGAGCGCTTAACAAATTCACAGGAAAAAATGATATCCGCTCCCCCTCCTTCCAGTGCTTTTGTAAAATCAGTGGTCATTTACACCAAACTGGATTTGAGGGGTGCTTATCATTTAGTATGCATGAGAAGGGGAGACGAGTGGAAGACAGCCTTCAAGACTTGATATGGTTTTTTTGAATATCGAGTGATTTCCTTTGGTCTATGCAATGCCCTAACCACCTTCCAATATTTTTTGAATTATGTTTTGCAGGAGTTTCTGGATTTATTCGCTATAGTGTATATAGACGATATTCTTATTTACTCTGACAGGGAGGAATTACATGACTATCATGTGTAAAAGATTTCAGAAGCCTAACATGATAATCATCTTTATTGTAAACTTAGCAAATGCGAGTTCCACGTCACTTAAGTGGAATTCCTTGGTGTGATTCTGACCCCATCCGGTATGCAAATGGCTGAAAGAAAGATGGATGCGCAGTCAAATGCCCGAACCTCAAAACATCCAAGACATTCAATGTTTTCTCGGATTTACAAACTTTTACCACCGATTTATCGATCATTTCTCACACACTGTGGCACCCGTCGCAAGACTTCTACATAAAAAGACACCCTTCGAATGGACACAGGCAGCGAATAAGGTATTCACCACCTTGAAGGTAGCCTTTACTTCAGCCCCAATACTGGCTCACCCAGACCCAAACAAAGATTTTTTAGTAGAAGCGGATGCTTCAGACATAGCGGTAGGAGCAATCTTGTCCCAAAGGAATACGGAAATTGGTCAGTTACACCCCATGGCATATATGTCTAGGAATCTCAATGAAACAGAACGATACTATAACCGAAAAAGAACTCTTGGCTATCCGCAATGCTTTCAAAGAGTGGAGACACCATCTCTTAGGGGCCAAGTTCACAACTATGGTTTATACAGATCACAGGAATTTGCAGTTTATGAGTTCAGCAAGAATGTTAATGCCAAGGCAGCTATGGTGGATGTCTTTCCTTGCAGAATTTGAAATTATAGTAACGTACACACCAGGAAGCGATACCAAAAAGGCAGATGCCTTATCTCGTCAAGAGTCCACGGCAACCCATGCAAAGGGTCAAGCCATCATAGCCCCTTCGAAGGTACTGTGTTTAATCTTGGCTGAGAGCTTCTTGGATATAGTAAAAGACAATTTTCTGACTCCAGAATGGCAAAAATGGCGAGCTGGTGATGCTAATGGAACAATTGGACATGGTCTACCATTGTATGAGTCCCACCTTTTTCTCCCTACAAAAGAATTGCGTCAAAGGTCTTTGGATGGCTGCACAAGGATCCTCCGGCTGGTCATTCAGGGCTCCCAAAATCTTTAGATTTGGTACAACGATACTTCTGGTGGCCAGACTGGAAAAAATATATACAACAAATGATCAAGGAGTGTGACATATGTGCATGTGCAAAATCTAGCCATTCAAAACCTGTTGGTTTATTGCAACCACTACCTACATTTGCACTCCCCTGGAAACAGATCTCCATGGATTTTATCACCGGTCTTCCCGAACATCAAAAATTTATGGTGATTCTTTTGATTGTGGATAGTCTGACAAAATACTCTCATTTTTTGTGTTGCATAGGTCTTCCTACATCCAGTCAATTAGCCATGTTACTCTTGCATCATGTGGTTCACTTACATGGCCTCCCAAAAACCTTCTAATAGAGGGTTGCTGTTCTCTGCTCAGTTCAGGCGGACATGGTGCAAGGACCTTCAGGTTTCCACTGCATTGTCCACTAGACACCATCCCCAAACAGATGGACAGACAGAACGTCTTAACCAGACTCTTAAACAATACTTGCACTGCTATGTGACAGACAACAGAATCTTGGGTAAACCACCTTTGGCTTATTGAGCTGGCGTATAATAACGCATATCATTCCTTGACAGGGTCTTCTCCCTACTTGTGTGTACAGTTTACATCCCCAAACATTGTCTGTGTCTTTACCAGATATTGTAGTCACGAACCCGGCAGTACAGGATTCTATAACTCACATCCACTAAGTACAATCTCACATACGACAATACTTGGAAAAAGCTAAACAAAAGTACAAGAAACATTACGACAAACACCACTAGAAGGTACCAGTATATCGTCCCGGAGACAAGGCGTGGTTGTCCACCAAACACATAGTATTTCGAAAAAAGTCACCTTTCCACCCAAGATTTATTGGACCATATAAAGTAGTAAAAAAATTAACCCAGTGCCATATAAGTTGCTTTTACCTCGTGCCCTGTGGATCAATCTTGTGCTCCACCCTTCACTACTAAAGCCAGCCCCACAGGGAGGTCGTGGTCCGCCACCTCGGCTGTTGGTTCAAGGGGAGTATGACGTTCGGGCAATTTTGGACTCTAGATTGCAGGGCTCCACTCTCTGGTTTCTCATTCCCTGGAAGGGTTATGGCCCAGATAATGATTCCTGGGAACCTGCTGTTAGCATATACATTCTCAGCGATTAGTAAGTCGCTTCCACCTCCGTTATCCTCATAAGCCGGGCCATAGACCGTGCTTGGGAGGGGGAAGTACTATTAAAGTGGCAGTGCATGGTCTAGGGCCCTCCCCAACCACCACCTTTTGCTCTCGGCGGACTGACGTGTCCTTGGCTAGAATTTTACAGTGCTACTATAAGCGCAAGGCACCAGGTTTCCCTTCTGCAAAAATCCATTCACAAGCAAGGCTGGCGCAGTGGTGGTTATGCTGCGCAAAGTCCCGGTGCTTGTCAGTGAATAAGTGATAGTGTGCAACCCTATGCTTTATTCTTATGTTTAACACTTAGTCCAATGCTTAAGTGAATGTTTTTACTGTGTGATGAACTTTACATGGCATGCATGCATGTTTTATTCCCCTTTGTTTTTCTTGTAGTGCTTTTGTCTTGCCTGGGGTGGTGGCCATCTTGAATGTGAGCACAAGCCTATAAGAAGATGCCAGGCCATGCTCCTGTGCTCACTATTCAGGAATCTTCCTGATCACTGGTGCTGATCTCTGTTGACTGTCTCCCTGACAACGTGACATTCCTGCAGTCTCCAGCAGCTGCTTCCTGTGTCTTTGGCTGCAACTCCATTCCAAGTAATGAAGACCATCCCGGTCTTAGCAGAAAGCCGGTTCTGCCGGAAAGTATATTCCACTTTCGATTTTACAGGTGCACACGCTTGTCATTGTTGCTTTCGGCGTAGTTTAACTGTTTAAGCGGTTTAGTTCCACATTCTATTTACAGAAAGAAGAGTATGTGATTTTACAGTGTTGTTAGTTTACGAGTACTTTTACTATGCACATATGTTCTTAGGTATATTTTCCTGCGTCACTCCTCATGCATGATTTAATGCGATCATGAATATCTGAGGATATTGATTGAATGTTAGCATTACAATCCCTCTAGCATCCTTATCCCCGGTGCTATTTAACCAGGAGAAGAAGGTTTGGAGGGGATTTTAACAGTGGTTCTCTTAGGGACATTTTATTTTGAGGCAATTTGATTAAGTGTTTTCCTAAGCAGATCCCTGTGACTGCTATCTCAGCATTCACAAACAATGCATCAAGTCACCTATTAAGTATATCACTCTCCATGCACAACTGGGGTGAATTGTACATGTTATGCATTGTGTGTTTGAATGTTTTCAGTTTTTCTTTTCAGATCTCCCTCCCCACAGTCCCCTTCCTACCCTTCCCTCACCTGGCCACTCCAATACTCAGCACTGTAACAGCTTTCTGAGTTGGAGCTGCCTGGAGGTGGAAGAAGCAATCTTTGAGCAGATCCCGAGGAAGGAGTTTCAGTTGACACTAACCACTAGTAATAAGGTAACAAAAACAATAAAAGGGTCAGTCAAGGTCTCAATAAATTATTCCCTTGCTCAACCCTTGGTAGTTAGCAACAAGCAGGCAGGCGTAAATTAGGAGACAGGTATGTAAAACATTCAAAAACATCAATACATTAAATAAGTAGGAGACAACACTCAATAAAAATCCAACACCAATTTGCTTCTGTAGTTTCAGTTCTCCTCCCTCAGGAAACCCATTGTCTCTGTCACAGGCTACTTCACACCTCATTAAGACAGCTAGGCTCAGCCTGGCAGAGTCTATCCAATCAGGAAAGAGCAGCTGGAAAGCTGGCTTTTGGCTTACAGAAAAGAATGTTTAATAACTTCTTTTCTGTGATAGTTATTATACATCTAACAGTGGCAAGTTGTTTGATTAATCATAACAATAATTTTAAGTCTTTGAATTACATTTTGAGCTCCTTCTTAACAATATTTATACTTAAATTGAATATTCCAATGTTAGCCTCTGGAGCTAATTATTTACAATGGGGAAAAATTAATTTGGCAGTTTTACCACATTGTAGCTTATCCAACATCTTTTACAATATCCCTGCTTATAGTTACATCACAACCTACCCCTGCGGCACCTAGGGGAGACCTTTAGGGGTGACTTATATGTAAAAATAAGATAGAATACTATTTTGGAAGTACCTTTAATTCCAAATTTGAATTTCATATATTTTAAATTTAAAAACAGACGGCACGCAACACAGCAGTGCACACTCCAGTGCAGGAAATCTACTTGGACCTCTGAACCTCCCTGCCTTATTATGTACTAGGGACTTATAGGTAGTTTTGAATCCCCCTTGCCTTATTATATACTAGGAACTTACAGGGGTCTGTCATTGCCAATTGCAATTATACCTAGCCACCATATACCTTTACATAAGAGCACTGGCCCTGGGTCTGGTAAGCAGAGCCCAGGCCACTGTAACAGTCAGTTACCACCAGTAGCAAGCAAAAAATAGGGGTGATCAGGGCCAAAAGGATAACTTTCTCACACCACTAAATAAAGGAGAAGACAAGAAAGAGTAGGAGGAGCAGCCAGCAACCCATCATGTCACTGTTCTACCCTACAGCCACTGCCTCTGTGTGACTTGAGGAGGTGGCAACTGAGCTGGTTACAGTGCAAAGACTCACCCAGTAAGTAGTGCTGTGAGAGAAGTGCAATGAGCATTAGATGATAATATGAGCAGCACTCTGCATCCATGGAGTGAGCACCCGATGGCCGGTACTGGTAGGTACTGGTAGAGTGGTGCACTATAGCAATGGGACTTTGACCTGATTGAAGTCCCAGCCCCGTGCAGAGTGGTGGAGACACGGCTGCGCTGACATACACTTAGTAGCCCTTTGAGATAGCTGCAAGTCCCAGCTATCTGCCGTTTTCTGCTACTCTCTGTTTTTCTGCCTCTACTCTTCCTGTTTCCTGAGAGTAGCAGCAGGGAAACTCTGGGCTTAGGTACAGAGAATGACCCCCCTGTCATGTTCTTTAGGATAGTCCCATAATGTACATACCAAATACATACATTGTGTCCCATCCACACGACATAACGGTACTAAACACAGGTGACCTTTTACCTAGTAGTTTACTTCTGTCTCTTCGACAGCCAGGCTCTCAGTATCCTATCTTAATTCCTGTACCTGACGTACATAAACATGTCCCCAGGCACTGTAGATCTATTCTGTATAAGGGGCACCACTTTTTTCATCCATGGCCAACAGTCAGCTGTGCATGAGTGTTTTTGTTTAGAAAAGGATTAGCAAAGGATTAGTGAATGTTTTAATAACATATCGATTCTGGAAAAACACTGGAGTGACCACTTTAGTATAAAAGACACTCACTCCCCCTAAAAAATACAGAGGAGAATTCCTTCCAGGCCGGACTGAGACTCTGCAGGCTGATCTTTCGACAGGCAGAGACCTGACATCCCTTGTGGGGTGCCATCCTCGATGCAGAGACGGGGTCCTTCATTCAGAACCATCAGATGAGGGGTTAACACTTCCCCGGGGAATTCTTGGCTCCATTAGGTTCCATTAGGACATATCCTAGCACTTACACATACATGCTTCACCTACACATCTAGGCTAGGCACAGTTAGGTAGGCTAAGCATCTTAGGAGTACGTAAATGCTATTGCTTTATATAATATGTTTTTTTCATCTTACTAGCACTATGGTAGAACTGTAACTACTTTTTACGATATTGGTACTAGCGATTACATTTGTCTGCTCCTGTCTTTTGATTGTCGCAGCTAACATGTTCCATACTAGACTGACGCTTGACCAATAAATAATTATTGAAACCGTTCCAATCGTCATTCTATGTATTCTGAGAAAAGCAAGCACGAGTGACTGAGCGAAAGATACCGTATTGTTTCCACGATACTGGAGGAATCAGGGTTGTCATGTTCAGTGGTTGCCAGAAACTACCTACCACACTGTATACTACAGGGGGATGGTAGTGGCACTGAAGAGCTCTAGCAGGTCTAACGGCTGACTCATCCTGTGGGGGTGTCCAGAGTCTGTCTGCACACCAAGCCCTCAGTTTAGGTCATCCAAAACGCGCGGGTCCTGGGGGGGTCCTAGGAACTACACAACATTTGGGCAGGAAGCAGCCATCTTTGAGCCACTTCATTCGATAGTAGGTCTAAAAATAGCAGAAAGACTATCGTCCTTTAATGTAACAAAAGTGTGGAAGGACAGATCTGATTTCCCTCTTTCACTGTGATCCTCCACTCTGATACCAGCTACTAGAAATTGTAGTAGGACTACTATCTCTTTAGAGGTCTAAAAACTGTGGAAGGAGTTCTCCACTTAAAGAACTAAAATCTGTGGAAGGACTACTCTACTGAGGACTAAAAGAACTCAGAACGGGACAGACATATTGGAACTCACTTGAGCTTATAATTTAAAGGGTAAACAACTATGCTCCTACTAACATAGGTCTACTGCACAGGAATTTTGTATCTTCTGTAACATAAATCAACATCCGATGCTCACACCTCTTAGTGAGACAAAAGAAACTCAATATTAAAGAAGCACCACATGAGCACACAGATCACAGGGATACTCATCTATTAGCACCAAGATGGATCGAGAAAAAGCCACTCCTTTAAATCTGTCCTTAATTCCTTCAAAATAAATTGTCCACCGAATCTCTATAAAAATGCAGCAAAACAATTCAAACACAGACTTATGAAAGCCCACCCAGAAATGCTCATATCCTACTCCTACCTATGCTTAAAGAAAGAAATCATAAAATCAGACCTTATCTTCTTCATGCAATGTAAAGGGAATTGGAGAATTGGTCCACGCACTCTTACAGGTATCAAACTCCACCAAGATACCCCATTGTCTCAATTTATCTATCTCTCCCTCCCACCTATTTGATGCCAAAGTAGCATTATCAATCTACAAGAATGGCATCACACTGGTACAAGCATCTGACCCTAATCTTGAAACCTTTGACCAGTGGTTCACCAAATTAAGACCACACACAAGAACACCTATACTCAGGAGCACTCTCCAAGACTCAAAGATAAAACAACTTCCCAAAATCTGCAACACACCAGTCCAAGTCCCATATCCAACTGAAATGAACCTCACCACTCTTCAAAACTTGCAGATTACACTGCAGCTACACCCGATCAGCAACACAACAGACCAAGACCCAAAACCAAATTACATTGACCATACCCACTACTCCATCCCTATACATATGACTGATTCACAACAATGACAGGAGCTATTCAGGATCCCAGTCAAACTCCAGGCTCACACAGTCCATTCATTACTTCCTGCCAACTCCCCCCCCCCCCCACAAGATTATACCATCCAATGATGAGGAGCAGAGATTTGACACAATCTCACTAGATGAGGCAGATATAACCAAAAGGAGCCTAAAACAACATCCCTCTGGGACAAGGACATTCAATAACTCCCAAAACATCAAAAAGTCCACCAGTCATACACCTAGCTCGGATTGTCTGAAGACGCTAAGGAGTAAACACATCACAAATCAAACACCCGGAAATATTCCCTACAATGGCCTCAACCAGCCATTAAATGGACGAGTAAGACACCTGCAATACTTCAAAGTCCAATTTCACACCCCAACGATCACACACCCAGATCAATCCAATCTTAGAGAACAACAGACAGACACACCATGAGGAGTGGCATATTCCGTAGACACAATCTGACTCTATACTGTCACACCCAGCTAAACAGGCTTGAACACTAAATTAAAAAAAATTATTGGGATTTAAAAATCGTGAATACGAATATTAAGATGTTCCCACTAGTCTTCCAAGAGATGAAGCATTACATGCAAGATGCATTAACTCCAAAGGTTAACAAACTATCCCACTCAAACAAAAATTCTGTCACTTACACATGGCCATCCATACCTGTACCTTATGATGCAATTTAGCCCAAGCGAGCACATAGTTATCTATCCATGAAAGACATTGAAGCCTTACTTCTATACTGCAAGGATACCTCGCTACCAACCTAACCGCTGATCTATACCATTCCGACTGTTGACTTCAAGAAATGGTAACGGCCATAGGGCAAAAGAGAGAATGCAAACCATGAGAACCTAATTAGGACCTCACTTTCACCAAACCTTAATCCCACAGGCCTCTCAAAACCAACTCCCAAAATGAATGTTACTCAAAAGCAGATCGGCGATCAAACATGCCGCAGACATCACCGAAACCATTCTCCATCATGAAATGGACATTCTATTCCTGAAAGAAACATGGCTAAATCAATGGTCCACACCTCTGCTTGACATTCTTGTTACTCCAAACTACACTATTTGCGTCTTGACTGACCGCAATGACAGGGAGGAGGGATCGCAATAATTCATGACTATTCACTACTAGTCAAGCACTTCCCAGTAGACTGTCTCACATCTAGCGGTGGGCGACAAATTCTGCTCCGCCGGCGGAGTTCACAGAGATTTGCCCACTCCTAATTACGCTTGAAATGCGATTTCCAGCAAAACATCCGTTCACCTCTACTCACATCCTGTGAATACATGGGTGCAGAAATTTCCACAGCAAACAGATCACTAGCTGAAGTAAACCTCATTTTCCACCCTCCAGAAGACAACAAGCTGTTCATTGAACATTTAATGAAAACAATTACAATACACTTCATGCTACACCCAAATGCCATCTTTCTTGGAGATTTCAACCTACACTGGAATGACGAGGATGGTTGGAAGGTCTCTACTCTAAAACAATTCCTCTCAGATCAAAACCTGACCCAATCCTGCACAAACCCAACACATAACAAAGGATCAACGCTCAACCTAATTGTATCCAGAGAAGAAGCACTGACAATTGACTCAGTCACACCAAATGATTGGTTTGATCATCACTCAGTAATATTTCACCGAAATGAGCACACACAGAGAACTAAAGGGCAAGAAACCAAACATAAATGTTGGGTTAGAGACACCAATAAAATGAACAGGGTGGAACTGACCTCGCTCTGCCTGAGAAGCCTCACTCCGCCAACAGAAACCCAGAATGTTCTTGAATTAACTGAGCACTACAACAAACGGTGTCAAACATAATGGAGATAGAAGCCCTCCTGAGTCTCAAAAGACATAAAATTAAACCCTCCCACCCTTGGTACAATCAAACCCTAAATGATAAAAGGAGGAGTCTTAGACATGTGGAGCATAGGTGGCAATATGAACCCTCAACATTTCATCTAATCAAACTGAGTGAACGATGGAACAGCTAAAAAACAAACATTTGGAACGCGAAACCATCATACTTCAGATCCCAACCATGACATTACAAGGAACCATCCATGGAGACTTTTCAAAATTGTTAATCTACAAACAGGGGCAAACAAGGTAACCAGGATTAGCAATAACTCAGTGGAAAAATGTGAGGCTTTCTCTTCCTTTCTCAACAAAAAAATCTTTTAAAAAATCAATTGTGATCGACAAAGAAAAGTTAGAGCTGCTATAGGCAACGATCGCCATTCTGACAGTGAGTCTCCATCCCCAGACAAGGACCATACTACAAACAACTCATCCAACACTAAAAATCAAGCAATCTGGAGAGAGTTAAAAACAGTAAGGGCCTGATTTAGACCTCAGTGGACGGGTTACTCTCTACAATGGTAACGGATATCCCGTCCGCCAAAATATAAATCCCATAGGATACAATGAGATTTATATTTCAGCGAAAGGGATATCCGTCACCGTTGTGACAGAGTAACCCGTCCGCCGAGATCTAAATTAGGCCCTAAATGAGGATGAGGTCCACATAACGTTATTATCCATGAAACCAACTACACATTTCAATGACCCTATCCCATTTATGATACTAAAGGAACTCAGTCACCTTTACTCACCCATACTGACAACGATGTAAATTCATTACTAAAGCAAGGCATTTTTCGGACTGCCTAAAGATTGGGAAGTGACACATCTCTTGAAAAAAGCTGGTGCACACCCTACAATCCCGAACAACTTTGGTCCGGTGTCAAACATTCCCTTTCTGGTCAAATTGTAGGGAAAATGTGTACAGAACCAAGTGTGTTAGCATATTGATCAGTTCAACCTACTCAACAAATTTCATTCAGTATTCAGACGAGGGCACACCACATAAACAGTCATCATACACACCATGGATGACGACCTTAAAATGTTAGACCACAATGATTTCTGCCTACTCGTCCTCCGAGTCCTCTCATCAGCGTTTGACACAGTCAATCACAGCAGCCTACTAGAATTGTTAGAAAACAGAATGGGGCTGTCAGGGAATGTGCTCTCCTGGTTCGACTCCTTCTTGCAAAACCGCTCACAACGAATCAATTAGGCCGCTCACTTTCAAATGCTTCACCAGTGAGATGCGGAGTTCCACAACGGTTGACCATTTCCCCCATGCTATATAACCTCTATATGGAGACATTAATGGAAATCCTCAAGCAATTAAACCTTGCATACCACATGTACCCAAATGATACACAATTATACATAAAGATGTCCTCTGTAGAGGAAGTCATCCAACTAAATAATACTCAAGTTAAAACACAAACTTGTCTATATCAAAACAATCTCAAGCTGAACTCTGAAAAGAGAATTCCTACTCATCCCCCCTCATAACAACTCCCCACACATTCAAGATTGGCTTAATCACCTAGACAACCTTTACTGCAAACTTACCGTTATAGAATCCACTGAATCCCTTGGAATAACACTCAATAAGAATCTGAACATGCAAGCACAAAACAGTGCAGCCAAACACAATGCGTCATTTCACCTCAAACTACTGAATAAGGTGAAACCATTCCTGCCACCACCAGATTGCCAACTAGCAGTACAATCACTAGTGGTCTCCAGACTAGAATATGGCTGTGCAACCCTTTTAGGTCTTCCAAAGTCAAGAACGGCTCCACTCAAAATGGCCCTTAATGCAGCAGCAAAACTGGTAACAGGCTCAAGAAGCTTTGACCACATTACCCTCTCACCTAAGTCTCTTAACAAGCTCCCTCTCGAAGCCAGAATTCAATTGAAAAATGCTTGCCTCATTCACAAAGCCTTGCACTACAATGAAGTCAGGTCACTGGCAGAAAAGATTAGAATCTCAGGGGGAAGCCGCTCCCTCAGAAGTGCAAACTCTATCAGGCTTGAACCTTCCAGATTCAGAAAACAAAAAACCTACACATGCTCCTTTTTCAGAATCGGCTCCTAGGTTATGGAATTCCCTACCACCTGACATTCGGTCAAACCCAGCGACCCACTTTTTCAAAAAAGAGGTGGAAAGGATCTTATTAAACAGATTTCTCACACACAGCCTTGGTTAACCTGTCTGTATGGGCGCCGCAACAACACTAATACTAATACGGGGAAGAAGGTCATCCATCCCAGTAAAACTACACATAAACACTGTTCCCCTGGGGTAACTAGAACTGAACTGAATCAGGCTCCAGAAAGTCATCTTGGAGAATTATCCCAGTGCTTCATAACTGAATGGTGGGTGTATAATAATAGCTTTGATACAACATACCATATCTTTATCAAGTTTTAAGTTTTATATTCTAGGTTTTATGTTAGGTGTTCTTTTCTCAGGTCTTTGATTCTATTTCCAATTGTGTGTACAGCGCCCTTTGGTCATGTTCCTGTTTATAAAACACTTTAAATAAATAAACAAAATAAAAATTAACTGGTCGCCTTTCAGTTACTTATAGCTGTATTTGGATGTGGAACTGCTACTAATGAAGTGAAACCTTTGCCCAAACAGTGCTAACATGTGTAAAAATGATCGAAATAATGAAGTGACAATATGTGCCACAATAAGCCGCTTAATTTGTGTTTTCTCGCCACATAATTTGTCAACATTAATGCATAATTTAGGCCTCACTTGCTTGCTTTTAGTGGCCCATTCTGTACCCCGGCAAGAATGTCACATAGTTCACTTTACAAAATTCTCTCACTTTGAAGTCAAAGAGAGAAAAGTAAATACCATATAAAAAGAATAAACAATTTGTTGAAAGACATAGCCTGACAGTTACCCTGTCTTGGTACACGGAGCAAATGTAATAAGATAAAAACAAAATTTAAAGGCAGTTTTACATCTCTATCATCTTCTGAACTCCCACCCCCTCGGTCATTTGAGCGGGTGGGAGAATTATATGGGCTGACCTAGGGCTCAAATGCCCCCCCCCCACGTGGCTAGGCCCCGGCTGTTTAGAGTAACTTCATACATAGTACCTAATAGTTCATTTATTCAAAATATAGTGTAATAACTTCCATAACATTAAATAAAACAACCCATGTAAGATACATAGTACATTAAATTCACAGCACTGTTATAACAAATATTGGCTACCTTGAGAATACGTTACTCATAAACATGGCCACTCATCTAGCACCATTAATGAACTTCAAAGCACAGACTTGTCAGCGCCTAACCCCGGAAGACAGTGCAGTTAATAAAAGGACAAACCGCATTCAAGCCAAATCTAGGAGTAGAAAAAATGCACGTTTCTGACACACCTCAATCATGACATGCCAATCAAGACATCAAACTAGAAGGTAACTGTTATTTACAATTCACACATCTCCAGACAATGAATGCCTTGATAACAGTGAGCAGGTGCATCAAGCACACCTTGTGGCAAATGGATCAGTAAACACATTAAAACACTTAAAGGTTGTTAGACCGGGCATCCTTTGCGTGGTTTCCCCCTAACTGTTTGCCTTCAGACCTCTCGTTTTTGTTGATTTTACTTTTGCTGGACTCGGCTAATCCGTGCTAAAGTGCTTGTGCTCGCTACTTATAACATGGTAACATTGGCTTATACCCCATCAACATATTCAATTTTCAGATAAGTCCATAGTAAAGGGCACTACATGTGCACAGAGCCTGTAAATGAAATGCTACTAGTGAGCCTGCAGCACTGATTGTACGGATTGTGGTTGCTGCTTCACCAGGGCTCACACCCCCGTCAACCAGTAACCCATTTTCTAAAAAAGGGATATATTTTTTTAATTAATCATCTAACCCTGTGGATTGTGTGGCATGCAGGAGAGGGGGCATTATTGCAATAACCCTGGAGTTTGCTCCATCATCAGTGCTATTATACGTGCCATGGAAGTGGCAGCACTAGCAACAGGTTGAATTGTTTGTTTTATTTCCCCCTGTATGATCTCATAGGCTAAGTGCACTTCACATCCAGCAGCTACGGCGATCTTTAGAGAACGCAGCATTGCAGGTCCAGTATAGGAGTTTGTTCTATCAACAACGCTACCTTTAGTGCCATAATACAGATGTGGAGCGAGATTTACTAAGGGCTTTCGTTGCCCTTGAATGACTCAACTAATCACAAGGCCACACAAGCCCTTTAGTGGGATTTACTAAGCCAAACAAAGCCATCTTGCATGGCACTTCGTGGTTTAGTTTATCCACAGTAATGCAAGGCAGCGCATATCACTGCCTTTCATTACTTGCGGCATGGAGGTGTTCCATGGGAGGAGTATGGGCGTTCCCACATATCCACCCATGGATTTTGGCGCATTCCCAGATTTACAAGGGGTTGCAAACCTTGGAATGCGTCAAATGGCATGGCTCCCAGACTCAGGCGTTACGAAAAGAAATATCTTTATTTCTCCTCGTTACTTCCTTATTCAATGTGTGATATATTCTGCATCACACAAAGAAAAAGGAAAATACATGTAAGGATTGTTTTTGTGCAGGAAGGAGCACCTTCGTGCACAAAAACAGCCCTTCCTGTAGCACGGGTACCCTTGCACCATGGTGAAAGGTTGCCTGCATTGGCGCTAGGTACACACAGTGCGCCAGCGCAAGCAGGCAGCAGAAATGTGCCATGTATTTGTAAATATGGTGCATTTCTGAAGTCTCCCTTTCACGCACCGCAGTGCAGCAAGTTGCCTTGCTGCACTGCTGTTAATGAAATGTTAGTAAATATGCCCCTGGTGTGTCAGGTGTGTGATAGTGACATGCTCATCACTGTTGTTCAATGTGGCTGGCTACCAGTGGTCAGTTAGCAGTAGAGGCTACCAGATTTAGGCTTACACAACAAAGTACCACCAAGCCATGATCTGTCAGACGCTTTATCTGTAGTTAAAGTCAGGGCAACTAACCTTGACAATATATTGTTATTTTTTGTTGAAGAACTGTCCAAGGAGCCACCAACCCCTCACTTTAAAGTTTGTTTTACAGATGGATGCTCTTGGCCCCAACCCACCCACTTCTGCTACTGATCAGACATTGCAAAGAGATCATAGAGGCTGCATTACCCACAGAAGCAAACTCTTTATTCAGAGTACATTGACATTTAAGTGACTAAGGCCACATGTACAAAGCTCTTTTTTGAGGTCGCAAATTACCCAAATTGCAGAATCTGGGTATTTGTGACCAAAAATTGCTTATTTTGAGGTACAAACACCAAGCTGCAATTGCATCAGAATCGCAATTTGAGTTTTATTTGGAAAGGGAGTGTTTAGGACATCCTACCCAAATACCGAATCTTAGTGGTATGTATTAATGTTTTGCGACTGAATTACGGTCGCAGAACATTACATTTTTACCAACTTCTGAAATGTAGTCGTAACAATTCACAAATTGGAAGGGGTCCCATGGAACAGCTTACTCCTTGAGAATGTTAAAAAATATATTTTTTAGGAGCGGGCTGTGCTCTCAGGGACCACTGCCTACGGTTAAAAAATGAAACTTATACATTTTGTTTTCTTCTTTTAAAACGCATTCTGGATGTGTTTCTAAGAAAAAAATAATTGCTTTATTTAAAAGCAATCAGAGACATGGTGGTCTGCTGACCCCTGCAGGCCACCGTCCCCGGCATGGTTATCATTCCTAACGGGGCGCAAACACCGACCAATGGGGTACGTGCATCAAGAAATGCTTTTGCGAGTCCTTAATTGCGATTATTAAGGAATCGCAATTAGGGACTCCCAAAAGCCTATGCATGTCAAAATCGCTATTAAAGTAGCGATTTCTAAACATTCCTTAATTGCGACTCGCAAATTGCGAGTCGCAATTAAGGTATGGCTTCCCATTCATTCCTATGGGCCTACAGGCCCATAGAATTGGGGAAATTGCATGCGCAATTTGCGAGTACCAATAGGTACTCGCAAATTGCGCATGCAATTCCAAGGGTGCAAAGGTGTCAAAATGACACCCTGTTGCACCCTTGGAATTGTGATGTGCACCCATGTTGCGCACACACATGCCCCTAGGGGATGTGTGTGTGTAACCCGAAAGTGCATTTTTCAAGGTTTTTGCAAAATACCGACCAGAGCAATTTCTCTTTATTTTGCAGCCCCAAATAGCGAATTCGCTATTTCTAAGTGCCTCTTGCATTGCATTTAAGAAATCGCAATAAATTGTGATTTCTTAAATTGCGAGTGCCTAACACTTTAATGCATCGCAAAAGGCCTTTTTGTGGGCGCAAACGGCCGATTTTTGCGAATCGCACCGTTTGCGCTCGCAAAAACCGTTGATGCATGTGCCTGTATATCATTAATATTAATAAGGGTAGGTCGATTTGTGACCCACTGGGAATCACAATTTATAAATTTAAAATTTAGTACTTTAAGAATAGCGATTAGCAGATAGCTATTCTGTCAAAGTTGCTAAAGTGGAAACTGTATTCTTAATATTTATATATCTGGCCCCAATTCTTTAGCTAAAGTTTTTTGCACTGCTCACTTTTATTTGCAGTCCTGTTGTGCCGATATGTCCACCTTGATTGACGGTGGAACTACTGTAGTGTGTTAACTGGAGAGCATAGACGGTCAGAACTCAACTTTTTGTGTTGTTTTGAAAAGATGGTGGCACAGAAGGTGACATTCCGAAGTAAAGATAGCTAAGATACTATTGTGCTGCATGAAACTGAGGACCAACTTATTTGTCCTGCAAAAAAGTGGTCATGAACTTTTGTTAATATGGGTGATATACAAAAGAGCAATTACGTCTGCAACTTTAAATGCTAAGAAAGTTGTAGCTCCTAACATTTGTATTAGATCATTGTTGGCCCAGGATAACCTCAACATATTGTCTGATATGTCAATTAGTGTGAAAGGTAAAAGAAAATCTCTAAAAATATAAAAGGTACAGTAAGAGAAAGCAGACAGCAGCATGATTGCAAATATGTCAAAAGGAAAGTGTATGCATTACGGGGCTCAGAAAAATACAAAGAGCGGAATCGTAAACTGGCAGTTGTTTAGAGCTAATTTATATATATACAAATTTTGGTCTTATGGTTGATAAAGGCCGAAACAGGAAACATCACGACTGTAGATATAGAAATGAAAGTCCTTATTCAGAAACATTCGGACTCTCAATGTAGCCTTTTAAGCTGGTAGGCTTACATTGCCAAATAAGGTGCTCTTTTGACAATTTGATAGTCTCAATTTGGTAGCCTGGAGCTGCCTCGAATTTAGAAAAAGTTGAAATTCACCTTTAGAAGGAGGCTCAAGGCATCCGCTGATTAATTCCAATGTAAACACTAAGGCTTGAGCTGTAATTATTAAATGCAAAGGCATGGTATGAATCCTACTAAGGTGAATCAATCTTAAAAATGGTGAACAAGGATCACTATTGAATCACTTTGCTAAATAGACCTCGAAATCCAGTAGTCAAGGGGACTTTACTATAGAAGTATATTTTGCTCTGGATTGTTTTAAATGCATTCATTTTACAGCTAGCTTTTGAGGGATATAACCTATTGAATTTAGTGGATCTGTTTGATGTCTCCATGCCCCACAACTCTCCCTATTGATACTAACAAACCCAAGACAGAACAATCTATACTGCACTACCTAGAAACAGATCACTTCGAAATGAAACTCTGTTGTGGAAAAAAGTTTCCTGACTGGATGTTAGGCCTGTCACTCTTCCCCCAAACATTTTGCCTTCATCCCTCCTATTTTTGATGAATTCGTGGTTGGCCTTAGAACTCTGCATTTTACTACTGCTAACCAGTGCTCAAGTGCTTGTGCTCTCTCTTTTAGAAACGGAAAAATAGTCTTACAACTAATTAGCATATTTAATTTACTTATACGTCCCTTGTAGATTGATATACCTTATCCCAAGGACTGCGAATTAAATGCTAATAGTGGGCCCTGCTGTACTTATTATACCACCCACTTAGGTTACTCCATTAAACATGTCCTTGGCCTGCTGTTGCTTCCTAAATGGAGTTTTAAATTGCCAGTTCAACTAGGCAATACAACCCCTTGCCAAGTCTTAAACTCCACTTTTATTGCATATACTTCACACCTAAAGTAGGCCCTAGGTAGCCCATAGGGCAGGGTGCATTGTAATTAAAATGGTGGACGTGTATTCCTTTGTTTACTATGTCCTGGTAGTAAAAACTCTGAAATTCATTCTTCACTATTGTGAGACCTACCTCTCCCATAGGATAACATTAGGTTAACCTACTACATTTAATAAGTGCTAACTTTTGATTGGGAACAAGTGAGCATTTCATGTTTGGTGTCTGAGAAATTCTAATTTAAAATCCTCTTTAATGGTAAAGTTGGATTTTAAGTTACAATTTTGAAAGTGCTACTTTTAGGTTTCTACTAAATTGGAGCAGGGTTGGGGCTGTCCTGATGAATGTAAAAATGTTTTTCCACATCCTGGGTACATAGATGGAAAATGCATGCTGTGTAGTTTTTTTCTCTTTTTTTTTTTTTACACTTCTTAATCTGGTCATGATGGCATTGTAAATGATGTAGCTGGCTTTGAAGATGGCACTGGCCAGCAAGCAGAGCCAACAGAATTCCATCAAGAGGGGCATGATGTGATCATATTTCTTCATGCCCTGCATAAGCTGTGCTGCAGCGTGCAGGATGCCCACAAGGGGTGCTAGTGTGGAGTCTTTCTAGGAATGGGATAAGGCATTACCACAATCTAGATGCATGAGTATAGCAGTTTTGAAGTCGGTTTCTGGAAGAAAAAATATACAAGCACACACACACATGCACACCTAACTCAAAGTGGCCAAATATTACAAACCAGCACTTTACACATTTTACAACTCAATAAAATAAAATGCATCTTGCAAATATATTATTTTAAGAAAGGTATAAGTTTGTTGTTTTTTTGTGGATGAATGATTCATACGTGCGTGTGTGCCCATATGTATTAGGTGGGAATAGTGTCCCTTGCGGAGGATAATAGACAAACTAGATTGATGTCATGCATTAAATAACACATCATGTTCATTGATTTGTTAACAACTAATGACCTATATGTTAGCAATGTTACTTTCATTCCATATGATCTGCAGAGGTGCAACTTATTCAGCTATGTCTCCCTCTATCACAAAGGAGGACAGGGCGCAAAATTTAAAGTGAACGCTGTTATTGATTTTCTAACAGGCTTGCAGGTCATTGATTTGTTTGTAACCTAGATCGTCTACTAGTAACATACCACCTTGACATGAATGTTTTTCTGGCTTAAAGTAAACATGGCATTTATACATAACACATTTAGTGCAGGAAAATGGCCATGCACATGTCTGATTCTTGCATCTTATTATCGAGGAACGAGAATTTCTACTGAGGCGTTGTTTGTGTATATAGATGCCTGGCCAAAATATATCTAAGATTGCAGGGTGTATGGACGACGTGGAAATATCACACATTTATTTTCCATATAATTAAATAATAAGAACAAAAAACTTTGCATATCTTTTGCATGTTGCTTTATCATTGTTTAAACTACACGTGTTAGGAAGTATCATTAGGCCGATGTTGCACACCATACACTTCCAGTGATAGCTGCAGATTTATATGTGTCAAACAGTCGTGATCAGAACACTTCTCTAATACTCACACAAAAATGATCTGATAACGTATAATCAGCTGATTATCAAACAACACAGGCTGTTAAAAACTAAAATTAAAGATTACCGAAGATGCAGCAGATCAACAGGGGCAAAAGGACCATCATCTGGAACCATGAATTAAATATGTCTCCTGATCTCTTGAAACGATTTTTCATGTGTGAGCCCTCCACCTTATTAACCTACTTTGCAATGGATCAACAGTGGTGGCTCAGGCTTACAGGCTCTGAAATACTTTATTACCATTTGGAAGATCACTTCAAGTTTCTGTCAATCGTTTCCCACATATGTATTTTGTCAGGATATGCTGGTCAAATAAGTTGTGGGAGAACTGTGGGGGTGTGACAATTATTGCATAACTTATAATCTCGATCCTGCACAATCTGTTGTTTGTGCAGGGATGAGAATTTACCTCGTTTATAATCAGCCCATTCTGGTTACATTTTCGTTGTTGGCTGGGAAATAGATCCAATGTAGTAGTTTCTTATACCAGTCTCTTTTCCAGGTGATCCGCCAACCTCTCCGTTCTATTTGCAACCACCCTTGGACATGATTTAAGTTAGAGTTCTCACAATGGAAAATCTACTGGAAAATGGGTTGCAGTGCCTAACACACCCTAAAAATCTTGCTTGGAAACCACTGTACTAATTACAAATCAGCAAAAGAGTGAGACAAATGTTGGCAAAGAAGACAAGTAGAAACATTCTTATGAGTCCCATAAGTTGAACCATATATTTTGACAGGCCTGCAAAAAATGTGAAGGAGCCGAAAAACTATATCCAGGGTACAGGTGATTTGAACCAGCTCAAAAATATCATAGGAAAGTGAAAAGAGACTCTTGAAACAAAGATCTTGACATCATGCGGACTTAAAAGCTAATTTGCAACAAAGGTCTTCTTTATGAGGAATACATGGAAGATGTAAAAGAATAACCACCGGGTAATTTTTCCATCCTGCAAAAATTGCTAAAAGGTTCCTTGAAAGATTACAAATGTGGTAGTCGGATTGACATCTCACCGATAGCAACTGCCCAGTGTGTGTCCAAAGAAAGTAGGAAAATTACATAGAGTATCATTTAGCATTGCAATAAGATCAGGATTGAAAGCTAGTCAAAAGGAACTACTGATATTGCTCTGTAGAAAGCATTTTCATCACAGTACCTTTTCATCAAACAACTTTATTTTGGTTCTAAGTACCATAAAAGTACACAATAATGAACATCTTTGTGATAAATAAAATAAACAGTAAATAATTAATACACAGGTTGTTGCAATGCACACACAGTTCATAAAAAAGCTTTGTGCAATAAAGCACAAGGTACACCACCACAATAAAACAATTCCTAATGGAAGAATACACGCTGCATTGGAACATATAATTAAAAACTATTGAAAACAGTTTTTTTTTTAAACAATTATTCTGCTAAACTGGCAATGTTTAAATATGTTACCCCTTTTTACAGGTACTCCCAGTCAAGATATAAATGACAAATGTTGTTAGTGATGGCCCATTACAAAGTGGCTCACTGCAGCTCATCTTTTTTTTAACACGCAAAGCATGATGCTTCTCTTGGCCAGAGACTGCCCCCCTGATATCACTTAAGGCCCCCCACGGGGGCTAGCCCTGCAGTTTCAAGACCTCTGATTTAAAACATATAGCCTATATTAACTATAGAGCACATAAGAGTACCACCCTATTTAAACAAATTCCTAAAATGCAAAAACCTCAGAGAGAGCCTGTAAATAAGCTCTACAGGGGTGATGTCTAGGAGTATGCACTGGTTCGTGGATACTCAGACATTGTAGAATATATAGTGCACATTGCATACAATCAAGATACTTTAAAATCAATGAAACCTTAAACATTTAAAATATCTGAGACCATACTTAGGGTAAGGTGTTTCACCCAACATTCAATCTAATGCACTGGATTGAACATGAAGCGAGAAATGAAAGCTATGCCTGCAATATTGCACAAGCGGTCTACTTTACAATTTCTCAAAGCTAGCTATCGAGTGTCAAGCTGCAGGTCCCAGAAAGACCCAGACACAGAAAACGATCATACAAACCTTTTCTACAAGCCCTAGATTGAAAACAGGTATCTAGAGATGGCAAAAACAATACGTTGGTGTGTGTTGTTTTTCAGAATTCTAACTGCCTCATAGCAGTGTGATGTTCCTAGGTTTCTAAAAAGTTGGACAAGTGATTTGGACCCAGTTTTCTTATAGACTGGGGAAATAAATAAGGCATGGGCCTCGGTTTCCTCAGCTATGCCTCAAGATGGGCTTTTCTGCGATGGGTCATAGCCCCCACCTCTCCAGTAGTTAGTAATTGTGTGTGGGGAAGTGATACATGCCTAAACTGGATATAACGCTTTCTTTATAAGGCCGGTTGGACATCGTCCAGAAAATCCTCCAGTCTGTAGATATCTTTGATCCCTATAAATCTTGTTGTCAAAGAACCCAAGGAAGAGCTCATCAAGAGAGAAGATAACTTGAACCCCTTGTAACATTTCACAAGTTCCTCTTTAGGCGTCATCGGGCAGGCCTCAGCAGGATCATCCCACAGGCTCACTATGCCAATGCTTTTTAAAGTTTCCCAATGTGATGGAGCCGTGGCAACCTTCCCGCTCCATGTAGCCCTAGAGTCTCCTCCAGGGCCAATCTGTAAGAGGTCATCTCGGGAGTGGCCCAAATTCTTCTCCAGAAGAGAAAGGGTCTAAGTCAGATTCCCTTTGAAATAGGTCAAACACCTAGATCTAATATGTGGGGGACGAGAGGAGTACTGGGGGGGACACTTGGCAATTGCCTAATGAAGCTATTCTCTATCTGCACAATGTCTTTTGCAGGTTTATGTCCCCAAAGCTCGGCCCCATACATAGCAGCACATAGGGCTTGTGATTTGTAGATCTCAATAGTGGGGCTAATGGGTTTTTAAAAAGACCCCTCATACACCCTGGCAAGCCCACCTGTACATTGTTCCAATTTAAGCCTTTGCTTGGCAATGTGAAACAACCCTAAATAGTCAAAGGTAGATACCCTGTAAGGGAATTCTATTCAAACTAGGGTTTGGGCGTGTGTAATAAGTTTGATTACAGACCATAAATGTAGTCTTAGTGACATTAATTTCTAGTCCCCTTAGCTTGCAGAAGGCCTTAAAATTATCCAGTATCCTTTGGATACCCATTGGAGTTTTTTGAAAGGAGAAGGGTATCATCGGCAAACACCAACATGGGTACTTTGATAGAGGCAAGCCTAGATGTATCATTGTTAGTAATGGTTTTCAATGAAATCATAAGGCCATTAATATACAAACAAAACAATGTTGGGCCAACGCGCATCCTTCTCGGACTCCCCTGCTGACAAAGGGTTTGGAGAGTCCCCCAATTTGTTACAATGGACCCGTACAAAATTCTTCTTATGAAGTCTCCTGATTACATGGCACAAGTAGGAGGGAAACCTCATATTGGCCAATACTGACCAAAGTAAATCCCTCTGGACTAAGTCAAAAGCTAATTAAGTCTACAAATATCAAATAGAGGGTGCCACCCTAAAAAATAACAGTTTTCCAATATAGACATTGTTGCCTGAAAACGTGATCTATCGTAGATGTACATTGTCTAAAACTTGCTTGCAGAGGGCTAAGGACCTTATGTTCCTCCATCCATCCTGGAGTCTTTCTAACTTTACTCTGGAAAATACCTTTGCAGTGTATCTATCAGGCCAGATTTATCGCTAGGTAGCCCTTGTTGCTGGAGGGAAATGGCTCTCTACTTTGCAAACCCTTATCAATAATTCCAGCCACATGTACATCCTGTCCCACCAGGACACCATGCAGGGACAGATAATGATCATTCCACAGGTCATCTTCAAAATTATGCTCTATATTAGCTCTACCCTCGCAGTTCCCATATGTGTCTATTCCCCAAAATGCCTTGGAGTCCTTAAATTTGGTGGCACGAATAAGGCAATCCAATTTTACAAGATCCCACTCTTTTTTTGCAGAGCTAATGGCATTTTATAGGCAACCCTTGCAGTGCGGATCAGATAGCTGTCCTTAGTTTTTAATGCCTCTATTAAAGCTAAATCAGCAACTCTACACTGTTTGTTAAACCAGGATATATTCTTCCTAGGGCTCCTGGACCGTGCTTCTATGTAAAATAAATCCTTTCATTTACCCGTTAGCAATGCTTGAATCTCAGCCACCCTAGCAGGGTAGCAGACTTTACAGTCGGGTGAGATGACTTCGCTCAAATCTAATAAGGGAGTTGTCCACAAACCTTGTACAGAGCGTCAATTGAGTCTGGGGACTGCTGCATTGCAGTCCATTGTGTTCTACGCCTAGATGAAGTCAGTCTCAGTCTGCCGTCCAGCTGATCGATACATGTTGCCGTTGCACTTCTAGTGGGTATAGCTAAGTCAAGGGACAAGGCGTGGTGATCGCTATCATATCTGGGCAATATTTCCAAGTCTAAGACTAGTGGCCATGACCTTACGTCTACAAGGATGTAATCAATTAAAGATGAACACCCCAGCCTATTAAATGTGTGGGATCGCTGGCTGACTTAGTGCGCCCATTGCAAGACTGTATAGAATGGCTCAAGGTAAGGGCATTAATTTGTAGGGCCAGGGGGGACCATTTCTTAATGGGAGGTATTGAAAATGCTGGGATGCCCACAACCTATCCTCATCGCACAAGGTATCATCCTGATTGGAGTCAAGAGGCTCAAAGTGGCAGATGAAGTCGCCCCCCACCACCTTGAAGGTGCTCTCCGGTAGTGTAAACAAAAATGTGGATAATTGCTCCATGATAAGAGATTCCTGACCGATGCCTATAGGTCTACAGTAGACATTGACCAAATTCTCATCAACTTTAGGAGCGAAGGTTAGTAAAACGCACAGAATATCATCAAAAAGAGTCTTCTCCATCTTAACCACACAACCCAGTTGAGTAACTACCCATGTGGACTACCCCCCTGATGGTCTACCCCTTCCCCATGCAATTGTCGTCTTTGCAAAGGTTGCGTAGCCTGGGCGCCTGGCACCCTTTGTTAACCCAGTGTTATTGCACTATCATTCAGAGCATTACTCTGCTTGTAAGGGCTCCTGGCTTGGCCCCCTTGTCTTGAAAACAGTTGTACTACATGAGGGCTCACCAGGACCTTGTTCGCACCCCTCCCTGATATTAACCTTGGCTGCAGAAGGATCTTCTAAAACAAGGGACTCTTGGCAAGGAGTGTAGAGATCTGAGGGGGCCAGGGACACACCCCTCCATGCCCTTGCCAGCTACTGGACCTAAGCGAGTTGTCAAACATACTTCACTCTACTGATCAACACCCAAGGTAGAAGGCCTGGCTATGCAGGGTGGGCTCTGGCTTAGAGAGGTAGCAGAATCAGTGGAGTTTCTATATTCATGTATTCACCCTCCCATACAATCACCCTAACATTGTCCAGGAGCATTGCTAGCCCTATTCACCGACTGTCAGTCTACCCCATCCAGCACATCAAGGGCCAAATGTGCAACCATTCTGTTTTGCGGCTCGCAAATTGTGATTTTTTTTGTGGCTCGCCATTTGCAACTCGCAAAACGGAATGTACTAATGTGTCTTAGACACATTTAGCGATTCCCAATGGGGTCGCACATGACCTGCCTCATCAATATTCCTGAGGCAGGTCGCAATTTGCGACCTATTGGGAATGGGTTGCAATCACAGAGATGGTGGCCTGCTGGGGAAAGCAGACCACCATGTCTGTGTTTGCTTTTTAAAGAAAGCAATGTTTTTTTTGGTTTTTTTTAAATGCAGCCCATTTTCCTTAAAGGAAAACGGGATGCCTTTAAAAGAAAAACATGAAAAGCTTTCTTTTAATTTTTTTTAAGGACAGGCAGTGGTCCATGGGACCACTGCCTGCTCTCGAAAATATTTTCGCTGCCAAACACAAAGGGGGAGTGGTCCCCTGGGGACCCTTTTCCCGTTTGCGACTGGCTTACCATCAATTTGAGATTGGTGGAAACTGTGATTGTTTGCGACCACATTTGAGGTTGCAAAACAATCTTACATCCCCCAGTGACTCGCTATTAGGAAGGGACGCCCTTGGAACCCCCTTTCGTAATAGTGAGTTGCAAACCCTATTTTGCAATTCGGTAATAGATTACTTACTCGGAAAATAGGGTTTGTACATGCTACAACTCTTTTAGCTGTGGTAAACAGCCCGACTTCCCATTTGCGACCGCTAAAAACGGTTATACATCTGGCCCCAAATCTATTGGATCCCAGCTACCATGTAAGACAAGGTACAAGGCACCTGACAATCAGAATATCCAGATTTAAAAGTTATGTTTGGAGGGTTCGGGACCCGCCAGCTGTGTTCGATTTCGAATGGAGGTCTATAAAAATGTCCAAGTGGAAAGAGTGTTATGATCGAACCTGGTTTCTGCATAGATAATTCACCTGCCAAGAGATCATGAGCCAGCTTTGGTTTCCTAAAGTTAATAATTACACAGTCACCAGTCCTATATATGGGATCTTTCCTAATCCAGCTCACCCTACGAGCCAAAAGGGGGATGTCAACCCTATCAAGGGGAAAGTTCCTATATCTCGTAAGCCAATGCAAACATTTATTGGTTAGGTCCTCATGGGATTGTCTCTGGCCGGTTTTTAGCTCTGGGACCCTTGAAAGGATCACAACATAGGGGCAGGAAGCGGGAGGTAAATTGATAATTGGGGGTTTTATTCACCAACATTGACAGACTCTATAGGGGCTCTCTCTAGCTCAATCGTGAAGTTACCCCTACCAGTGTTTGCATACATAGGGCCCCTCAATTTTGTACCATTTGGCTCCCCAGTACCTCCACAGTTGCTCACACAATTATTCCTCCCCTTCACATTCGTATTGTTAGCCCTAGATGTGGCAGCCAAGGGGGCAGAATCAGTCTGGCTGCCTCTGCCCATTATACTGCTTGACCCCCCCAGGTGTTGCACAGACGACATCCCCACACAATTGTTCCAGCATGTTCAAGTAAGCTATTAGGGGATTGAGTTCATCAAGGAGGACAGATTTGGCCTGGTCTAAAATGTCCTTTACTAAGGACGTTACCCAAAGGGACTGAGAGACCTGCCCACCATCCCTTTCACCACAAACGGGGGCTACATCATCAACCATGGAGCATGAAATTGCAAAATAATCTCTGGTGCTTCTAGAAGGCTTAGGGGTGCGGCGAGTGTTGTACTTCTTCTTCATCGACAAATATGACCCTGCACTTCCTTCCTCAGTCAAGTAACAAGCATTGTCCAGACCCTTCCGTGAGTCGTTAATTCCATGCTGATCAGGGGCCAGGAAAGTGTAATTGACAGGGTGCTCAGAGCTCATTGTGGGGCAATGCACGTCAACGCTCAAGGAGAGCCGCCTCTCCATTAATTCGATCCCAGTAGCCACCACCCCTATGGCTCTTTTTAGCATCCTAGCAATTAAAGTGGGTTTTGGGGATGGTACTGGGGACTGGGCCCTCCTTCTGCATTTCTGCTTCCCCATAGCTTGGGCCAGAGATCAGGTTTGCTCAGCGCTGGGTTTGACAGGAAAGCCCAAAAAACAGAATAGAGGCTCTATAGGGCCATCTCGGCCTCAAACACAACAAGGCCCCTCCAGAGCAAGCAATTGGCATGGTAGATTAAGCTCAGGATATGCGATCACTCACCCCAACAGCAGCTCACTCAAAACTGTGATTAAGTATGTGATTAAAAAGACGTGGCCCAGCCCAGCCTCCTCCGGCTGCTGATGGGTGCAGACAGGCCTGCTCTTGACCCAGTCTTTGCCCATGCCCGGGCTCAACCCACGTGCGCACCTTGCTGCGGGACTCCGATGGCGCTTAAGAGTGCGTCATCTTAGCTTTGCCCCGCCCACACCAAGCTGTACTCTGGGGGAAGAAGTCCCACCCCAGATGGCCGAAGAAAGTCCAAGCCCCCCTCTGCTGCTCTCACCCACGCTGCGGAACTTTGATGCCGCTTAGGAGTGCATTGCCTTGGCCTGGCCTTGCCCACAGCAAGCTGTACTGTGGGGGACGAAGTCCCACTCCAGTTGGCTGCAGGAAAGTTCAAGATCCCTGCTGCTGCTCTCACCCGCGCTGTGGGAAAAGTTCAAGGCATCCGATGCTGCTCTCACCCATGCTGTGGGACTCCAATGGTGTTTAAGAGTGCGTCGTCTTGGCCTGGCACCACCCAAAGCAAGCTGTACTGTGGCCAACGAAGTCACACCCCAGATGGCCGCAGGAATATTCAAGGCCCCTGCTGCTACTCTCACCCATGCTACGGGAATCCGATGGCACTTAAGAGCACGTTGTCTTGGCCTGGCCCTGCCCACAGCAAGCTGTACTCTGGGAGACGAAGTCCCACCCTAGATGGCTGCTGGAAAGTTCAAGGGCCCTGCTGCTGCTCTCCTTTTCTATGAGTCTCTTGTCTTATGCCAATTCTACTATTATTCTGAACTGCTATCACCACTAAGCGGTTCATATTATTTTCAGAAACTGTTACAGTCCCATTATGTCCCCTCAGCATCATGTTATATCAACCAGCTAATATTATTGTTCTGGCTATAATGCCAACTATTTCAATAAAAATAAAGATGAAATGAGATGAGAACAATTATGGTTAGAATTAGGTTAA
Source organism: Calotriton arnoldi (assembly GCA_963921515.1). Lineage (NCBI taxonomy): Eukaryota > Metazoa > Chordata > Amphibia > Caudata > Salamandridae > Calotriton > Calotriton arnoldi. The sequence goes on from CAWUFW010007882.1 coordinate 209,955, forward strand.
AATTAGTGCAATTGGCAAAATCACTGCAGATGTCATGGGGGAGTGAAAGGATACATAGACTATGAACTGTTCATTGAGATGTTCCCTTTGATCACAGCCATGCATCCCATACATAAAGGCTGTATCGGACCGGTAGGTTAGAAAATGCACTATCTTGTAGGGCTAAAACAGGAGAAGTAGTCATCACTTGCATTGCCTTGATATGTTTGCACAGTACAGAAGGAAGTGCACATTTTTTCAGTTCCACACATCTTGCACTCATAGTTACTTAAATGTTCTTTCACTTTATCATTTAAGCACATACTGGCAATGTTCCGTGTTGGACTTGGCTCTCTCTGCCGGATCACCCCCAAACATTTGGCCTTCACCCCTCCTATTTTTAGCTGAATTAATTTTGGTTGTTTTTTTAGAACTCTTGTCACTTTACCACTGCTAACATGCTTGTGCTCTCTCCTTTAAACATGGCAAAACTGGCTGAATGGTATATTTAATTTACTGATAGGTCCCTTGTAGAGTGGTATACCATATACACAGGGCCTGTAAATTACATGCTACTAGTGCACCTGCTGCTCTGATTGTGCCACCTACTTAAGAATCCCCTTAAAACATGCCCCAGGTCTGCCATTGCAGCCTGAATACAGTTTTAAACTGACTATTTGACTTGGCAATATAACCCCCGGCCAAGCCTTAAGCTCCCCTTTTATTGCACATGTGTCACCCCAAATGTAGGACCTAGGTAGCCCTTTAGGCAGGGTGCATAGTAATTAAAAGGAGGTTGGACATATACCTTTAAGTTTTACCTTTCCAGGTAGTGATGAACTCCTACATTTATTTTTCACTACTGTGATGCCTGCCTCTCCCCAGGATAACATTGAGTTGCCTTAATACATTTAATTAGTGGTAAAATGTTTGATTGGGAATAGGTAAACATTTTGTGTTGGGTGTCTGAGAAAAATGTAATTAAAAATCCTCTTTAACAGCAAAGTAGGTTTTTAAGTCACATTTTGAAAATGCCAATTTTAGAAAGTTAACATTTTCCTGCGCATTTTGGTGCCTGCAGCCTGTCCCTGAGTCACATGACTAAGTGTAGCTGGACGTTGTTTATTCCTCCCAGACTGCCAAACAATAGAGGGATTAGGTGTGCCTGAAAGGACCATCAACTGGCAGGATGGGGTGCACAGCCCTACTTGCAAATGAATACGATGTGCTCTGCCTTCACACAAAGGACTTGCCACCCCTGCATTGTTCATGCATCCAGCTTGCAGCCAGGGTATGGGAAGCAGGAAAATTCAAGCAGTTCGAAGGGAATTCTCTAGAAACGTCTCCTACTTCAAAGAAGGCACCAGGTATAAAAATAGGATCCTGCTGATGGATTCTCATAGGACTGCCTGCTGCTGTGGCTTTCTGTGTACTCCACAAGACTACTCTGCTGCATCTAGAATGACTGCTTTGCTGCTGAAGCCTGCCTTGAGCCCTCAGAGACCTGCCCTGCTGTGTGAGCCCTGTTCCACTGCTTGAACCCCGGACTACCAGAGTGACTCCAAGGGCTATCTAGCAGGCCTCCTGACATGGCACAGTTGGCAGGTGGCCTTTGTGTATTATTTCCAGACAGACACACAATTGGGGGATTGGGTGATGGCAGGACGGGCCATCCTAGCAGGATGGGTGGAAGAGCTGTGAACAGCCCCACTTGCACCTCATAGACACTGGCTCAGCTCACACACAAAGAACTTTATACTAGCCTTTTTTGACTCCAGACATCCTGGAACCAGGGCAGGGTGGCAGGAAATTCTGGACACTTCTATAGGGTGAATACTCCAGAAGTTTCTTTCACTTCAAATGTGGCATGAGGTATTAAGTTAGCATCCTCAGACCCACTCTTCAGTTCAATTCTGGACCTGTGTAGGACTCTCAGGGGACTGCCCTGCTGCTTTTGGCCTGCTGTGTAATTCAGACGACTGCCCTGCTGCACCAAGAAGCCTGCCCTGCTGCCTGAAGCCTGCCCTGTGCCCTCAGAGGACTGCCCTGTTACTAGTGGCCTGTTTCTTTGCTTGAACCCTGCACTTCTACAGTGACTCCAAGGGCTAGTTGGCTGGATTCCTGATCAGAGCCTCAGGGGCAGAAAAGGCTCCACCCACCTGTAACCTGCACCAAGCCTGAGTGAGTCCTAATGCACCAAGTGGTGACCCTCCAATCCTGGACTCTTGGTGGTTGTCCTAATATTGCCCAGATAGCCAAAAGACAAAACTAGGGACTTAAATATTTTTGGGCTAAAAACTACTGTGAGAACCAAAGGAAGACTGGGACCAACCTGCTCTTTTATCTGCCCATGGTGCATTGCCAGTAGGTCTTACTTCGTGGCAGCTCCCGCTACGTCCTTCTCTGCAGCAGCAAATCCTGTTCAGCGGTCCCCACCAACAGGGTATCTGGTGTCGTGGAACTCTCATCAGCTAAAGCCTCCAGCCTCTTCCTGCTGGAGATTTTTGACTTCCAGTAAGTGACTAAGTCCAAATAAAGAAATCTTCACTGCAACCTTGTCCAGCAGCTCCCCGACGATGACGCTCCCTCCTCAGACACCGCCTGCAGCCTAGTCTCACTTAAGATTACCTTTTCAGAACACTTTTTGCTTCATTTTCTTCTAAATCCAAATGTAAGCGCCGACTGGGCCCAATCCACTTTTTGTATCGGGACTCACGCTCCATTGCGGTCGGTCCTATTTTTCAACTTCATCCTGGTCTCATGAGACTGGATGTCCTTTGTTGGCATTTTGATCTTTTAGACACTAGTTTTTACCCTAAACTATAAACATTCATGACTCTGGCTCTACTAATTGGATTTTTGTTGTTTGGGTGCCAATTTTTTAAAATGTACTCTATTTTTCTAAATTGCTGTGGGATTTTTCTTTTGTTTTCACTTTATTGCTGTTTGTGTGCTGCATAAATGCTTTACACATTACCTCAAAGTTAGTGACTTTTGTGGATCATCCTGGCAGGAATTGTGGCTGTTGCTTGACCAGGGTTAACAACCCAGTCAGCCAACAACCCAATTTCTCACACTCCCAATCTAACTCTTAAGGCATGTTTGTTGAATCTTAAGAGAGATGATGTCTAAGTATTCCTGAAACCCATGTAGTGTCTTGACTGCCAGGTACCTTCTTGAGAGTGAGCAGTATGGCATATTTTAACATTGATTGTTGTCTATGCAATCAGTTGCTTTTTTTATTTCCCGGCTCGTTCCAGGTTCATCATAGATGGGTTAGATCATACAAGGCCTGTGGGTTTGGAACAAACTTGGCCGGAAACAGAACAGGATGTTGTAAAATTGTTTCTGCGATATGTTTCATATCTATCTTGAGCATTAATTGGCTAAGTTGGCTGCTTAGGCCTAGCCAAAGACAGAGCTGCAGAAAGTGGTTACATTTTTTTTATCTATAGCATGATTATTAATCTACGGCCACAGATAACGTTAGCCTCAGCAGCCTCTGCGGTGTGTGTGGGCCCCCGAGCTCGAGGGGACCCTCTCCGGCACTGTGCACGGGCGGCAGGCCACTGTCCTGAGAGATCCTGACTGGGTCGGGGGAGGGGGGGCTTAATATACTTTGAAGGGGGGCCTCAAGTTTCGTTACACCACTGAACAAGGATCAGTTTGCAAGGGTGAGCTTGTCAGATGTGTTGATTAGTGGTCTGTGAGCAGCACTGTCATTGTGAAAGCAGTTTTTCTTTCCAGCATTCCTAGACCATCCAATATCTGTATATAAGCATGCAAGTGTGTGCTTCATTAATTCAACATTGTGATCCATGGGCTCAGATTTAGAGAAAGATCTAGAGTTTGATGGATGGTACTTTGTTCGTCGGAGTGGCAGAGGACATTACTTCTGCCGCCCTGACGGGCTGCCTTCCACTAAATTAAGAGAACTGCTGGCCTAGCAGTAATCTTTGTACCTTGACAGGAGCCACCGCCATGGCAAGGTATAAAAGTTTAATGGATGGCGTTTTCTCGGCCTTCAACTAAACTTTAACATACTTTTTGTTTTCAAAAACAAACTCCTAAAGTGGGAGTTTGTTTAAAAAAAAAAAAACAGAAATCTAACGACCCCAATTTCCATGGAGGCTTTTTTCCTAAAGTGTGGGGGCGTTGTTTTTCCAGTCCCTCACCACAAGGTTTTGCTTGGAGGTGACGGGCAGACAAAAAGGACGCAACACCATCCACCATAAATAGTGCAGAGCGTTTTGTGCCTTTTCTCCTACAGTTCCTACTCTATCGGCCGTCAGAGAAAGCTTTCCATCAACTGAGCCACCAGAAGTTGTATTGACCTAAAGCTGATTGTCCTCCCGATCTTAAATTGGGCAAGCAGACCATCATTTGGCAGAAAGGGTACTGTCCTGTTTCAGATGGACTACTCTGCTCACCAAACTATAAATCACCCCTTTAGTAAATATACATGACATAAACAAAGGTTATTTCTATTTCAAAACATCTGTCTTTATTGGTTCTTTGTACAAGCAGGGGAGTTGAAGTTGACACACTCTTGAACAAAGGCTGCTGAACACAACAAAGACTTTCTACACAGTTAAGAAAAACACACACTAAAGAAGAGAAATGTGCTTCTGAAAATCTCTTTCCATTCGTCATCTACCTTTATGGCATTTTTCAAAAGTGAATAATAGTTTTTTATTCTTTAAGGACAAGGTTGTCCATAAAATGCATTTTTTTTAATGAAACTAACAAATACGCATTATTTCCAAGTGTTGGGATGAATTATCTGTTGCTCTATAACGAAAAACTTTTATTTGATATTTACTTTTTGATGTGTGGCTTTGAAAGACTTTGGGAACATGCATCACCTCTGACATGTAGTTTTCATGAAAATAAATATATTTATTAACCTTATGCAACCCGTCACAACGAATGACACTCATGATGCAGGCTGTTGTGAATGAGTGTATTATGTATGCATTTCGGTAGATACCTTAGGGACTGTGCTAAAGCTTCTCCCGGATATTTTCACAGGACTGTTGCCTAACTGGAAAGCGATATTCCTGCCAACATCAATTAATCATCCAGTCAATAATGGTTGTCAAAAATGACTTTATCATGGTCAACATTATTTACTGAAGGTGGTTTTAAAATGCTGCTACTTTACTAATATTTAGTGTTATTCTCATTACCATACAGTAGGCTCATGTGAATAAAGGGCTTGAAGCTAGTTGGTTGTGTATCAGATGCTGACCTGTGATAATACAATAACTTCTTTGCACGCTGCACGTCTTTGGCCAAAATAGTCGCAAAAATCGTCTGTTTTGACAACTGTTAAGTGTTCAAATTTATTTGAATGTTACTAGGAAGGAGCAGGCTCACTAAATTCACATATTTGCCATTTCACTGCAAAAATATTTCTGATGATTTTGTAGGAAATTATATATTGCCTGTGTTTTCAAACAAATGCATATTAGTGCAAAACTGATTTTAAAATGCTCACCCAATCAAAAACAAAAACGATCATGTTCAATAACAGTTGTTAAAAAATCTGAAATAATATATTACAAGATGGTATTATAAAAACAAGAAATTAATCAGCTGTCCATGTTTTTTCAGTTTAAACTGACAATTGGTTTATACCTTTCTGAGGTTTCCGGTCTTGTCTCCAAAGTAAGAACTCAAATATGATAATAATTAGGAGAATGTATAATGATACATTTTTCAGCTCTTGAGGAACCGTTCCACCGCCATCATTTTCTATATCGCTTAGAGCCAGATGAACGAACATTTCATTTTCCGAGTCTCTAATTTCGATTTTTGCGACTCGCAATTAGAGACTTGCAAAATGAAATGTACTAATGTGTCTCAGACACGTTAGCGATTCCCAAATGGGTCGCAAGGGACCTGCCTCATCAATATTCATGAGGCAGGTCGCAATTTGCGACCCATTGGGAATGGGCAATAACACAGCAATGATGGCCTGCTGGGGAGAGCAGACCACCATGTCTGTGTTTGCTTTTTAATAAAGCAACATTTTTCTTTTAAATGCAGCCCGTTTTCCTTAAAGGGAAAAGGGATGCATTTCAAAATGAAAATTGAAATTTTTCTGTTTCATCTTTTAATGGTAGGCAGTGGTCCATGTGACCACTGCCTGCTCTTAAAAACCGTTTTCGCTACCATTCACAAAGATGGAAAGGCTCCCTAGGGACCCCTTCCCATTTGCGACTGGCTTACCACCTACGTGAAGTAGATGGTAAACTGCGATTGTTTTGCGACCGCATTCCAGTTACAAAACAATTGTACATCCCCCTGTGACTCTCTATTAGGAAGGGATGCCCTAGGCATGCCCCTTCCTAATAGCGACTCGCAAAACCTATTTTGTGAGTTGTTAATAGGTTACAGACTTGCAAAATAGGGTTGGTAAATTGCACAAGTCATTTTAGCTGTCGCAAATGCCCCGATTCTCTGTTTGCGACTGATACAAATGGTCGTACATCTGGCCCTTAGAGTTTTAATAGCAATTTTCCTCATTTCCAGGGGTCCATCTTCCCCAGGGACTTCCCCAAACTGCAGATCTTATGCTTCTTAGAGAGATCATAGGTGCTTGGTTCATCAGTGGTTTGGGAGACACTAAAATGGCATTCCCACCTTCTCCCCTTGTAGCCTCATTAGAGGCTACCCAGCCTCCTTGCATCTCTTTGTTCATGTCCTTGCCAGGAGGAGCCTTATTTATGTTTTGTGGTACACTGGCTGCTCTAAGGGGCAATGTTTGCCTCGTATTGTTTATTTTGTATCTAATGAATCTTGATGATCATGAACTCTATACACAATGATTTTGACCTAATTAACGTGGCCAGTGGAAAGAGAACAAATTAAGCCTAGTCACAATCACCTTCAGCACACCTTTTATTAAGCTTACGAACAGAGGTTCACAAATACCTTTTGTAGGAATTTGGGCTACAGAGTGACGGGGTGAAACCTACTCAAGCAGCAATCACAATTCTTGCCAGGGTGGAACACAAGTACATTTCATATTAACCTGCACTCAACCCTCCGGCAACCTGGCCCAAAGCAGTCAGGTTTTACTTAGAGGCAATATGTAAAGTATTTATGCAGCACTTCAAACAGTAATATTGTGAAAAAACAGCACAAGAAAAATCCCACGCCAATTTTGAAAAATAGAGTAAAATGTAATAAATTATTTGACACTAAAAAAACCAACTAGAAGTATGCAATTTTAAAGATTGAGGTAAAAATAGAGCTTAAAAGCACCAGCTATGGTTATCTGGTCACACCGGACTAGGACAACGTCACAAGTTCAGGCCCACTATAATGGAGCGCAGGCTGGGTACAAGGACTGAGTTAGGCCAGATGAACAAAGTACTTTAATTCCTGGTTGTGGAGTGTGGTGAGATCCTGCTGCGAGGATGCACCATACAGGGGAGGTTCCATTGAGCTGGGGGCTATGATACAAGGTCCTGCGGTGAGGGTGCGTTGTGCAGCAGTGTTTCTGAGGAGCTGCAGGGTTGCAATGCGAGGTCCTGCGTCAAGGATGTGGCGGTCATTAGTGGATCTGAGGAGCTGCAGTGCTGCAATGCGGGATCCTGTTTCGAGGATGTGCCACACATTGGTGGTTCTGAGGAGCTGCGAGGTTCTATGTAACCGTGGGTGGCAAACTCCACTCCGCCGGCGGAGTTTGCGGAGCCTTCACCACTTCGCACTCCGTTTTGTGTGCGGAGTTTGGGGAAAAACTCTGCCTACTGCCGGCGGAACGGAGTTTACTGGCGCTAACTAATGCACCTGCTGTGCATAACTGCAATCTGCCGCTTAGAGGCTCCCATTCCATTCGGATGCTCAGCTTTGCTATATAATAACTAAGGCCGGTTGTTTCTGGTACATTGAAACCGAAAACCATGCACCATTTAGAGAGAAAATAATTATTGTAGGCGCTCGGAAGGTGCAAACTGCCAGATATTTCTCTTTGGGTGCTGTACTTCACGCCCTTTCACATTTGTAGGTATCACGTGACACAAAGGTACAGCCAAAAGCACTTTTAGGCGCAGTTTGAATGAAGCTGGGGAGTTCTTATGCAGCAAGAACATTTTAATGAAATACGTCGCAGAATTGAGCGTTAATGACCCGCGAAGAGTCCAATCAGACTGAAATGTTAAAGGGGAGTAAGGGACACTGCATCCAACAAAGGGCCTGTGACGAAAGAAGCGCAAAATACTTCCACAGAGGCAAACAAACAGCGAAAATGTACCGGGCTGGCAAGGCAAACTGTGAATGAATGAGCTGTCACGCTCATTTCAGAATGGTGCCCGATTCTGCTGTCACAGACACGAATTTGCAATGTAGGCAGCATTTCCAATATTTTTTTAAATTTGGTCCGAAATTTACCGAAATACAAATGTTCTTTTTACATACAAAATGGCTTGAAGAAAGGGTTGATTCATCTATCTAGAACTGCCCGACCCTCCTGCTCTCACCAGAGTTCGCCCACTGATGGCTCTTGCTTGCTGTAGCAAGCAATAACAAAGTACGAAGTTTCTTAACATAAACATAATCATTCATCCATTGCATAGGATTTGTAGCCCTACTTATGTGGAAGGACCACTGTCAAGCATTGCCTCAAACTAAATCACCCTTTGCCCCTTATGTTCACTTACCTCTCTTTCGCTGAGCCAATCTCAGCAGCCAAGTCCTGCTCCCACCTAGTCTCCAGAATGAACGGCCTGCTCCGAGAAATCCTCTAGCCCCAACTGGGGCACCGTGACCTCAGGGACGGCGCCTTCAGGCTCCGGTGGCTGCTGCTGTGGACATGGGGAGCACAAGGTGTTGGAGTTCACCTGGTCCAGGCTGGAGACGGCAGGTTTGTACAGTCCTGCCAGTCCTCCTCATCGAACTGGCCCAGCGGAGAGCGGCCATTGCTACGGTGTCAGGCCAGGCCCTCTGTCTGCAATTCTGCAGCTGCAGCGCCCAGACCACGTGACCTTTAGCACTACTTAATGCCGAGCAGAGAGCAAAACAACCCGTAACAAGCCCTGCCCACAAACAGACAGCAATGGGCTAAAAAAGGAAGGTTTCATAGCCGTTAACCCCTTCGATGCGCGTGACGAGCTCAGCTCATCATGCTGCGCGGTAGCGCTGTGCGCATGACGAGCTGAGCTCGTCACGACCACACCCGCGATCGGAATGTCCAGCACACGAGCGGAATTCCGATCGCGGTCAAGGGGTTAATGTCTGAACCTGGAGGTGGCTGAGCAATCCTCCGCCCGTCTGCGGAACTCCGCGGAGTTCTGCAGAGTTTTTCAGTCACTCCACAGAATTCCACGGAGTGAAACTCCGCCCAGGCCTGGTTCTATGCCAGAGATGTGTTGCACAGTGGTGGTTCTGATGTGGAGCTGCAAGGAGATGTTTACACTGCATCAGTTCTGCTAAAAAACAACAGCTGGGCTGGCAGATCACCTTCAGGCCTGCCTTCAAGGATCCAGGACTGGGGTGGCACCACTTGGGAGCAACATTCATGGAAGGCAGAGTCCAGGTGCAGGATTAAAGGTGATTGGAGACCAGCCAACAAGCCCTTGAAGTCACTCTGGTAGTCCTGGGTTCAAGGTGCAGGTCCAGTCCTTCTCACTCAGACAGCAGGGCAGCAGAGCAACACAGCAGTCCTTCTGAAATATCCATAGGTCCAGAGGTATACTAAAGATGGGTCAGAGGGTCCAATATTTATACTTAGTACCAGCTTTGGAGTAGGAGAAGTTTCTAGAGGGTTCCACCTCCAGAGATGGCCGAAAAGTCTTGCTTCCCTCTCCTGGCCCCAGCTTGTCTGGGGACACAAAAGACCAGTGTCAAACCCTTTGTGAGTCTGCTGAGGCTGAGTCTTTGTGATGGTCAAGTGTGGTAGGTGACAGCTCCACCCCCCTATCAGGTCAGAGATGGCCCATCCGGCAAACACCTATCCCTCCTTTGTCTCACTCTCTGGGAGCAATACACAAAGACCAACTACCAGCTACACCTAGTCATGTGACCCAGCATAAAGACTGCAGGCACCAAATAGTTGGGATAAGAAAATTAATGCATTTTCTAAAAGTGACATTTTCAGATAAATAATTAGCGTTTATCATCAGAGGGCTTTTAATTAAAATTCTTTAGACATCAAACTCAAACGCTCTACCTGCTCCCAATTTGAAATTGCAGCTTATTAAATTTAAGAAGGTAACTCCAATGTTATACTATTGGAGAGGTAGGCCTTGCAGTAGTAAAAACACATGTAGGTTTGTTTCACTACCAGGCAGTGCTTAATTTGAGCCAGTGGTTTCTGGTGCTTGGCACTGGCAATTAATTGTCAACACCGGCGCTTGTGACAGTCTGTCACAAGATGGCACTGTGTTGAAAATGTACAGATGACCACAACAACAGGTAATTAATAATTCAATATACATTTAAAATGACTATTACCTGCCATCCTAGCCATTCTTATAGCTTTGGTGGCCTGAAATAGTCCAAACTGTCATACTTGTACAAGTGTGATGCTTAGTAGTAGTGTTGCTACTATCATTGGCAGCATGGCTAGGGCAATGTGTGGTGCAAGCTGCAGTGGCCTCCTGACGAGAGCCCTGTCACTTATTTTTTTTATAAATTAAGCACTGGTACCAGGACATGTAAAGGGTAAAAGTATATGTTCAACTTTTTAAATCCACCGTACCTAGCCATATGGGTTGTTTAAAGCCCACCCTAGGGGTGGCATATATAATGGACATTGATGAAGGCCGTCATGGCCACTCATTCTTCAATACGCCTTTCCCTATATATATTAAAAATATTTAAACTTTACAGAAACACACAGTCACTGGATGATGTCATCAGTGATGTCATTTGAGATGTCATCAGTGATGTCACTGACCATTTCATGAGTGATGTAATATGTGACGTCATCAGCAGTGCATTGCGGGCGCGAGTTATAGTTAGCTGAACTAACTATAACGGGGAATTTCACGGGTTTTGTACGAGTGCAATGTCCAACTAACTATAACTGTCCCTAAAACCTATGGTTTTTTCAGTGAATTTGTAAGGTTTTTTAAATGCTAATTTCTAACTATAACGTGCCTGAAACCTATGGTTTTTTCAGTGAATTTCAAAGGTTTTTAAAATGCTAATTCCTAACTATAACATGTCTGAAACCTATGGTTTTTTTCAGTGAATTTCAAAGGTTTTGTAAATGACAATTTTTAAATGTATTAATTATTATATATATTTTTTTTATTCTGATTTACTACATTTTTTTAAACTATTTATTTTTAGATTGTAATTACATTATACATTACATTACAAAATATACTTTCTCAGAATGAATTACTTTAGTTTAAATACTTTGCAAATAGGCAATAGACTTTTAAGTACAGTAGTTAAAGTAGTTGCAATGGGCAACACAATTTCAAACACAATGCAACATTGAGCTCAATGTGAATTTCTAGTTAAATGCAATTAGTTACTTTATGGATTACTTTTCTAACCACAGGACTGGATCCTAGATTCAGTCCTAGGACATCTCCTGTAAACAGTTGAGTAAAAGCGTTTTGGTTACAGTAGTGATGTTTAAGGAATATTATTGTATCTTAAAAGTTGACACTTAGAAACTTCTTCACATAGAATCACCAATGTTATCCTATGGGAGGAAATTCACTTAGCAGGTAAGTAGTGTTATTGTTACTTTTTCTTACTCAGTGGTGGATCCTGGATCCAGCACTGGTGCATCTCCTGTAAACAGTTGAAAGAATACTTTTAAGTCATTCAGGCGATTTTTAAGGAATATTTGTAGTTTGTGAAAATTGACACTTGGAAACTTTTTTGCTGAAAACCAGACAATGGATTCCTATGGAAGGAAATACAAGTTACTGGTAAGTACGGTTAGAATTACTTTTCAGGGTCAGTGCTGGGCTAAAAGATGCAGCACTGGGTTCTCTCCTGATAACAGGTGAGTAAATTGGAATTCGTAGTTCAGCTGATTGTAGAGGAATATTATAAAGTTCCAAAACTCCACACACAGAAGAATTTCCAAGTGAAACCAGTCAATGTTAGCCTATGGAAGGAAATTCAAGTAACTGGTAAGTACGGTTAAAATTACTTTTCAGGATCAGTACTGGGCTCAAAGATGCAGCACTGAGGTCTCTCCTGATAACAGGTGAGTAAATTGGAATTCGCAGTTCAGCTGATTTTAGAGGAATATTATAAAGTTCCAAAACTCCACACACACAAGAATTTCCAAGTGAAACCAGTCAATGTTAGCGTATGGAAGGAAATTCAAGTTACTGGTAAGTACGGTTAAAATTACTTTTCAGGATCAGTACTGGGCTCAAAGATGCAGCACTGAGGTCTCTCCTGATAACAGGTGAGTAAATTGGAATTCGTAGTTCAGCTGATTTTAGAGGAATATTATAAAGTTCCAAAACTCCACACTTAGAAGAATTTCCAAGTGAAACCAGTCAATGTTAGCCTATGGAAGAAAATTCAAGTTACTGGTAAGTACGGTTAAAATTACTTTTCAGGATCAGTACTGGGCTCAAAGATGCAGCACTGAGGTCTCTCCTGATAACAGGTGAGTAAATCAGAATTCGTAGTTTGGCTGATTTTAGAGGAATATTATAAAGTTCCAAAACTCCACACTTAGAAAAATTTCCAAGTGAAACCAGTCAATGTTAGCCTATGGAAGGAAATTCAAGTTACTGGTAAGTACGGTTAAAATTACTTTTCAGGATAAGTACTGGGCTCAAAGATGCAGCACTGAGGTCTCTCCTGATAACAGGTGAGTAAATCGGAATTCGTAGTTCGGCTGATTTTAGAGGAATATTTGCACAATGGTGAAGGAAGGGGTGGGGCCTGAGGTGACATGTCTGCAAACACGCCCTGTGGCGCGTTTTAAGTTGGAGAATTAATTCCTCCTCAATCCCGAGGGTCCCTAGGGGCCAACTAGCCCACCAGATACCTCCAGTATGCGCAAGAGAGCTGCGTTGCAGAGAGGTGTTCAGAGGCCACGCCCCTTTTTGCACCTCTCTGCAATGCAGCTCTGTGGCGCTTTCTGGACATACCTGGTGGGCTAGTTGGCCCCCAGGGACCCTCAGGATTGAAGGGGATTTAATTCCCCATCTTAAAACACGCCACAGGGCCTGTTTGCACACATGTCACCTGAAGCCCCGCCCCCTCCCTTCACCACTGTGCAAACGCGCCCCGTGGTGCGTTTTTAGTTGGGGTATTAATACCCCTTGAATCATGAGGGTCCCTGGGGTCCAACTAGCCCACCCTGTACCTCCAGTATGCGCCACGGAGCTGCATTGCAGAGAGGTGTTCAGAGGCCACGCCCCTTTTTACACCTCTCTGCAATGCAGCTCTGTGGCGCTTTCTGGACATACCTGGTGGGCTAGTTGTCCCCCAGGGACCCTCAGGATTGAAGGGGATTTTATTCCCCATCTTAAAACGCGCCACAGGGCCTGTTTGCACACATGTCACCTGAAGCCCCACCCCCTCCATTCACCACTGTGCAAAAGCGCCCCGTGGCGCGTTTTAAGTTGGGGGATTAAGTCTCCTTGAATCCTGAGGGTCTCTGGAGTCCAACTAGCCCACCTTGTACGTCCAAAAAGCGCCACAGAGCTGCGTTGCAGAGAGGTGTAAAAAGGGGCGTGGCCTCTGTACACCTATCTGCAACGCAGCCCCCTGGTGCATACTGGAGGTTCCTGGTGGGCTAGTTGGCCCCCAGGGACCCCCAGTATTCAAGGGGAATTCGTTCCCCATCTGCAAACGCGCCAGGGGGCGCGTTTGCAGAGTGCTGCAAGCAGGGGGGTGTGGCATCCGGCGCGATGCCGGTCTTTTTTTTTTAAGAAGGGGGCTGTGTGGCCCCCCTTCTTTTTCTAATCTATTGGCCCTGGGGACCCCATCCCCCAGGGCCTGCCCCCTAATTATTATTATTTTTTTTTAAATTTTTGGAAGGGGGCCGCGTGGCCCACCCCCCCCAGGCCTTACTCGGCCCCGGGGACCCCATCCCCCGGGGCATGGCCTTCTTTTTTTTTTTTTTTAACTTATGGAGGGGGGCTGCGTTGCCCCCCTCCTCAGGCCACTTATGGCCCCCGGACCCCATCCCCCGGGGCCGGCCTTTGTTGTATTTTTTTAAAATCCAATTTTGGGGAGGGGGGCCGCGTGGCCCCCCTCCCGGGCCACTACTAGCCCCGGGGACCCCATCCCCCGGAGCTGGCCCTCTCCGTTGGGGACCGTGGGGGGGTCCCCAATCCCCCCATGGTCCCGCCGGCTCCCCATGTCCCTCGGGAGCCGGCATTGCTTTTCCACATGGGGAGCTGCTAAGATGCAGCTCCCCATGTGGAAAAGCAATTGTCTTTGGTTTTTGGAAGAGAGAGCAGGTTTCCTGCTCTCTCTTCCAAAAACCAAAGCAGTTTGCTATGGCAGGGCGGGAGCCCCGAGGCTCCCGCCCTGCCATAGCAAATTACAGTGTCACCCCGGGACACTGCAGGAGCCGGCCCTGGGGGGTGGTGGTCCCCAGGGCCATCAAGGGCTCCAGGAGGGGGGCCGCGCGGCCCCCCTCCAAACATCTTGAAAGTTCCGGGGAGGTGGTGGTCCCCGGGGCTCCATAACGGACCCCCATATTTAAATCTTTAGTGCCCCGGGGAGGTGGCGGTCCCCGGGGCTTGGGGGGGCCTTAGAGGCCCCCTAATCATAAATTTGATAAACCCCGCATGCCCCCAGGACTTGGCCCACACCGGGCCAACTACCAACGAAGCGCGGAAGACCGCGCTTCGTTTTTTTTTTTTTATCGGCTGGATCCGCGCACCCAGCGCGTTTTTTGCCGATTTAAAAAAAAAAAAATTGTTGGGCCCTGGGGGTCCTTGTAGGACCCCCTGAGTAGGCCTAGGGGGTCAGGGTGTTTCTACCCTGCCCCCTTTTTGCGTTTTGTGCATTGTTTTTACTGTTTTCTTGTGACTCGGTTCTACCGAGTCACAAGATGGCTGCCAACACTTCCTGGTTTGGAGTGTTGACAGCCAATTAGCATACAGCTGGTCATCGGGAGGGTGTGCGGACCCTCCGCGGCCATAGATATATATGTGTTTTTACTTTTGATTTTCTCAGCAACTACTGAACGGATTTACACCATTTAACAAAAAGGGTTCTTTCTGAACCAAGAACTACCTCTTTGCCAAATTTGGTGTAATTCCGTTCAGCGGTTCGGCCTGTAGCCGTGGCTAAAGTTTCCTATGGGAAAATGAATGGGGAAAACACATTTTGGGACCCCCCTTTTTTCTCGGCCCCCGCTTGACGAATCACCCCAAGACTTTCAGGATAGGAGCGGACCGGAGCGGGCCACAAAGTTTGAAAATTTCGCGAAGATTCGTCAACCGACCCAAGAGTTATTTCAAATAGAATGTTGCGGATTTCCTATGGAAAATAGGTCCTAACTATAACTATCTACTGGCGACCGCCAGTAGATAATATATACATATATATATATATATATATATATGCAAAAATATCCTCCTCCTTCGAAAAGACAAGGGGACACGGCAGGGCTTCAAGGAATCATTTGTTCGAATTCTCTGGCATGACGCGTTTCGGCGGTAGCCTCTTCAGATGCCTCCGGTGTTACAAATTTCAAAGTTTCCTTTTATTTATTAAGCCCCTCCTTCTAAAGTAGCGTGGGGCACACCTGCACCATATCTCATCAGAGAACACTCGGCCAGTTCATTGTTATGGACTGCAGATCCCATCATGCAGTTGGTTCGCAATCTGGACGAATGTCTCTTACAGCCGGATTTTTCCCTCCTCAAAGTGAGTGGCTGAAGAATGGTTTAGCTTGAGATTGTAGCACTGTGCTGGGCAACAAACGATTCCTGAGCCCTGCGCTTCCAACCTCACAGTCCCAGTGTTGGCAAAGCTTGGAGACGATGATAAAGTAACTCCGTCTCTCCGTGTGAGTCACGGACTGTCAGCTGGCAGCAAAGACTTCTGCCTCCATCGGACGTGGGGTGGTCTGAGTTAAGCCACTGCACCCTGAACACTTTTGGAAGGGTCCCCTTTGCGTGACACTGGCTACACGCTAGTATATATATTCTACTATGATACATATATAGCCCTTATCCTGGAGATAAAGAGATAGCATGATTCCCTAACGTTTGACTGATAACATTATGACTCTCATTATGAGTTATTTTAAGGTTAGGTGCTGCACCTGGCAATAGAATTACTGCATCTTAATTTCGTCCTGGAAGATGCGATGATGCATTATTTCGGTGTCCCCCGGTATCAGATTTACCAGATAGGAGACACACCCAATAAAACCACATGTGATTTTAGCTCACTCTAAATGACCAGGTGGAGTAAAAACTGCATGTGGTTTTACTGTACATGCACAAAGTATCCCGAGCCTGCAAAATCATGATTCCCAGAAAATACATAATCTGTGTTAAACTAACACAGGAGGTTGTGTCATAGTACACCAGTGATTGGTCATTTGGAAGCCTAACACCCTCCTCCTGCATCATAGATTTGAGTAAACATTTGGCAACCATTTTTCTTTGCTTTTCTAACTGAAAGTTTGGTTTCAAACCCTCTTACCAGGAGATTTTTTGATAAAAATTTCTTTTGGACTCTCACACCTTGAATTCAGAACTTATGGTGTAGCACACATTTTCAGAGAGGGAGCTTCTGGTATTGTCTGAAGAAGGTTGCAAAAGGAGAAGCCATGTCTCATAGGAATCCTCAGGATGACAACAGAAGACTATGAAGGAATGATAATGATCTCAAAAGAAGAGTAAAAAAGTTTTCAAAGCACAGAAAAGACAGCCTAGCCACAGGAGGAGGATTACCACTAGTCTTCAAATTGGAGCCCTGAGACGAGGCAGTAGAATCCAAACCTCAGCAGTGTTCAAGGCATTGCTGAGCCACAGAGGTTTACAGAGCAGAAGAGACAGGTAATTGACAATTTCTGTATATTCAGGGGCATATTTATCAAAGTTCAGTGCCTTCATACACCACACAAGCTAACACAAGGGCGACTCAAATCCTAGATGAGATTTACCAAGCCACACAAGGCCAACTCTGGTGCTTGGTAAATCTGGAGTAACGCAAGGCACTACAAGTCACTGCCTTGTGTTACTAACCCCTAAGGAGGCATTCCATGGGTGGAGCTTGGGTCTTCACATGCAACCACCCATGGATTTTGGTGCATTTCTAGATTTACCATGAGTTTAGACCTGGGAATGCATCAAAATGCTACACCGCCCCAGGGGAGATGTAATGAGGAGAACTATCTTAATTTCTCCTCATTTTCTGCTCTTTCTGCAGCACACATAGAAAGAGCAAAATGCCTCAATGAATTGCTTTTGTGCAGGAAGGTCTCCCTTCCTGCATAAAAACTATCCTGTCCGCAACACATGCACCCTTGAACCATGGTGCAAGGTTGCCTGTATTGGCGTTAGGCAGCCAAAAATGCACCAGTGCAAGGAGAGAGCAAGGATGAGCAACATCTTGATAGACATGGCGCATTCCTGGCCTTTCCCTGTCACGCAGCACAGTAAGGTGTCTTGCTGTGTTGCCTTGTTTGGAAAAATGATAAATATGTTCCTAAATTTACTAAACAATTGTACCTTAAAATACTATCTTTGGCATCCATGCATCTTATAATGCTGTGGAAATCATGACATTTACATCTTGTGGGACTCTTCTAACATATTAACTTAGATCGTAAATGTGCATGTATTTAAATGTTTGTGCAACTTGAATACTTTCTTGATTGTTTTTAATAATAAAATTCAAAAGCTTGCATATTTAATTAAATATATTGTTAATGTTCATTTTTTAGTCTAGTGATTCAAATTATCCCCAGTGATTGTCTACAGTATAACATTTAGCAATGTGTGTTTATTTAAAAATAGTAAACATTTATGAATTATTTTAGAGGATATTGCAAAGGAGAAGGAGGAGGAGTTCAAAGATGCACCTTCAACACGCCATGCTTGACTTGCAAAGTGTTCCAAAAAGAAGACCTCACATGTAGCTGCAAATACCACTAGGGCCATACCTGTGATTGCTAGCACAAGTACTGAAGCTAGAGAAACTTCAGCTACTCTGATAACTACTCCCTCTTCTGCTAAAGTATTGGCTGGTTTAGGTACAGAACAAGAATTACATTCTGAAATGGATGCCTTTATTGATCTTAGGTAATTGGCATCTGAGATAGAACATATTTCTCTTTTCCTTGAAGGCTCTTTAGATCACATGAAATGAGGCACAAAAAGGGAAAACACTGAGCAACAGGAAACACCATCTGTACCTTTCAAACTCGATCAACCAGTGCAGCACCACCTTCTGATCAATCGTTTGCTCTCACTAAGACTTGTCTTAACTTTAGTCAGAGGGTTAGAGCAATGGGGGCTTCTGATAATGCCCTTCTTGATCAAATCAAACTGCTTAAATTAGATAAGAGACTCATTGAGGAAGGAGGTCATATTGCAATTGCAGGAGGCATGGTCAGCAATGCTGTGTTACAATTGCATTCATCAGAGAGAATAGCATTCAGCTCAGCATGCCAGGACCATGGCCACAGAATCTTAGAGGGCTAATAGAAGAATGTATCTAAGGTTTGCAAACACCATACAAAATGTTGCAAGTCAGCCTTGTGAGAAGCAACTTACCCTATTTTTTTTTTAATGATTCTGATTTTAGAGTGTCCAGAATGGCAGAGGACCCCCGCTTTACAAAACCCTGTCACCATTCAGGGATATCTGTTTCACTACCCATTCCCCATCACCATCCATCTAATCCATACATTTCTCTTTCACCAGACCAAAGAGAAGGTCTGCACGTACAGTACAATTATCTGATCCCTCTGACACACCTCCCAAAAAAAAGTGTACATAAGACTTTATCATGAACATTTATAAATCTCCTGTTTATTTGACAAAGAAAATACATTTATTAGTCGATAATTGTTCTAGTACAAAAGTATATATTTTATTTTGATGTTCAAAATAAAAATATTTTTTGATTTAGTAGTTAGAGTTCATACATATAAAGGTATATACATATGAATGCAAGTAATAACATATAAATATCAATAGTTCATATAAATGAATCATGGCAGAAGCATTTTGATCCTGTTGTTGTTGGGCCTATAATCCGTTTGCTAAATCATTGTCATCAGTTGAGCCATCATGTAACTGTTTTGTGTCTTCTGCCTTGGCCATACTTCAACATTTGGCCACATTGTGCAGCATATGATTATAATCGTTTCGCACTATCTCTGGTTTACATGCTAAAGGACAACCACAACGGTGGGAACTGAAAAAAAGAGCCTTTAGAAGTTTAAATACATGTTCAATTACATTTCTTATCCTAGATTGTGACTAATTCTATCTACATTGAGACTGAATAATGGGCTCTTGAATGGGTGTCATAAGCCATTCATGCAAAGAATAAACAGAGTCACTAAGATGGGGATATGCAGAAAGGTACACATTAAAATTGATATGCATATACTATGTAGAGGCATTTAAAAAATATAAAAATTCAGAAATGATTTTTGACTTTATACTCACCTGACAACCATGTTCTTTGACATAGTATATGTTATCCTCCTATTCCTCAAAATAATAGAACCATGCATAGATTCTAGGAAATGGGCACAAAAGTGAGTTCCGCCTCACACACCACTGGAGACACTCTGAAACAATTTTTCGTTTTTCATAACATATATGAATTAATTTGCACTGCATACACACACATATAAAGTGTGATGTTCATGTTAAGTTAGCCATATTTAATTTAGGCCTCAGTTCGAGTAACTTATGTTAAACTAAATGTTCTGTGTTTGCTGTGTATCTTTCCTTTCTCTTGTTTCAGGAGCCAAGGTGCAGTAGTTTACGTCATTACAATGTTACAAAATGTCTTGGTTTCTATGAGAATTGTTTATCTATATGTGTTCGATAGAGAGTGAATAATGATGAAATGCCCCATCTCCTGTTGCTATGGAAAAGTATAACCAGGTGATTATCTTCCGTAGAAAGAGATTGAGTTATTGAAAATATCTAGGACAATCCTAGAGTCTAAACAGTCTGTACATGCCATGCACTCACTTAGTCTTAACTGCGGCGATGATACTGGAGTCAATGCTGGACCTCCTATCCCTCCCGAGAACAACATATTTCCTTAAAGGGAAACGGGATGCATTTAAAAAAGAAAAATGAAATGTTTCCTTTTCATTTTTTAAGAGCAGGCAGTGGTCCGTGGGACCAAAGCCTGCTCTTAAAAAAATGTGGTGCCCACATTCACAAAGGGGAAGGGTGCCTTGGGGACCCCTTCCCATTTGCGAATGGGTTACTATAAACTTTAAGTTGGTGGTAAATGTGAATGTTTTGCGACCGCATTCCTGGTCTCAAAACATTCCTACATACCAGTGCAACTCGCTATTAGGAAGGGGCGCCCTTGGCATGCACCTTCCTAATAGCGACTCGCAAACCCAATTTACGATTCAGTAATAGCCTACCAAATCGCAAATAGAGCTTTGTACATTTAAAAATAATTTTTTCAGGTCGCAAACAGCCCGATTCTGTAAATCAGGCTGTGTGTGAGCTGAAAAAAGCTTCGTACATCTGGCCCTAAGTCTTTAGTCTCTGAGCAATCAGTTCAAGTGTCAAGGTTGAAAGGAATGGTCTGGAGTAGGAATACACAAGAAGCGTTGGAAGAAATCACAGAAAGGGCATGGAGTAAAAGTATTAGGGGCACATGCATCAAGGTAGTCCTTTGCGATTACCAAATAGTACCAAATAGCGAATTTTAAGGATTCACTATTTGGTAATCGCAAATGCCTATGCATGAAGGATTCACAAATATTTTTGCGAATCCCTCACATTCCCAAATAGCGAATCGCAAATTGTGATTTGCTATTAGTGAATGCATTCCCATTCATTCCTATGGGCCTATAGGCCCATAGGAATCAATTGGAATGAATTCGCAATTTGTGATTACCAAATTGGTAATCGCAAGGGGCCTAAGGCCCCCCTGAAGCACCCCCAAAAAAGGTAAGTGTGTCCGCCACATGGCACTTTGAAAAATGCACTTTTATGCATTTTTCAAAGGATTCACAAATGACCATCAACTTGAAATTGATGGTAATTTGCGATTCCTAAATACAAAGTTGCATTTTGGAAATGCTACATGCATTGCATTTAGGGACTCGCAAATTGCGATTCCCTAAATGCATTCGCAAATTAGGTAATCACAAAAATTGTGATTACCTATTTTGTGAATGCAATGCCTTCAATGCATCAGAAAAGGCATTTTACCGGTCACAAACAGGCCGATGCATGTGCCCCATAGTCTTTTAAGATGGTGGCGCTTGGTCCTGCTAACTACTAAGGGAGAATTAGTGCGCACTAACCTGATATCGAGTATTTAGTCTAATTCTTCCACTTGACTGATGTTCGAAGAAGATCTCGGATCCTTGACCCAGGGAGTTGCCGGGGGTCCAGATAATCTGTGCAGGAGGGAGGCGTTGAGGGAGCTGGAGCTATGGAACCACCAGTTCACTACGGACTTGAAGGAGCCTGGAGTGCTTCTTGGTTCCAACAGGATTCTTCAGGTGAGTGGGAAGGGTGAAGCTTGTTCCGCAGGGAGTGTAGGCCAAGCAAAGACTCAGGGTTGGGTGGGGGTTTCTATACCCTCTTGAAGGCTCACAGAAAGCAGCTAGTTTACGTGTGGCAAGTGGGGTACCTGGCCTTCTGGAAGGTTCCCGAACCTTGGGAAAAAACATGTGTTAGTACACTTGCTTTGACCTTACAGGAAGGGCAGATGCAACAAGAACATCGGAACCAACAACAGGAAACAAGTGTATCGTTCTTCCTCGAATGTGCACGAGTGCAAGGCACTCTATTGGCTCACGGGACACCAGGGATGCTTGCAAAGACTCAAAGGGAAAACACACCAAGGCCCTAGTAAACGACTGGTGCAAGGAGCTCTATGGGTTCACTGATCTTGGGGTGGGGGCTTCAAGTGCATGGGAATCACAGGGTTATGGGGGTACCCGTGCTGGGGTAAAAATGCAAAGGAATCACAGGGCGCTGAGGGACATTGGTAGGGACATTATAGCGTATCATACAATGCCACAGGAGTAATACAACTTGAGTTCTGCGTACTAGGCCAGAGGGCGCATGTGGGGTTCATGACAGTGGAGGTCATGACAGAGGGAGCAGGAGTGGGTCGTGACAGTACATATCTATTAAAAGCAGTTAATGCAGATTTTTCTGGCAGCATACAGGCATCACGAAAGAAATTATTTTAGAATGGTTCGTATGTGACAAACTCTAGTGTTGGTGTTGGAATACAGGGAATCAGATAACAAGTTGGTGGGTAAAGATACAGAATGGGAACAGTCCCACAAGGTGGGGGAAAAGGAATGCCAGTTGACCGGCATTCAGGGATGAACATAGCTATGTCGAAAAAGACTACTCTGTGTCATAATTGTAACAAAGTGAGCCACTGGACCCAGGAATTTAGTTTAAATCCCAACTGAATGCAAAATGATGGTTAGATGTCACACATGAATGTGATGCCTATACAAAATATTCAAATACAAAGACCTCCAAATGCTAATATGTCCCAAGCCCCGTTAATAGTCTAGTACCACAAGAGCGACCCAATTGTCCATGTGCACATGAGTATCAAGAATGAAAATTAAACAGCCGTTCACATGGTACTCATTTTGGAAACACAGTATAATAAATCAGGAATTCCTGTCAGGAATCAATCGGAATAAAAACGTTTCTAGTGAGACAGAAGATATCTGTTATGAATCAATCTTAACACCGCATATGAAAACCAACCAGTATGTCATTGTAATGTTCAATTCATCCGAATTTAAATTTATTTAAATGTACATAAAAATGCAAAGAGCAGAATTCTGAAATCAGGTGAGTGGTGAAATAGTTTTCCAAGAAACCCTAAATGACAAAAACCATAACCAAACAAAGAGGAGAGGTGACAAAATACTTAAACATAAATGGTATATTAGTGTTAGATTTGGGGGTCTCTAGTTGGCAATGGTTTGCACCTTTGTCCAAATAGGGACCCTTGCGTCTAGTCAGGGTAAGGGGCTACACTCCTAAAATAACCCCTGCTCACCCCCTTGGTAGCTTGGCATGAGCAGGCAGGCTTATCTCAGAGGCAGTGTGTAAAGCATTTGTGAACACATACAGTAATACAGTGAAAACACTACAAATGGACACTACACCAGTTTAGAAAAATAAGTAATCTTTACTAGACTTAACACAAGGTCAAACGACAAAAATCCACAATACTGTAATCAAAAAGGAGTCTTTAAAATGGTAGAAATAGCTTAGTTCAATGTAGATGATAAATGCGACACTTTACTCTCAAAGTACCTTGGATGCGTCACGCAATACAAACAAAAGGGTCGCAGGGAAGGTGATGCGCCATTCCTTACACTCAGGGGAGTGGATGCATCGGTTCCTTACTGCTGCGCAGGGGAGTTGAGGCTCGCTTCCTTACTGTGTGGGGAGTTGATGCGTCGGTTGAATCACTGACATAATATCGCCGAGCACAATATCGAGTTACCAAAATATCGGCGCTGAAATATCGATTACAATAATATCGACTACCAATACTTATTAAAGAAATTACACAAATATCGTACATCAAAAATATCGTTTACAACATTATCGAAAACACAAATATCGTTAAAAAAATATCGAAGTTTCTTTAATAAACATTAAAATGTCATAAATCTCGAAAACAAAAATATAGACAACAATTATATCGGTTTTATTTTAATATCGACATTTAAAAAATTAACTAAAATGAACATAGCTTAACTCCAAAATGTATTTTCACTATATAAACATTAACTACACACATTATAATTATTATAAAACTGTATTATAACATATAAACAGATAAAAACATGAAAACTTTACTAATCACACTATTAAACTTCATATAAAATATTATTACAAATAATACATACAATGCTATACATTTTAAACTATATTAAACATACAAAAGCAAACAAATATGTTTAAAAAAAATAATTAACACTAACAACTTCTTAATTAGCGTTTTCCATATATGGAAAGTAAGTGCCACAACCTAAAAAATATATAAAGAACAACGAATAGAAACCTCGAACTAATTAAATACACCAATGAAACAAACCCATCAATTAAACAAACACTATATAAACAAGAAATTTTTACACATAATTCAAACTACAACCCTACAGAAAAAAGAAGAGGAAACTCTGCCGGATTACTCCCAGAAAGCAGATTTACTACTCTGAAAGAAATTTACAACAGCACCAAGTTAGTAAAACGCGATTTAAACTAGAACACTACTTAGACTTTTCACAAAAAAATATTTCTAAATGTCATTTACTAATATATCTATCTTGCACTTATATCTCCTCTACAGATACCTTCTAAAAGGCATCCCAAAACTACTTCTACTACATCAACAAAAACACCATTTAAAAAGTAAGTATATTTCTATTTTATATTCCACAATTCCCTAAAATACCCACTAAAAACCCACTTATTCCCAAGTTCCCCATCACCTATAAATTAGTAGAACAAACATTATAACATTATATTTCTTCTTACCAACAGAAATATTTTCGAAAAAAAGAATAACAGAAGTTTGAAAATAAACCACACCATCTTCAGTGACCTCAACAGCAACATAGTAAGTATATGCAATAAAATGTATATGTATTTTCCTTTAATATGTGCTATATTATATCAATTATTATTTATAAATATTTCCCTTAGAACTAAACAGACCACCATGACAGAAGGAGCCGAATTTGTTATGTCACAAAAAGGCAAAATGTTATTGTGTTATAGGGGTTATGTATACACACAAGAAAAACAGAGTGGTTTAAAAGTGTTTTGGAAATGCAGTAAATATTATTCTAATAAATGCTATGGTAGGGCTATTACGCAGGAAACGACTGTTACATCTGTTAAAGAACATAACCATGCACCAAATGTAACAGAGATAGAAATTAGAAGTGCCCTTGAAAATATAAAAGAAGCTAGCACTAGCACAGATAGACCTACCACTGAGATACTGAAGTAGCAATTACTAACAGTACCCCAACATGCATCTAGTCAATTACCATCTATTGACTCCTTAAAAAGAACCATAGCAAGACAAAAGAAAGCCACTACAACTAGTACACCTGCCCCTAAAACCTTTCAAGAGGTTGAAATTCCCCTGAGCTAAGTGTCACACACAGCAATGAACCATACATATTTTTTGACAATAAATGCAAAGATAAACGAATTATTATGTTTGCTACTGCAAACAATTTAGCTAAATTGCAACAATGTAATACTTGGATGATGGATGGGACATTCAAAATTTGTCCCAAACCATTCTATCAGTTATACACAATACATGGCTTTTTCCAAAATACTAATATTTCATTTATCTATACCCTACTCCCCAATAAACAACAAGCTACCTACCTTGAAATTTTAAACCAAATTAAAGATAAAACCAATAATTATTTCCCTCAAAAAATAATTATTGATTTTGAGCATGCCATGATCAATAGTATACTAAAATGCTACCCCCATACAGCAATCCAGGGTTGCTATTACCACTTTAACCAATGTCTCTGGAGACATCTACAAAAGTCAACCCTTAGGGGTCGATTCCGTTGTCGCCAAAAGTGCCTTCCCAATGCTATTTGTAGGCTTACCTTACGACCGACTCGTATCCGGAGCTTTTTCCTACAAACTAGCAAGTACGATGCGTATAACAGGCAAATCTCCGACCGAATCGTCCGCTCCGATTCGTGCACTATGTCAGTAGCGAACAGGCTCAGGAAACATGGAAAGTACGATGCGTCCCCAATACGCGTCGCACAGGGCGCCGGCTCCAGCACGTCACAGCATCCGGACGAGGCGTATGAAAGCTCTGAGTCGCGCCAGAACACGATCAACGGGGACGAGACGGAGCAGCCATGTATCCATTCGCGCATGTCTTCCCTATACTGTACGCCCATCGTTACCGATGCGCACGACGCAGAAGGTAAGTTAGACACCTACCACACACCAAAATGTCACGAGTACACGAAAGGAAACACCACCATAGGGGGGTGGATGCCTATCCCAAATAGCATATCCCACCCATAGGGGGGTGGATGCCTAACACTCACAGTGTTGTCCACCCCATAGGGGGGTGGATGCCCATCACTCTCAGCATATCCCACCCATAGGGGGGTGGATGCCTATCACCCCCATTATTGTCCACCCCATAGGGGGGTGGATGCCTATCACTCCCAGTATTGTCCACCCCATAGGGGGGTGGATGCCTATCACTCCCAGTAATGTCCACCCCATAGGGGGGTAGATGCCTATCACTCCCAGTTATCCCACCCATAGGGGGGTGGATGCTTATCACTTCCAGTATTGTCCACCCCATAGGGGGGTGGGTGCCTAACACTCACAGTATTGTCCACCCCATAGGGGGGTGGATGCCCATCACTCACAGCATATCCCACCCAGCGGGGGGTGGATGCCTATCACTCCCATTATTGTCCACCCCATAGGGGGGTGGATGCCTATCACTCCCAGTATTGTCCACCCATTAGGGGGGTGGATGCCTATCACTCCCAGTAATGTCCACCCCATAGGGGGGACCACCCATAGGGGGGTGGATGCCTATCACTCCCAGCATATCCCACCCATAGGGGGGTGGATGCCTATCACTCCCAGTATTGTCCACCCCATAGGGGGGTGGGTGCCTATCACTCACAGTATTGTCCACCCCATAGGGGGGTGGGTGCCTAACACTCATAGTGTTGTCCACCCCATAGGGGGTGGATGCCTATCAAAATGACCATCCCCACTCATAGGGGGCAGGATGCCCATCAACACCAGGATACACACACATAGGGAGACTAAGCAAACCACCCCCTCTACCATCTTTGCAACATTGCATGTTTGTATGTGAAAAATGCTCACAACACAGATTGTGGCAGTGGACATACAATGTGACTCACAACACATGTGTGCCCAAAATGTTAATGTGTGTCACTAATATCCTGCAGCAACTGATCACTGTGGTAATGGGGTCTAAACCCCCCATCACCACAGTGACCAAAAGCTGATTGTGTGCATCAGAATTCCTGCATCTACTGATCATTGTGGTAATGGGGTCTAAACCCCCATCACTACAGTGACCAAAAGGTGATTGTGGGGTTCAAAATTCCTGCATCTACTGTTCATTGTGGTAATGGGGTCTAAACCCCCATCACCACAGTGACCAAAAGCTGATTGTGTGCATCAGAATTCCTGCATCTACTGATCATTGTGGTAATTGGGTCTAAACCCCCCATCACTACAGTGACCAAAAGGTGAATGTGGGGTTCAAAATTCCTGCATCTACTGATCATTGTGGTAATGGGGTCTAAACCCCCATCACTACAGTGACCAAAAGGTGATTGTGGGGTACAACAATCCAGCATCAAATGATCATTGTGGTAATGGGACATAAACCCCCATCACCACAGTGACCAAAAGGTCATTGTGTACATGAAAATAGCAGCATCTTCAAAACAGCATGCATGAGTCCGTGTCCAAATTGCACAAGCAATGTTGTGGCAATGTAGTGGTTGTGTCACATACAAACATAGATTTGGTTTGGCAAATATTGCCGTGTATCACAAGAACGCCCTCTGCCATGTGCAGACAAGCAATGGCCATGATCCTTGACAATGACTCCAGTGAACAGTTAGACAATGTGCAAAGTGAGCACCATGAGGAATACACACATATCTACACCAACAGAAACACACACTATGGTATTTATGTGGCGGTGTCTCCCTCATACAACCTAGTGCAGGTCCCCTGGCACTCACACACCAACCTGGTTGGTGTCATGCTTCATCATCGGGTCCCAGCTGGGTAGCCGAATGCTACCCGGCTGTGCTACAACACCTGTTTACAGTGGAGCGGGTTTCAAGGTGAATGTGAGTGTGATGAAGTGAGTGAAATATAAAAATACCTCCAGAGTACTACCCGTTACTTTTATTCATGGTAGTCTGGGGTATAGTTAAAAGAGACATGAGAGTGGATAAGAAACTACAAATATTCTGCGTAGTTGTTTTATTATCCTTTGGTCGACATGTTTCATCCCCTGGGGACCTGCACTAGGTTGTATGAGGGAGACGCCGCCACATAAATATGTGAAGTAAGAGAGGTGCTTCTTCCCCCTCTTGGACCAGATAAGAACGTCTACATAAGAATCAATGTATTCTATATTTTAAAAAGGACCTACACATCGCCAGTCCTTGCCGCATAAATAGCACTCCTTAGCGTGAGTGTTAAAAATGCAGTTCATGTGGTAATTTTTTATCACACTTTTTTCACATCACTCACATTTATTTATTTTGAGAGGTCCTGAAGAAAGCCCGTATATATTTTTGTTAAGGGCTGAAACATGTCGACCAAAGGATAATAAAACAACTACGCAGAATATTTGTAGTTTCTTATCCACTCTCATGTCTCTTTTAACTATTCCCCAGACTACCACGAATAAAAGTAACGGGTAGTACTCTGGAGGTATTTTTATATTTCACTCACTTCATCACACTCACATTCACCTTGAAACCCGCTCCACTTTAAACAGGTGTTGTAGCACAGCCGGGTAGCATTCGGCTACCCAGCTGGGACCCGATGATGAAGCATGACACCAACCAGGTTGGTGTGTGAGGGTTTTCTTAACAAACCTTCGAGGTGCCAGACATTTTATGTCAGACAGTCATTTTTTTCATTTTTCTTGGCCGTCTTCTTTGGTTATATCATAATGAAGTATAGCTGCCTGCACTTAAATTTTGGATACACCATCAGGCACAGTCAAGTGATTACACCCGATGTTTGACCCCATCGTGAAGATCCAACAGCCACATGTCAGCTGTCTGACCACCCAAAAATAATTGACACCCCAGGAGTCTAAAAAGCTAGCCCACTCCACAATGAGACAGAGGCTGACACCTGATTGCACATTGCACAATGCATTTAATTTACTTTGACACACATGATTAGGAGAACTGAGTGTACACCATGTCCGGAGTAGGCATACCTGACCTGGTCCATGTGCAACATGGGATTAGCCTGAACAGTAGGCATGTGTCCATGCATGTGTGTCACACATGATGGACTTACTTCAGAGATCACAACATTGTCACACATGCTGCATGTGTGTTTGGGAAACACCCCAGACACATATGGCGAGGCAGAGCATCAACTAGGACACGTATATATGGCCCACACAGAGTGCATGTCACATATCTGTCAATGTGCAGATACATGTCAATAAATTCCCCACTCATGAAGGCTAATACATTCTGCCGGTAGCAGATGCGGTCCCCCACATCAACATTGGACAACAGCAGGCCCCCCCCGTGAGACATGTCACTGACTGAAAGGGACACACCTGTGTATCAGATGAGGAAGGGCCATTACAGAAATAATGGACATGATTCTAGTTCAAGCAGACAGACAAACTGTGGTAGCGTAACCAGGCTGAAAAAATGCAAAGATCATGTTAGACACAGTTCACAGACAAGGCATGCACTTACACCCTACTTGCTGCTGTCTGGCCTTTAACAGCCCATCCAGGTCAGGGAAGACCACTGGCAGAATCCGGCGCATGTGGGGGGTCAGGGTCCGGTGTCCGCCCCTACTGCGAGGAGGCGACAGCTTCAGCAGGACTCTAGCAATGTGTCTGGTCCAGCCACGTAGGTCCTGCCACCTCTTCTGGCAGCTGCGGATGCGACGCCTGTGGACCCCCACAGATCGAACTGCCCTGGCAATGGTCAGCCAGATCTCCTGTTTCTGATGGGCATCAACCTGTGAGGATGACAAAGTTAAAGGGCCATTAGCACACATACAACATGTTTGTGCATCACACAGTTGGATAAACATGTGCTTTTCACAAGGGCATCTGATGTACACAGGTAGTGCAACTATGTGGATGGACACTTGTCCTGCATCACCAACATGGAAACATTGCTTGGGTAGTATGACCGTCTCTAAATGCACTCTCACAGCACAGTACCTGTTCACTGCAGGTACCTGCACACTTTGGGTGTGACAACTACTGAGTGAACATGCTAGCCACTGCTTCACACAATGCCATTAGTGCTAGTCAGACAAGATGCACAATGAGAGAGGATGTGGACTGCACACTCACCTGCTCCCCTGGTTTCCCATACAGCTTGCTGTACTGTGGTAGGAGGCTGTCCAGCAGGGCCTGGTTTTCCTCCTCTGTGAAGGCCGGGGCCCTCTCCACAGTACGTGCCATTCTTGGAGCCAGAGGATACAGAGACAGCAGCAGTGGTAGCAGAGATGTCTATATGAAGCATTCAGTGCAGGCAAGTGAGCTCTCAGGGCAAGAGACAGCCTTATATCTGTGCTGCAGAGGCAGAATCGGTCCCATGCGTACAAAGCGATACGTCCGACTCGTTCGCATCCTATGAATTAGTCCAATCCATGAGATAGGACGCATCGGACACGCCTACCGCAACGTTCAAAATACCTGCATCATGACAGTTTAGATTTTGATACATTTGTTCAAAAAGTAAACCGAATCGTACCGTACGCGAATCGTGCATGATGCAAAATGCGCGTCTGTCACCATGACGACCAACAGGCAATCAGTGCGTCCGGCTCGCTCAGGATGTGGCAGACGCGTGTATTGAAAAGTCACCCACGTCGAACAGCATTGAATCAAGCATGCAATCTGTCAGTCCAGCTCGGTCAGGATGTGGCAGATGCGTGTATTGAAAACTCACCCGGGTCGAACAGCATTGAATCAAGCATGCAATCTGTCAGTCCAGCTCAGTCAAGATGTGGCAGACTCGTGTATTGAAAACTCACCCGCGTCGAACAGCATTGAAGCAAGCATGCAATCTGTCAGTCCGGCTCGGTCAGGATGTGGCAGACGCGTGTATTGAAAACTCACCCGCGTCGAACAGCATTGAATCAAGCATGCAATCTGTCAGTCCGGCTCGGTCAGGATGTGGCAGACGCGTGTATTGAAAACTCACCCGCGTCGAACAGCATTGAATCAAGCATGCAATCTGTCAGTCCGGCTCGGTCAGGATGTGGCAGACTCGTGTATTGAAAACTCACCCACGTCGAACAGCATTGAATCAAGCATGCAATGTGTCAGTCCGGCTCGGTCAGGATGTGGCAGACTCGTGTATTAAAAACTCACCTGCGTCGAACAGCATTGAATCAAGCATGCAATCTGTCAGTCCGGCTCGGTCAGGATGTGGCAGACGCGTGTATTGAAAACTCACCCTCGTCGAACAGCATTGAATCAAGCATGCAATCTGTCAGTCCGGCTCGGTCAGGATGTGGCAGACGCGTGCATGCAATGCCCACTCATCAACTCAGACAATGTATGTATGAATAATGGCATGCTGTATGCCCTGTGTGGATGGAGTTCTGCACATGTCAAATGGGACAGACACAATAGACAAGACTACTCACATTATGATCCTAGCTTACAGTGCAACTATAGCAGTGTTTGTGAGGGACATGACTAGTGTGAATGACCACTTCACAGATCATCCTCCTATGCTTGGCCACTGTCCCAGGGGATCATTGTGTTGTGTAGGTCATACATCACATCATGACAATGTCCAGACCATGACAGTGTTGTGCATGGTGACAAGCTGTCTGTATGTAGTGTTGTTGCTGGTTGTAATACCTTGTCCATGTCTGTGTACATTCAATTCATGTGCTATTTGACCTAAAAATCTATGGCTGATACTTAATTGTGTGTGTGTTGTGCATGTTACAATTGATCACATGGAGAGTGTCAGAGAACAGTGAGTAGTCACAGTACTACACTGTATTATTTGGTAATACATGACATAATTGTGTGTATGTTCATGCTCACATTGCTGTAATTTCTGGATTAGGTCATCCTCAGATATCTGACTTCACTGTGTCATCATTGTAAGTGCCACGCAATCTGTTGATACTGTATTACTTGAAGTTTAATTCATATAGTAATATGTGTACATACTTTGTCATGTGTTCTTCAGGGCACCAAATGTCCACAGACCCTTCCCGGATCTTGAAACCATGGTGGAGCGTGAGTGCATGAGGCAATACAGGTTCACAAGGGCAATAATTTCGGAATTGACAGACCAGTTGTCACCACACTTGCTACCTGGACGCACATATCTCTTTGTCCTGACCCCCAAAGTGAAGGTGATGGCGGCACTACATTTTTTTGCCACAGGTTCGTTCCAGATTACTGTGTCTGATGCTGGTGGGATGTCCCAGACGATGTTCAGTCGAGTGCTCCGGGATGTGTGTGAGGCCATGCTGAGGTTCCTCGACCTGTACATACATTTTCCCACACCGCCACAGTTCCGTGCCATTAAGGATGACTTTTATGCCTGGGACACATGCCACATGTTATTGGATCGATTGATGGGACACATGTGGGTTTGGTTGCACCACGAGCCCATGAACAGGTTTACAGGATTCGTAAACACTTTCATTCAATCAATGCCCTTGTGGTATGTCTGGCGGACCAGATCATCTCCCATGTATGTGTGCGTTTCCCGGGATCTGCACACGACGCATACATAATGAGGATGAGTCGGATCCCCCAGCTGATGTCCCAGTTCATGAATGAGCATGCCAGGCTTGTTGGTGAGTCAAGTTGTCAGTGTCAGTTGTGTGATCATTGTCTGTCATGTTGTACCCTGTTGTTGCTCAACTGATCCTTCATATTTGATAATTTTAGGAGACTCTGGATACCCAAACATGCCCTGGTTGCTGACACCACTCAGGAACATGGTGACACCTGCTGATGTCCGTTACAACGGGGCACATGGGCGGACCAGGCGTGTGATTGAGCACACATTTGGGCTGCTGAAGACCAGATTCCGCTGCCTTGACCGGACAGGAGGTGCCCTTCAATATTCCCCAGAGAAGGTGTGCAAAATCATTATAGTGTGCTGCATGCTTCACAACAAGGCTGTGAGGAATAAGCTACCGCTCATTCAGGATGACAGGGACCAATGTCCTCCCTCATGGGAGGATTCAGGCCTGGGGAACGTTGCCAGTGAGGAGGAGGAGGAAGAGTAGGTGGATGTCAGGAGACAGCTCATTGACAACTTCTTTACTTGAGTGTAAGTATGCATATATGTCTGATGATGCCTTTCCTAAGCGTGATGTGTGTATGTAGGACAATATGTTGTGATATGTGTGTGGGTCTGCTAATTTACAGGGTCATTGCCGTTGTACAGTGTATGTTAAGTTATGATGGTCTCCACTACATTGTTGAAATCACTCCTAGCAATTGGTCAGAATTTACAATGGACAATAGTGAGTCAATAATTGGATATGTCATCATGGCAAGGTGTATTTAAGATTGTACTATGTCTCTCCTTCACAGGCTCCTTTGGCTGTTGTGTGGGTACACACAACGCTGTTCCATAATGGATTTTCAATTTGGACCAGTTCTCTCTGACAGCCAATCTATTTGGTCAGATTTGTCTTTTCTTTGGTTTATTTGGATACTTGGAACTGTAATCAGTTTGCTTTTGTGTTGAGCAGAGCTTCTGCCTGTGTAATAAACCTGTTACACACATTGATGTTTGCCTTCTCCGTTGCAAAAATATGCTACAACCGTTCATATCATGTTTTTCTGCTATGGTGTTCATTTCATTAGACAATGGTCTTTGTTTGTGCGGTTCAATGGTTTTAATTTGACAACAGTGTGTGCAATGTTTAATGTTGCATGTGCTATGTGTGTTGTGCTGACCTTGCGTGGCTATCTCTGGTATGTGTCATGTGACATTTCTTCATGAGGCGGTAGATGAATTGTAAGCTGGTCCCTAGGATCATGCTGTATTATGCTAAAGTTACCGGAGCCAAGCTGACATAATAGCTTTGTGTGTGACATTTTAGCACACATTCTTTCTGTGATTGTTGTGCAAGATGCCTTTGAGTCCGCATGAGATCATTTTGGTACTGTTGAAGCGCTGCGCCACAAGGTTGAAAAACAGGACTCTTGTAATGGCAGATCTAGTCAGCACGGATAGTTTCACCATGAAATGCTACACTTTGTTACACATAAGTGGAATACTTGCATTACATTGACGCACAGGGCAATAATATACACAGATGGAAGATCTACGTATACGCACCAGCGCTTTGCTGTGCATATGCTGTGACCAGTACTCCTACTGTCTGAGGTGAGCGGTTGACCCGTATTGCCACAGAGTTCTTCAATGGTTTGTAGAATATGTCACCATCACAGGGAGGGTGGTGCTTTCCACACTGAGGTTGTAAACACATTTCACCTGTAGTATTATGTTTGATTATGGAAATGTATATTGTTTGAGAATCATGTTTACTGCTGCTGGGGCTAGCTCGTATGCTGCATTGTAGGACAACAGTCAGAGATTGTTTTTTCTCAAACGTGAATTATAGAACAATACACACACTCTGATTCATGATTTGGTGGACAAGCATGGGTGAGTGAGCGTGAATGTGTCCATTGCTACCTTGCTTCGGAGATGTTGTTAGTGCTGGCTACTGGGTGGTAGAATCATTGGGTGTCTTCTGTATATTTTGTTGAGATGATGAGACACCAGAGGTAGTGGGTCATTGGATTGTGTGTTCTGATGTGCAACTAATGTCCAACCATCCTTCAACAATGGCCTATTTTGCCGTGCATACTTCTGTATGAGAAGAATCACTACCACAGAACTCATGCACCTCATTGTGAGACAGTGCCAGGTGATACAGATCATGAGCTAATAAGTGGGTGCAGTGTTTAATTCACAGATGACACAGGGATTGTGTGAATATGAATTTATTAATGTGCATGTGAAAAAATCTAACAGGTAAAGGTGATTGCATTCCCAAATTTATTATCCACAGTTCATAAAGGAGTTGGAAGTGTTGTCAGATGAAAATCCTTCTGAGCGAAATCCACAGTCCATTTGGCATTTAGTCCAACTTACATGCTCCATCCCATGTGGGAGAGTCCAGGGACTGTCAACAAAGTGAATGATTTGCGCACAATGGAGGATATCCAGAGCATTTCTTTGGTTCCTGGGGGGGATGCATGTCCATCAGTCTCTCACTTGCCATCCTTCCTTGGACGGCCCCTCCTCTTCTTTGTTGGGGTGGGACCCTCAGTATCAGGCTGCTGCGGGGGAGGGGACTCTACGCCAGATTCCTCATCCCTCCCTGTGGCAGTTGCCGATGTTGAGGCAACAGGTGTGGAGTGCACACGGGGAGGTGGGGTAATGTTGGTGGTTATCTGGCGTAGGCATGTAAGTATGTCCCTATGCACCGCAGTGAGATTGTCTATTTTCGACCAGTTGGACTCCATACGGTCCATGTGTTGGTCCATACGGTCCATGTGTTGGTCCACACGGTCCATATGGTTGTCCATCCGGTTGAAATGTGCAGCCTGCTGATGTTTTATGTCCCTGAGGATTCCGACAACCTGGCCAAAGTCTCCGGTGCATTCGCGATATACATCGAAAATGCGTTGTAACTCCGGGTCACCTTGTTCTCTGACACCAGCTGTGGGACGTGTCCTCCCACCACGCACCCTCACACCACTCCTTTCCCTACCCCCACGGACATTGCCTGGCGTAGCACGCACTGACAGCTCCTGTCCTCCTTCATTGTTGACAGGGCTGGTATTTCCTGCCAAATTCAGATTGGGCTGTCTTGCTGTGCTCCCAGGGTTTTGTTGTCTGGGTGTGTCCGTGGGGATCCGGGGCATCTGGATGTTAATGGACGTTGCAGGAGTGGTCGCTGGGGCTGCTGATCGTACTGGTGCTGCATGCTGACCCACACCGGAGGTGCCAGGTTGGTTCCCATCGCCCGAGGAGGTGTGAGAGTCATCCACACTGGAGGTCTCAGTGTCCGACGTTGTGCTGGAGCTGCTGGTGGACTCTGAATCTTCTCCAGATGATGCCCTCTGTTCTGGAGGGCCTGTGGGTAGTAGAGAGACACAATGTTGGTTGTGTATTTTCAGATGTTATGTTGTCATGCACAGCCAAATGTGAAGATGTTGTGGATAATGTTGCGTTTTCTTCTTATTTCTACTCATCAATCGTCACAGACACTGAGATATTTTGTAATCGGACATTGTTATTTTGGAGACATGTGCTTTACTGAGCATGTCCAGCTCTGTGCATCAATGTACATGTATTGTTATCCTTGACTGTTCATATTAACTTTTTGGCAAGTGTCACACTGTGCATGAGCCAGGTGTTTTGTTATTTCACACATCAGTGTTTTCACTATGACATACATACTGTAACTAATCTTATGTTTGGCAGGAATTGTGCATCTGTGCTTGCCTTTGTGGAGTTTCTCACAGTTACATTGCTGGGGTGACATGCAAACTCACTCTCCTGAATATGTGTCATCATTAGATGATTTTGCTTGGATGTATGTGTTGATGTGAACAATCAATGACATCACATGTGTAACCTCGTATGCAATAGCAACGCGTTTCTTCTGACAAATGCATTGTTACATGGCAGTCCTTGAAACACAGCTCATTACATTGGCATGCAGTAGGGGAGTAACTGACATGAGTAGTTGTATTATGCGATAATAGTATGATCTGACATTCCCTAATGTTGCCCACACGTGACTTGTAATGGTGAATAGTATAAGTTTGTACTCCTGCGCAGAGCCTACAGCAAGTTTGTGTGATGTTTTGCATTGTGCTGTTCTGCTATGTCCCAACATGGTTGTTGTTATGCGTGTGTAGTTTTTGCATTGTTTGTGAACATATGCAATGTGAGTAGTCATATTTATGTTGATATTTTTCATCACTTTGCACACATGTGTATATCTTGATGTAGTACATTTTGTTGCTGCATACTTTTGCACATGATCACTTCATGTACATTCTACTTGTTCTCCATGGACAGAGATCTTTCCCAGGGATGGTCTTTTGCCTTTTCATGGTCAGAGCTGTGAGGTACAGTGTGTTTAGTGCTTGAGTTAGGCTGTGTTGACTTCTACCCCACTTTCCAATGGCAAACAGACCAGCTTACTCATCATTGTCAGAGGAGCAATGACAGTGAGGGTGGTAGTTTTCAAGGATGCTGAGACCGCTGACTGATGTTGAATTACAATGCTACACACAACAATGCCTTGTGCACATGACACAACGCAAGAGTGTCAGCCGTCTTGCATTAAACCTCACATCTACTCTCCGTGGGCATTGTCCCTGATGTGTGTATATCTGTGTGTGTTTTGTGATATGTGGTGTGACAGCTAATTAGAATGTGTCCTGTCCTCCACACACATTTGTAGCATTCACATTGAGGGCCCATGTGACTGATCTATACCTGTCAGTGTGTGTAATGTGCAGTTAAGGTTATGGTCTGTAGTTGTGTGAGTAGGCCAAGAACTGGCAGTAGATATTTCCAAATTTCGTACAGGATGGCCCTGTGTAGCCATCTTGACAGGGCATTTTCATTCACTCTCAAGGACAGCATAGTGACAGGTGTGTTCTTGTGGGACTGGGGGGGGGATTAGTGTGTGCTGGTGGCAGTAGTCATTGCTTCCACTCCTCCTCCCACCCAGGATAAATGGGCCAGCATGTTCCAGGGTTCCATGACAGTGTGTACAAAGTTACATTCCAGATGTCTGACAGTGGTGCCTGCAGTCATGCTGTACAGGACTGCCAACAGGGCCTTGTGTTCCCCACACCGATGGCCAGTGTCAGCCATCTTGACAGGGCATTTGCATTCACTCTCAGGGACAGCATAGTGACAGGTGTGTTCTTGTGGGACTGGGGGGACTAGTGTGTGCTGGTGGCAGTAGTCATTGCTTCCACTCCTCCTCCCACCCAGGACAAATGGGCCAGCATGTTCCAGGGTTCCATGACAGTGTGTACAAAGTTACATTCAAGATGTGTTGCTGTGGTGTCTGTGGCTGTGTATTTGTGGTGAATTTAGACTATTTGTACATGTACTCACCAGGTTCTGGGATTCCAGCTAGTCCAGTTATGGCCTCCTGTGGGAGGAGGTCCCGCACCTTCACCTCCCAGGTGGTGAAATGCACCAGTTTATGACGTCCACCGCCAGTCTTGGTGCTCAGTGCATGTTCTCTGGCAATGAGCCTCTTTACCCTCCTGCAAACGTCATAATACCGGTTCCGGATATCCTCCTTTGTGCGCAAGGTAGGTGAATGGGCATTCACCTTGTTGACAATCCTCTCCCACATCTTGGTTCTCTGGGACTGGGAGGTCTGTTGGGCCAAGCTGCCAAATAACTGTGGCTCAACTCGGATGATTTCATCTATCATCACTTCCAACTCAGCAGCTAAGAACTGTGGATTCTTCTTTGGGGGCATGGTGATGGGTGTTGGCGGAGATGTGTGTGTGTGAAGGTGAGGGTGAGTGTGTGTGAGTGGAGGTGTGTTTCTTTGGTGCTAGTTGTGTGGAGGTTGTTTGGTGGATGAGATGTGTGTGTTTGTGGTAGCTAGATGAGTTGTCTGTCTAGTGGTGTGGTGTGCTTGCATGTCTGTCGAAGTAGAAAATGGTGTTGGGAAGTTTTGGCTCCCTTTATATAGGTTGTTTTGTGGGTGTGTCTTGTTAATTGAAAATGTGTTTTTTTGGAGATGACAATGCGTTTTTTGGTAGTCTTCTTTCTGTTTCCATTGTTTTATTTTCTTCTCATTTTGTAAGTCGTTTTGACAGCACTTGATGCTTGTTCTTGTGTAAATTGTTTTGGACGAGTCTGTTCCATTCATACTGGGCTATGTGGCATCGTTCGCGTCCGAAGCTGTCGTGTTGATGCTTGGCTATGTGGCATCGTTCGCGGCCGAGTCTGTCGGGTCGTGTTGATGCTTGGCTATGTGGCATCGTTCGCGTCCGAGTCTGTCGGGTCGTGTTGATGCTTGGCTATGTGGCATTGTTCGCGTCCGAGTCTGTCTGGCATCGTTCGCGTCCGAGTCTGTCGTGTCGTGTTGATGCTTGGCTATGTGGCATCGTTCGCGTTCGCGTCCGAGTCTGTCGTGTCGTGTTGATGCTTGGCTATGTGGCATCGTTCGCGTCCGAGTCTGTCGGGTCGTATTGATGCTTGGCTATGTGGCATCGTTCGCGTCCGAGTCTGTCGGGTCGTGTTGATGCTTGGCTACATGGAGTCGTCCGCGTACGTGTCTGTAGGTTGACGCTTGGCTATCTCGAATCTTGCGCATACGAGTCTATCGCGTCAGGCTCCTTTCCTGCTGTCTCGGACGTATAATATATTTTCCGGCCGAGTCGGTCCTAAATTTTGAGCTTCGCATCGTACTCAGCTATTTGTAAGGCGTGTGTATGGTTCGGTCAGAAAAAATGACGGGTCCGTGTCGGGTAGTACGTTTTCCGGCCGAAATCGGAATCGACACCTAAGTGTTGAGTATGCAACAGACAGTACCTTTGCATATCAAGTTAAAAAATAAATTGCACTGGCCTATGTTCTAGTAACTGAGGTAGCAGAGCACTACAATATCCTAATTGAAAGTCCCTACTACAAAAGACATGAAGAAAAACTAAGCCCACTATTGGATTACTTTGAGGATACCTGGGTGGGAAGACTCCACAGATCAGGCCACAGAAGACTCCCCAAATTCCACATTCCATGGTGGAATGTCTACTTAAGCACCTTAAATAAACAAGCCAAAACAAACAATGCTGTTGAAGGATGGCATAATGCCTTCCAGTCAACAACAGGAAGAGGGATACCTACCCTACATAAATTACTCCAAGCTCTACAAAAAGAACAAAGTTACCTGGAACTTAGGATGGAACAATCTATAACTCAAATAGGCCCTAAACTCACAAAACAAACCAAAAGAATGTATGACTTACTACAAAGTCAAGTAACACTATACCCAACTACTAGAGGCCTAGAATACCTGTCACTAATAGCAAAAACAATTCTTTAAAAAATGTCCTTGAAGCAATAGAAAAAGACTTTCCTACAAAACACATTTGGTAACTGTCCATATAATTTTGCTTAATTTTGTAAAATATAAATAATGTGTCATATATATAAAATGCAGTTACAAAAAGATATATTGACATATTATTTACATTTTACCTAACATTACACATATATCAAATAACATAATGAAAATACCCTCCCACAATTATTAAATAAAACACTTACGATTTCTGTAGCTGAAGAAAACGTAATCCAAAAATCGTGATTCCATCCAGGTATCTCTCAATCAAAATAATATTTAAAATTCACCCCAAAAAAAATTTAAAAATACAACTGTTCCCCAAAAATAATCCAGCATCGATAAATCCAACGACTTTAAACCATAACAAACCAGAAAATAGTGTTTAAAAAAAGAAACGCAGCAGGAAAACCCGAAAAATTAAGAAAGTGTTAAATAAATATTAATATTAAATACTAATACACACTTCTTTATAAAAAAAAACGCTATCCTCTCCAAAACACGATTCGGAGAACAAAACCTACAAAAAGAGAAAGAAACATACCCACCCACCCACACAAACATACACATACAGTATATTAAACAACATAAATACACACTTCATATATAATAAACATACATTTAGAAACATAGCATAACATTTCTACACTAGGCCGCAAACACAAAATCTCGATATCTCGCTAAGTCGAACTAACTACCAAAACGCACCAAAAACACAACAACCTACCACTAAACATACTAACTACCACTTAACAACATGCACTTACAAGTAAAAATGTAATATAAAGTAGTAAATTAAACTTACCTTCATCAACGCTACGCAGCATCTAATCGCAAGCTTCTCCCCTTTGAAATGACCCAAAACAACAGTATGGGGCCGATTCCGATCTCGCTCGGACAGCCCTCCGAGAGCTGTCCGTAGCCTTACCTTGCGACCGACTCGTACTGGGAGCCGGTCCGTCCGGGCGATGAAGTACGATGCGCAAAAGTGCCACAAATCCGAACGACACGTAGGCTCCGATTCCAGCAACATTTCCCGTACGAGCCGCTTATCCAAACGCCCATCCGTGTCGCCCGGAAGCAGTTTTCACAATAGTTTCCGGCCGGACAAGTACGATGCGCAAATCCTACACGCTGAATGGGTCGCCACTAGCAGCACGTCACAGCATCTGGGAGAGATGAATAGCAGATCCGATTCGCGCCACAACACGATCCACTGCTACGAAACGGACCAACTCACAACGTGTACGAGACGGAGCAACAATCAGCAAGTACGAGATGAACCAATGATGAATCCCATCGCGCAGGTCATCCCAGTACTGTATATCTATGACCGGATGATGAACAGACGCGTACGTCGCAGACGGTAAGTCAGACACCCACACAAACAAACGTCACGAATGCGCGAAATGCTACATACACATAGGGGGGGACATGCCATCCACCAGCAAAAGCAAAACCCCAGGGGTAGCATGGTCCACACCACCAACAGTGCCCACACCTAGGGGGGTGGGGCAGCACCACTACCATCCCCACTCATAGGGGTCTGGATGCCCTGCACCACTACCATCCCCACTCATAGGGGTCTGGATGCCCTGCACCACTACCATCCCCACTCATAGGGGGCTGGATGCCCTGCACTACTACCATCCCCACTCATAGGGGGCTGGATGCCCTGCACCACTACCATCCCCACTCATAGGGGGCTGGATGCCCAGCACCACTACCACCCCCACTCATAGGGGGCTGGATGCCCTGCACCACTACCACCCCCACTCATAGGGGGCTGGATGCCCATCAATACCAGTACCCCCCCACTCATAGGGGGCTGGATGCCCTGCACCACTACCATCCCCACTCATAGGGGCCTGGATGCCCATCAATACCAGTACCCCCCACTCATTAGGCTCTGGATGCCCTGCACCACTACCATCCCCACTCATAGGGGGCTGGATGCCCTGCACCACTACCATCCCCACTCATAGGGGGCTGGATGCCCTGCACCACTACCATCCCCACTCATAGGGGGCTGGATGCCCATCAATACCAGTACCCCCCACTCATAGGGGGCTGGATGCCCTGCACCACTACCATCCCCACGCATAGGGGGCTGGATGCCCATCAATACCAGTACCCCCCACTCATTGGGGTCTGGATGCCCTGCACCACTACCATCCCCACTCATAGGGGGCTGGATGCCCTGCACCACTACCATCCCCACCCATAGGGGGCTGGATGCCCTGCACCACTACCATCCCCACTCATAGGGGGCTGGATGCCCTGCACCACTACCACCCCCACTCATAGGGGGCTGGATGCCCTGCACCACTACCATCCCCACTCATAGGGGGCTGGATGCCCTGCACCACTACCACCCCCACTCATAGGGGGCTGGATGCCCTGCACCACTACCATCCCCACTCATAGGGGGCTGGATGCCCTGCACCACTACCACCCCCACTCATAGGGGGCTGGATGCCCTGCACCACTACCATCCCCCTCATAGGGGACTGGATGCCTTGCACCACTACCATCCCCACTCATAGGGGGCTGGATGCCCCTCAATACCAGTACCCCCCCACTCATAGGGGGCTGGATGCCCTGCACCACTACCATCCCCACTCATAGGGGCTTGGATGCCCATCAATACCAGTACCCCCCACTCATTAGGGTCTGGATGCCCTGCACCACTACCATCCCCACTCATAGGGGGCTGGATGCCCATCAATACTAGGGGTGGGCGGAATTTGCGTAGTCGCGCTACGCAAAGCTCTGCAAAATGGTAAAAAATCTCCGCGAGCACGCAAAAGTTCCGCAAACACGCGGAATTGCTTGTTCCGCCCGTTTGCAATGCTTTTTTCCTGTTTGTGAACGCTGTTTGCGTGCTCGGGGAGAAATATCTCGCGAACACGCATTTTGAAAGCGCAAACAAGTAAAAAATTCCGCGA
Organism: Calotriton arnoldi; assembly: GCA_963921515.1. Classification (NCBI taxonomy): domain Eukaryota; kingdom Metazoa; phylum Chordata; class Amphibia; order Caudata; family Salamandridae; genus Calotriton; species Calotriton arnoldi. Next base: position 252,928 of record CAWUFW010007882.1, read on the forward strand.
AGCCGCAGATCGCGGAATTTTTGGCAATTTTGCGTTCTCCGCGGAACGCGAAATTACCCAAATTCTGCAAATTCCGCGAGCGGAACGGAATTTACCGCCCAGGCCTAATCAATATCAGTACCCCCCACTCATAGGGGGCTGGATGTACATCAATACCAGTACCCCCCACTCATAGGGGGCTGGATGCCCTGCACCACCAGCATTCACACGCATAGGGTCACTAAGCAAACCCCCACCCCTACCATCTTTGCAAGATTCTATGTATGTGTGTGCCAAATGCCCACAACACTGATTCTGATAGTGAACATACAATGTGACTCCTATCACATGTGTGCCCAAAAGATGACTGTGGCGTTCAAAACTACAGCATCTCAGGAACATTGTGGTAATGGGTTCCAAAGCCCACATCACTACAGTGACCAGAAGGTGAGTGTGGACAAAATAATAGCAGCATCACCAGACCAGCATTTGTGCTCACTGGTCCCAAATCCACAACCAATGTAGTGGCAATGTGGTGGTTGTGTCACATACAAACATAGATTTGAGAGGCACAGATTGCTGTGTATCACAAGAACTCCCTCTGCCATGTGCAGACAAGCATTGGCCATGAGCACTGACAAGGCCCACAGTGTCCAATTAGAATATGTGAAAAGTGAGCATCATGATGCATACACACATATCTCTACGAACAGACACACAAACTGAGGAATCCTGTGGAGACTGTCGATGTTAGGTGACAAAGTCCCATACCATGGCAGCAATGCGACATACCAAACATGAGCAATGTGCAGGATGATGAGCTACAAGATGCATGGACATTTGGGAAAAACCTCCAAACTAGATCCACACAATGGAACACAAAAGCAATACCAATGCAGAGGTGCAGATGCACAAACACAGACAGGCAGACCCACACTGCATATCATACACAACACGTGTGTGTGTGTCTCAGTGTCCCCCGGCTAGTACACAACACATGACGGTGGGATGAACTCCAATCACACCGATGTATCCACAGTGCCATACAAAAAGTAACTAATGAACTGGGCACCCCTTTGTGGTCAAGCACACATCGTCAGATGAGTGGTATAGCAACGTATTCATGTGACACAAGCTGGGTGGAACAGCAACCAACACAGCAAGAGACAGACCCACAACAGCACTACCCTCTAGTACCCTATTTTGTGGTGACAGTAGCCTGTACGCCAATAACACTGAGATGACAAAGGTCTGTTTTGCCCATATTGTGGAGCACAGTCAGCTGTGCATACTGGGTCATGTGTCCAGAACAACAAACTCACATCACACCTCCATAAACACAAATCACTGGCCATGTCCTGCATGCAATGTGCAAAATGTAGGTAGGGGCCTAGACATGAAACAACTCACATGTGGCCACCCTCAACACCACACACCCTGATCTGCAACAATGTGCATCAGCTAGGCACACAGGGACTGTTGACATAGCTCAAGCACCCATTACAATCCCAGGGGTGGTGGGGGATCTAAGGTACACAAAAATCAACACACATGGCCTGTCAACAACACCTGTGAATGTCTGCCACACTGCACAGTATGCGGAACATGGGCATAATGTGAAGACAACACGATTCATTGAGAACCCTGCCACAGACCTACACCAATGAGGAACCAAAGGAGACCCACAAAGAACACATGTTGACACCTTCCAACATTGCAGCAATGACCCTGATGAGTGGGAGTAGTCACACACACATACAAGTGACCCACTGAATGACAGATACCGCATAGGGAAAACAACATGATGTTTGAAACACATAAGTGTCAATGGGAATCCTGAATGTGTCCCATGTGCGTTTGACAACATCCCCTGAAATTACAACTAAAACACCCATGGATGACAACCTAATGACCAGTAGTCTGTCATGCACTGACACCCCAGTAAACCCAGGGAAAAGAAGTCTGATGAACACAGGACAACTCAGCAAGTGCACATAACAGGAACATCTGGATGGAACACAGGCTGAGTCGAAAAAAGGGAAGGCAACACACACAGACATGCTCATACAACACACACCATGTGCACAGGCAATGCCACGGAATGACACAATGCCATGAGGGGTCTCCACTCCTGGGGAATGTCAGCTGTGAAAAACGTTGTTTGTGCAGGGTCCTGTCATGCCAGCACACCACCTGCACAGTGAGCCAACAATTACAACACAATGAAAGCTCTGGTCACAGCAACATGTGTACGGGAGTGTCCCTCCAGTCATCTGCACATACGCAATACACATGTAGAGATAGTTGCACTGATGACACAGATGACTTGTGTACCATGGATGCACAAACCTGCCTGTCCAGTGTAGATGGGCCCAGTCAGGGAATCTCACCATGTGCCCAAATGTAAGTACAACACATGTGCAACAGTGTATGCCAAAGATGTGAAGTAGCAAACCCAAAGAGATAATCCTGGTTAAAACATTTTGCAATCATTACACCCTGTAATTGCAGCAAAGGATGTCATGGACACATAGCAGAAAAGTACACATATCCCATGGACCACATGGAGTCATCAACATCATGCACATTAGATGCAACAACAATGGATAACCACAATTTGCTTTATTAAAAAATGAAACTCCTCAAAACTGGGAATTCACGTCCACAATGTCAAAAGGCCAATGGCCAGTCCATTTCTCAGTTCAACCATGGTGACATGTGACAAGTTGTCACCCATTGCTTGCCTGCACTGCTACGACCAGGGGACATCTCCCCTTGGAGGGGCATACATGGGGCAGGCCAGGCACCGCAGGGACAGGATCAGGGGACAGCAGAATGGGGCAGGGGAGGGGTGGTGGGTGCTGGAGTGTCACTGGCAACTGCAGTGGAGGTGTCTGACACAGTGGGCACCGTCACAACTGCAGGGATGAAGTCAGATGGGGTGGTTGCCGGCACCACAGCAGTGAGCAGGTCAGATGGTGTGGACGTGGTCTCCACTGCAGTGCCAAAGTCAGACGGGGTGGAAGAGCTCTCCACTGCAGTGCCAACCTCCAAAGTAGTGTCATGGGGTCCAGGTGAGGTGGGCAGGACAGAGGGGGGAGACACAGACTCCACACCAGTGGCAGGAACAGGCTGAGCATGTGAGGTGGGGGTGGAAGTGCATGTGGTAGGGGGGGAGGGCCTAATCATTTTGGGGATGTGGTATCGGTGTGTGGGTGAACCAGGGGCAGGGTGTGGCTGGGGGACCTGTGGAGTGGTGACCTGGGGGATGCAGGACGGATACTGTGTGGTGGAGCTGCGGGATTGTGGTGGGGTCTTGCTCTTCCTAGTCTGGGGGGACTTGCTGATGGGGGCCTCAGTGTCCTTGCGCCTGTGGGAGGGTGTCCGTGTGGCAGGGGAACTTCCCCCTGTGCGTGGTGACTTCCTCTTCCCCTTGTGAGTTGGAGCAGATGGATCGGTGGGGAAGAGGCCAAGGTCACAGAGGAAGAGCTGCTGGGAAGGGGGGGTTGCAGGTGAGGCAAGGGAAGGGGTTTTGGAGGGAGAGGCATCTGAGGACTGTGGAGTGCTTGTGGATGTCTGTTTGTGCGTCTGTGAGCCATCCCCTGTGTGTGTGCCATCAGTCCCCGGAGTGTGCGTGCCTGTGGCTCTGGATTTTGGCTTGCGTGGCTGTGTGCTGCTTGTGTCTGTTGTGGTGCGTGCCGGTGCTGGTGTGTGTGTGCGTTGGACAGGTAGGGCAGTGGGGATTGTGGATGTGGCAGAGGTAGGAGGGGTGAGGGACTGTTGGAGGAGGGACACTGCTGATGTCTGTGTGGAGGCCATGGCCTGAATAGTCTGATGTAGGGCAGACATGTTTGATGAGATGCCCTCCATGAAGGACACCAGTTGTGTCAACAGACTGGTGTGGGAATGGAGGACACTCAGCATCGCTGTCTGCCCTACATGGATCTGCTTCAGCAAGTCCACAGACTCCACACTCAGGGCAGCAGGGGAGACAGGGGCAGGGGCTGAGGTGCCTGGCACAAAGGAGACATGCTCCCATACACGGGGGCCTCCACGGACCTCTGGGATGGGAGCAGATGGGAGGGTGGAGATGGTGGTGGTGGCGGGGACAGACTCGCTTGGTGTTGTCTGGGGTCTGCTGACACCCGCCTCCACAAGGGAGTCCTCACTGGAGATGCTGTGTTCCTCAGCCGAGGTGGTCGTAGCTGAGGCATCCTCAGTGTGGCTCCCCTCACCCTCTGTGCCACTAGGTCCCTCCAACTCCTCTCCATCAGACCCAGTCTGGCTCTGCGGCTCCTCCTGGTCCGTGGAGCTGTCTCCTCCAGTAGCCGAAGATGTTACTGCAAACAATCAGGATAAACAGATACACATAAGTCACTTGTTTCACCTGAGACATCACAGTCATTACAGCACATTACAGATGAGACATTTTCCGCATTTGCTAAATATTGCTAGAAGTGCTGGCACATATTTAAAAATACACCTGTCATTCTGCCAGTCAACCATGCCACTCATACACTTCCCCTCCATGGACCCATCTGTCTGTTGCATGTAATATGCCACTACTTATATGTGCACACATGCACCGCATAGACATATCTCAGAACATCTTAAATTGTGAATGAAATGTGTCAGTACACACATATCCCATCTCCTGCCACTGACTCAGTACATGTGTCAGGATGAGGGATGGCCAAACTCATTGTCAGTAAAATGGATATGCTTCCTTCACAAGACACCATGTATTGATGGTCAATGCCACAATAGAGTGTATGCCGTACAATTGACATAACGGCAGGATACACATTAGCAAGGGGGATACCATGCTACGGGCCAGTCTGGCTAATCAGTCATCTCTGGATAAAGTCACAGGGGCAGTGCATCCATAAATTAAAAAGTCTGCACTGTGTCACAATCATAATCATTTTGGGGAATGTAAGCCCTGCAGCTGTCAAGTGCACATGTTCCACTACTGCTACACACATCTTAAGGCATATGTTGATCCCACGTAAAACAAATGCGACAGTTGACTGACTGCAAGCACCAATCTGTGAACATGATAACATCACAGTCTGATGAGAACGAATTGAGGCTGCCTGCACTATTATGTATAATACATCATTATGCACCGTCAAGTGATCACACACCTATGTTTTTCCCCATTGTGATGATCCATTAGCCACACCTCAGCTAGCTGCCAAAAGCAAAATGCTCAACACCACAGAAGTCTAAGATGCTAGGCCACCCCATAATGACACCGAGGCAGACACCATATTGCATATTTCACAATTAACTAAATGTAGGATGACACACAGGAGTAGGAGCACAGAGTGTTCCTCATGTCCGGAGTAAGCATACCTGTCCAGTTCCATGTGCAACATGGGATTACCCTGAACACTAGGCATGTGTTCATGCATGTGTGACACACATGATGTACATTATTGTGAGGCCCCAAGATTGTCTTACCTGCTGCATGGCTGTGTGGTAAATACCACAGACACATATGGTGAGCCAAAGCATCAATTGGAACACATATCATTTGCCCACATAGAGTACATGTCTGATTTCTGGCAATGTGCAGACACATGGCAATCAATTGCTTCACTCATGAGGACAAAACAATGCACCGGTAGCAGATGCTGTTTACAACCTTTAATTATGGACAACAGCAGGGACACACAACACAAGTGACACAAGTCACAGACTGAAAGGACCAGACCTGTGTATCAGATGAGGATGGGCCATGAACTAATTTAGGAACATGACTCCTGTTCAAGCAGACAGGAGATCTGTGGGAGTGTAACCAGGATGAAGGAGTGCAAAGAGCATGTGAGACAAAGTTCACGGAAAAGGCATGCACTTACCCCCTCCTTGCTGCTGTCTGGCCTTTAACTGCCCATCCAGGTCAGGGAAGACCACCACCAGTATCCGGTGCATGTGGGGGGTCAGTGTCCGTCGTCCGCCCCTTCTGCGAGGAGGCGACAGCTTCAGCTGGACTCTGGCGATCCTCCGGGTGCAGCCACGAAGGTCCTGCCACCTCTTCTGGCAGTTGCGGATGCGGCGTCTGTAGACCCCCACAGAACGAACAGCCCAGGCAATGGTCAGCCATATCTCCTGCTTGTGATGGGCATCAACCTGTGAGGATGACAAGGATAAAAGTCCATTACCAGAAATGCAACATGTTTGTGCAACACACAGTTGGATATACATGTCTCCATCACAAGGGCATATGATGTACACGGGTAGTGCAACTATGGTGATTGACAGTTGTCCTGCATTTACAAAATTGAAACATTGCCTGGGTATAATAACTATGTTAAAATGCCCTTTTTATGCACAGTACCTGTCCACTACAGGTACATACACACTTTGGGGGTAACAACTACTCAGTGAGCATGCTAGCCACTGGTGTACACAATGCCATTAGTGCCAGTAAGACAACATGCACAATGAAAAAGGGATGTGGACTGCATACTCACCTGCTCCCCTGGTGTCCCATACAGCTTGCTGTACTGTGAAAGGAGGCTATCCAGCAGGGCCTTGTTCTCCTCCTCTGTGAAGGCTGGGGCCCTATCCACAGTACGTGCCATTCTTTGAGCCAGAGGATGCAGAGACAGCAGCAGTGGTAGCAGAGATGTCAATGTGGAGCATGTAGTGCAGGCAATTTAGCTCTCAGGGGAACAGACAGCCTTATATCTGTGCTGCAGAGGCAGATCTTGTCCCATGCGTCCAAAGCGATAGGTCCAACACGTTTGCATCCTATGAATCTGGCCAATCCATTGCATTGCACGGGTCGTACACGCCTTCCGCATCGTTCAAATATTTCAAACCCATTACACCAACGAGTCTGATACATTGTTGTAGGGAGCCAACTGATTTTTCACAACACAAATCATACAACGGCCAAATCCACGTCATTCCCCATTGCAGTCAATGTGCAAGGCGTGTGTGCAAGGCGTGCGCTTGCCTCGTTCCCTAGGTGTCCGACGCGTCTTTTGAATTGGTCACCCGCGTCAGTCTCCATTGCAGTCAATGTCACAGGCGTGTGTGCAAGGCGTGTGTTCGCCTCGTTCCCTAGGTGTCCGACGCGTCTTTTGAATTGGTCACCCGCGTCAGCCCCATTGCAGTCAATGTGCAAGGCGTGTGTGCAAGGCATGCGCTCGCCTCGTTCCCTAGGTGTCCGACGCGTCTTTTGAATTGCTCACCCGCGTCAGTCCCCATTGCAGTCAATGTCACAGGCGTGTGTGCAAGTCATGCGCTCGCCTCGTTCCCTAGGTGTCCGACGCGTCTTTTGAATTGGTCACCCGCGTCAGTCTCCATTCCAGTCAATGTGCAAGGCGTGTCTGCAAGGCGTGCGCTCGCCTCGTTTCCTAGGTGTCCGACGCGTCTTTTGAATTGGTCACCCGCGTCAGTCCTCATTGCAGTCAATGTGCAAGGCGTGTGTGCAAGGCGTGCGCTCGCCTTGTTCCCTAGGTGTCCGACGCGTCTTTTGAATTGGTCACCCGCGTCAGTCCCCATTGCAGTCAATGTACAAGGCGTGTGTGCAAGGCGTGCGCTCGCCTCGTTCCCTAGGTGTCCGACGCGTCTTTTGAATTGGTCACCCGCGTCAGTCCCCATTGCAGTCAATGTGCAAGGCGTGTGTGCAAGGCGTGCGCTCGCCTCGTTCCCTAGGTGTCTGACGCGTCTTTTGAATTGGTCACCCGCGTCAGTCCCCATTGCAGTCAATGTCACAGGCGTGTGGCAAGGCGTGCGCTCGCCTCGTTCCCTAGGTGTCCGACGCGTCTTTTGAATTGGTCACCCGCGTCAGTCCCCATTGCAGTCAATGTCACAGGCGTGTGTGCAAGGCGTGAGCTTGCCTCGTTCCCTAGGTGTCCGACGCGTCTTTTGAATTGGTCACCCGCGTCAGTCCCCATTGCAGGCAATGTGCTAAGTGTTCCACCCACAATAGCTTTCCATGGACTCATGGGCACACCAACAACAATACAGCCTGTGACACAGTATATCAAGGGGCATGTCAGGCTGCATTACCTGTGTGTGCATATGTGGGTAAACATGTGATTTGGTATGTGTCACTTAGTGGCACCCACTCCCAGGCAGGGCAAGGTGTCATGGGGACAGATCCCGCTGTGTGTTGGACACATAACCACTGTGATTGACGCTGTACAGTTCAGGGCATGAGGCATGTACACACTTCCCGGGGTACATTGTGTATGACATGTGACATACACCCTGACTCTTAGGTGGAATGGGATGTGTGTCACAGGGTGTCCCAGTGCCACAATTGTGAAGTTCATCCACAGTATGTGTGCATTTAGCTACGGAGATTACTCTGATTTCATGTGCTCAATGTCAAACGGTCACCACATCCATGTGTATTGTCAATGTGAGTTGATGTGGCGTCTGTGTGCCACAGACACCATGTGTGAGATGCCAAAAAACGTTGTGGCACTTCATGTGTGTGTCATGTGTGCGTTGTGGAGTGTATATGAGACGCTACATCATGATGGTGTCCTTGTGGCAACACAAGGTCCCTGTGTGTCTGTCAAAAACCTGTGATGTGTGGTAGACATCTGTCCTCACTAGTGACTGTGGTGTGTGTCTGGTATGTGACACTCATACTGATGTACTGTGGCAGAGCCCATAGATTGGTCACAGCACAACATGGACCTTGTTGTGTGGACCTGTAGAGCTGAGATTTCACATGATGGGCATGTATCTGACATGTGTGCACATACACTACGGCACATACATCATGTGTTTGTGTCCTGTTGTTTCATGTGCTATTTATCATTTTCACTGGCACCTAGATAGGGGAACTGACAAACTGTCTTTGCTCATCTATGTACTGCAGGAGACCAGCTGTCCACAGACTATTCCCTGACCTTGCCACATGGTTGAACGTGACTGCATGCGACGGTACCGCTTCACTAGGCCACTGATTGAAGAATTGGCGGAGCAGTTGGCACCACACTTGCAACCTGGCCGGACATACCCTACTGCGCTGACCCCCAATGTGAAGGTGATGGCAACCCTACACTTCTTTGCCACCGGTACCTTCCAACACACAGTTGCTACTGCTGGTGGAATGTCACAGACCATGTTCAGCCGTTTGCTACGAGATGTGTTGGAGGCGATGTTGCATTTCCTCAACCACTACATCCATTTCCCAACACCACAACGACTCTCTGACATCAAGGGTGACTTGTATGCCCTGGGAAGGATACCACATGTCATTGGCTCCATTGATGGGACAGATATGGCTTTGGTACCACCACAGGCACATGAGCAGACCTACCGGAATAGGAAACATTTCCACTCAATCAATGCTCTGGTGGTATGTCTGGCCGACATGACCATTTCACATGTTTGTGCACGTTTCCCAGGTTCAGCGCACGACGCTTACATCATGCGGAGTAGTCGCATCCCAAAGATTATGTCACAGATGCAGCACCAGCGTGCCTGGCTTGTTGGTGTGTACTGACGGTTTACTATTATGGGATTTTGCTAAAGTTTATTTACACACTCTTTTAAGACTCATCTGATGTGCTATTGTCTTTATGTAGGTGACTCTGGATACCCCAACATGCCGTGGTTGCTGACACCCTTCAGGAACCCTGTGACACCAGCGGAGATGCGCTACAATGAGGCACATGGTCGGAGCAGGAGAGTGATCGAGCGGACATTTGGTCTCCTGAAAAGCAGATTCCGCTGCCTGGACAAGACAGGAGGGGCCCTCCCATATGCACCTGCTAAGGTGTGCAAAATCTTCATAGTGTGCTGCATGATTCACAATCTGGCAGTGAGGAAGGAGTTGCCTCTGATCCAAGATGACGATGACCAACATCCGCCAGCCAGGGAGGATCCTGCCCTGGGTCATGATGCCAGTGATGATGAGGGTGAGGATGATGTTCGTAGCCAGCTGATCCTCAACTTCTTCACATGAATGTGAGTATACACTGATGTGTCTTCGAAGTATTGTGTTTGCCTGATATCTGTTGGTGGTGCACTTGTGCTGCTTGAGTGTGACTGTGTGCTACTTGTCAGGATGCTTGCTGTGATGTGTCCTTTCAGGTAGTCTGTACTCCCAAACAGTGTTTAGCTGATTGATATGTTGTGTGTACGTAGTTTTGTCACATTTGTGGGCATGTACATTGTTGTTGTATGCTGTAAGTCAAGGTTTTTGATTGTGTTTTCTGTCTGTCCTTCACAGGGTACTTTGGCTGCTGTATGGTGAGATCTGAACCCCAAAACCCAGATCCTTGTTCCAGAGTGCAAGTAGTCGTTGTCCCAAACAATGATGTGACACACACCCCTGGACTTTACTTGTTTAAAACTTGTTTAATGTCTGCTCACTGTTATGTGAGGTTAACTTGCATCAGTTGTGGGCTTTTCACGTTGTGAATCTGTAATAAACCTGTGCTTCACTTTGGGATGTGCTCCGTGTGTATCTACACATCAGACAGTCATTAGCATCCTGTACCTGTGGAATGCTTGCCACTGACCCAGGGTGGGTGTGGTGTATGTGCATTCCACTGTATTTCCTGTTGACATCACTTATGAGGATGAGTTAGCTGGACATGGTGAGTATGTCTTGTGTTGCCCTAGTGGTGTGTCTCCCTCATATGTGTCACATTACCATGACTCACATTACGGTGTTCACATTGCTGTGGTAGTTTGCATGCACAGTGTTCCTTATCAGATCATCATCGCCATGACACAGACAAAGTATAAATCACGACAGAGGCAAGTATTTTGTGAATGTGATTTTATTTACAGACATTTGTAAGGATGGTGAACGGATTTTGAAGTGCTGTACAATGTGATGGTAATCCAAAGTTCACAGGTAAGTTGGTAGTCTTAAGAGATGAAATGTCCAGAGTAGAATACACAGTCATTAGCTGCGTTGTCACAGCTTTGACCCTCCATGTCAAGTGGGAGATTTGTGTGTCAGTCGACAAGGTAAATTGGTTTGCACACAAGGGACGACATACAGAACAGGTGTTGGGTTCCTGAGGGATATGCATGGCCATCAGTGTCTCAATTCCCCTTCTTTGGATGACCCCTCTTCTTTCTCGGGGGACCCTCATGTGCAGACAGCTGCGGTGCAGAGGACTCTCCGCCAGAGTCCTCCTCCCTCCCTGTGGCAGTTGCGGATGTTGTGGCAACAAATGTTGTGGGTGCACAGGGAGGTGTGGACATGTTGGTGCTGATCTGGCGGAGGCAGGTCAGTATGTCCCTAGGCACCGCTGTTAGTTCATCCAATTTGTCCCACTTGGACTCCATCCGGGACATGTGGGAGTCCAAGAGGGCATGATGTGCTGCATGCTGTTCTTTGATGTCCTTGAGGATCCCCACTACCTGTCCAAATCCTCCGGTGCTTTCCTGGTAGGCATCTATGATGCGTCCCAGGTGTGGCTCATCATGCAGTCCAGCCCCCTCTGCAGGCCGTGTCCTCTGCCTGCCCACCCTCCCACCGCCCCTACCCACACGTGCAGGAGCTGCCATGGCTGGCACAGGCAACACTGGGACCACTTGAGTGTTTGCGACGGTGGTGTTGTCCCTTGATTCCAGGGTGCCCTGTGTACCTGTTCCGTTGTTGTTCAGTGGCCTCGGCCTATCCGTGTCAGCAGGGCTACTGGGTGTGGTATCAGATGTGGCAGGTGTGGTTGCAGGGGGTGCTGATGTTACTGCTGCTGGGGCTGCACGATGAGTCACACCGGAGGTGCCAGGTTGTTCAGGGTCGTCGTCCGAAGACGACAGGGACTGATCCACACCGGTGAGCTCAGGGTTCGCCAGAGTCTGGAACTGGGACTCTTCTTCAGGTCGTGCTGTGTCCCCAGCATCCCCTGTGTTTGGAGGAGACACACAATGTATGTTATGTTTCTACCAACATCAACGTTTCACACACATTACATTTGCCACTGGACATCATGATGAGAGTCTGTACATTGCATTGCCAAAAGTTGTGACAGATTGAGGTTGATATTGTTGGAGCACTTTGTCATGGCAACCTGAAGCATTTTGATGTGCACGTCAAGCTGTGTGCATGACCAGCTCATGTATTGATCGATTGTCTGTACATGTCCATTGCTACTCAGGTTCCATCACAGCTGTATCATCCCTGTCCACATTTGTGCTATGACGATGACATACGTACAATTTCACTTAGGGTACGTATCAAGCTTGGTGCATGTGTGGTGGAATTTGTTGTGTTGCTCTGTGCGTCACATTGGTGGGTCTGTGCAACATGGTCACAGTCCGGTATGCCTGTGATCCAATGTGAGATACTTTCTGGTTATCTGTGTTCCTAGTTCACATCTCATTACAAACAAGTCATGGTGTTACCGTGCCTACTGATGTTGGTGCAGAGTTTTGTCAGTGCTAACGTCTTTTATCTTGTCTATTTCCTCCACAGTGAGAGGGATTGGGCACAGTGGCACTCTTTCTTTTCCATGCTCATGACAGTGATGGGCAGAGGTGTGTGTGTTACAGTTCTGCTGCTGTGAGTTGCATGCATCATCCGATGCAGTCCAGGAGAGTCATTGTGTTTGAATTGTCCATGACAGTGAGTGATGTGTTGTGTGAATGATGCATACAACGCAGACCGATGTGGTATTGACATGCAGCTCACAACTGCACATTTTGTGTATGACACCATGCTACAGTGTCAGCTATATGTGTGTGTCCATTCTAGTCACTGTCAGGTGTCCACTGTCAATGATGTATATGTGACATTGTGTGTGCTTGGTGCTATGTACTATGTCTGCATCTCCCCAATTGTCAACTCCAAAACACACCTTCACAGGCAGGTCAGGGGACACCCCAGGGACACTGAATCTCCAGACAGTGGGAGGATACCTACAGTTCCAATGGCTGTGAGTCTAAATGTGTTTGAGTTGGCCAGTGCGTAGGTGTGACTTGCAGCCAATTCATACATCTGGACCATGTGTCTGACATCTTGCCAAGGCATTTACTTTTGGAGTGACTGGTCCCAGGGTGCAATTTGTTCGAGCAGAGAAGGTGTGTTTTGATGCGGCATTGATGACATTTGGAGTCATTGCAGGACCTCCTTCATCCACAGTGGCCAGGTAATCCCCCATGTGGCATGCTTCCATTGCAGGGAGTCACAATTTATGTTCAGGCTGTCAGTCAGTAGTTTCCTGTTGTTTGTTTGAACCAAGTCCCAGCAGGGCCTTGTGCTCCCCACAGCAGGGCCTAGTGTCAGCCATCTTGGCAGTGCTTTTGCACTCCCTGTGAGGTGAGCATGGTTCAGTGTGAGCTTGCTGGGACATGTGGGTGGGGACTGTTGGCTGTGACTTCAACTCCCATCATGCTTTTGGCTACACCCACCTTCCCACAATACCTGACCTTACTTCCTGTGAAGCTTTTTCCCTATGTGGTGGTGTGCCTGTGCTGACAAGTTGGCAGGCAGTGTTGTCCTGGTGTTTGTTTGCACAAAAGTACCAACAAGCCCATGTGCTTCACACTGCAGAACCCAGTGTGTTTAATCTTTGTGGGATATTTAAATGGATTCTGAGGGAATGCATTATACCAGGTGGGTTGTGTTGCGTTTGTGTTAAGGGGTGTGGGTGTGCAAGTACCTGCTGGTAGATGTGGTCAGAGCAGGCAGTACTCATCCCCCAGTCCAGTTATCCCACCATGCAGCATGCTTCCATTGCAGGGAGTGTGAGTTACCTTTCAGGCTGTCAGGCATTGGTGTCCTGTTGTTTGTTTGAGCCCAAGTCCCAGCAGGGCCTTGTGCTCCCCACAGCAGGGCCTAGTGTCAGCCATCTTGGCAGTGCTTTTGCACTCCCTGTGAGGTGAGCATGGTTCAGTGTGAGCTTGCTGGGACAAGGGAGGGACTGTTGGCTTTGACTGCAACTCCCATCATGCTTTCTGCTACATGCACATTCCCAGCAGCCCAACCTTCCTTCATTTTGACTGAGCTTTCGTGTGAGGTGGTGTGACGTTTTGGCGAAATGGATGACTGTGTTTGTTGGGGATTTATGCTTATGCCTTGCAGTATTTGTCGTTAGGTTTGTACATGTTATGTCGTAGTTCCATTTTACTGTGGGATGGCAGGTATTGTGTTTGGGTAACTGGCATACACATCACAGGAGACTTGCCTTTATGTTGCTATGGCTTTGCTGGCAGGAATTGGTTTAACAGTCCCCTTGAGAGTGATATATGTGTATTGCCGCACAAAATTGAGTATATTGTTTGTGTACTCACCAGGCTCTGGTATTCCTGTTAATCCATGGATGCTCTCTGGTGGTAGGATGGCCCGCACCTTCTCCTCCCAGGTCCTGAAGTGCGTTGGTCTGGCAGGGGGGCCACCGCCAGTGTCTGTGCTCAAGGCGTGGTCCCTGTTGATGAGCTTCTTGACCCTCCTGCGCACATCATGGTACCTGTTCTGTATGTCGTCCTTTTTGAGCCGACAAGGAGCTTGTGCGTTAACCTTGTCGACAATCCTTTCCCACATCTTGGTTTTCTGTGACATGGGGGTCTGTTGGACCAATGTGCCAAACAGCTGTGGCTCTACCCTGAGTATTTCGTCTATCATGACTTCCAACTCACTATCTGTGAACTTTGGATTCTTCTTGGGGGGCATGGTGCTGGGTGGTTGTGGTGATTGATGTGTGTGTGAGGGTGTAAGTGAGTGTGGTGGGTGTGAGTTTGTCAGTGAATATGTGATTTCGTTTTTGAGTAGTGCAAATGGTGTAGTTGTTGTGTTTTGTGTGTGTTGTGGTGTGTCTCTGCAGTGTGGTTGGGTTGTCTGCTGTCCTATGCCTGTAGTTTCCAAAGGATCATGGTAGGGATTTCTGGCCTCTATATAGTTGTAGTTGTGGGTGTGTCTTTGTTCCTTTTTTTTTTTTTAAATTGGCTGTCATTGTTTTTTTTTTTTTTTTTTTTTTCCTATTTCCTTTGCTTGTGTTGTGCATGATGGAGGTGTTCGTTTGACCGGGTCGGACGCTGCCTGTGGCTCGTGCGGGGTGATCCGAGTCAGTCACACTGGCAATCTGCTGTGTTTCGACGTTGGTGTACGCCTCGGACGTGAAGGGCTCTATTGTTTGCTAGTCACTATTTGCTGTACGTCTCGGTTTTCATGCTCGTGCTCCTTGCGAGTCGGTCGCGTTTCACACGTGTTGCATCGTACTAAGCGGCTCGTGCATCGCGTGTACGTTTTGCTCGCGTCAATTCCTAATGCGTGTCGGTCGGTACGATTCACGGTCACTTTAAGGGCGAATCAATGATTTCCGAACGGGTCGGGCGTGCGGCTTGTGTTCCGTGCGGGTGGGTTGTAATTCACACACAAGGCATCGTACTGCGCGGGTCGTACGGCGCAGGTCCGTGTCGGTCGGTCTCCATTCCAGGTCCGAGTCGGTCGGTACGGTTTACGACCGGAATCGGAATCGGCCCCTATGCGGTTAAAATATAGTCCCTGTTAAACCAAAATGGCTGCTTACATAATGAAAAACATACTAAATAATTCTAAAACAAAGGACAATGAACACATTTTTTTCTTTCTAAAAATATTACATCAATGTACTTATTTTTTGAAAATAATATAAATTTTTTATGAATTGTAAAATTATAGTATTAATTAATATAAAAAATATTAATAATTATTATAATTACTTATTAATTTGTATCATTTACAATGTATATCCTAAAATGCTTAAAATGTATAAAATGTTAAAGAATAATTTAACCTTTTGAAAATCATATTTGTATAAAATGCTAAAATGTACTCATTAATTTTATTAATTTATAATAAATTAATAATATTAATTAAAAATATATATAATATGTTATAAAATTATTAAAATGTGTTTTTGTTGTTTTATGTGAAAATATGTATAATAAGATGTATTAAACATACAAAAGCATCCATCAATATTTTGTAAATGTTACAAATACAAAAATAAAACAGTAAAAACATGTTATACAAATTATTTTTCTTACACAAATGTTATCAACAAAAATGTATAAAAATGTTTCCTAATCCAAAAATATTATACCTATGTTTTAAAATGTAAAAATGTAAAAAACATGTTTGTTAAAAAAATGTGTATGTGAATAAACATATTCAAAATAAGATATTCCTTTGGAAATAATCGTCCAGCACTCCCAGGCGGATTTAAATCACTCAGTTCTTTATTTGAATGACAAACAACAACAACGCGTTTCAGCAGTCTCAGCTGCCTTGCTCACGATGTCTGAGCGCCATCATTTTCTCCTTAAAATACTCACTTTCAAAAAGAAAGAACATTGAGGAGGGACTACAAGGATTGAAAAACATTAGCCAGCATGCTTTCTTCTGTTACAACGGCGGCCATATTAGAACATGCAAGGTACACACAAAAACACATTACAAGGATAGTTCCTTTTGTTAGAATTATTACTGCTTTTAGCAGCACTGAATTTCCATAGTGATTGTTCAAATCATACTTGTACTTTGCCCTTCTGGAATTTTATATCTAGCAGAGGCTCCAAGTCCCTTGCAATTATAATCCAGATACCTGGTCAAATTTCACATATCAGTATCTCTGAAAATAAACAAATGAACATCCAATTCTAACTGAACCATGTTTCTGTTTTTACAACCTCTAATTCCTCAAATTATATGTTCTAAATATATTCCTACAGTTTCAAAGCCAACGGGGAGTAAAAAAGATTATTCTTTAATTACATATATCGTACAGATCTTCAATTATTAAAATGCAAATACTTAGTGCAAATCAATCACTAAAAGTGCAAGTGCTTCACAGTATATTATTACACATATTTCATATAATTATTAAAACACCTTATAAAAAATATATATAATTAAAATGTCATTATATATACCAAAATTCTAAAGTGCAAGTGCTTCACAGTATATTATTCTTCCACATTAAAAAAGAACTTATTTCATATACTCAATAAAGAAAAACACTTTTTAAAACACTATCAATATCCTAAAATATCTAAAACCGATATACAAAAACTACCCCTTAATTACTTCTTAGGGGTCGATTCCGATTCGGGCCGGAAATTTCTCCGACCGAGCCGGACCCGGAGAGATTTCCGACCGAATCGGACCCGTGCAGTCCGACCGAACGAGTACGATGCGCACGTATGCCATCGGACCCGAGTCGGTCGGACTCCCATTGAAGTCAATGGGAGCCGGTTGTACAACGCGTACGCGGGCTCCCATTGACTCAATGGGTGCGAAGTCGGACAAGTGCGCCCCCTACAGCGGGTACGCGGCGAAGCGATTCGCGCCGTACACGCACAGGTAGGGGGACCCATGGGTCCCCCTGTGTGCGACTCGCGCGGCTACGCGTACAGGGGGGTCCGACACGGACCCCAAAGTACGGCTCCGACAGCTCTTTCGAGCCGGAGTGCGCGGCTCGGTCGGACTGCTCGCGGCGCGCATCGTACTTACCCGGCCGGGGAACGTCTCCATTGCGCGGTGCGAGTCGAGTCCGAGCGAGTCGGTCGGTGCGGTTCGAGCCGGGAACGAGTCGGTCGGAGCGGTCGGGACGCCCGGACGAGTCGGTCGGCGAATTCGCATCGTACTCGCTCGGCCGGACCCGCGTACGATTCGGTCGGGAAACAGGGCTCCGAATCGGATCCGGTAAAGCAGAATCCGATTCGGAGCCCTACCGGCCGAGATCGGAATCGGCCCCTTAGTCTGTATTAAATAATAAAAAAAGCTGTACATATAAAAAGTTACATCTTAGAAACAATTTTTTCCTATGTACAGCAATCATCTAATCCTTTCATATCCTTCTTCCCCAAATTCTTACCATACCAATAAAAACAAAAAAGGTCTCATTTTGTGCAGTTTTACCCTTAAATTCCCTTCCCTCAACAACCTTAGTGTAGACATGTATAAAGGTCCTCATCTACGTTCAATCCATGAGGTTCCTTACTATTAAACTCCAAAATATAATAGGTTTCCAATTTCCTGAGTTCCTTTTCCCTATCTCCTCCTCTCTTTTTCCGGGGAATTTCTGCTATACAGCTATACTGCAGGCTGGAGGGATTACTTTGATGATACTTCTCAAAGTGTCTTGCGACCGGGTAAGTTCTATCTTTGTTTAAAATTGCCCTCCTGTGTTGTAAAATCCTTTTGTACACTGGTAAAGTTGTACTACCTATGTATACCTTTGGACAGGCACACTGCAATAAATAGACAACAAAATTTGATCTACAGGTTAAAAAACTTTTGATGAAAGTTTTATTAAAAACTGTTTTAAAATTCGTGCCATTCATTCCATGTTGGCACGCTTTACATTTAAAAAAATTTTTAAAACCTGGTTTTTGTTGGAGCCAGTTCAAGGCCCCACCCTTCCTTTCCTGAAATTCACTGCTCACAATTAAATCTTTCAATGACTTTGATTTTCTATAAGTGATATTAGGCTGTTTATTCACCTGTGGGCCTATTAAAGGGTCACCCCGTACCAGATACCAATGTTTTTTTTAAATGGCTCTGATTTCTTTATGTTTGGTGTTAAAAGTCATAATAAATCTCGGATTCTCCACATTATTTCGATCTTTCTGCTCAGTTTTCTCCTTCTTTTTCTGAGTTTGTGATGGTTCAAAGAGTACCTTCTGTCTCTCAAGATTCCTAGCTTTCTTAGCTGCACCTATTATTAAATGTGGTGAGTATCCTCTCTCAATGAATCTACTCGTCATTTCCTGTTCGATTCTCAGATACTCTTCCTGGCTACTACATGCCCGCCTAGCCCTATAAAATTCCCCAAAGGGAATACTTCGTATCAGTGGAGCTGGGTGGGCACTCCCGCGTGGAGAATAGTATTTCCCGCAGTAGGTTTTCGAAATACAGTGGTCTCAAGTTTTTCCCCTACTGGTTGAATTCTGATATCAAGGAAATCTATGGTAGTTTTACTAAACTGTCCCACAAATTTCAAATTCAACGAGTGAATAAACATATGTATGCAAAATATTTCATTTTCATGTATTAAAAACATATATTTACTTTCTATGTTTCATCAATTGTATAATACTACCTTAATAAAATGTATTTATTTACCCTAAGATTTTTATTAATAAATAATAAAAATATGTTACCCAATAAAAAGTGTTATTCTTTCTCTATTAAATAATTATCATTATTTATGTTCCTAAATGTATATTTTAATGCAATGTCTATATTTTATTTATCTAAAAATACCATATCAATATATATATTTCTTAATTGTACTTACTATTAAATCTTTAAACAGCTGTCAGGGAAGGTGCCAGACACTAAACATATATAAATTACTATTCCCACTCCAGTTACTATTAAATAAGAGAAGGTGCTGTACACTAAAGATATATAATTTACTATTCCCAATCCAGTCAGAATTTATTCAGGGAAGGTGCTGGACACTAAATATATATAATTAACTATTCCCACTCCACCAAATATTAAGTCAGGGAAGGTGCTGGACACTAAACATATATAAATTACTATTCCCACTCCAGTCAGTATTAATTCAGGGAATGTGCTGGACACTAAAGATATATAATTTACTATTCCAACTCCAGTAAATATTAAGTCAGGGAAGGTGCTGGACACTAAACATATATAAATTACTATCCCACTCCAGTTACTATTAAATAAGAGAAGGTGCTGTACACTAAAGATATATAATTTACTATTCCCAATCCAGTCAAAATTTATTCAGGGAAGGTGCTGGACACTAAATATATATAATTAACTATTCCCACTCCACCAAATATTAAGTCAGGGAAGGTGCTGGACACTAAACATATATACATTACTATTCCCACTTCAGTTACTATTAAATAAGAGAAGGTGCTGGACACTAAAGATATATAATTTACTATTCCCACTCCAGTCAGAATTTATTCAGGGAAGGTGCAGGACACTAAAGATATATAATTAACTATTCCCACTCCACCCAATATTAATTCAGGGAAGGGGTTGGACACTAAACATATATAAATTACTATTCCCACTCCAGAAAGAATTTATTCAGGGAAGGTGCTGGACACTAAGGGCCGATTCCGATCTCGGCCGGTAGGGCACCGAATCGGATTTGGCTTAATCGGATCCGATTCGGAGCCCTCTTTCCCGACCGATTCGTACGTGCGTCCGGGCGAGCGAGTACGATGCGAGCGCTCGCGAAGTCGCCGACCAACTCGTACGCGGGTCCGACCCGCTCCGACCGACTCACACGGACACGGCTCACACCGCGCAATGGAGACGTTCCCCGGCCGGGCAAGTACGATGCGCGCCTCGAGCAGTCCGACCGACTCGCGCCGTCCGGTTCTAAAGGGCAGTCGGAGCCGGTCTTTGGGGGTCCGTGTCGGACCCCCCTGTATGCGTAGCCGCGCGAGTCGCACACAGGGGGGACCCATGGGTCCCCCCTACCTGTGCATGTACGGCGCGATTCGCATCGACGCGTACCGCTGTAGGGGGCGCCCTTGTTCGCCTCGCACCCATAGAGTCAATGGGAGCCCGCGTACGCGTTGTACGAACGGCTCCCATTGACTTCAATGGGAGTCCGACCGAATCGAGTCCGATAACATGCGTACGCATCGTAAACGTTCGGTCGGGCTGCTAGAGTCCGATTCGGTCGGAAATCTCTCCGGGTCCGGCTCGGTCGGAGTGATTTCCGGCCTGAATTGGAATTGGCCCCTAAATATATATAATTAACTATTCCCACTCCACCCAATATTAAGTCAGGGAAGGTGCTGGACACTAAACATATATAAATTACTATTCCCACTCCAGTTACTATTTTAATGAGGGAATGTGCTGGACACTAAACATATATAAATTACTATTCCCACTCCAGTTACTATTAAATAAGAGAAGGTGCTGGACACTAAAGATATATAATTTTCTATTCCAACTCCAGTCAGAATTTATTCAGGTAAGGTGCAGGACACTAAAGATATATAATTAACTATTCCCACTCCACCCAATATTAATTCAGGGAAGGTGTTGGACACTAAACATATATAAATTACTATTCCCACTACAGTTACCATTAAGGGCCCGATTCTGATGCGGGTTGGAAAAGCTTCCCGACCAAGGGCCTGATTCTGATGCGGTTAGGAAGGCCTCCTAACGGCATTTGCTCCTTCCAAATCGGATCGGGAACGTGTCTTCCCGACCGAGGGCCCAATTCTGATGCGGTTAGGAACAAATATTCCCATTGAAGTCAATGGGAGTTTAACCAAATCGTATCTGGAAGCATCCGGATGCATCCTACTCCGCCGGTCGGACTTTCCCGATCCGAGTGGGTCGGACACCATTTCCCAACCGATTCGGTCGGGAAGCTTTTTCAACCCGCATCAGAATCGGCCCCTATGTCAGGGAATGTGCTGGACACTAACAGTATATAAATTACTATTCCCAATCCAGTCAGTATTAAGTCAAAGAATGTGCTGGACACTAAAGATATATAATTTACTATTCCAACTCCAGTAAATATTAAGGGGTCGATTCCGATCTCGGTCGGTAGGGCTCCGAATCGGATTCAGCTTTACCGGATCCGAGTCGGAGGCTGTGTTTCCGACAGATTCGTACAGTCGTCCCAGCGAGCAAGTACGATGCGAGCGAACGCGAAACCGCCGACCGACTCGTTTCCGGGTCCGAACCGCTCCGTCCGACTCATTCGCACTCGATCCGTGGCGCGCAATGGAGACGTTTTACGACCGAGCCAGTACGATGCACGATCCGGACAGCCGGATCGAGTCGGAGCCTCCGACACGAAAAAGCACCCGGACGCGGACTTCGGGGTTCCATGCCAGACCCCCCTTCACCTGTAGCCGTACGAGTCCGACACAGGGGGGACCCATGGGTCCCCCCTATACATGCGTGTACGGTGTGGATGGCACCAACGCGTACCCACTACAGGGTGCCCCCTTGTACGCAACGTACCCATTGAGTCAATGGGAGCCCATGTACACGTCGTACGACCGGCTCCCATTGACTTCAATGGGAGTCCGACCGAACCAAGTCCGGCAGCATACGGCCGCATCGTACTCATTCGGTCGGACTGCAGAGGTCCGGCTCGGTCGGAAAACAATCCAGATCCGGATCGGTCGGAGAGCTTTCCGACCCAGATCGGAATCGGCCCCTTAGTCAGGGAAGGTGCTGAACACTAAACATATATAAATTATTATTCCAACTCCAGTAAATATTAATTCAGGGAAGGTGCTAGATATTAAAGCTATATAATTTACTATTTCCACTCCATTCACTAGTAAGTCATAAAAAATACTGTATAATAGACTTATATAAGTAACTATTGACCCTATCCTTTCTATTATATTACATAAAGCAAACAACACTAAAAATATTTTATTCAATATTCCCTCTACAATTATTACCATTTAATGAAGCATGACTTTAAACTTTATATTATCTACAATTTACAATTTTTCTTACAATTTTCTTTAGATTTTTAAATTATTTACCACCCTTATCCCCTAATAACTCTACATCCAACTCCTAAAACTAAATATCTAAAATCTATTCTAAATATTAATACATTTATAATATTTTTATTTGATATTTTTCAAAACAACCCTCACTATTTTCACCTAAATACACAACATCCCACTATTAAAACAAAATTTCAAATTCCAATACAATTTAACATTTAATTTAAATTTTTATAAAATATTTAAAAAAAACTCCCTACCTTTATCCCCTAACAACTCAACATCCCGCGCCTATAACAAGATTTTTAATTTCGATTTTAAATTTAAATTTCTAATTTTAAAACAATATTTTTAAAACACTCCCCACCCTTATCCTCTAATAACCCAACATCCCACTCCTAAAACAACATTTTTAATTTCGAATTTAATTTTAAAATTCTAATGTAAAAATAATTTCAAATTTCAAAATGTTATTTCATTTTGTAATTTTATACTAATATTTAAAAAAACACTCCCCACCCTTATCCCCTAACAACCCAACATCCCGCTCCTAAAACAAAATTTGAAATTTCAATTTTTAATTTTAATTTTATTTTCTAATTTTCAAAAAATATTTTTAAAACACTCCCCACCCTTATCCCCTAATAACCCAACATCCCGCTCCTAAAATACATCTAACAATTATTATTTTAATACAATTTCATACAAATATTAATACAATAAAACAGATAATATATTAATATTAATAAATACTATTTCGATATTTTCCAAAAACGATATTTTACACATTCTATATTATTTTTTTCGATATTTTTTACAACACTAAAAAACGATATTTTCTACTAACAATATTTTTGACTCGATATTTTTTGCTTTGATATTTTTCCCCCCAAAAAATAAACGATATTTTTTACATCAATATTAATTACATCGATATAATGGTAATATCGATATAAAAAACTCGATATTATTGCAATTCGATATTAAAAAGTCGATATTATGACTAATTACTGCGTCAGTTTCTTACTGTGATCCGGTGCAAAGCGACAAGATGGCGCCTCGATGCGATGACGATCCGGTGCGATGCGACAAAATGGCGTCTTGGTTACGGTGCGACAACATAGATGCGATGCGTGCACGTCCGACGGCCGTGTGGCGACTCAGTGAACTTCTGAGCCGCGACAGGCCCTGCAACACACTTCTCCGGTGATGCGACAGCGACCTCTGCGGCACGCTTCTCCGGTGATGCGACACGCTTCGTCGGTGATGCGGCGGCGAACAGCTGCGGCGGCGGCACGCTTCTTCGGCAATGCTACAGCAACTGCTGCGTCGGCGACACACTTCTCCTTGTTGCGTCGCGCTTACAGCTCCCAGCGACACGCAGTCTTCTCAGAGGGCCCCACACAACAGCAGGCACCTCTTTGCAGGCAGAATTCCCAACAAAGGAATTCAGGGGAGCTGGTGGGTGAAGTCTTGTATCCCTGAGACTTCAGACAGGAGGCAAGCTCAATCTTCAAGCCCTTGGAGATCTTCTTCAAGATGATGAAAGTACACACAAAGTTCCTTTCTCCTTTCTTTGGCAATAAAGTAACCACTGCAGGCCAACCCCAACAGCACACAGCACAGGGGCAGTCTCCTCCTTCAGTTTCCTGGTTCTTTTCCTCAGCAAAGGTTCGTCTTGGTTCCCAGAAGTGATCTAAAGTCTTGGGGTCTGGGCCCCAATATTTATACTCAAAAAGTCTTTGTTCTCTAAAGGCAGAGAGTGTCTGTGCCTGACCAAAACCAGTTCTGTGCAGCTTCCTGGCAGGAGGTGGAGACAGCATTGTTTGAGAGCAGACCTGGCCCAGGTAGCTGCAAGGAAATCTCCTCCCCCTACTCTCTATCCTATGAGGTCTCAGGGGAGTGAAAGGAAATCCCCACCCCCTACTCTCTATTCTATGAGGGCTCAGGTCAGTGAAAGGAAGTCTCCTCCCCCCTACTCTCTATTCTATGTGGGTCCTATTCAGCCCAGCCCTGACCCATCAGACTGCTGAGGCCAAGACCCTCTCCAGGCCCCTGTCACTCACAAACCAGACAGTGAATACACAACCTTAGCAGAGGCACACTGGAAGGTTAGGCAAGAAAATACCTACTTTCTAAAAGTAGTATTTTCAAACACAGAATGTAAAAATCACCCACACTAAAAGATGTATTTTAACGTTCTGAGTTCAGGCATACCAAACTCGAATTTCTACCTTGCTCCCTCGGTCAGTTAGGATTATAAGAAGTTATAATCAAACTGCCCATTCTGGCCCATGGGAGCAGGTAGCCTTGCAATAGTGAAAAGCGAAATTGGCTGTAATTCACTATCAGGACATGCCACACACATCAGGGCATGTCCTACCTTTCACATACAATGCACCCTGCCCTAGGGCCTACCTTAGGGGTGACTAACATGTAGAAAAGGGAAGGTTTAGGGACTGGCAAGTGGGTGCACTTGCCAAGTCGACATGGCAGTCCCAGACTGCACACAGGCTCTGCAATGGCAGGCCTGAGCCATAGTTTACAAGCTGCTTCTGTGGGTGGCACAACCAGTGCTGCAAGCCCACCAGCAGCATTTGATTTACAGCCCTGGGCACCCACGGTGCACTGTACTAGGGTCTGACAAGTAAATCAAATAATCCAATCATGGAATCACTAATCCATACAACAATTTACAATAGGGAGCACTTGCACTTTGGCACTGAATAGCAGTGGCAAAGTGCCCAAAGCATCTAGACCAGCAAAAACATAGCAAAACACAGGAGGCAACAGCAAAAAATGGAAGGGAGACCCACGCCAATGGTGCCAGGTCTAACAATTAGTATTTTAGAAAAGACAGCCTATTATGTTAGATACATAAAACAACACTGGGTATCCACAGTGTATATTTGAAACAAGAGGTCTGTCATAAGATGGTGTCAATGGCGTTTCGACCCTACACCTGTTACGAAGGTACCATCAGGACTGTAGCTAATCTGGGGGATGGTTGTACAAGACAGCAGGGCCTGTGTGAAGGTAGTTGCTTCAAGGCCACTGAGACCGCCGCAAGGATGGGGCCCAAGGGAATACCTAGGGCAAGAATAAGTAGTGGAGGCACTTGCCTAAGTCCAGAATTCACCAAAGTGCAAGGGTAAAAAGTAAAAATACTCAGGATTTTCCCGTGAGTATATTGCCCAATGCAGCCGGAGACCCCATATGGGAGCTGATCAGCTAATGGTATGTGGTGCTGCTAGCGAACTCCCTCTCAGAGAATCACCTGTGTCCTAATGAGGGATCTTCTTCATTAGGATGCTGGTCATCTACAGTCCTGATTAGATCCTCCTTTAAAAAATGTTCAATTACAACATTACAATTACATACTGGTTGGTCTTCATATGCTGTGTTAAGATTGAATTCATTCATGAGGAACAGCCGCCTTAAACTAAACTCAGACAAGACGGAAGTCCTCATCCTGGGCTCATCACCCTCCGCCTGGGACGACTCCTGGTGGCCCCCGGCCCTGGGCACCGCGCCCAAGCCAACGGACCACGCACGCAACCTGGGCTTCATCCTGGACTCCTCCCTGTCGATGACCAGACAAGTCAACGCCGTCTCATCCTCGTGCTTCAACACCCTGCGCATGCTCCGCAAGATCTTCAAATGGATCCCCACTGAAACCAGGAAGACCGTCACCCAGGCACTCGTCACCAGCCGACTGGACTATGGGAACACCCTCTACGCCGGAACCACAGCCAAACTTCAAAAAGACTCCAGCGCATCCAGAACGCCTCCGCACGACTCATCCTGGACATCCCCCGACACAGCCACATCACCGGACACCTGAAAGACCTGCACTGGCTCCCCGTCAGCAAGAGAATCACGTTCAGACTCCTCACCCACGCACACAAGGCCCTCCACGACCTGGGCCCAAAGTATCTCAACAACCGCATGACCTTCTACACGCCCACCCGCCAGCTACGATCAACCAGCCACGCCCTCGCCACCGTACCACGCATCCGCAGAACCACCGCCGGAGGAAGATCCTTCTCCTACCTGGCAGCCAAGACCTGGAACTCCCTCCCAACTCACCTTCGGCGAACCCAGGACCATCTCTCCTTCAGGAAGCAGCTCAAGACCTGGCTGTTCGAGCAGTAACTTACCCCCTCCCCCAGCGCCTTGAGACCCTCCCGGGTGAGTAGCGCGCTCTATAAATGCCGTGATTGATTGATTGATTGATTGATAACAGATATCTTCTGTCTCAGTAGAAATGTTTTGATTTCGATTGAGTCCCAACAGGAATTCCTGCTTTATTATATTGTGTTTTCAACATGAGTTTCATGTGAACATCTGTTCCAAGTTCATCCACGCCCTGTTAATGCAGCAAAATATGAATAGTTCAAGATTTAATGTAAATCCAAACCCCAGAGTTCGGCAAAACACTTTTACAAGTCCTGACATTTCCAGCAATTCCCGTTCTTCAACAGTCTCAGAGACCCAGCTTCTGATCAATCAGAATGACTGTGCCTGCCAGAGGAGGCAGATTGAGGGCTTGGTGCAGTCTTTGAAGTAGTCCAGAGTGGCCCATATGTGGAATAAGAGGTTAATGACAAAGGAGAACTTAACCTGAATCTACAGAACTCCGTAAAGCAGTGGCTGGAATTATGCCTGTTATTAAGTCTATGGTAGTGGAGGCAGTAGCAGGAATTATGCCTGTAATTAAGGCCATGCTAGAGCAGAGCATCTTTACGAGATACTAGTCTCTGCAATTTGCCAAAAATGTGTTTGTAGGAGCCAAATAAGAAGTGGAAAATTGTTCAGGAACTGAGAAAGGTCAACATTATTGCTGCTGCATGGTGTTCCATGGTATCGAATCTTGCTGTAATACTTTTCCAAATACATTGCGATGCATAGTGGTTCATGGTCATCGACCTGTACCAAGCATTCTTTTCACTTTCTTTGCTTGAGGACAGTCGGTTCCTCATTGTATTCCAATTCCAAACCGAAATTCTGCCACTGTGCTGAGTCCCACAGTGGCATACAGAAACACCTTAATTTTTAACCAGATACTGAATAAAAATGTGGAGACCTTGCATTTGCTATGTAATTCAGGGCCACATGTATGAAGCTATTTTGCGTTCGCAACCAGGCCGATTAGCTGAATCGGCCTCTTTGCGAATGCAAAAAAAGGCTTTCCTATGTATCAAGCCCTGATTTGAAATTCGGTATTTGGAAGGGGCATGTTAAGGGCGTCCCTCCCAAATACCGAATTGCAGCGGTATGTATGAATGTTTTGTGACTGTGAATGCGGTCGCAAAACATTCACATTTTACCAACAACTTCAAGTTGGTGGCAACACATTCGCAAATGGGAAGGCGTTCCCCCAGGCACCCCTTTCCCTTTGGGAAAGGTGGCGAAAACATTTTTTGCAGACCACTGCCTGCTCTTAAAAAATGAAAAGAAAACTTTTCATTTTTTTCTTTTAAACGCAACCCCTTTAAGGAAAATGGGCTACATTTAAAAAAAAAAATTATTGCTTTATTGAAAAGCAATCATGGACAATCATGCTACTGACCATAGCAGGCCACCATCCTTGTGATTTTAGCAATTCCTAGGGGGTCGCAAATTGCGACCTACTTCGTTCATATTAATGAGGTCGTTCGATTTGCGGCCCACTAGGAATCGCTAAATGAAACCCTATATTCTCAAGGAACTATCGCCGAGTTAACAGCACTTTATCCCAGCCAAAGTCGTGATGAATTAATCGCCCCATTCACAAGCTGGTGCAAACAGCCGATATCACCAGTTAACCTGCGATAGCAGGCGCAAAAAACATCGCCACAGATGACCCCGGCAACTAACGCTAATGATATACATAGTAGGCGTTCCCGTGCAAAAATCTGTGACAACACCACAACGCAACATTCTCAACGACCAGCCAGATCCGCGATAAGAACAGAAAACATGCGATAAGGCGCGTTAGCAGCAGGAAATTAACACCTGCTCTGACCTGGTGCAAAGTCGGACGACAACCTGCACCAGAAAAGGGAGCCCAGCCCACAGCCACACCTGAAGAACAATAGATGCCATGTAGCTACTCATCATGCAGCTCGGAGCCCCAACAGGGCCACAACACCCACCACCACCACACCCAGGTCCGCCAACCCCCCGGACCCCTCACCCCCCCACCCATCCCCCCCCAGACCACCACGGAGGCAGCACAGACAAAGACAGCGGACCTTCAGGAAACACACCAGCCTCACAGACTTGACACCAGAGAATGTCATTGCCCACTACAGACTCAAAAGTTCAACCATCCTCGGCCTCCTGACCATCATTGCCCACAGGCTGACGGTACCAGCACAGCGGACAACCAACATCCCACCTCAGACAAAGCTGCTGGCCGTGCTGTACCTGTTGGCCTCTGGAACATTCCAACCAACAACTGCCAGAGTCGGAGGAGTCTCACAGCCAGCCCTATCCAAGTTCCTCACACCTGTCCTGGATGCCATCACCAGCTTGGTACCCCAGTACCTATACTTCCCCCACACTGCGCAGGAACAACTGGAGACCAAGCAAGGCTTCTACGCCATAGCAGGCTTCCCGCACGTGTTGGGGGCAATTGACTGCACACGTGTCCTACTTGTGCCCCCTGCCGACACTGCACACAATTACCGCAACAGAAAGCACACGCATTCCATCAATGTGCAGGCAATAGTCGACCACCGGGGACTCTTCACCTATGGCGTCGCAAACTACCCAGGCAGTGTGCATGATTCATACATCTTCTGACAGTCCATCATCAACCGGCGCTTCCAGGATGGCACCTACGGAAATGCAGTGATTCAAGATTGTTTATTGTTTCAGTTAGTTAAAACCAATACAATACAATTTCTATAATAAAACTACAGTAAAAGTTTTTTTTCTATAAAACCTAAAAAATCGTAAAAGAATCTTTTGTTTGACAATTATTAACACTCAGGGGCCGATTCTGATGCGGGTTGGAAAAGCTTCCCGACCGAGGGCCTGATTCTGATGCGGTTAGGAAGGCCTCCTAACGGCATTTGCTCCTTCCAAATCGGATCGGGAACGTGTCTTCCCGACCGAGGACCCAATTCTGATGCGGTTAGGAACAAATGTTCCCATTGAAGTCAATGGGAATTCAACCAAATCGTATCTGGAAGCATCCGGATGCATCCTACTCCGCCGGTCGGACTTTCCCGATCCGAGTGGGTCGGAAACCATTTCCCAACCGATTCGGTCGGGAAGCTTTTCCAACCCGCATCAGAATCGGGCCCTTAGTCTCTTAATAAAATACAGATATCTTCCAGGTGCATTATTAATAAGTCTTTACAAGCGTGAATATTTCTCCAAATGTTCTTGCCTTATTCACCATTGTATCCCAGAAGCGAGTGCAATCTCAGGGCCGGTCAGTCTTGTTTAGTATTAACAAGCGATGCTCCACAATCATTTCCCTTTTTTTATTTTTTTATTATTTTAATGCTTGCGTATGTACGGAAAGGAACTTTATTAGTTTACAGTTCAGTTTAACGTCTGTTGGGTCCAAAGCCGCTATAATTGCAGATTTGCAAGTCCTTATACCTCTGGTATTCATGGCTTGTTTTAATAAAGAGATTCGCGCTTGTGATAATTTGGGGCATATGCAGACTAGGTGGACAAAATCCTCTTTGCTACTTCCACATAGTCTACAATCTTTCAGCCCTTTGTGAACCCATGTTGGCTGATCGGCACTAGACGGCAGATTGCCTAAAAGCAAAGCCATTAGTTGCAACTTTTTGTAGACCGAGAACGAGATGTTTAGGTATGGCGCTGGGGTAAGTGTTTTATAATTAGTAATTACCATCCAGGCGTGTTTTCTCTTACTGAGGATGTTTTTGTCAACCAACAAAGAATGAAATTTAGCTGATTTATTTATGGCTTGCTTAAAGGATGAGTATGGCAAATTGGTTTCCCAGAGCCCACCTGTGCAGGTTTCTAGTAGTGCTTTTTTAGATATTGGGTATATGGGGATTTTTCATCCTTCTCTAATTCGTCCCACAAAGCCTTGTTCAATTCCAATTCTGCCGCATTTTGCTTGAGGGTGTACCATTGCTTAATTTTTGCATACATTCTCCCCAGTGTTTCATTAATTACCCCAAACTCTAGTCTTACCTGTGCTGGGGAGGCGGACTGATGAATTTGAAAGACTCGTTTATAAATTGAAACTTGAGACTTGTTTAGGAGGTCAGCGTCTTTCCCATGTAGTGCGTTACTGCCATATGTTAATGTTGGTAACATCTTAGCTTTTATTACTGCTAATAGGGGTTTAAATGATGGCCCCTTCAGTTTTTTCGCTAAAGACCTGAAGGCAAATGAAAAGGCGTTTGTCCTCTGTGTCATATATGCTTTTTGGTCCCGATGATTGTGCCTGTTGTCAATATAGAAGCCCAAATACTTATATTTAGATACTGGTTCTAGTTTTTTGCCCTCTAATTGGAATTGCTGTTTTGCCTTCTGATGTCTACTAATCAGCATTGTTTTGCTTTTTGCGATGTTTATCTCTAGTTTATTGTCGGCAATATATTCCAGCATTCCTGTAAGTGCTCTTCGTAAGCCGATCTTAGTTAGGCTCATCAAAACAACATCATCTGCATATGATAAGTGAGATAGTGATAAAGTTCCTAGTTTGGGTGGATGAGATATGATCTTATTGAGTTTTGGGGCTAGGTCAGCCATGAAGAGGTTAAAAAGATGCGGGGCCAGGACACAGCCTTGTTTCAGTCCTTTGGTGGTTACAGCCTTTTTTGACAGCCTTGCACCATCTCCCAATTTAACTCTCATCCATGTGTTGGAATATAGTAGCAAAATTCCTCTGAGTATTTTTTCAGGGATGTTCCATGCACGCAGTTTGCCCCATAAAAGATGACGGTCCACGCTATCAAAAGCCGCCTTTAAGTCAATAAAACTGAGGTATAGCTGCTGTTTCCGTCGTATATATTTGTCGGCAAGCAACGAGAGCGATAGGATGTTTGTTATAGTGCCACACCCTTTTCTGAACCCCGTTTGGTTGAGTGGTATCCGTTTTGTTTTATCAGACCAAATGATCAGATCTTCCAATAGTAGAGAGGCATAGTACTTTGCATCTACGTCCAAAAGCACTATCAACCTGTAATTGGATGGGGAGGTTCGATCGCCTCCTTTAAAAATCGGAGTAATTACTGATCCTTGCCAACTTGTCGGAATTTGCCTGTCTCTCTCCACTTCCTCATACAGGTTTTTTAGTCTTCCACTCCAGAAGTCTGGGGCTGATTTAAAGATTATTGGAGAGATGCCATTTGGGCCAGGGGCCCCATTTACACGACCCTTCAGGATTATTCTTTTAACGTCTTCATTACAGAAGCCCGAGTTTCCAATGGTAGATCTTGAGCCAACAGCTTCTTTCCGTTGTGCGTCGTCTGTGTTTTGCAATTCGGGATGTTGGCAAGTTGGGGTGCTGTGTGTGTTTTGTAAGACGCTTCTGTCAAGGCATAATTGTTCCTCTTGCTCCACAATAGTTGTTTGAAACCTCTCTTTCCATACAGGGTGGTTCGATGGTTCAATGTCTGTGAATCTCTTTATTAGTAATGTTACCCACTCATTTTCTTGTACACTTGAGGTAATTGAGTTAGCAGGCCGCTTTAGACCATTTATTATTCCCC
This sequence comes from Calotriton arnoldi, assembly GCA_963921515.1. NCBI lineage: Eukaryota > Metazoa > Chordata > Amphibia > Caudata > Salamandridae > Calotriton > Calotriton arnoldi. The sequence continues at coordinate 285,021 of CAWUFW010007882.1, forward strand.
AAAAGGCACTTGAGTTGATTTTCTTCGCAGTATGTAATAATTTGGCCCAAAAGTTATCCTCACGTCTTCTTTTGTCTTCCCTCAGCATCTTTTTGTACTTTTTCTTGAGGTGCCGTATTGATTCCCAGTCTAGGGAAGACGTCTCGATTCTTTTTAGTCTCCTTACATTTTTCCTTATTTCTCGCTTAAGTTTGACAAGTTCAATTGATGTTGACCTAGTGTGTTTCAGTTCCGAGGGTTGTTTAGGTTTGGCAGACATAATTGTTAGTAGTTTATTCGTGAAAGCTACCCACTCTTGTATCTTGTTGCGTTCGCTTATTTCGCTTTCCATTTTAATTCTCTGTACTGTTACTTGAAGTTCTTCAATGTTCTCTGTTGACCATTTCAGTAGTTTCAAGTCAGTAGAGAGCGTGCTTTCAACAATTATCGCGCTGTTTTGATGGTTGGGGGGCTTTAAATGGAAGTAAATATGTTGATATGAGTTGGTCACTTTTAGTAGTGAACTCAATCGAGAACCGTGTGAGAAAGGGGAATAATGGTAGAGATAGAGCAGTATAATCGAGCCTTGATTGCACTTTCCCTCTGAGGTAGGTATTCATTGGAGGGTAATCCTCTGGAGTTCTCCCATTTATTATTCTCAGGCCGAGGTATTCTAAAGTTGTCACCAGCTGTTGTCCTACTGGATCTGGACGTTCCGATTTAAGCTGGTATTGGGGTTGTACCTCCCAGAACTCGTTATCTGCTGCTAATTTCTCGTCGTCTTCCGGTGTGTAGATTAAATTTGAGTTAAAATCACCTGTGATTATAATTTCCCAGGTGGGGTTGCTGTTTCGTATGTCATTGATTGTGGTTGTTAGCAGCTGAATGTGGGCTTTCGTCTCTTTCGCAGATGGATGAACGTAGATGTTAACCAGTAGTACAGGTGCCGCTCTGTCCGGTAGGGACAGTTTTATTAGTTGCATATTTGGTCCGTAGGGGTCTATTTGCTCGGATTTAATATAGATTTCAGTCGCGACATAGACTGCTAGCCCGCCTTTTGGACGACCATGCTTCCTGTTTTTTTCTGCCGGTGTACTGAAGTGAGTGTATCCGACAAGCGGCAGCTCCTCTAGCGCCCAAGTCTCCTGTAGGGCGATTAAGTCACAAGACGCCCAGTTTTGAAAGGGCAGGCCGTCTTCTAGCCATTTCTTAGCACCGGCTATGTTCCATGAAATAAGATGGAGGCTGTCTTGACTGTTGTTCTTTATCTGTTTGTGTCGGGGGCAGTTGGTTTTCACTCTGTTCAGCGTGTCTGCAAGCCAGCTCCAGTGGTCCATATCGGGTTCTGTAGTTACTACTTTCACGGCCTTGTCCGTGCTGCAGCTTGCTATTGGTGGACTAAGACCCCTTGCATTCCGGAGGACTGAATACGCCTGTACCTTTCTTGCCAAGCTGTGCCCAACGTTTCCCTTCTCAGAAGATTTTTCCCTTAATGGGCCTGGGTAACAAAATTTGGCCGGTTTCGAAAGCCTTATGCCCCATGTATCAAATTTTTGTTTAAAGGACATAATTAGGTGGGCGATCTCCCCTGTTTGCCATGTTGTAAGAGTTTGTTCATTACAGTTGCCGTGACCTGCCTGGCAAAATTCCACGGAAAGTAAATGGGCTGAATTAACATGTTTTAGCCCTGGGATGGTTGCCGTCAGTTTGAGTATGTTGCCCCTGTTTAGGGTGTCATGCCGCCCCTGGGACTCATACTCTGGTGTTAGTAATAGTTGTTGTAATTGTTGGCCGTGCCGCCTTGTGGAGCTGCTGTTACTGACTTGTTGGTCCGTGGCCGCCAAGGAAGATATTTGTATTCTTCGATTATCGCCGTTGGGCTTGTTACTCTTTTCGGCGTCTTGTAGCGTAATTGTTAGTGGTGACCTACTTGTCAAGTTGGTCTCTTTCCCAGTTATGCCGAGGTCTTGTCTGTGGGGAACCAGTTCCTTTCCTGGAGTTTTCGCCCTTGGCCAGGTCTTGTGCCCACTTTCCAAGGAGGCGGCTTCCTCCTTGTTATTTATACTGACTCTAAGGTTTCCGTATGGTGAAAAAGTCTTTGTTGCCGGGCTAGGTAGTAAGCTCTTAGTGTTCTGGATTGGGGGGGTCTTGCTGTCCTTGCCTCGTGGGTTTGTCTCTATATGGTCTTCAAGGCTTCGTTTGCTTTTTACATTGGCCACTTGATTGTTCCCTGTTCGTACCAACTGGCTCCAGACGTTGTTCCCTTGTTCCTTCATTTGTTTCTTACTTTGTTGTAATTTTAAGCCTTCGTTTCCAGTTGTCGTTCCTTTTGCCTCGTTCTGCTTTGCCTGTTTGACGTAGTGTTTTACAGCCTGCGGTGTAGGAGTTTATCCTGGCCCTTCTTTGTCCTCTTTTTGCTTTTTCCCAGTCGACCGAGGACCACTGTGATGTTCACTTCTTTGGTGGTTTCCCGTATTACTTTTTGTTTGACTTGGTTCGTCGTCACTCTCTATTTGGAGGCTGCTTTGTAGGCTTGGTGTTGATTTTTTCCATACTGCAAGTTCTGTACCCATTCTTTGTTTCTTAGGGACATGTTCCTTCCTTGCTGATGTTGCTCGAGACCACTCTTTTGGGGGCTCAGTTGACATATCTATTGTTCCCTTTGAGGAGCCTGTGGTGTTTAGTGTATAGTCTATTTCTCTAGTTGTACTGAATATTGGAAACACTTTGATTCTTTGCTCCGTGGTGCCTACTAGTAGTTTGTTTCTCACTTTCCTTTCTCGTTTTTTTTTTGTCTTTTTGTTAATTTAGTTGTTAATTTAGTTGGTTTAGAGGAAGTAGGCGAATTTAACGTAGAGCCGGCTTTTTTCTCAGCTGGAGTTTTTTGGTTGTCATTGCCCTCTGCTTTCTTGTCCGTTTGTTTAAGGGAGGCTGGTTGTGACTTACTTTCCGCCTTTGTGGGTTTAGTACATGGCAAACTTGACTGCCTGAGTGCTAGTATTTGTTCTAACAGAGTGGGAAGGAGGCTCAGCTTGTCGATGATTGGGCCGCAAGCGCAGGGACTTTGTTCGAATGCATATTTAAATTGTGCAGTTGTTATTAGCTTGTTAAGATTGTCCAATTTAGTGTTGATCCCTGCTGTGTGTAGCGCGATAATGTTCATTAGGTCTATTTGAGTGTCAAGTTTGCCTTTGCAGATGTTTGGAGTGTTTCTATAACGGCCGTGAGAAGCTCCGGGTGAGTTGTTGGGACACTAGGTGCTGTCTCTTGCTGCACTGTTAGTTTAATGCCCGTGTGCTGTTCTAAGTCTGACAAGGAATTACTTGGCCCTGTTTGGCTGGTATTTTGGATGGCTATTATTGCTGTTCCATTATTTTCCAGATTTGTCTTAGGGTCCGACTGTTCAACTGCAGTTTGCTTTGGTGGGTTGTTGGCCTCCGCTGTCTCACTAGCGAATAAAACTAGTGATGACTCCTTACTTGATGAAGGGCTTAGGAGCTTCAACCATGAATTTTCTAGGTCTTCCGGGCAAGTCGCTTCGTCTGTACTTGTCCAGTGTATCTGGGCTTCAGTTCTCAAAGCCAGTTTGGGGAAGTGAGGCTTGGTGGGAGTGGAGGGTGTTGTGGATTTTGAAATAATACCTGATGCTATTTTCGGGCTTGCATAAGCATCTAATGTGCCGGCCGTTGCCATTTGCTTTCCTCTTTCTTCACTCCAATTGCTGCCATCAGCAGGGGAATTTTTTACTGCTGCCTTGAGGTTGCTCCCGTTAGCATTACTTTTCTCCAGTTCCTTTTTCGGGACCGCAGCCTGGTCTTCTGACATTGATATGTCCCCTCTGACCGCCCGAGCCATGGACGCATCTTTTTCCAAGTAGTTCACTTCCGTCTCCTTGTGTGACTGCCGTTTATGTATACTTAAATCTTGATTTGGGTCTTGACTGCTTGGGTTCGTTTGGTCCGAAATGAGGATTATTGGTCTCAAGGATGCCTGAGCAGTTGGACTGTCGTCTGTTCCCTTGTGATGCGGAACCCTTTGAGGAGTTAGAGGCACTGGTAGACCTGATAGGGCTCGAGATGTTGAGAAAATCACGGCCCCTGGGTCTTTGAGAAAGAAAAAGGCTTTGTTTATTTCTGTTGTACCTCTAATTTCCTGTTTCCTGAGTAGGGATGCAATCGGCGAGATTAGTGGGCTCAGTGGAGTTGTAGCTATTCCCTTTTTTGTCTGGGTTTTTTTTGGCTTTTGTCCCCCTGGTTGATACCAAGCGTTTTCTGAACTTTTTGAATTTTTTGGGACTGCTTTGGAGTCCGCCTGACTTTGCCCGATCTCATCCTTCACAGTTAATGATCTTGTATTCTGTAATCACGAAAATTACAATTTGATTTTCAAATTCTGAGTCGGGGCTTAAGGCTTGATGGTATGTGCTTTAATCCTCCTCCTGGTGCTGAGTGCCTGTTGCCACAGCCCCAACTTTAGTTTGTACTGAGGTTGCTGTCAAACGGCGATGCGTGTTTTCCTCCTCTAACCTGGCTCAGGGCGCTGCTATTGCCTTCTCAGTGCTGCTCCTCTGCCTTTGGCCACTGCCTATGCCCTAGTGCCCTGGTGCTTCAGGCCGGGGTCGTAGGTGCGCAGTAGTGCTAACCAAGATCCCCTGCTGGCAGGTGCATAGAGAGGTGGAGGAGATGGGAGATGGTGGGGGAGCTGGTGGGGAGCTGGTGGGAGTGGTGGAGGGTGAGGCAATGCAGTGCTCGTTGGTAAGTACCAAATGAACACAACACACCTCTCAAATCCACAATCATTCAACTCACAACCCTGGGAATGCACATGTTACAAACACACATACAACATGCCCACCCACCAGACACGACTGCACAACGTACTGCGGAATCCTGGGCTAGCCATGTACATGAGCCATCACCGGCATGGCACCTCAGCCACACAATAGCAGTATGCCGGGAGAGGTGGGAAGCAGGCATGTGCGAAGGAGGCAAGTGACCCATGAATGAGAATGCACACAATGCCAAGTGTGGCGTGGAAGTGCTGGACAGACTGCAGTATGCAGACCACAGACATATCCATGTCGACATATACTGCTGGTGGTGGTAGTGTTGTGGACAGTGGACGCAAAAATTTCACCCCAGCCAGTGGGGAAGGTCTCTGAAATGTAGCCTGTGACGTCCCCCCCTGCAAGCGTGTGCGGAGTGGGCTGAGCGTAAAGGTGTGAATAAAAAGCACGTAGCCCTGGGCGTGGTTCTCTTCCGGAATGCCCAACGTGTCTGCCAGGGCGCCGCCTCCCACCCCGCCACGAGGCCGACGCCGTCGCCAAGAGCGGTGTCGCCGCGATCCTGTGCGTCCGCCGCAGCCCGGGCCGCTGGACCCCGAACCAGTCCCGCCCGGCTGTGCGCATCCAGGCCTCACTGCTCACCTGCTGACACCGGCGTGTCCCCAAGAGGGCCCACCACGTGCCTGCGCTCGCACCAAGCCAGAGGCCCTTGAGCTTGGCAGCCTCCTCAGACCACCACGGCCTCCGTGGGCAAGGCTCGCAGTACTCCTCTGTTGTTGACGTACTCCACCGGCCTACACAGCGGACAAGTAGGCCACACATTTGGAACTGAGTCTTGATTACACAATGGCAGAGCACACATGGTAATGTAGAGTCTAAATCAGTATACTCCCTTTGCGGTGGTGCCACCAACTCTGTGCATAGCATTCCGACCACACGTGTCTGTGGGCCCTTGCTGAGCACTGCCTCCGGCCTACACTGCGGTCGAGTAGGACACACAATTGGAACTGGGTCTGGATTTGTCAATTGCAGACTTCATGTCATTGTACAGGCCTCATCGCAGACTGCATCCCCTTCCGGCTCTGGTGCCACTGACTCTGTGCCACGGGAGTCATGGACACTCTCTGGTGGAACTCTGGTGGCCTCAGAGTCTATGGCCTGGGGGTCGACTCCATCATCATGTAGCTGATACTGACATCGTGGGGAAAAGGAGACTGTATCATTAAACTCCTCCATATTGCCTGTTCCTGCTTGCTTCTGCCCTCTGCATCATGCCATGGATGGACACCTTCCACTGGCCCCCGTAACACTCTGCGACACTCTCCTTGGACATCAATGTGCGCCCGCTCAGCTCACCTGGCCCTACCTCAGTGCATCACAAGTCAACGTCCCGTGGCTGTGTGCCTGTGCCAGCCGCTGTGCATCCGGGGCCACCGACTCTGTGCAGCTCTTGTCTTGGAACCTTGCTGTTTGTGCTTTGAACTTCTGATTGTCTGATCACAGTTGTAGTTGTTGCCAGCACCAACCAACCCCTGAGGGGTGGCGTACACTACCCAACTCCCATCCAGCACAGGCATCACTGGACGTGTGGCCCTGGCAATAAAAGGTGCCGGGCGCACGTGCCCGTAGCCAGTTCCACGGATAATCTCAGTGTGTCCGTGTGGTCATTATGTATGCATGTGGGCCCCGGGCCATACCACATTACGTTGTGCCATGTACAGCGGGTGCAACCTAGTCAACTCAGGCAGTGGGGTAGACCTGGGACATGTGGCTGTGTCAGACCCCCCTGTGAGCGTGAGGGAGTGGACCTGCGTACGGCAGTACGGCGTAGGGGTGTGGTCATTCCACAGGTGGCTCTTGGCGAGGTTATCGCACAGCAAAGCGAAATTCATGGAAGAATTCACACGAGCCCACTCGGTCGGTTTCGGCAGTTTAATCTCGGTATGGCAAACAAGGACGACGCGTTTCGACCACGTATATATATACATATATACACATACATATACTACATTTATATATATGTATATATGTGTGTGTGTATATACATATATATATATATATATATATATATATTTATTTATATATATATGTTAAAACAGAGTCCAGCAAAAAGCCCAGTCACATCCACCACAAGAGGCCGGTGCAGAGAAATGGGTGCATGTCCCATTCAATTATCAGCCAAGAATGTGTCAACTCTTGACTCATAGAAACTCACACTCCACAATATTTAAGGCTTCAAGAGTTTAATGGGCAGCACATTTCAACCAGATGGTCATCCTCTCGGCCTACAAAACACCATGCACCACCACCTTATAACAGGGATTAGAATAGAAAACATGTATGCCTGTTCATGCTCATTATCACAAGAAAGATGCACAGTCATACAATCGTCATGGAATGTTGAAAAACAGACTTAAAAGCAATCTCATTACATATAAACAATTACATTATTTCATTAGCATTGGAGACAAGGCCAAAATAAATATGTTGTAATTTTTTACATTTCAAAACAAATCAAAGAACAGGTGTATTTGATACACTGCAAAAGCGCATAGAAAAGTGCACTCAGGTAAAATATGTAGAGGGGAGAGAAAAGTGAAAGGTAGGGTCATCAAATGCAAGTGCGTGAAACAAAATAAAGTGTATAATGCGGGCTGGTCTTTATACATTTCAGTAAAAAGCGCATGTAAAATAAAAGTAAAAGTGCAGCAGGGAGAGGAAAAAATGAAGCTCTGAGCTGTTAAGCGTGAGTGTGTGATGCAAAGTATGTTTCATACCTAAAACCCAAAGCTGTGGGTGTAATGTCTGTGTGTCAATAGACCAAAGAATGTATCAAAGTGCGCATTATCACAATAATTGATTTTAAAACAAAAAACGGGAAAATGAGAAGGCCAAGTAGCATATGCTGGCAGAAAAAAATACTAAACATGTAAGTCTTTTCCCCTCACACCTTATAGGTACACAAATATATTCCAGTGTATGTAGTGCCTCGCAGATGAGAAGTGAACGTGTCAAATACAACTTTTCTTTGAAATGTAAAAAATGGTCCCTGGTTGCAAGAACTGAGATAAAATGTAGTAGAAGGGGTCAGGGTAGAAGTACCCAGACCCCATGGGTGCAACATAGGGATCTGTGAGGGACCCATGGTGGGCAAGAAAAGCCTGGGATCAATTTTGTTTGCACGAGCAAGAGTTTGCAAATCCGTCACAATGCTCGGCATGGCCCCCGTGTACCTCAGTGGTGGATTTGCGAATTCAGTAAAAAATTTAAAAAATATATATATATACTCATACACTCACTCAGACACTAATGCACCCACTCACAGATCCACTCAGACACTTACACACCCACTCACAGACCCACTCACACAGCCACTCATACACCCACTTACACACTGATACAGCCACTCACACATTCAGCTATTCACTAATACAGACACTCACACACCCACACACACACTAATATAACCAATCACGCACCCATACAAGTACTCACACCCACACACATCCATACAACCACTCATAAACCCATTCACTCACCCACACAGCCACTCACTCACCCATACAGCCACTCACACAGCCATTCAATCACCCACAAAGCCAGTCATATAGCTACTCACTCACCCATACACTCACTCATACAGTCAGTCACTCATCCATACAGTCACTCAAAGAGCCACTCACTTATTCATACAGCTACTCCCTCACCCATATACCACTTACACACCCACTCAATCACCCATACAGCCACTCATACAGCCACTCACTCATACAGCCACTCAATCTTCCATACAGCTACTCACAAACCTACTAAGTCAATCCATATAGCCACTCAAATACCCACTCACCAATGCAACCACTCACACACCCAGGCAGTACCCAATATAGTTACTCACAAAGCCACTCACTCACATAGCCAATCACACACCCAAACACCCACACACAGAGCTACTCACTGATCCATACAGCCACTCATACATCCACACACTCACCCATACAGCCATTGACACACGCAGTCACTCATTATATACCCACTCACACACCCACTCCCTCACACATACAGACACTCACAACCCATTATTTCCCCATACAGGCACTCACACATCAACTCACTCACCCAAACAGCCACTCACTCACCCATGCAGCCACTGACACACCCAGTCAGTCACCCATGCAGGCACTCACACACCCACTTACTCACCTATACAGCCACTCACACACCCACTCACTCACCCATACAGCCACTCGAACACCCACTCACTCACCCATACAGCCACTCGAACATCCTATCACTCACCCATATACAATGACTAAAGCACTCAGTTAATCTAACAGATACATATGTAGACATATACTGATTGGTGTTTCCATTCACATACAAACAAAAAACATACAGTTAATCTCTCTTTAAACCAGATAAGGCATTTCTAAAAAGAACCTTTTTTTTGTTTTAACATGCTTTATTTTGGTGTTTCTGAACTTTTTTTTTTTTTTCAAAAACGGCAATTGTAAAATTGAAACTAAAAAAACAACATGCGCAAAATTTGTGGAACAAGTTAAAAAGAAAAAAAAGAACACTTATGGCACTTTTTCGCTTCAATAATAGTAGAAAAAGACTGCTCACCAATAGATACAATTTTGTTGCATTTTGTGCAAAAAGTTCCCATTTCAGCCAACTTAGGTATTATTGCTCGGATGACTTGGGTTACTGGCACTGGTAGAGTATCACCAGCAGCTAGCTCCACTGCAGCAGATGTGTATGGTGATGCTGCTTCTCTCTGTTTTTGAGCTCTAAACAGATGTCTAGGATGGATTGCTTGGAGATGTTTAAGCATGGAGGTGGTGCCATGACCATATTTTTTAGCAGTGTCTCTCAATAACATTTTGCTACACAGTTTGAACTACACCTGGCTTGCAGCTCCATTTTGCTAAAGAAGTGTGGTCTTCTGGGTCTAGTACCTGGGTAGAGGTTGAGCATGCCCTTTTCAAAATGTAAAACAGCCACCCAAAAGAAAATGCAATATGCAGCTGCAGTCAGAGGTGTCAAACAGCACAGCTCCACCCAGGAGTAAAAAAAGGTATGAGGGCACTTCCTTTGGAGAGGTATGAAAACTGTTTTAATCAATCATATCCCTCAATTCCTGTGTCATATGGGTTTCGCAGTGACATCACGATGACTTTGCAATAATGGCGCAACGTTATCATGAATACGGAAATATATATTACAACATGCATGCAACATTAAATCACTTATCAGAAAATACATTTCTATATGATAATAGTGAATCCCTTACCTCAAATATAAATTTTATAATGTCTATATATTTAAGTGTTTTTAAAAATCATGCTAGATTCACAGATGTCCTTCGGTACCAGAAAATATGTATTACAGTTCATGAGGGATTCAAGAACTGAAAAAAAAATATTACAAAAATTCTGAGAATCCTGTAAATATAAAGCAACAGCACCAATAAATTCAGGTACGTGGCCATAGTGTAGCAGGTGTAGTGACACCAGAGGGGCCGAAGTGTGCGAGAGATTAGAGTTAGGTTTGTAAATATGAAGCAACAGCAGCAATAAATTCAGGTGCGTGGCCAAGGTGCAGCAGGTGCAGTGACACTGGAGTTACACTGGAGCGGGCCCGAGAGTCCAAGCAGCCCTCTTCACAGAGATAAGTATTTGGTTTGTAAATATCAAGCAGCAGCAGCAAGAAATTCAGGTGCATAGCCATGGTGCAGCAGGTGCAGTAACACCAGAGTGGGCCCAAGAGTGCAAACAGCCCACTTCACAAACATTAGCATACAGCCACTCCCACAGCTGCTCACTTACCCATATCACACACAGCCACTCACACACCCATTTAGTCACCCATACAGCCAATCGCACACCCACTCAGACACTCATATAGCCACTCACACCCACTCAACGATACACAGAACCACTTACACATCCATCCTCTAAGGTTACAGATTATAGTTACAAAAATAAAAAATAAAAAAAACTTATCATTCAATAAAAAAACCAAAGGTTACAAGGATGTTATAGTCAGGAGATAGAATTAAAAAACATAGAAATTTACTGGAAAAAAACAAAGGTTGTAACTTACAGTGATGTTATAGTTAGGAAATAGAATATAACAAACTTAGAAATTCACTGGAAAAAACCAAAGGTTACAGGGATGGCAGAGGCTTCAATTTCACAAACACAAAACTATAGATATTGAGCAGCTATAGTTACCTGAGCTAACTATAACTTACGCCCCTTCAATGCACTGTTTATGAGCTCACATCATGGCATCGTCTATGACATCTTTGATGACATCACCAAACACATGTAGAGTAATAGTAACAATGATGGCTATTGTTTGAGTCATCCGAGGATTGGCCTGGAAGTGGGGCTAAACTTTCCTGCTGAGCATGCCTCTTCCATAGTTAAGCCTAGTTTTACTCACCTAGAGGAACAGTGTAAATTCAATGTGAAGAGTTTACATAGATTTGTACCTAACTACCCGCATTCACCGTAGAGGGAGTGACACACCTCTCATTTTTTTCTTGTATTGAAGTGTAATTCTTAGTCTTTTTTATCCTGTGTCATTTTGAATTTTAGTTTTCAAATTTTGATTTGGTCTTTGATGCGGCGCCTTTGTGTAAAATTTGAATCCTCATAATGCTAGCTAAATGGATATGGTAAAGCATTTCTTTCTGCCTCATTTTCAGAAGAAGAAAGGGTAACATGCAAGTTGACTAGAACATAATTAAATGTTTTTGCGAAAATATAAATCAAAAAGTCCATCAGTCTTCATGCTCCACGTGACAATTCTTTCATTCAACTGTCAATCGTATTCACTAATATTGCATAACTCCTACAAATACACAGCCAGCCAACACGTGTTTATCGATTCAATCACATCATCAGGGCTGTTCATTAACATAAAAAATATATATTTAAAAAAACACAAAGGTTGGTTGATTTACATCTATTCACATCTATTACCTTTACCAACACAATAATTACCATTCCTCTGATCATATATTTATCACACATTGTGCATTGTTTGACCTTTTATATTTTGGTTTGCCACAAGCTCTATGCATCCCTAGTACCTCAGATTTTGTTAAAAAAATGACTAACAATCATCTTATGTGTTGTACAGTCCTTACAATTTACAATATATCTCATATTAGCATTTAATCTCATTATGTCATAAATCAATAAACAGAAATAAAAAAACAAAAACAAAAAATACCCAATGAAACAGGGAGACATTCTTGCTGGATGTTGAGAATTAGCCGCAATGCTTTTCACACAGACATTGAAAGAGATGTTGCTCATGGCGACTTCAGTCCTCAGCCCAAAACCTGTGACTTACTTTCAAAAGACAAAAAATCCTGCTCCTTCATCAGTTTACAGTACATTTGTATCTTTCCTGCTGAGTGGTCAGCTGCTTGCTTACAATGAGCATGTCACCTGAGAACATGAGGCTGTTGAAGAAGTGTTTCCTGTGCCATAGGAAATGGGAGTTTCAGCACCCATTTTGTGTAGACTTAAAAAAATAGCATCTTCTGAAGAAAGTGTTCTCTACATTTGCTGGTTCCAGAAGGCTAGCATGACCAGGAGCATAATTCTGACAAAATCCAGAATTATTGGATAGGTGCATTGCTTTGTTTTTCTCACAAAATTTGAAGCTCTGCTTAAGGTACTCACCGAAACCACCAGAAAAAAAAACAGTCTATCGCACTGGAACACCTGTCGAGTCCAGCTGTTAAGTTTGAGCATCCTAAAATATGAATTTGGAAATCTCTGCTCCACTGTGCTTTGGCTAGGGTTCTTGCTATACAAATAGCACACATAAGTATATGTCTACACTGGAAACAATCGTTGCATCTTATCAGTTTCAGTGTACACAGCCTGCCCATTCTTAATCCACTTGTCCCATCAGAGGTCTTCAATTATATTTTCATAATTTCCTGAGAACATCCATATACCACATCTGCTCAGATACAGTTGTCAGAATTATCCTGCTTGACATGTGTGAGAAAGTAGATTATTAGTTTAAGTGGAAAGTAATCCTCTTCAAGTTACAATGGCACTATTCCTTAAGTCAAGTTAGGTCACAATAATATAAACCTGAGCTTAACCCTTAGTAGCTGTAGCTCAGAGCAGTCAGGCTTAGCTTAGGAGAAACGTGAAAAGCATTCACCAGTACCAAAACAGTTAATAAGTAGAGAACACAACATAATAAAAATGCCACTCAAATTTACAAAAAAGGGAAGTATTAATCTTCAAATTGACATTAAAACATCACAAATCTAATAAAGGGAACCGAAGATATGATTTTTCCAAATTTTAGATATTTCTAGCACTAAAAAGCACAAAGTGCCAAACACAGGTATCTGGTTGTGCTAGACTGGGTCAAAGTCAAAAGTTAAGACCAATCCTGATGGAGAGTGGATTGGATACAATGACCAGGCATGGTCCAATGGAAAGTTTTCCTTCTGATTTTGGGTCAGATTTATATCTTCGCGGCAAGGATACTCTGTCGCAATGGTGATGGAGTATCCTCACCACCAAGATAATGGTCCACCTACCAGATTTACAAGCGGGCAGAACATAGATATAACCACGGTGGAGACTACTATGTCTCTGCCATGGTTACACTCCTATAATGGCCTGACAGACTAAGGGGTGTCGGAGGTTTGGCCTCTATGCCTGCCCACCTAATTTAGATGGACGGACATACAGGTCAGTTTTTACTGCTCGTCACTGCTAGGAATTCAGCAGGTAAGGGGCAGTGAAAAGTGCTCAATGTTCCCCTCACCATGGGAGAGAACTCCAAGGCGGAGGGAGCATTTTCTTTTTTCAAAAAGAAAATTCTATTTTGCCATGACAGTGCTGTGACAGCAGTTCCTGCCAATGCTTTAGAAATGACCACCAGCTTGACGGTCATATATACAACTTTGGCAGGTGTAGTACCCTCAGCCTGGGGAACGTTAAGTTCTCTGCCAGGCATACAGAGAATACTCCGTCTGACAAAAATCTCGCCGCTAGTCTTTTTCTTGGAGAAAATATTTGTCAACGAGGTTGTGGGTTGGTTAGGGTGTCAGCTGGATCCGATGAGGGACTCATTGATGATGGGCGGCTGCAGTGCAGGACCTCAGTGGGAGCCCCAGTGTTTGGAGGAAGTTTGAGTCTCTCAAGGTGGACAGCGGGAAAACACCATGCAAGCGCAGTTCGAAGTCCAGTCGACAACGCAGTGCTGCTCACTGTTGGTCCTGGTGAAATCCTCTTTGTTAAGAATTAAGAATTAGAAACATTTCTGGAAGTCAGGATCTTTTCAGCAAGGAAAACCAGCAAGTTGAGCCTGACTGACAGTTCGAAGTCGGTGGCTGCAGCTCAGGGGTTGTCTGGTGGTAGCCTCTGGTTCTTTTTGTGAAAAGCTCAGAAACAGTTTGTAAGTGTCCAGTTTTGCAGTTCCTTGGGGGGAAAGAGTACACCAGCCAAGGATCCAGGACCCTTTGGGCTCTATTTGGGGTTAGGACTCAATCTCCCAAAAGCCATCAGCAGGGTCTAGGGCAAATCCAGTTGGAACTAGTCAGCTGGGCTCAGCAACATCTTGGACTTCCATTTATGTTCCTGGGGCTTAACATGAGGCTAGCTAACAGCCCTTGGAGTCTACTCTTCTGTTCTCAGTACAAGTGGGAGCAGATCCAGCCCTGGGGTTTCTCTCCACAGCTTACATTAGGTACAGTCTTCTTCCTGAATCCTTCAGGGTTCAGCAGGTGCAGTCCTCTTCTATTTTCCTCAGGTTGAGCAGTGTCTAGAAGAAGGTATCCAGCGGTGCCACTTTTATGCCTGGCATTAGCTAGTGGGTGGGGGAAACTCCTACCAACCTTGATATCACTTCCGGAGGGTTTCCCTCCAAACGATTCCAGAGTGCATTGTTCTGCCGAGATCCAACATTACAGGACCTTTCTTCACCTGGTTAGAGCTCAGGGCACACACCTGAGGTGTGTCTGGGGAAATAAGAAACTCACCCTGCAATCCAGTTCTGGAACAGGTTGTTCCCCCACTGATATTTGTGCCAGTGCAGTTAGTGTGTATACCTCAGGCTACCCTGTCAGGAGAAGGTCACACCTCCTCCCACCAAAAGGCCCTTTTGTTCGCTGTCTTGGGAGCAATTCAGACATACTTTCCGGCAGCCAGCAGGGGATTAACTCTGGAAAGGCTACCAGAGGCTTTAGACAGAAAAATGTAATCTTTCTAAAAGTGACAGTTTGGTGATTGTTCACTGCCAGGACAGGTAAAACTAAAATATACATGTCCTACATTTTGAATAGCATGCACCCTCCCATATGTAGATTTGGAGCCTACGTTAGAGGTGTCTTATGAGTATTAAAATGGGAGGTCTAGGCCTGGCAAAAGGTTTACTTTGCTCGTTCAAGTATGCAGTTTTGAAACTGCACATTAAGGCTGCTAGGGCTGGCCTGAAGTCATGTTTTCAGTTGTCACTTTAGTGGTGGCACAATATGTGCTGCAGTCCTCTAGTGACATTTATCTTACAGACCCTGGGTACACAGAGTACCATATACTAAGGGGTAGATTTACGTTGAACTAACGCAGCGGGGTACAGCAAGTCATTTTGCTGCGCCGCGCTGCGTTAGTTTTGAAGCACAGGGATACGACATATTTACAAGAATATGTCGCATCCTTGTGCTTCCCCCTGCGCTGGCGCACAAACTGCAGCCATGCGCTGGCGCAGGCACCCTTGCATGGTGCAAGGATGCCTGCGTCGTGGGGAGATTGTTTTTGTGCAGGAAGGGGAACCTTCCTGCACAAAAACAATCACTACAACCATTTTCCTCTTTCAATGCGTGCTGCAGAATGCAGCACGCATTGAAAGAGGAAAAAACGAGGAGAAATGCTCCTCGGTGCGCCTCGCTACGCCACCTCTAGGGTGGCGTAGCTTTCAGACGCATCTCCAGAGTTACGATTTCTCGTAATTCTGGAGATGTGTCTTGTTCCATGAGTGTTGCTTGGGAACACCCACAGCAACACCCATGGAACGCCCCTTCACCGCAAAGTGCTGCGTGTGAAGGGGCCGTATTTACAAGGAGAGGAAAAGTCACGCTGGGTGGCTTTTCCTCTCCTTGTAAATATGGAGCAGCCCCCTGCGCCACCAGTACGTCACGAAAAGTGACGTACTGGTGGCGCAGGGGGCTCGTAAATCTGCCCCTAAGTATTTAGAGGTACAGTAAATAGGCCACTCAGGGATTAGGCAATGCTATATGTTTTTAGGGTCAGAGCACACACTGGGCATTGGACAGCAGTACCCTAGTTTTCAGAGTCCATACACCAGCAATAAAATCAAGCAGAAAGTGTGTGGGGAGGGAGTGATCACGCAAAAAGGGCAATTTCTTACAACGTCTTCTTTTCTGTTTGGAGGGGACATGAAGAAGAGGTTGGTGGAGTGGGAAAATCAACTAGAGTACACAACAATCTTCTATATAGTTATATTGAGAGAGCTAGAAAATGTGATAGTAAACATGTAAATGTTGAAGCAGCCCTGCTGTTCAACTTTAATAAGGCCACTGTGACCTGCACTTGGAAAATGTGTTTAAATTGTATGCCTTCCTAAATAATAAATTCTGCCAGTAGTGAAAGGCGCCATTTTTCTGTTGCTGAAGATTCGAGACATGTAATATGTAGAATATAAATAGTACATAGGATCTTTATCTCGATGCTCCACTTTGAGAAACATTTTATTAACATTACTATATTTAAAGTTAGCCGTTTTGACAGTAGAACCTGTATACATGTGTTATTATATCGATACCATATTTTATGATAATCCAAGGATAAGCTGTTTTTGCAAATATCTTGCTAGTTAGTGCTTTTACACGGTATGAATAATGCAATATTGATAGAGGAATTCAACAGTAATAGTGAGCACAAGTCTGTCACTCCACAAAAATATCACCCCTGTGATTAATTTACAGTACAAGTATATGGAAACAGTATATGGAAACACTATTAATCACTGCTTTATGTCGAAAACACGGCCAGTCGTTTTAGGAAACCCTAAACATATTCATACAGTCCTGAAGTAGGTTTAGATGACCGTACAGCAGGATTTTAGGAGGGAACTTGCGATTTTCAAAGATAGTAGCCTGGGTAGAGGATCATACCTTTGTACATTAAATGGAAGTCTGGTCTGCACATTAGCATCTTGTGTGTTCTCTCCAGCATATAAGGGAGGCCCAACAACCACTACTTCCAAAAGCTAGTCAGCTGCAATTGGAATCAGCCTTTTTCTTGAACTCCTCAACAGTGGGAATCAGCAGGAGGAAAGGCATGTAGAAGGTTCCGTGAACAGATGATGGAAATGGAATTCTTACCCCTGGACTCCATCTCGAAGTATCTGGATGTAAAAATTAAGGAACTGTTGTGTCTTCCATGTGTGAACAAATCTGAATAGCCCAATACTAGAAGATATTGTGCAGCACCTCTTGATCTAGGACCTCTTTTTGGAGTTCTTGATAGGCTTTGCTGAAGGCTTCGGCTTTTCACATTTTCTACACCTGTCAGGTGCATGGCTAGGTTCAGTGTATTTCCAGCTGAGTGATGATGCCAGATAGCCTGGATTTTGAAATAAAGCATCCCCAATAATGTGCATGCATTCTTGATCAGGTATTACATATGTCGATGGTATTGTCTGTCTGAACCAGAATCATGTTGTCTGAGAATAATGGATAGAACACCTGAAAGGCTAGATGCCCACTCCTGAGTTCCAGCAGGTTTATGTCACATGCCATATAATTCTGAGACCATTTGCTCTCGATCTGAAAAAGGGTTTTGTGCTCCCCCTAATCCATCAGATCCGAATTTGTAACCATTGTGTGGGGTGCAATTTACTGATGAAAAGAATTATGTTCTTCAGGAAGCAGTGGCAAGGGAGTCACCTATTTACTAATTCTGATAAATGACGCTGGCCCTCCCGGCTCTAGTGATTGGATGCCATAAATTCTTCAGGCCCTGCTGCAGCAGTCTCTGGTCCATCCTTGGATTGCAACCTATAAAAATGAGTGACGCCATACAGCCAAGGAGGAATAAACCTGACGTTCATGAGACAAATACTGAAACATACCATACAACATTGTACTTGGTCAGAATTTAGAGCCAAATGTACTAAACATTTTAGTGGTTGCAAACATTCCAGTTCTCCAAATCTGAGGGGTTGAGACTGCTATTAAGGTATTTTGTTGTACTAAAACCTTATTAGGGTATGGTAACGTTGTACCAACTCCATTAGTCAGTTTAGAAATGGAAACTTAATAGCAATTTTAAAGGGGCAAGTTGTGGGCATCCCTTCCACATGTAGATTTTGTACCTTATATAACAATAGTTTAAGATTGAAATTCTGGTCACACATCCTTGATAACTTACTAACTCTCAAGTTGGGGTGATAATTAATTCCCAAAAGGAAGTGGATGTCCTTTGGACTCATTCCCCTTTGCGAACTGGAGTGGAAGCATCAGGGGGAATAGGCAGTAGTCCTGGGTACCACTGCCAACTCTCACTGAGCTGTTTTCAAAATTGCAATTTTGTCGTTTTTTTTACTAATAACTTTGGTGCAATTTTATGAATCTTGATGTGAATTTCCAAACAAAATATTCTTCTACGTCAGCTCCATCCTGAAATGTTTCCATCAAACAGGGACCGAGATAAACGGGGGTTCTCAAAACGCATTTTCCCCATTCATTTTTCAATAGGCAAACTAGACACGGCTACAAACCAAAAGGCTGAACAGATTTACAACAAATTTGGCAGAAAGGTAGATCTTGGTCCAGAAAGCCTGCTTTTTGTGATTTTGTGTAAATCCGTTCAGCAGATTTTGAGAAATTAAGGTTTAAAAGATGTAGATATTTCACACTGCGGATGATCCTCAGAGCCGAGAGACCTCAAGATAAGATTTGATTGGCTGCAACAACATTAAAAAAAATGTGGAGGCAGCCATTTAAGGCCTCAGGGATTCAGTCCTCTATCCTTGAAAAAAGTTTTTAAAAAAACATATAGGGGCAGAGTAGAGATATCCTGCCCCACTAGCCCTGCTGGGGGCCAAAAACTGCATTTGTTTTATCAGCGATGCAAATCCACGGAGGATCCACGGAGATCTGGGTCTCTAATGAAAAAGCTGGCGTCTGCTATCTTTCATTACAATATTTCCCGGGGTGGAGGAGGGCCTGGGGGGGGGGTGGTTGATGCAGAAATATGTTTGGGAGGAGGGCACCCAACCCCATCATCCGAGGGCAGCCAAAAAAATCTAAACAAAAAAAATAATAATACATGAGCACCAGAGCAGGAGCCGTTAATTTAGTATTCACTGCTCCACAAAAGGAGCACCCTATAATGCCCTGCAAGGACTTTTTGTTTATATATTTCTATTTTAGTGGTGCTCCTGGGAGGGGCAGGGCACCACCAAGCATTTCTTCAATGTTGCAGAGGGTTGCTGGGAGGCTCCTGTGCTCCCAGCAATCCTCTGCAACATTGAAGCTGGACTCTATGCTGGTCAGCTGGAGTGCATGATCCTCTTGTGGTTGTTTTTATGGCTGCATTTTAAGTGCTGAAAATTTTAAATGAAAGACTCAAAGAAATGTTGATGCTTTTTTAGCAAAATCTTATCAAAATGTTTAATGAAAATAACTTTTATTAATCATTACACTGTGTGAATTAATGATATATACATTTGATTATAATTATTGGTGTTTTTGACAAATACATGTGCTTTATATATATTGATATGCTGACCCCTTCATAAAGCCAATAGACACAGTTATAATATTGAGGTGTGCCAACCTTTTGGCATAGTCCGTAGGTCTGCCAGGCCCTGCACCCAACCCTCCACTGTGCAACCCATCAACTAAAAAAAAGAGAATTGTTACCCTGTCCAAGGTGAGAACATTACTTTCCCAGAGAAATGCCTGCATTTTTAACACATTAGCATTTGGTTTCAGACACTAATCTACTTCTTGGCAATTTGAATCTCCAATGGTGTGGCAGCTCATTTTAGTGTAAAAACTTTAGTAAACCAAAAAAGCAGGTTATATTGTTTGGGGACACACAACGTATTGATAATCAACTTCAAAGTTGCTAGAGCAAGGACGATATTTCCTTGCCTCTTCCCTTCTCACAGTGTTAATATCTCCTCAGTAAATAATTACATAGAAAGAAGAGTCTAAAAACCTATGGCCCCTGGCTCTCATAAAAACCTTTGGAGGAAGGGAAATCCCTCTGAGGGAAGGGAAAAAACATGGAGACAATCATTCTCTTTCACTTAACCTGCCACAGCTCAGGATAGTTATGGGAAACTCTAAGACACATATCTTCACGCTGAAGTACACTCACATCATATCTCTGTTAAACAACTATTACAGTTAGTTAAAACTGTACTTTGAAATTGTTTAATTATTAGACAATCCGTCATCAATTTTCATTTTCGAAAAGCCAAATTTCTATGTGAATAGTTTTTTCAGTTCTCTAAAAAGATGGTTAAATCTGTTTAAAGTGTTTTACCTTCAATATCTGACAGCACTGAAGTTGTCAACCTGAACTGCAAAGCTCTGTTAATCTGAGGTATCTGAGAGTGATCTTTTCAATACTGTTGCCAATGTAAAAATTCACAAACCACTTCACTAATGCGGTGCCTGGCAACATTAAAAGGAGTTTTCTAGCCAGCTATTACTTTACTTTACCTCATAAAGTAATCCATCTCTCTCCAAGATCATGTACTACATCTGCCTCAAAAACAGCCAAGTCTTACTCCCCGTGAAGACATCTTCGAGGATATTGCCGTCCACAAAAATCTTTTGTGAAAAGATGATTGGAAGTTGTGTTTCCTTTCAGCTCTCCCTGCATGTCTCCTTCTCCTGTCTCTGGGGAATTTTAAGTCTGATTTTCAGCAGGATTATAGCCGAGAGGTTGCCTGCCTAGAAGTTGTGGATGATTCATTAGATTCCTCAACACCAGAAATTCTTGCCTCCTAGAGCTCATTGACCCTACAAATGCTTTTGACATTGTCAATCATTCCTTTTGATTAACATCCTGAAAGACAGAATTGGCATTGAGGGTGTACTGCTTAAATGGTCGACCTCATAATTTTCCAAGCAATCTCAAGCAGATTAAATTGGGAATATCATTTCCTGTCTGATTAGTTTAGAGCAAGGTGTCCCCCAAAGGCTCCCTTCTGTCCCCACTCAGTTTAATCTCTATGAGGAACCATGTGGAACCCCGGGGGCCATTCTTAAGAAATCTAACAAATGATCTTGAGCCTTAGCTATGGCTTACAAAGTAATGAACTATTGGCAAGAAAGCCCTAAAATTCCAAATGTTGCAGAACATTCTTGATTTTTCAGTTAACCATAGTCCTTGTGCCAACATTTGGGCAAGACTTGCCCTCAACTTCTCCCCACACAGCTATAGTCCAGGAGAGTTAACAGACAGAGCTAAATGCAGTATTTCAAACTGCTCACCAACCACCATTTGAGAGCACTCATCAGTATCTTTATGACTAGTATAACCAAGTTGTATGCCAGAGTGAGGAAAACAACTTACTTAGGGCTTTATATTTTGGAGGATGGGATACTCCATCGAAACATGATGGATATTCTGTTCGCCATATTCCAAGTGTTGTAGACTTTTGCACTGGATACTCTCACGGGTGACAAGTAGTGCTCTACAAATCTATTGATTGATCGATCGATTGATGCACGTGTAATACAGTGGATGGAAATCAGCCATATTTTTGATGGGGTGTCCTGTCTGCGAAACTCTACGTAAGTCCCTTAGAAACGTTTGACCAATAACAATAAAACCTGGAATATCCACTTGTGACTGCAGCCATTGGTGTGCTTATTTAATGGATTCCAAAATCAAAATCTCAGTGTTAATCCTCCTAAGAGACTCTTCCCACCCTTATATAACATGAATGATTCTAAGATGACAGCTAGGCAATACTCTGCACGTTGAAAGAAAACATGGTATCTCCTTCCGGGGTCTTTATGTGCTCTCTCAAAGTGTAGAGTCGAGAGTGGAAAAAAAAGAACACACATGAGGCTTGTAGCTGATTCAATTCACAAAAGCACCATACACAAATGATTTACATCATAGACCTATCATAATGGTCTTTCCTGGTGTGACGCAGAAATGAATGCATGTTTTATGCACCTGCAGGGCATATAGGTAATTCATTTAACTCGATATTTCTCTTACTTAGTCGTTTATTTTCAGATACTGCAAGTCAGAAACAGTAAACAAGGTTTGCCTCTTTTTGTTTCTGATCTGTCTGAAAATAAAGCACTTACTTTGAAAAGTATTGGGTTAAAGGAATTCACTTTACGTCCTGCAGGCGCACAAAACAGGCGTTCGGCTCTGCACCGTGACAGAAAAGAAAATCATGGTGTAACAGCCCCATGTTTAAAAAATAGTTATCATCTTTCTTGTTTCATGCTCCACTCATGATTGTCATCCTCTTCAATACATTTCACAAGGATGTTCAGGATAGCGTCAGCTTTTAATTGTTAGACTTGTCTTGTATTCAGGAAATTGGGAAAAAAAAATGGCAGCCAGGGAGACTGAGTCATCATCATTAAAACAATACAAAACATGTATTCTTCATGTAACCTAGCACCTACAAAAACAATGTAGAAAAACATTGTGAATAACAGCTAACATTACAAGCGTTTGATTTATCAAAGTAAAGTCATCAGATGGTGATTAAAGGGACACCCCAGGTAGAGTTTCACTGAGAGGGTAAATGGTTCCTTTTCAGGACCCTCGGGTCCTCCGGCACCACCACTGGGCAATATCTGTTTAATTGCCACTGCTGTGCAAGCTCGTCCCTCCTCCTTAAATAATATATTTAATTGATAGGTTTAAAGGTTTGATGGAAATGTAACTGACTTTGTTCACACATATACAATGCGACAGAAAGATATGAACTATAATTTGGAGGTACTGTGCTTGCGATCAGAAAATCATGCTTAAAACATTTGATAAAAATTGTTTCAAAAGGTAAATCTAGAGATGAAACTTTGCTCTAACAACTATTAAAGATGCTTGGACATTTGCTGCTCTTGCTACATTGTGCAATGTGGTTTATACGTTTGCTCTTGCTTTTATTCTATAAATACAAAAGTAATGATTAGCCAAATGTAACTTTAATATCAAAGAAGAGAGGGCAATTTTCCTTTTAATTACAATTGAGCTTCGTGATTTATGGTCCAATTTCCTCTTGTCTTTAAATAAAATGCAATTTTCTCTCCACATTCACAGAATAACCCAGAAATGTAGCTCTGCCGAAATTGACTGTGGTTCTTAGATCATTAAAAAATAAATCCTATTAAACTTTCTTTAACTCGATTCATATGAATTTAATCTATCAATGCTCAAAGGTATAGTCATAGAAAAAGAGAAAGGGCAAAAAGTACTAAATTGGTCAGAAACCTAAAGTGATGAGACAATAAATACACGCCTCCATTTGAGTAAGGCTCCCCTTTAAATTAAACTCTCATCAACAACAGATAGCCATGTCAAAAGCCTTTCTAAATATAGTATGCACCGACTTTGCTTTGTCAGAATGTATGTGAGATAATTTTGAGTTTAAGTTTGTTTCTGTTTTAATTGTCAAATACTATGAGCGCAGCAGAACACTAACGATATAGTTCACATAAAAATCTGATTACAGCCAGCCACATTTATTGTCTGGGGGTCCTCTCCCCAAAAGCGACCATTGTAAACTCTAATTTAAGGCAGGTTTCTGCCACAGTTTGGGACTAGCTTGTGTGATGGATAGTTAAATAGCTCATATAGCTGAATTTAATCACATTTTCTGCTTTAGTTGTATTGCTGCAAAAGGTCTTTGCACCAAACATTGCCCTGTTAACTACGAAGGGCATTTATTAGCGTCACCTGAAAATGTCTTGTGATCTGGGAAATGGTTTTAGGTTGCCACAGTTTTAAGTTGGCTGGTGTCTTAAATAGTTTAAGAGCGTGAACAGCTCTACTTTACCATTTAGATACTGGTAAATGTTTCAACTTCAAAGGAATATGCTGATTTTGGCTTGAAATGTGGGTGAATTCATTGACATCTCCAAAATAAGTACAGAGCACAACGAACACAACAGTATAGCAAAACACAAAGAATAATAAAAACACAACAAAAAACATAGGAGGGAACAGTGCAATAAAACCATCGAACAAGCATGCAAAACAACCACAATGCAATAAAACAGAAAAAACAGAAAGGCACAAAAAACATAAATAAATATCCACAAATGATCTTTTTACACATTACATTCTACACAAACCTGCTTACATATGGTGAGAAAAGGTGTTTTCTGCCCGAAGGTGCCTCTTCTTGAGCCTGTAATATTCATTACACTGTTTCACGGATTCTACTTGCAAAGCAGAACTGTGCGTTAGGATGACAGGATGTTAGACTGTAGGGAATGAGTCTCTCTACAATGTCAGTACCTGTTGGGCCAAATCTTAGCTAGCTTACAGTGCCTCATCTGAACTTCTAACCTTCCTAGAGTAGCAGGAGATTTTGGCAACCTCGTCCATGACCCTCTAGCCCCCAAGGGAACCGTCCACTTTTGTTACTCACACAATCATGTATGCCCATGATAAAAACAAGAAAGACACAAAAAAAGTTTACAATACATTTATTGAAACTATCATAGTCTATTATGTTTGAGATCATTAGGCAGATGCAACTAAACAAAGTAATTAGCATTGCTAACAGGGTGGACAGGACAAATATCCCAATCATTGCAAATTATGTATCTGGCTAAATCTACCCTCACTGCATGAGCAGGGGGATATCTTTGTGATCCCTGGAGCTGGCCTCAAACCGCATACCTTCATTATGTAGTTAGATGGTCTGCATCATGACTTTAGACTTAGTTTACACAGGGCTGCATAACAGGCACTGTTGTCGTTCCAGAACAGTCCTCTCTGCCGGTATCCTCCTCTCTACCCCCCCAAGGGGATGGGGCAAATGTATATGATAAAAACTGCTGTGAGGAAGATGCAGCTGTGTGACACTGCTATGTCTAACGTTAGGAGCTGATGCTGAATAAGCAGAGAAAAACAATACACTAGGTTGTTATGTAATTGGAGCAACCTTGTACAAGATGTACAGAATGAATTCCAAGAAGAGTCCCTGAATTACAAACAACATGTACAGGGTGTTCCTAAAATAATGTCGCGAAAACAAATGTGTTATATGTGGCTATGCAAAGCAAATTCTGCCTAAAAGATCTAAGACGCAAAACTAAGGGAGAATCAAAGTGGGTCCAGAAGGGAAATCACTTCACCCCCTGCACTGTCATGAAATAAACGTAGCTACTAACAAAATAATAAAAATCACAAGACAAGCAACATCAATGCAAAATTATTGTTCATAAAAATCAAAATCTAAAGCTCCAAAGAACAGATATGATCCTCGTTATCAGCCGATGCTAAGGAAGTATTCTCTTGTCATGGATCTGTGCTATTAGACCCAAAGTTCAAAACTCTAGGAGCTGAAGCACACAGCTCCCAAGAAGGGAGTAGCTCATAACATGCCTCTTGAAGCAACTGCAAGTTCATGGGCCACCTCCAAAAATGGGTCCTTATTGTACTCAACAACAGGTCCATGTCCATAAGAACAGTCAATTGCATTGCGAGACACATTGAGTGCCTACTAAAAGGGACACCACAAGCAATTAAACACCAGTTGCGCACAGGTATACCAGGCAGGTCTGAAAGACATTGACAAGTCAGTGTTCAGTTCTTAAAGCAGAGGTGCTCCAAAGAATCATATCATGCATTCATGGCACAGCTGGACTGGGGGTATTTCCATGACCAGTGGGCTTCGAAATGGAATGTCCATTGCGGAGAAGCAAAAGTGGAACCAAAATGCCCCAAATGAAAAATAACACCAAGGGTATGACCCCAAAAACACTCGAAAATAAAGAATGTATAAAGACCGGTGTAACTCCAAAGAGTTTCTGGGAGATACTGACTGAGCCAGTCTTGATCATTTAAAAAAAGAACCAAAACAACAGTATTGGAAGCATTAAAAATGTGATGCACAAGCTCACCAAAATGCTGTTGGAGGTTAGTGCTTAAAAGTGACTGTATTTCACTGGGGGTCCTTGCAACCTGTAATTCTAAGGTTTCCTTGCAGATATGAGTGCCAAGTATCTTTGAAACAACAAGGCTTTGAGTCTGCTTAGCTTGTTTAAATCAGTCTTCAAAGTTGCAATGAAAGGCCACAAAGAATAATTAGACACCTCGTGTGTTGGAGGGAATAGCATGTTATTACAGAAGGTCACTATCTGAGAGACAGAAAGGACGTACGGGAAACGGGCTCTCATTCCACAACAATCTTGGTTGTTTACCAGTAAATAACTTCCATTGGAAAGTTCAGTAATGAGGGGGAGAATTGAAGGTGCTGATATTAAAAACCAGGCCAAATTTGCTATTGAAGTTTTACATGCTCCATGAATTGTAATTTGTTTACAAACAATTGAGTGGCCGATAGAAGAGTGTCATTCATTTTCAGTAAGGAATACCTCTCTGACCGCCCTTTCACTTCAATAACCGAAAGCAAGTGACCACAACTCTCTCCCAGGAGTTCATATCTACATGGTTCATGCAAGATGTAAACTGGAATGTTGAAATTGGCACATATATCATGCCATGAATTAACCACAATAATGAAGGTGTTTCAGCAACTGTGAAAGGCAGTTGTTCTAAATTCTCAATGTTTAACATTGTGTAAGTGACATAATTCTTTTGCCATGAGTTGCTGTTTCCATGTCAGATTAAAAGGCAGGAATAAATTGCATAATAGATCTAAGTTAACTTTGCCAATGGTATAATAAAGACATGTCATTTTGCATAATATCAGTTATAGATGACACAATGTTATTTAAATTGTAAATGCATGAAGACAAGGTATTAATGCTATTATCAACAACAGCAAGTACTTTATCCAAATTATCTTTATCAATTTGCCTTAAATGTGCAGCTGCTTTTATCTACACGGAGACTTAGGACTCAACAAGAAATCTGATGGATCCATGTCATCTGAGAGAAGGGAGAGATGTTGTTTCACTGCAGACAATTTGGAATGTTCCAACCATTGTTGGCACAATTTCCCAACCAAATAGGTGGTGACTATTCCCTAGTGTGGAGATTGGGAATAATGAGGGTCTGGTCTGCTTGCCTTAACCCCCTGTAGAATTAAAAAACAAGCATAAAAACCATTTGTGTTCACTGGTCACAATAACCACCCGTTGGGACCTGAAAGTGTGGAGTTTAATGTACCATTTTGCACCATACCATTGAGCTGTACTTCGCTGTAATTTGTTAAATGTTGCCAATTGTCAAATCAGGCAATGGAAGGATTATTAGGTGAATGTTATGTCTTTAATTTTAGCAAGTCGCAGACATGAAGTCTGTTGAACTGTGGCATTTCGAAAAATAATTTGTTTCGGATTCAAGCTGACTCGAAATAAGGTGTCTGTTCCCTGAACCTGCCAATGTTTTGTATTCCATATTGATTTCACTTCAATGATATCTTTCCAATACTCATAGCCTTGCAAGGCTAATTATGTGACAAATAAACCTGTATATATTAGCTTGGTTTGCGTTAATATATGTTTCAAAGGTGATGTGGGGCCAAGTTTAAAATAGAAAGATTTTGTGTCTAATGAATCATGGCCACAAAAAAAATGTGAACTTAATCCTTTATTTTTTCGAACTCCCTTCTGAAGGGTTGGACAATGTTCCCATTGTGTAATTAAAAAGTGTGCATTGAACACTAGCTCTATGTAAATAATGATGTGTGTAATTATGATAACAGAACATTTCACCATAATTAGCAGAATTATGGTACAAATCTTCACTTTCAAAAACAGCATATTATTCCAGCTCTGAGAACATGGAGTTAACAGTTACAACATCCAGGTCATCAGAATGTAACCGAGGCATATTAACATCACCCATTGCAACCTTAAATATATAAGGAATCTGTAGAATTTCTGTAGGACCGAAATATCATAGGTGTCCCTATCCCAAACAATTCCATCAGTTACTGGGACAGCTGAAATGTTCACAAGGGACAGATCTCTCCTAATTTTATTTGACGAGGAGTAAGGCGTTAACACCTCATCCACCAGTTCTGTAGCAGAGCATTCTGGAAGGTAATGTTCATTTTGTTTAGCAAAAAGAAGACAGTCACAAATCCAATCCACAGAAATAAAAAAAAATGAAGGAATGTGGTGTCTAGAATGTAAGAAGTGTCAGAAGAGTCCAATGAAAAATCATCTAGTACTCCAAAATAACCAGAAGTAATTTGGCACCAGCACATGAACCCACCAGCAACTATAAATATATAAACTGAATTTGCATTGAGTGACTATTGCAAGAGTTACATTTGCATGGATAGAAAGTTATTTTTTGCAGTCCTTAGTTAGTGTAAATCAGGAGTGTAGGGTACCCTCCACTTTGGCAGCTTAAGCGGGGGCTCCCACTGGGCCTCATAAGCTGGTAAACAAGGTCCACATAAACATGAATTAATTGTTTATGGGCCTTTATGTCTGCAGTGATAAATACCACTGCTATCAAATACCATGATAGAGGGTTGGGAGCTGTCAACTGGCATGCACAGGGATGGAAACATATAAAGAAAAATATGAAATAGTAGAAAATGCAGAGAGAGGAATAATTAGAAAACAATGAGTGAGTATGACAGAGTAAGATATGGAACAAAAAGTAGGTATGAGAGAAAAAAGATGGGTAGATACAACTGGAAAAAAGAATGGAAGGTGAAAGAAAGGGTGACAGGAAGGAAGGAAATGTGAAGTGAAAGATGTAAGAAAGGTAGGGTAAAAGGGTAAATGAATGACTCGATGGAGGAAGGAGAGGATTGACTGGTGAAAGTGTGAATGGATGGGAGTATTGAAGAATGCACAGATGAAGAAGAGAGAATGAATGGATGGTTTAAAGATTGATGGATACATGAACATATTGATTGGTGGATGGTTGAAAATATGGATGGATGGGGCAATGGGTGGGTATCTGTAAAGGTGACAGTATGGATGGATGGATGGATGGAAATGGGGGTATTTTAATTTTCTGGCTACTCCTTTATTTTTAATGCTCATGCAGATTTGCTCAGCTACTAGAGTGAAATAGCTCGGTCTATGGATAAATGCTTGTAGCTTGGCCCCTGGTTGCATTTCATTCTTATTTCTCTAAAATTGTGTTTTTCTGAGAATTTAAATATAATTGGTGTATGGCAAACAGTATAAATGGAGGTAAAGTGGGCCACAGGGAACTGAAATAGATGATGGATGACGAAGAAGAGATGGTGCAATGAAACTTTTGAATCACACATAGGTTAATTATTGGAAAGTGAGTTACTAGTAGTGATAAGTAGAGACTTACCACTAGCAATAAGACCACAAACACAATAAAAGGTTCAGTCAAGGTCTCACTAAATTATTCCCTTGCAACAGTGGCAAGCTGTTGGATTTATCAGAACTATCATTTTAAGTGCTTGAATTATATTTTTAGCTCTTTTCTATCAATAGCCATACTTTATTAGAATGTTCCAATGTTAGCGTATGGAGCCAATGCAGTACAATGTGGAAACATTAAATTGGTAGCTTCTTCCTCACCAGGGCATATAAAACATCTTTTAGAATGTCTCTCTACTCATAGTTACAAGGCACCCTACCCCTAAGGCACCTAGGGGAGACCTTAGGGGTGACATATGTAAAAATAAGGTAATTTACTACTTTGGAAGTACATTTAATTCCAAAGTCAAATTTGCATATAATTCTACTTTAAAAGCATTCTAGAAGGCCGGGCTGGCTTTCAAAATGACAGCAGGCACCACAGTAGTGCACACTTAAGCACATTACGTCTCTTGGTCCTCTAAACTTACATGCCCTACCACATACTAGGGACTTACAGGTAGGTTGTCAGTACCAATTTAAATTATAACTAATTTCCATGTACTTTCAATCAGAGCACAGGCCCTGGGTCTGGTTAACAGAGCCCAGGCTACAATCAGAGTCAGAAAACCAAAATAACATCTAGTAGTCAAAATAAGGGCCAAACGTGGGGGACACTGCAAACAGGTCCTGGTTTCTCACCCCCCCTGGCCCCCGCCCAACACCAGCCAACAGCCCTGGAGGCTTAGGGGCATATTATCAAGAAACGGCGTTAAAATTATCGCCGATTTAGCGGCAGAAAACTGCAGCTAAAGCGGCGATAATGGGCTTGATAATATGCCCTTGAGAATTCCAATAGAAGCCCATGTTCTGGTATCAACATGGGCTTCTATTGGAATTCTCAAGGGCATATTATCAAGCCCATTATCGCCGCTTTAGCTGCAGTTTTCTGCCGCTAAAGCGGCGATAATTTTAACGCCGTTCTTGATAATATGCCCCTTAGTCTAATCCTGGGAGAGTTTCTCTGGTCTGTCAGGTGAGGAAGGAAGTGAAAAAATCAGGCTGTACAATTGCAGGGCCTACTCTGCCTTACATCCTCTTGTCAAGGTCATTTGCTCTGGGAATCTGACCCATCACTACAGTAACAAGACCCTTTTAAACTGAAACTTCATCACAGCTGTTTGCTTTTCATCTTCCCTTTTTAATTTAGGTAGTGAGGTGCCCACCTCTTCTATTCCTAACTTTGCATAGGGCAACACATAGCTTACCCACAGAGGATACCCAACACTTGAGCAACACTACCATGACCAACAGGGTTAGGGAGCCTAACTTACTTTTGGCCATGGGGTCTGCCTCCGATGCTAAGTACAGTGCTGCCAGGTAGGCCAGCAACCAGCAGAGGCTACTGACTGCTGTCAGAATCCAGAGCCACACCCTAAGCTCTCCACCGATGGGTGGTTGAGCTACTTTAGGGGCAACTGTGGGTTCCTTGAACCTCTTCTGCTGTTCAGAACGAGGGACTACCACATCCTGTGGCAGACACCTTTTTTCCACTCTCCCTTCTGTCAGGGTAGGTGTGGCACCCTGCTGCGTGACGGCTGCCTAACTGCTGAGGACTTCTTTGCGGTGAGGTGAAGCCTCACCAGTGTCAACTTTGGGTTTCTCCCTTACTGGGACAGAAGACCCTTGGAACACTGGAAATATATTTTGAGTGGCTTACCTTTCCTCTTCTATTTCCTTTTCTTTTGGACCCCAGACTCCTAACTATAGGGACTGGCTCGCCAGGATTTTTGGGTTGGGAGGAGCCCTGGGCGACCACCCCACTTGGAATCAAACCAACTTCTGGGAGGTCTTTGCCCAGGAAACAATCTAAGGAGAGGTCTGCACTGACTACCACTCATACCAGCTAATAATAATAATAATACTGCCATTTGTAGAGCGCAAACTGCTACCTCCGAGGAGGTGTCCCGGCGCTAAAGGGTGCCATCCTATTCTAGAGGCACTATGGCTACAGGTTTAGTTGTGAACTCACCTTGGGCTACCTTTACCCTTCAGGTCTCTCATGACACATTCATGTCTGAGTCCACCAACCAATCACTCACTATGGTGTGACTGGCATATGTATCTCCGGTGCAGAGACAGAATATCGAGTAAAAAATTTTGAGTTTCACAAATATCGAGTCATTAATTTCATGGTTCAGAAATATCGAAAGCAAGAATATCATGGTCAAGAATATCAACTTAAGGTAAGTAATATCGATTTTAAAAATATCAAAGTGTTTAATATCATTTGCAAAAATTTGGGGCATCATTACGATGGCGGGCAGACATAGTCCGCCCGCCACCGTAACGGAGCGCGGGACCGACCGCCGATGCTGCGGCAGTCCCGCAATGCACATTATGATGCGCCCGCCACACTGGCGGGCGCATGCTGTGCCTTTCACATTGCGGGTGGATCTGCTGGCTGCAGACCCGCACGCAATGTGAAAGG
This sequence comes from Calotriton arnoldi, assembly GCA_963921515.1. NCBI lineage: Eukaryota > Metazoa > Chordata > Amphibia > Caudata > Salamandridae > Calotriton > Calotriton arnoldi. Next base: position 316,779 of record CAWUFW010007882.1, read on the forward strand.
ACCGTGCACAGCATTGCAATGCACTTCGAGGCAGGCACCACGTGGTGCCTGCCACGTAGTGCATTGCAATGAGGGAGGGTACCATAGGTAACCCCCACGTGCACCCCCACCCCGCAAACACTATGGGGGCCCGCAAGAGGCCCCCAACAGCAAAAACCTCATGCCTTTCCATGGCGGCAATGCCGCCATAGAAAGGCTGATCACCGCCAGGATTATAATATGGATGGCGGTGTCTTGCAGACACCGCCACCATATTATGCCCCCACCCGGTCGACGAGTCGACCGGCGGAAAAGCGGCAGATGGTCTTTCCGTCCGCCGCAGACCCCCCAGCCATACTAATATGGCGGGGGGTCAATCTGGCATGGATGGCGGGCGGATCGCCCCCGCCAGGCCAGCGGTGGCTACCGCCGGCCCGGCGGGGGCGATCTGCCCGCCATCGTAATGGGCCCCTTAGTTGTTAAAAATATCATTTTTTTATTAATGTTATGTATTTTAGTATATTTTTTATAAGCATGTGATGTATGTTTTTTTATATAAGAATTGTTTGTATTTTTAATATATGTGTTAAATTTTTGGTAGTTATTAATTTTTTTTATTTAAATTTTGCGTTTTTAGTTCTGTGGGTTTATAGGGGAATAGGGTGGGAAGTAATTTAATTATATTAAGTGTATTGATTATTTTGTATTTAGTAATATTTGTTTAATTGAGATATTATAGTGTTAAATGTGTAAAGTAATTTATTATTAATTAATTAATAATTGGCTGTTGATTAATTTTAATTAATTAATTGGTAATTAATTATGGTAGTTGTGTAGTTAATTTTAGGTGTGTGTTGTGGTGGTTATAGGTGTAAAGGGTGGGAAGTAATTTATTTTTAATTTATGAATTAATAATTGGTTAACTAATTTTAATTAATTAATTGGTAAATAATTATGGGAATTGTGTAATTAATTTTAGTTGTGGGTTGTGGTGTTTATAGGTGTAAAGGGTGGGAAGTAATTTATTTTTAATTGATGAATTAATAATAGGATGCTAATTTTAATTAATTAATTGGTAATTAATTATGGTAGTTATGTAACTACTTTTAGGTGTGTGATGTGGTGTTTATAGGAGTAAAGGGTGGGAAGTAATTTGTATTTATTTAATTAATATATCATTGTTAATTAATGTTAATTATTTGATATTTATTTTGGGTAATTGTTTATTTTTGTGTGTGTTGTTTGTACTTTTAAAGGGGTAAAGAGTGGGTATTAAATACATTTTAATTACTTTATTATTAGTTGTTAATAGTTTTTAATTTAAAAATAAGTTTTAATTGTGTTTTATTATTTTATAGTTTAATTTAGGTGTGTGTTGTGGATATTATAGTGTTAACGTGTGTGTAGTCAATTAATGTTTATGAGTTTTTTTATTAATAATATTTTTTTAATTGATTATTAATTATGTTAATTATGGAAGTACATTTAATTAAAAATGTTGAAGGGTTTTGTTATTGGTGTGGTGTTATAGGGTAGGAAATAAATTAAATACATTTATGTATTAATTAATTTTTTGTTTGTAAATATTTTCTAGTTCAAAAGAATTATTTTTTATAAATGTATTTATTATTTTATTTTATATATTATTTGTAGGAGTTTGTTATATGTAATTAATATTATAATATGTTTTCTTTTTATATATTTAATATATTTGATGTTTTCATTTTATAAATATTATTTATTTATTTTTATGATTTTTAAACATTTTTATGATTTTTTACTTTTGATTTGACTGTTTGAGTGTGAATAGTAATTTTTGTCTCTCCGCTATCCAACACTTTCCCTAATGTTGCACTCATTGGAGTGGGAATAGCAATTTTTACCTCTCCGCTATCCAGCACTTTCCCTACTGTTGGCACTCACTGGAGTGGGAATAGTAATTTTTATCCCTCAGCTATCCAACACTTATCCTACTGTTGCACTCACTGGAGTGGGTATAGTAATTTTTATCCCTCCGCTATCCAACACTTATCCTACTGTTGCACTCACTGGAGTGGGAATAGTCATTTTTGCCCCTCCGCTATCCAACACTTTCCCTACTGTTGCACTCACTGGAGTTGGAATAGTAATTTTTACCCCTCCGCTATCCAACACTTTCCCTACTGTTGCACTCACTGGAGTGGGAATAGTAATTTTTATCCCTCCGCTATCCAACACTTATCCTACTGTTGCACTCACTGGAGTGGGTATAGTAAATTTTGCCCCCCCGCTATCCAACACTTTCCCTACTGTTGCACTCTTTGGAGTGGGAATAGTAATTTTTACCCCTCCGCTATCCAACACTTTCCCTATTGTTGCACTCACTGGAGTTGGAATAGTAATTATTACCCTTCCGCTATCCAACACTTTCCCTACTGCTGCACTCACTGGAGTGGGAATAGTAATTTTTACCCCTCCGCTATCCAGCTCTTTCCCTACTGTTGCACTCACTGGAGTGGGAATAGTAATTTTTACCCCTCCGCTATCCAGCACTTTCCCTACTGTTGTACTCACTGGAGTGGGAATAGTCATTTTTACCCCTCCGCTATCCAACACATATCCTACTGTTGCACTCACTGGAGTGGATATAGAAATTTTTACCCCTCCGCTATCCAACACTTTCCCTACTGTTGCACTCTTTGGAGTGGGAATAGTAATTTTTTCACCTCTGCTATCCAACACTTTCCCTACTGTTGCTCTCACTGGAGTGAGAATAGTAATTTTTACCCCTCCGCTATCCAACACTTTCCCTACTGTTGCACTCACTGGAGTTGGAATAGTAAATTTAATTCCTCCGCTATCGAACACTTACCCTACTTTTGCACTCATTGGATTAGGAATAGTTATTTTTACCCCTTTGCTATCCACCACTTTCCCTACTGTTGCACTGATTGTATTGTGAAATTTAAGTTTAAATATTTTTTAATAGTTTAATGTTTTAATTTATTATAGATTTTTGTTTTTTATATTTTAAATCTTTAATATATATTGTTATTTTATTATATTATTTTAAACTTTTAACATGAATTAAAAATAATAGTTTATTAATTGTTTTAAAGTAAATATATATGTATAAATGATTATGTTTGTGTGTTTATTTTTTTATTAAGTTTATTTGTTATATTTTATTAAAATGTATATTAAATTTATTTTATTTTGTTAAAATTATATTTAATATTTAATATAATTAATATATATTATTTTATTTTATATTTATATAAAAGTCGATCTTTTTTACATCGATATTTTTTAGTCGATATTTTTGTACTTACCTGTTTAAGTATAGGAGTCAATATTTTTGTTGTCTATATTTTTTACTCGATATTTTTTTACATCAATATTTTTTACATCGATGTGTCAGTGAACCATGTATCTCGCAAGCTAATGGCAGGTATCCCATTCACCTGAATGGAGTGGAAGTGCCTACTCCCACCCTCAGGGATCACCAGCCTACCGTCTGGACCTGTCTCCCAGCAAAATGCTAAGAGGACCTCCTCATCTGAGAAGTCCTGCTCTATGGCTACACTGGCCAGCCCACTGCTAATCACCTTCTTGGAACAGGCGGAGTCAACCCTGAAGTGACCTGACTGCTGACAGTCAAAGCACACCCTGTTGTCCAAGTGCTTTTTCAGTCCTGGATTCCCCTGCATCTGCTTCTAAGAGTTGTGGTGGGATCTACCCTATTCCTTGTTAGGTTTCTGGGGTACCAAGGAAATCTCTGTGTTGGGCTTACCACCGCCCTTCTTAGGTTTTTGAGGGCCTACCTCCCCCTCTTGGAGTCTTTCCCCTGGTGCTGTTTGGTTTGCACTCACTCATCAGCTTTTAGAGCCAGCTCTCTGAGACTAGAAAGCTTTGAATCCACCAGATGCTGGTGCAAATCTTATAATGATTCGACATTGAGGGTACATAGAATACAATTACTATGTAACAGCGTGTGTTTGGGACAAATCGGAGATCGCTTTTACATAAAGGATACCATGGACATGATCAATTTAGTAGAAGATCTCCCATTCGACTCCACTAATTGTACTCTATGTACCCTGGATGTCGAATCATTATACACTAACATCCCGCAGGATGCGGGACTTGATGTCATCCAAGATACCCTTGAGTCATGAACCCGCCCACATTCAGTTCCCTCTTCCTTTGTTCTACACCTGCTTAAAGTTTTCTTTCCCGTAATTTCTTTTTATTCGATGGCATATTCTGCCAACAAGTCAAGGTAACATCAATGGGAGCGGTTTTCGCTCACAATTTTCCCATTCTATACATGGAGTGGCTTGAAACTAATACGATTTTGTCCATGGTTAACCCCTTTGTATCCAAAGTTTTAGAATGGAGAAGATATATTGATGATATCTTAATGATTTGGAAGTGGTGTGAGACCTCCCTCCTCGAGTTCCTTGAGTGGCTCAATGCCCACTGCAATGGACTTAAGTTCGCACTTACACATAGCAAAACCCAGATTGCCTTCCTTGACCTTCTGATAATACCCCATGAAGGCAAACTGTACACTACACTCTTCCGCAAGCCTACTGAGAGGAATATCTTACTCACATACAACAGCCATCACCCTGGGGCCCTGCGAGACACCCTACCTTTTTCACAATTCCTACGCATCAGAAGGAATTGCTCTCGCAAGCACGACTACTTCCTTGAAGCGCAAACTCTAACTAACAAACTCGTCAGTAGAGGCTATCCCTGAAAACTGGTTAAGAAATCCCTAAAAAGTGCATGGTATTGCCCTAGGGAAGTTCTTTTGACCCCCAAATCTAAGACTGACAGCAACTGCATGGTATGTGTGACCACTTTTTCCCCAGTTTCCAACCAAGTGAGGAAATGTATCATAAAACACTGGCCTATACTGAATGCAGGCAACATGGAATTAGAACGTCCTCTTTCCGCATTCAGAAAAAACAAAAACATCAAAGACCATCTGGTGAGAGCAGCATTACCCACCAGAAAAACTACCCAGACACTAACTGAGATGTGGGGCATACCACCTGTGTTAGGCCATTTTAAATGTCAAGGGTGCAGTGTGTGTCGCCTCTCCATTGAGAGCAAAAAATATGTCTATGGCAACATTGATATAACTTTGCACAACTTCTCCAACTGTAATTCCAACAATGTTGTTTATGCTATTATATGCCCATGTAATCAGATCTATATTGGTCAAACAACCCAAAAAGTCAGAATCTGGATTTGCCAGCACCGGAGCAGTCTGAGATGTCAAACACCAAATGCACCTCTGGTGGAACACTTTACGAGTCATGGACATACAGAGGATGACTTGCGATGGCAAGTCATCAATGTGATTCAAGCACCACCGCGCAGCACAGACATCAACGGAATCCTCAATAAAGAGGAATTGAAGTGGATACTATGCACCAACAGCTTACATACAGGTATTAACCGAATGGAGGACTGGACAAACTTGATCTAATTCCTGTTCGAACCACTGTATGAACCTTTCTTCTGTACAGAGTGTATGGCCCTCTATGTTTTTTGTCTATGTTTTTCTTCCAATATAGATTCCAGGCGCTTCAACGCGGACTTGTACTGGGCATTACTATGAACAACCTACTGTTCATTAAGAACCTTGACATCTGAGACCTATATTTATTGTATCTCTTAACCCTTGCTTGTATAGTTATATATATTCCAACCTTTGCACTGTGATAAATTTTATATGTCACATGCGTAGAGAGACTGATCTCATTAGCATTATCCACGCAATTGCCCTTCGTTTTGTGTTTGATGGTACTCCCCACTGTTGCCTGTGGCTCTTTATATCCTCTGTAATTCTTATGCTGAAGATTCCATTGTACTTAAACATTCATACACTGTAATATATTATGTCAAGTAACACCTATGCGCTGACTCCCCTGGCTCAGTAATATGGCATATTTCATGTATTTACTTGGTATTCATTCACACACTCTACGATACCTCCTTCCCCTTTCTAATTTGTCTATTCTGACTTCCTCATCACCCAATATGGCGCCCGTGAGTCTCTGCACCACTCGTCCCCTGGACACTGGCCTTAACTACGCATGCGCGGCCTTCAGCTGCCTTCACAACTGATTCATCGGCACACACATTTGGCGTTCTTCCAGTTTCAGGACCCCAGTGGAATTGAATCCCGGTTCGGCCTAACACAGGTGGGTTTCCTGATAGGCGGTGTGTTTTTAAATATAACTCGGTACTCGGTTATACATCGCCTCCATCCTCTCCCCAGATGCTCCCTTCCGGTGCATCATACACAGAAGACAGGGCTACATTGGCAGGTAATCGGTTCCTGTCCCTACTTCAACCTTAATATTCCCTCGCCCCACAGGCTGGTCGTAAGTGCTTTCTCCTTACACACCCACCGTTTTTTGGTAAAGTTATCGCCTCATTATTTTAATCATTGGGTCCCCTTCTAGATTGGACTCCACCCGTGTTTAAACCTCACGGACATCGTTCCTACTCAGTTCCACGAGATTCACGGATACCATCCCTACTCAGGGCTTCGGAACACAGGTTAGTCCCACCACCGGAGTACTTCGCACGCAGTAGAACACCCTGCGCCGCCACCACACCGGTCATAGTACTTCTAATTTCCCCATGTACTTGAGCACTTCTTTCGCTCTTATTTCATCACTGCACTTGTTAACTTGCCATGTGTAACTCACCATAGTATCCTTACACAATTGGCCATGCATTGCGCTTAGGACGTTCGGTCTCTCATCCCTCACCTATAGAAGCATGGTCTTGAAACTATTGTGACTGCTCAACCACCCTCTCCTAACCCTGTTTCTTCTTCTTTTTTTCCCTCATTCTTTCCTTGCCATCATTTGGGCTCTCTCAGGCATCTAAATAACCTCTTGTCCTGATGATGATCCCCTACTTTTCAGCAGGGATCGAAACGTCGTTGACACCCACACTGTGACTCCAAATGGATGATATTTTATGTGGAGCACGAGTTGTCCTTTTGCATTGTGACTGTCTTGAAAATGTATTGCTAATGTCACTTTTAGAAGTGAATGCCTGAGGTCTGGAAATCTGCTGCTTTCGATACCCTGCTACGCTACCCACTAGATTGTTAATGTATTGTTCCTTTTACTGTATGTTGAATAAACACAATCCTTTCCATTTGGATACACCAACACAGTGCTAATTCGTAGTTCTGTGCTCATGTTCTTTGGTAGGGACCTATGTCTCTAGTAATAAAAAGATCTAGCTCCATGGCATCCGTAGCTTTGGGTCACGAAAACATTACAAGTCAGAAACAGGACACATTTAGAAAAATCTAAAATATGGATTAAAAATCAATTTATTCCAAATATTTAAAAAAATCTAAAGTTTTGTTCTAAGTCAATTTAGAGGATGTTTAAAGATCTTAACTTAATTTACTGTATGGTGTAATTTAAACACAAGTATGTTTCCCCACTACCAATATTTGAGCACCCGGAGACAGGTGTGTAAAGTATTTAAAAACACCAATACTTTGAATAGGTAAGATACAACACACAATAAAAAATCCAACACCAATGTATAAAAAAATAGATTATATTTTATGAAGAAATAGACACTAAGGGGTCGATTCCGATTCGGGCCGGAAAACGTACCGACCGACTCAGTACGGGAATTAAGTCCGACCGACACGTACCGGCACTGCCCGAACCGGGTAGTACGATGAAATGCATGTGAATCACGACCGACTCGTACGGAACTCAAGCCGAACGACCGACCCGGACGGAAACAAGCTATCCGGCCGGGAAACCACGCGAATCGAACCGACCGACACGCACCAGGAATGAACCCGAACGAAACGTACCCGCGAACTCCGACCCACGCATGACGATGCAATGCGTGCAAAATCAGACCGATTCGCACGGAGCTCAAGCCGTACGACCGACACGCATACAAAAGCCAGCCGAACAAACACAATACTCCGCGACCGACGCGAACACCGCACATGAAACCTAGCTGAAACACAGCGGGAACGACTCGGAGAAGCGCGCACAAGACAACTGCAGCGTCCTACTCGGTCAGAAGAACGTCTCCTACATGCACAAAAATTACAAAGGAAAAAATACAAAAAAGAGGGCCAAACAAGCAATGACAAAGTCAATAAATACAGGGGTGGAAAAAAATTGAACAAGGACACACCCCCAACTCCACCTATATAAAGGCCACAAATCCCTACCATGATCCTTTGCAAATTCCACTGACCTGCCAGCACAGAACACCATCAGACAGCAACCACAGACACACTCACAGCTCATCCAACACACAAGCCACACACCATTAGCACCTCAACAAATAGCACCCTCACACACACCCAGCAAAACCTACACTCACACACCCTCACTTGCACACACACACACATCAATCACCACCACCACCCATCACCATGCCCCCAAAGAAGAATCATAAGTTCCTAGATAGTGAATTGGAAGTCCTGGTAGACGAGATCCTGAGGGTAGAGCCACAGTTGTTTGGCACATTGGTCCAACAGACCCCCATGGCGCAGAAAACCAAGCTGTGAGAGAGGATCGTCGACAGGGTCAACGCACAATCACCATGTTTGCGCACAAAGGAAGACATCCAGAACAGGTGGTATGATGTGCGCAGGAGGGTCAGGGACCTACTGAAGAAGGATTACATCCTGAGCCAGCACACCGGCAGTGGCCCTCCTGGCAAACCACTATACCTCAGGCCCTGGGAGGAGAAGGTGCGGGCCATCCTACCACCAGTGAGCGTATATGGACTAACAAACATCCCAGAGCCTGGTGAGTACACAACAAATATACACAATATGGTGTGACAATACACACACATCACTGTCAAGGGGATAGTCAAACCATGCACCCTTAGCAAATCCACAGCAACCAAAAGATAATCATCCCAAGGTGTGAATGCCAGTCAGACAAACACAATACCTGCCATCTCATAGTGACATGTAACTGTGTCATGACATGTACAAACCTAACAACAAATAGAGCAAGGCAGTGGCACAAATCTAACCAACAAACACTGTCTGATATTTTGCCACCACTAGAACACCACCTCACAGGGAAGCTCACTGAAAGGAAGGAATTCTGTGTATGCTGGTGAAGTCAGTGTAGCCAATAGCATGATGGGAGTTGTAGTCACAGATAATGGTCAGCCTCACATTTGGCCCATCAACACCACCCTGAACCATGCTCACAACACAGGGAGTGGAAAAGGACTGACAAGATGGCTGACACTGGGTACTGCTGTGGGGAGCACAAGGCCCTGCTGGGAACTGTGCAACAACCAACAGCAGGACACCACTGACTGACATCCTGAAAGACAACTTGCACTCCCTGCAATGCAAGCACGTTCCATGGTGGGATATCTGGCTGGGTGGGAAGGAGGACTGACCGCACTGACCATAGTTACAAGCAGCTCTCCTCACACAGCCCCTCAACACAAACTCCACATAACCCACCTGGGAGAATGCATTGCCTCACACTCTAAATGAAGATCCCACAAAGAACCACCACCCTGGGTTATGCTGTGTGAAGCACAGGGACACTCTTGGGACTTGTAGCCAAACAAACGCCAGGACAACACTGTCAGCCATCCTGTCAGCACAGGCCCACTACCCCACAGGGAAGCTGAGTCAAAAGGAAGGAAGTATGGGCATGCTGGGAAGGGGGGGGTGTAGGAAATAGCATGATGGGAGTGGTAGTCACAGCTTAACATCCCCCACCCACATGGCCCAGCAAGCTCACACTGAACCATGCACACCTCACAGGGAGTGAAAAGCCACTTCAAAGATGTCTGACACTGGCCTCAGCTGTGGGGAGCACAAGGCCCTGCTGGGAACTGGGCACCAACAAACAACAGGACCACACTGTCAGCCATCTTACCATTGCTGTCACACTCACACACAGTAAAGTCCACTCAAAAGGAAGGAAGTATGGGCATGCTGGGAAGGGACGTGCAGGCAATAGCATGATGGGAGTGGTAGTCACAGCTCAACATCCCCCACCCACATGGCCCAGCAAGCTCACACTGAAGCATGCACACCTCACAGGGAGTGAAAAGCCACCTCAAAGATGTCTGACACTGGCCTCAGCTGTGGGGAGCACAAGGCCCTGCTGGGAACTGGGCACCAACAAACAACAGGACCACACTGTCAGCCATCTTACCATTGCTGTCACACCCACACACAGTGGAGTCCACACAAAAGGAAGGAAGTATGGGCATGCTGGGAAGGTGGGTGTAGGCAATAGCATGATGGGAGTTGTAGTCACAGATATTGGTCACCCTCACAATTGGCCCATCAACACCACTCTGAACCATGCTCACATCGCAGGGAGTGGAAAAGGACTGACAAGATGGCTGACACTGGGTACTGCTGTGGGGAGCACAAGGCCCTGCTGGGAACTGTGCAACAACCAACAGCAGGACACCACTGACTGACATCCTGAAAGACAACTTGCACTCCCTGCAATGCAAGCACGTTCCATGGTGGGATATCTGGCTGGGTGGGAAGGAGGACTGACAGCACTGACCATAGTTACAAGCAGCTCTCCTCACACACCCCCTCAACACAAACTCCACATAACCCACCTGGGAGAATGCAATGCCTCACACTCTAAATTTAGATCCCACAAAGAACCACCACCCTGGGTTATGCTGTGTGAAGCACAGGGACACTCTTGGGACTTGTAGCCAAACAAACACCAGGACAACACTGTCAGCCATCCTGTCAGCACAGGCACACTACCCCACAGGGAAGCAGAGTCAAAAGGAAGGAAGTATGGGCATGCTGGGAAGGGGGGGGTGTAGGCAATAGTATGATGGGAGTGGTAGTCACAGCTCAACATCCCCCACCCACATGGCCCAGCAAGCTCACACTGAACCATGCACACCTCACAGGGAGTGAAAAGCCACTTCAAAGATGTCTGACACTGGCCTCAGCTGTGGGGACAACAAGGCCCTGCTGGGAACTGGGCACCAACAAACAACAGGACCACACTGTCAGCCATCTTACCATTGCTGTCACACTCACACACAGTGAAGTCCACTCAAAAGGAAGGAAGTATGGGCATGCTGGGAAGGGGGGTGCAGGCAATAGCATGATGGGAGTGGTAGTCACTGCTCAACATCCCCCACCCACATGGCCCAGCAAGCTCACACTGAAGCATGCACACCTCACAGGGAGTGAAAAGCCACCTCAAAGATGTCTGACACTGGCCTCAGCTGTGGGGAGCACAAGGCCCTGCTGGGAACTGGGCACCAACAAACAACAGGACCACACTGTCAGCCATCTTACCATTGCTGTCACACTCACACACAGTGAAGTCCGCTCAAAAGGAAGGAAGTATGGGCATGCTTGGAAGGGGGGGCAGGCAATAGCATGATGGGAGTGGTAGTCACAGCTCAACATCCCCCGCCCACATGGCCCAGCAAGCTCACACTGAAGCATGCACACCTCACAGGGAGTGAAAAGCCACCTCAAAGATGTCTGACACTGGCCTCAGCTGTGGGGAGCACAAGGCCCTGCTGGGAACTGGGCACCAACAAACAACAGGACCACACTGTCAGCCATCTTACCATTGCTGTCACACTCACACACAGTGGAGTCCACTCAAAAGGAAGGAAGTATGGGCATGCTGGGAAGGTGGGTGTAGGCAATAGCATGATGGGAGTTGTAGTCACAGATATTGGTCACCCTCACAATTGGCCCATCAACACCACTCTGAACCATGCTCACATCGCAGGGAGTGGAAAAGGACTGACAAGATGGCTGGGTACTGCTGTGGGGAGCACAAGGCCCTGCTGGGAACTGTGCAACAACCAACAGCAGGACACCACTGACTGACATCCTGAAAGCCAACTTGCACTCCCTGCAATGCAAGCACGTTCCATGGTGGGATATCTGGCTGGGTGGGAAGGAGGACTGACAGCACTGACCATAGTTACAAGCAGCTCTCCTCACACACCCCCTCAACACTAACTCCACATAATCCACCTGGGAGAATGCAATGACCCACACTCTAATTGAAGATCCCACAAAGAACTACAACCCTGGGTTATGCTGTGTGAAGCACAGGGACACTCTTGGGACTTGTAGCCAAACAACCGCCAGGACAACACTGTCAGCCATCCTGTCAGCACAGGCACACTACCCCACAGGGAAGCAGAGTCAAAAGGAAGGAAGTATGGGCTTGCTGGGAAGGGGGTTGTAGGCAATAGCATGATGGGAGTGGTAGTCACAGCTCAACATCCCCCACCCACATGGCCCAGCAAGCTAGCACTTAAGGATGCACACCTCACAGGGAGTGAAAAGCCATATCAAAGATGTCTGACAATGGTGCTCTGTTGTGTGGAGTACCAGGCCCTGCTGGGACCTGTGCACCAACCAACAGCAGGACACCACTGAATGACATCCTGAGAGTCAACCTGAACCCACTGCAAGGGTAGCATGCTTATGGTGGGATAACTGGGCTAGGTGGAGAAGGAGGGACGGATGTCCACCAAATACAACCAATGCTGGCCATGCACACACCTCAACATTCACATTGAAATGCCTCAGGTTTGCAGGACAATGTGCTACACCAATATCAACCTCTTACTGTGACAACTTAGGACAATGCAATGTACAGGCCCGCATCCAGAGGTACAGTCACAACTGTCAGGTGTGTGAACCATTGATGCCTGTAGAAATATAACATACATTGTGTGTCTCTTCCAAAAACAGGTGATGATGGGGACACAGCAGCAGGCGAGGAGGAGTCCCTGTCCCAGGCTCCGGGGACACTGAGCCCACTGGTGTGGAACAGCCTCTACCCTCCTTGGATGACGAAGACCTACCTGGCCCCTCCAGCGTGAGTCATCATGCAGCACCAGCAGGACCAACATCTGCACCCCCTGCACCCACTGCTCCAACAACTGCCAACACACAGACCACCCCCGCCGACACGGACAGACCAAGGACCACCAATGACAACAGCACAGGGACCCTGGCCCAACGTCGAGCTATGGACAACGAGCCCAGTAACAACCCCCAAGGGGGCCTAGGGTCACCTGGGCGTAACACCGCAGGTCCCGCACGTGTCGCCAGGGGTGGTGGGAGGGGTGGTAGACATAGGTCGCTGTTTGCAGAGGGGTCTGGACTGCATGATGACCCACAACTGGCACGCATTGCTGATGCGTACCAGAATAGCACCGGAGAGGTCAGCCAGGTAGTGGGGATCCTCAAGGACATTCAACAGCAGCAGGCTGCCCATCATGCCCGCTTGGACTCCCACATGTCCCGTGTGGAGACACACATGTCCCGTGTGGTGACACACATGTCTGGCATGGAGTCCAAGTGGGACACATTGGAAGAACTGACAGCGGTGCATAGGGACATATTGACATGCCTCCGCCAGATTAGCACCAACATGGCCACACCTCCCTGTGTGCCCACAACATCTGGTGCTGCAACAACTGCAACTGCCACAGGGAGGGAGGAGGACTCTGGCGGAGAGTCCCCTGCACCGCAGCAGCCTGCACGTGAGGGTCCCCCCCCCAAAGAAGAGGGGTCATCCGAGGAAGGAAAACTGAGAGGTCGATGGCCATGTACATCCCCCAGGAAGCCAACACCTGTTCTGGAAATTCTCCTTTGTGTGCAAACTGTTCACCCTGTCGAATGCAGCACAACTCTCCCACATGACATGGGGAGTTCAAGTTGGACTAATGTATCAGATGACTGTGGACTTCACTCAGGACATTTCTGCTACCAAGACTTGCAACTCATCTGGGAACTTTGGATCACAATCCCAATGTACAGCACCCACCATCCTGTGCACTATACTCACACAAGTATGTAAATAAAATCACTAATACACCATACTTGCCTCTGTTGTGATTCCAATGTGGTTACTGTTATGGGGATGATGATCAGCTAAATTACACTGTGTATGCTAACTGCTACAGCAAGTACAACACCGTCATGTGAGTCATGGTGACGTGACACATATGAGGGAGACACACCACTAGGGCTACACAACACAGAGACACCAGGGCCATCGGACTCATCGCCTACACTGATGTTGCCAGGAAATACTGTGGAATGCACAGACACCACACCTATTCAGAGTCTGTGTCAACTAGCCCACATGTGCAGTAAGCAAATGTCAGTCAGATGTGTGACCACAGACAACGCACATCCCAAAGTGAAGCACAGGTTTATTACACATTTGCAACATGTTGTTTCCACTACAAATGCAAGGTAATCCCACGTGGCAGTGGCCACACAGTCAAAAAGTGCAGAAGATATAAAGTCCAGGGGTGTGTAGCACATCACCTGTAGGGAAACGACTCCTGCCACCCTGAAAGCTGAATCATGGTGTTGGGGGATCCAAGTTGACCAAACAACTCTGTAAGCACCCTGTGAAGGACAGACATGACACACAGTCAAAACCACTGAAGAACAGGACAGAACTGCAATACTCATGCCCAATACATGTCACAAGATAACTACACAAAACCAAGTTAGCATGTCAACACTGTTGGGGAGTACAGACTACCTGTAAGGACACATCGCTGCACGCATCCAGTCAAGTAGCACATGGCCACACTCAAACAGCACCAGAGCACCACCCACACATATCATGCAAACTCACATCATTCACATGACAACTCCCTGGATACTCACATTCAGCTGAAGAAGTTGGTGATGAGCTGTGTGCGGACATCACCATCATCATCATCACTGGCATCGTGGTCCAGGCCAGGATCCTCCACAAGTGGCGGACGTTGGTCATCGTCATCCAGGATGAGAGGCAACTCCTTCCGCACTGCCAGGTTGTGTAGCATGCAGCAGACGATGACAATCTTGCACACCTTTGCTGGGGCATATGGGAGGGCCCCTCCTGTCTTGTCCAGGCAGCGGAAGCGGCTCTTCAGGAGACCAAATGTCCGCTCGATCACTCTCCTTGTCCGAACATGTGCCTCATTGTAGCGCATCTGGGCTGGTGTCACAGGGGTCCTGAGGGGTGTCAGCAACCACGGCATGTTGGGGTATCCGGAGTCACCTACGGACAGACAATTGCACATTAGCTGAGTTGGAAAAGTGGGCGGAATACAACATAGCAGAACACAAACAATGGTACAAAGTCAGTACACACCGACAAGCCAGGCACGCTGGTTCTGCATCTGTGACATCATCCTCGGGATGCGGCCTACTCCTCATCACGTAGGCATCGTGTGCCAAACCAGGGAAACGGGCACACACATGTGTGATGCTCATATCTGCAAGACATACCACCAGAGCATTGATCGAATGGTAATGTTTCCGGTTCCGGTATGCCTGCTCATGTGCCTGTGGTGGTACCAAAGCAACATGTGTCCCATCAATGGAGCCAATGACATGTGGCATCCTCCCCAGGGCATAGAAGTCACTCTTGACGTCAGTGAGTTGTTGACGTGTAGGGAAATATAAGTACTGGTTCAGGCATCTCAACATTGCCTCCAAAACATCGCGTAGCACACGGCTGAACATAGTCTGTGACATCCCACCAGCAGTCGCCACAGTGTGCTGAAAGGTACCGGTGGCAAAGAAGTGTAGGGCTGCCATCACCTTCACCTTGGGGGTCAGCGCTGTAGGGTACGGCCGGCCAGGTTGCAAATGTGGTGCCAAGCGCACTGCCAAATCCTCAATCAGCTGCCTGGTGAAGCGGTACCGTCGGATGCTGTCACGTTCCACCATCGTTGCCAGGTCAGGGAATGGTCTATGGACAGCTGGAGCCCTGCAGTGCATAGGTTGAAGAAAGAAAGATTGTCAGTCACCCCACATATGTGCCATTCACCATACTCAATTTCACATGATACATCATTACGAGACAGAAGTACTTGATGTGTGTGCCGTTCTGTTCGGACATATCTGGCACCTACATGGCCATCATCTAACATCTCAGTACAACATGTGTTGACAACAGGTTCCAGGTTGTGCTATGGGAAACCATTAGGTTGTGTCACAGTACCCATTTACTGCTGTCACATTCCACACACACACCACAGTGACATGTCTGGACAGATGCGCCACAGGCATCACAGCTCATTGACAGGTAGATTCCCAGTGACCCTGTCTTGCCACATGGACACTGGCATGACATGGCGTATCATGTACACGTCACAAAAACAAACATGACTCCCACAGGTAGTGGCCCCTGTTGCCTCCGCAGGACAGACATGGACGTCAGTGACGCACAACATCAAAGTCCATGCACAAACAACGTTGATGTGGAGACTGTCTCCCATCGTGCACATGGAATCAGAGACATCGGAAACACAACATGCACACAGACTGTGGAGGGCCATCACTATTGTGGCAATGGGTCACCCTGTGACGTACATGCCTTCCCCCATGGGACCCTGGGGGTATGTGACATGTCATACACATACACAACCTGGAAATGTGACCATGCCACATGCTCCGAAATGAACAGTTGCACATCACAGTGGTCATGTGCACAACACACCAAGGACCCTGTCCCCATGAACACGTGCACAGCCTGGGTGTGGCTGCCCCCAACTGCCACCCCAAAAACCACATGTTTACCCCCATACACAGAAAAGGTAATGCAGCCTTACATGCCTTAGGATACAGTGTGGACTGGGTGTGGTGTTGTAGGTGTGCCCCTGAGTCCCTGGCAAGTATATATGGCTGGCATACGTTCACCAGTGACAAGCATGGTGACATATGCGAGTGACCTGTACAGGGACGCGTTGTACAGCAATGGACCGATCGGTGTGCCCGCACGGCCCATTGCATCGGTAGTGAGCGGGTACGCGTTGTATCCCGGAATTCGCGTTGTACAGCAATGGACCGATCGGTGTGCCCGCACTGCCCATTGCATCGGTAGTGAGCGGGTACGCGTTGTACAGCAATGGACCGATCGGTGTGCCCGCACGGCCCATTGCATCGGTAGTGAGCGGGTACGCGTTGTACAGCAATGGACCGATCGGTGCGCACGCATTGGCTGGGGCCTGGCATGGCAACGGACAAGTTTTCGAAGCCTCAACGAGTCTGATGCAGTGAATTCAGTTGGCCAGCCACAACAATGTTGCAAATTCATGGGTGTCATGAAGTTTAACTTTTGAAGGATGCTGTGGGCGTGTATTAGTGGTGCAATTCCATGGATTGGCCAGATTCAGAAGATGCTAACGACTTGGACCTATCACTTTGGACACATGGGACAGTATCTGCCTCTGCAGCACACATATAATGCTGGCTGTTCCCCTGAGGGCTCACTTGCCTGCACTACATGCTCCAGGACGACATCTGCCACCAACACTGCTGCTGTCTCTGCATCCTCTGGCTACTGCAATGGCACGTACTGTGGAGACAGCCCCAGCCTTCAGCCTTGAGGAGAACCAGGCCCTGCTGGACAGCCTCCTTCCACAGTACAGCAAGCTGTATGGGAAACCAGGGGAGCAGGTGAGTGTGCTGTCCACTGCCTTACTAATTGTGCATGTTGTCTGACTAGCAAGACTTACAGTGTGCACACCACTGGCTAGCATGCTCACTGAGTAGTTCTCCCCCCCCAAAGTGTGTAGTCACATGCACTGAACAGGTACAGTGCAGTAACAGTGCATTCCAACAAGGTTTACTTCCCATGCAATGATACCATGTAGTAACTGCTGGCAAACTGTTCTTAGCCATTGTTGCACTGCCTGGGTACATCATATGCCCCTGTGATTGAGACATGTATATCCAACTGTGTGATGCACGGATATGTTGCATGTGTAGTAATGGCCTTTTCACTTTGTCATCCTCACAGGTTGATGCCCACCATAAGCAGGAAATCTGGCTGACCATCGCCCGGGCAGTAAGATCCGTGGGGATCTACAAGCGCCGGATCCGCAACTGCCAGAAGAGGTGGCAGGACCTTCGGGGCTGGACCCGGAGGATCGCAAGGGTCCAGTTGAAGCTGTCGCCTCCTCGCAGGAGGGGCGGACACCGGACCCTGACCCCCCACATGCTCCGGATCCTGGCGGTGGTCTTCCCTGACCTGGATGGGCAGCTGAAGGACAGACAGCAGCAAGGAGGGGGTGAGTCCATGACTGCACTGTGAACTTTGTCTGACATGCTATGTGCCCTCCTCTGGCCTGGTTAAACTTCCACAGTACATCAGTCTTGTGGTCCAGGACCCATGTCTCTCAATTGTGACATGCCCACTCCTCATCTGATACGCAGGTGTGGTCCTTACAGTCAGGAAATTGTGCCACTTGGGTACTGTGTCCTTACATTTTGCTTCGCTCAAGGTGGGGGACTGCATTTCTTCCCGTGACTTTGTGGTGTGCTTCATGGGTGGGTCAATTGCTCACACAATGCCTAAGTCCTGACATGTAATCTGGGTGTAACTTTGATATGTGGTCCACTTGCTGATCTGAATCACCACATGTCCCTGGGGTATTTGGCACACCCCCATGCTGCGGGTGGGAACAATGTTTGGGCCTCAGGAGTATGTATATCAAGTGTGTCACACATGCTTAGCCACCTGC
This sequence comes from Calotriton arnoldi, assembly GCA_963921515.1. NCBI lineage: Eukaryota > Metazoa > Chordata > Amphibia > Caudata > Salamandridae > Calotriton > Calotriton arnoldi. The sequence continues at coordinate 335,313 of CAWUFW010007882.1, forward strand.
CTACTGTCCAGGGCTCATCCCTCCTTCAAGTGGAGCAGGACAGTCATGCCTACTCCAGGGCATACAATACACTCTGTACTCCCACTCCCGTGTATCAGCTGACATGTTGTGATCAGTGAAATGTTCCCTCAGGTGTCTGCCTCTGTGTCATTGTGCTGTGGCTTCGTTGTCAGGACTACTGGGATGTTAATCGGTTAGGGCTCAGCATGCCATCTGAGATGTGACCATGAGAGACGATACTTCTGTGACTTATAGGTGTTTGATCACTTGACTGTGCACACAGGTGTATGCGACTGTGAATTTCAGGCAGCTGTTTTTCATTCACAGCAGACTGTGAGGTGCTCAGGTTCAGAGAGTTGTGTTTCATGTCTCCCATATGTCCAATTGGTATGACGTGGACAAATAAGAGTTCAGATGATGTGGTTTGTGGGGGATGGACATGTGCACTTGTCAGCTACATAACTTGCATTCACCATGTCCTAGGATTGTGACACAGTGCAGACTGTTGTTGGCTGGCTGCCATGCCCATGTGACTGGAGACAGTGATGTATGACTTTGCAGGCATGCCTGTGCCATGGCATTGAACTTCCTAAGAGTGATCCTGCAGGGGAGTGACATGTGCAACATGCACCCCATTGTGGCATTGACTATCCGGACATGGGTGCATCATGGTGTCTGGTGCTGGTATGCATCACATGCATTTCTAATTAGACTCTGGCCATCCCTTTATCCGGACACCTGTACTGACTCAGTGGCAAGAGATGTGATGTGTGCATGTTCACATACTTCACCGTGTTCTCTGCAATGTCCAACAACTGTGTAGGTGGTGCATGTGTCCACACTGGGGTATTACCATCAGACAGGCACCAGACCGATGGGTGCAAGGGCAGGAGGGGTGTGAGTTCCATGGTTGACCATCAGACTGACAATTGGCTTCTCCTAATCTGTGTGAGGACTATTGGCAATGTTCAACTAAGGATGCCAGGGCTTGCTCTGTAATGTGCTGTACTTACCTTGGTGTGTGCGGTCAGTGCAGGTGACTGATGTTTGTCTGTTTCCCTAATTGTTTGCAGATACATCCACGGCCACAGGAGGGGACAGCTCCACGGACCAGGAGGAGCTGCAGAGCCAGACTGGGTCAACAGCCGACGAGTGGTCGGAGGAACCCAGTGGCACGGAGGGCGAGGGGAGTCACACCAAGGAGTCCTCAGCACCATCCACCTCAGCTGAGGACCACAGCAGCTCGGAGGATGACTCCCTTGTGGAGGCGGGTGTCAGCAGCCACCACACCCCAGCTAGTCTGTCTGGCCCCGCCACCACCACCGCCCTCCCATTGGCTCCCATTCCAGAGGTCCATGGAGGCTCCCTTGTTCGGGAGCATGTCTCCTTCGTGCCAGGCACCGCACCCCCTGCCCCTGTGTCCCCTGCTGCCCTGAGTGAGGAGTCTGTGTACCTACTTCGGCAGCTCCATATAGGGCAGACAGCAATGCTGAGTGTCCTCCATGCACACCCCACTCTGTTGACACAGCTGGTGTCGTTCATGGAGGGCATCTCAACGGGTATGTCTGCCCTTTAGAGGAGCAATAAGTCCATGGACTCCTCCCTGACGGCAGCAGTGTCCCTCCTCCAACAGTCCCTCACCCCTCCTACCTCTGCCCCATCCACACTTCCTGGCACCCTACCTGTCCCAAGCACATGCACACCTAAACGATCACTCAAACACACAGACACGAGCAGCACAGAAACACCCAAAACAAAGGCAAGACGTGCACACAAGCATCCTCAGGGGACTGATACCACACCCACAGGGGATGGGGAACAGACACACACACAGGCATCCACAGTCACTCCGCAGTCCTCCAAATCCTCTCCCTCCAAGACCCCTTCCCTTGCCTCACCTGCAACCCCACCTACACAGAAAATCTTCCTCTGTGACCTCGGCCTCTTCCCCTCCGATCCCGCTGATCCAGCATACAGGGGGAAGAGGAAGTCCACCCACACAGAGGGGAGTGCCCCTCGCCCCCGGACACCCTCCCCCAGGCACAGACAGACTGAGGCCCCCACCCGCAAGTCCCCCCGCACCCGGAAGAGCAAGACCCCGCCACCGCCCTGCAGGTCAACCACACAGTCTCCTTCCTTCATCCCTCAGGCACCCACAACACAGGTTCCCCCACCACACCCTGCCCCAGGTTCCCCCACCCCCAGATACACCATCCCCAAAATGATCCGGCCTTCTCCACCTCCCACTTGCTCTTCCAGCACCACACCCCCGCTGCACATGTTAGTGCCACTGGTGTGGAGACTGTGTCCTCCCCCTCTGTCCTGCCCACCTTACCTGAACCCCATTCTACTCCCCTGGAGATGGGCACTGCAGTGGAGTCCACTAACACCCCGTCTGACTTGGGCACTGCAGTGGGGAACCTGTCCTCTCCATCTGGCCAGCCCACTGGAGTTGTGCCGGCACCCACACCATCCGACTCATGCCCCCCAGTTGTGCCGGCACACACCATGTCAGACACCGCCACTGCAGTTGTCAGTGACTCTCCAGCACCAGCCACCCCTTCCCTGCCTCCTTCTGGTGAGCCCTGATCCTGTCCCTGCGGTGCCTGGCCTGCCCCCGTATACCCCTCCGAGGGTAATGTCCCTGCTCCATATCAGTGCAGGCAAGCAGAGGGTGACATCTGCCACTGTCACCCTGTTTGGACTTTAGTCATGGACTGGCCATTGGCCTTTGTGTTTTTTCTTGACTTTAATTTTCAATATTACATATGCTGATTAAAGCTACTTTCAGTTCTCTAGTGGTTTTGCTTCAGATGTACATGATGTTGATGATGCTAACCATGCCCTTGCTGCAGTGATGTTGATTTTTGATGTCAGGTAAATGAAGTGTTACTGTGCAGGACCCCATGTGGTCCAGGGGGAATGTGTCCTATCCTGGTGTGTAGCCATGTCATCCTTTGTATCAATATGAGGGTGTCATGTTTTCCATATTTGCAAATGGGATTCCCTACCTGTTTTTTCAATATCACATCTGTGGCTTACACCCCTGCACATCAGTTGTGCTTGCCATTGTTCAATTGGTCTATTTCCCTGACCGTGTGACCATCTCCACTGGACATGCATGTTTGGGCATCAATGGGGAAGGACTCATCTGTGGTATCAGTGCAACTTGCTATACATGTGTATTTGATCGGTGCTGATGATTTGGGTGACAATGCCATGACCAGGCTGATGTGACGTGAGCCTTCATTTTGTGCTAATTGTTGACTGAGTGACCAAGTGTTCTGCTGACATGATAGTGCCCTGCAGAGACAACGTATGGCACAGCTTTCCTTACACAGGAGTGGAGTCCCCTCATGGCAGTCTGTAATTCCGTGACATTGCCTGAGCCCAAGGTGTGTGTTGTGTGAGCATGTCTGTGTGTGTCCACTTCCATTTTGCTACGCAGGCTGGGGGCCCTAGTGATGTTCCTGTTTGTGATGCTTGGTGAGTTGAGCAATGTTCCCCCAGATCTTCTCCCTGGGTGCTCTGTGATGTGGGTGCATGGCACATTACTGGTGATCAGGGTGTCATCCATAGGTGTGTTTGCTGTCAGGGCTGAGTTTGTGGGCAAACGCAGATGAGACACAGTCAGGATTCCCCTTGGCACTTGTTGGTTACACAAGTCATGTAATTTACAATTTGCGTTAGCTTCCAGTGATTGTGACACGTTGTGTGTGTGACTGCTGCCACTCCTCAGGGTCAGAGCTGCAATGTTGGAAGTTGTCTATGTGTGTTGTTTGTGGGTGAGCTTGCCATCTTCATTGGTGTGTGACTGTGTCCGGGATCCCATTGGTTGGTGTGGATTTGACATCATGCCCATGTACAGCGTAATGTGCAGTGTGTGAGACATTCACAAGTCTTGTTGACTGGCCATGTGTGATGGGTATCTCCGCCTTAGTTCCCCCCACCACTCCTGGGATTGTCATGGGTGCACGTGCAATGTCACCAGTCCATGTGAGCTTCACTGCTGCACATTGGTGGAGATCAAGGTGTGTGGTGTTGAGTATGTGCAAATGAGAGTTGTTGCACGGCCGGACCCCTACCTCCATGTTGGCCTTGGCTGACAGGCCGTGCTGTTTTATTTGTGCTTGTGTAGGTGTGATGGTAGTTAGTTGCTCAGGACACGACTGTGGTTCACAGTGTGTACGACATCTACCTTTGTCATCACAGTGGGATTATCATGCAGGCCAGTGTCACCACAATGTGGGCTCCCTGGGGGTAGTGCTGTGGTGGGTCTGTCTCTTGCTGTGTTAGTTGCTGTTCCTACAAGCTTGTGTGACATTTGTAATTTGGGCTCCCTCATCTAACAATGCCTGATTGCCCACATAGGGGAATCCGATCCATGAGTTACTTTTGTGTGGCACTGTGTTGACATCTGTGTAATGGGGATTCAGGGGACACTGGCACACCACCCCCCTCACCTGTGGTGTTTGATATGCAGTGTGAGTCTGCCTGTTTGTGTTTGTGCATTTGCACCACTGCATTGGCATATCTTTAGTGTGCCATTGGCTGTATGTTGTTTGGTGGCTTCCCCCTGCTGTCCCTGGGACTCCTAGGTCATCAGTCAGCACAATGATCATGGTTTGTATGTCCCATTGCTGCCATGGTATGGTATTTGTTCACCTGACATCTACAGTCTCCACAGGATATCTACATTTGTGTGTCCATTGGTGCAGATATGTGGATCTGCATTGTGATGGTCACTTCTGTCATTGTGTTATTTGTGAATGTTGACAATGTGAGCCCCCATGGGTGATGTTTGTCTGCACATTGCCAAAGCGATGTTTCATTTGCACTGCACTGTTTGCCTCACCCAATCTCTGTTGCTATGGGACACAAGCACTACTATGCCACTGATGTGTTTGTTGTTGTGTGACCAGGAATCATCCATGCAGTTTGGCATTTGCAGCTTTTACCATGACTACACTTACATTTTGGTCACTGTGGTGATGGGCCTTTAGACCCCATTGCCACAATGTTCAAAATGTGCTTCAGCTATGGAACCCACACTTACCTTTTGGTCACTGTGATGATGGGGGTTTAGGCCCCATTGCCACAATGTTCAAAATGTGCTTCAGCTATGGACCCCACACTTACCTTTTGGTCACTGTGATGATGGGGCTTTAGGCCCCATTGCCACAATGTTCAAAATGTGCTTCAGCTATGGACCCCACACTTACCTTTTTGTCACTGTGATGATGGGGCTTTAGACCCCATTGCCACAATGTTCAAAATGTGCTTCAGCTATGGAACCCACACTTACCTTTTGGTCACTGTGATGATGGGGTGTTCGACCCCATTGCCACAATGTTTAAAATGTGCTTCAGCTATGGAACCCACACTTACCTTTTGGTCACTGTGATGATGGGGTGTTCGACCCCATTGCCACAGTGGTCATGGTCGGCTTGCATTGTGGAGGCCACACACATTTATGTGTGACACATGTGATAGGGGGTCACATTGTATGTTCAATGTCATGTTCAGTGTTGTAGGCATTTGACACAGACTACACACGCTTGTCATGGTGTTGGGGGGATGTAATTTTCAGGCATTCCTTATGTTGGAGTATGCTGGTTGTGTCATGCATTACCCGTCCTATGAGTGGGGGTTGTGTGGGTGGTAGGCATCCATCCCCCTATGAGTGGGGATGGTAGTAGTGACAGGCATCCAGGCCCCCATGAGTAGGGGTGGTGGTAGTGGCAGGCACCTAGCCCCCCATGAGTAGGGGTGGTATTAGTGGTAGGCATCCATCCCCCTATGAGTGGGGATGGTGGTAGTGACAGGCATCCAGCCCCACATTAGTAGGTGTGGTATTAGTGGTAGGCATCCATCCCCCTATGAGTGGGGATGGTAGTAGTGACAGGCATCCAGGCCCCCTGAGTAGGGGTGGTGGTAGTGGCAGGCATCCAGCCCCCCATTAGTAGGGGTGGTGGTAGTGGCAGGCATCCAGCCCCCATTAATAGGGGTGGTGGTAGTGGCAGGCATCCAGCCCCCATTAGTAGGGGTGGTGGTAGTGGCAGGCATCCAGCCCCCCATTAGTAGGGGTGGTGGTAGTGGCAGGCATCTAGCCCCCCATGAGTAGGGGTGGTGGTAGTGGTAGGCATCCAGGCCCCCCTGAGTAGGGGTGGTGGTAGTGGTAGGCATCCAGGCCCCCATGAGTAGGGGTGGTGTTAGTGGTAGGTATCCATCCCCCTATGAGTGGGGATGGTAGTACTGACAGGCATCCAGGCCCCCATGAGTAGGGGTGGTGGTAGTGCTAGGCATCCATCCCCCTATGAGTGGGGATGGTGGTAGTGACAGGCATCCAGCCCCACATTAGTAGGTGTGGTATTAGTGGTAGGCATCCATCCCCCTATGAGTGGGGATGGTAGTAGTGACAGACATCCAGGCCCCCCTGAGTAGGGGTGGTGGTAGAGGCAGGCATCCATCCCCCTATGAGTGGGGATGGTAGTAGTGACAGGCATCCAGGCCCCCATGAGTAGGGGTGGTGGTAGTGGCAGGCATCCAGCCCCCCATTAGTAGGGGTGGTGGTAGTGGCAGGCATCCAGCCCCCCATTAGTAGGGGTGGTGGTAGTGGCAGGCATCCAGCCCCCATGAGTAGGGGTGGTGGTAGTGGCAGGCATCTAGCCCCCCATGAGTAGGGGTGGTGGTAGTGGCAGGCATCCATCCCCCTATGAGTGGGGATGGTAGTAGTGACAGGCATCCAGGCCCCCATGAGTAGGGGTGGTGGTAGTGCTAGGCATCCATCCCCCTATGAGTGGGGATGGTGGTAGTGACAGGCATCCAGCCCCCATTAGTAGGTGTGGTATTAGTGGTAGGCATCCATCCCCCTATGAGTGGGGATGGTAGTAGTGACAGGCATCCAGGCCTCCCTGAGTAGGGGTGGTGGTAGTGGCAGGCATCCAGCCCCCCATTAGTAGGGGTGGTGGTAGTGACAGGCATCCAGGCCCCCCTGAGTAGGGGTGGTGGTAGTGGCAGGCATCTAGCCCCCCATTAGTAGGGGTGGTGGTAGTGGCAGGCATCCAGGCTCCCCTGAGTAGGGGTGGTGGTAGTGGTAGGCATCCATCCCCCTATGGGTGTGTATGGCATTGGTGATGGCCATCCCGCCCCTATGGTTCTGCTGTTGCTAGTGTACGTCATTTGCGCATCCCTATGTGTGTGTGACATATTTCGGGTACGTGTCGTTTGTTTGTGTTGTGGGTGTTTGACTTACCGTCTGCGCCGTACGCGTCTGTGCCGGTCCCGGTAATAGATGTAGAGTATTGGTAGGACCTGCGCGATGGGATTCATGGTTGGCTCGTCTCGTTCGGGTTTCTCGTGTCTTCGACTCGTACTCGTACTCGTCGCAGGCTTGTTCGTCTCGTAGCCGTGGATCGTCTTGTGGCGCGAAACGGAGCTTATGTACGGCTCGCCCGGATGCTCAAACGTGCCGGACGTAGCGATGGGTTCGGCGCGTACGGAAGGTGCATCGCACTCGTCCGGCCGGAAGGTGCTGTGTATTTGCTTCCGTACGACTCGAATCGGCGTTTACGGATCCGGCTCGGGCGGGGAACAGGAGCTGAAATGGGTAAGTACGGCTCGCTCGGAATCTGGGCTGTTATGCGCATCGTACTTGTTCCTTCGGACGAGTGTTCGAATCGGTCGGGAAACACGCATTCAGCTTTTTTTTTTTCCCGGACAAATACTGTTAGGTGCGCTTCCGGCCAAGATCGGAATCGACCCCTAAAACTAAAAAAGTCCGATGTAGGGAACCAAAGGTTAAAAAAAGTCGTACTGGACCTGGGCCAAGTCAAGAGTTCTTTACACTTACTTCCAGAAGTTTTTCTTGTTGCAGAAGAGTGATCTAAAGCACAGCCAAGGTTTCAGATGCTCTGTTTAGCCTCTTGGGGTCTAGGAATACAACTCCCGTAATTCACCTGGTCAATTTATGGAGCTTTTTTACAAAAGTTGTCCCAAACTTCTCCAAACTTCTGGAACTTCTTCCAGAAGGTCTCCTTGAGGGTTCAAATATCCACAACACTAATCCAGGGGTCTAGAAGCTCTGAGATGATCCTTGGGGATGTTGGGACTACAATTACCAAAATGCACCTGACCAAATCCTTAAAAGTCCACTGAACACACTCCAGGATGGGGTCTTCTTGGTGGAGATGATGCAGGTGGGCTCTGTTAACCTGTAGCTTTCAGAGAGTCCACTCATTAATCCTTGTGAAGCCAGGCAATGTCCTTAGGGCTGCAGTACTAGATTGTGCAGTAGGTGCAGTCCTTCAGAGTGAAGTCTTTTGGGTGCAGATGAGGGTTCCAGCAGGGAAGTTCTTTTTCTCCTTGTTGTTTCAGGCTGCAGATCTGAGTTGCTAGGCAGCTCTCCCCTTTGTTATCCATTGTTCCTGGGCATCAAACAGGGGGCACCCCTGACCAATGGGTGCAGGATGCCACCCTCAGGTAAGACCACTTCCTCCAAAGTGTGGCATATTCTTGTCCCACACAGCACTAATCCAAAATGGAGAAAGTCTCACCTGAAGATTCTGATGTGGCTAAGCAAACCCACTGACATGGCTAAGATTCTCTAACACTGCCCTTCCAACACCTTCACTAATCTAATTACAGGCGTTCCTGTGTGGCTGTGGGTATAGGATGTGGGGGTGAGCCTGTGCTGTCCTAAAGTGTAATTCTCTCTTTGAAGATCAGTTTGGCTACTCCACCCCCATCCTACCTCCTGCTTCTGCAGTTTCCATTCTCCTCCCACAGGAAATCCTTGGTCTCTCTAGCAAGCCACTTCACACCTCATTAACACAGCTTGGCTCAGCCTGTCAGAGGCTGGCAAATCAGCATAGGGCAGCTGGAAGGCTGGATTTTGCTGTAAAGAAAAGAAAGTTCTATAACTTCCTTTCTGTAATAGTTATTATACATCTAATTGTGGCAAGTTGTTGGATTTATCGTATCATTCTAAGTCCTTGAATTATATTTTTAGCAAGGCAGGACTGGCTTTTAAAATGACAGCATGCACCACAGTAGTGCACATGCCTGGGTCTGGTTAGCAGAGCTCAGGGCACAATTAGAGTCAGAAAACCAGCACCTACTAGTCAAAATGGGGGCACAAAGTGAAGGGACACTGCAAACAGGTCCTGGTTTCTCACATTAATATTCCTATGACAAAAAGTAACATTCTGCAACTAAGCTTTCATTTGTAAAATGACCAAGCAACAAGGACCTAGCTATCATTACTACAGCAAATGGAGGTGCACCGGGCCCTAGGTCCCAAAGGTTTGCAGAGACCACAGGAAGCTAGATATGGCTGTCATTTAGTACAGAACCCGCCCATTTTCATTTCTTACATTAGGCCCCAGGGCCCCTTACCATGCCACTGCCTAAGGGAGGCCTACGTATACATACATAACTGTGGCTTTCAGAATATTGATTGACGGTCAGACCTTTATTTTCCAAAACTGTGTCCTATAATTTAAAAGTTGGAGAGCAGAAACAGAAGTGTTTTAATTCAGGCTCGCACCAACTTTAGGCTTGTGGTGCCCTGAAGAAAGTGAGCCTTGTTTCTTTGGCAGATAGCTAGAGTAACCAGTTCAGTACCACCTGGCTCTGCCTCAGGGTAAACTACACCCATCATTAAAGCGATTTAGTGTTTGATAGCACCTTAGTGCCACCCTTATTATCCTCCACCACTTTCAGACTGCCGTCATTTCATTGTTGTCTTTCCAGGGCTGAATTTGTGCAGACTGTAGCCACACTTTGACACAGAGGAAGAATGAGAAAAACAGATAGTAGAAAGGATGAAAATAAAGTTAGTGCTATAGTGGCTAGGAGAAAGCAGGGATGAAAAGAAATTGCAGGAGTGACTTAAAGAGGCAGGATGTGTAGGGTGGTGGAACAAAGAGGCATCCCAGTAGGTAGACAGTACCACCATGGCTAACAAAGTGATGTGCACCATTCAACCCCTTGGGTCTGACATCTGTCCCCAACCCAAGGAAAACCCTGCCCACAACGACAGCAACCACCAATAGAGGCCTCTGACAGCTGTCAGTGTCAAGAGCCAGGCCCCAGGCCATCCAGGGGTCCCTGCCCTCTGTGGTTTCTGAGTGGGGGGCACTAACCTCAGGTGGCTTGCTCCCTTTTTCCACTCCACCTCCCACCAGCCCAGAGGTCATATCCAGAAACTGTTTCTTCAACCCAGGGTCTGTAGCATTGGGCTGAACTGGAGTCAGGGGTGAGTCCTCCCCCCTGCCCATCAATCTGGACATATGTACCCTCTGATTGGGAGAGGTACCCCCAGAAAACTGGCAGGGCATCTGTGGTGGCCACCCCTCCTAGTTCTCCTGACACCGGAGGCAACCCATTCCCTAGAATACAATCAATAGCATGTAGGGACTAATTATGACCCTCCTCTGGGTCACCTCCCCAACCCACTCTAGGGATACCACAGCCATAGGGTGGAAAATGTCCTGCCCCTGGGTTGGAGTTACCCTACAAACCTGGCCTGTGTACGGTCCTTTCACAACCATGGTCACCCTCAGAGCAGTGACTGGGACCTCATTCACTTAAACCTGGTGAAAGTGTAGTCTCTCACCTTCCAGGATCACCAGATCACACTTTAGCTACCAGCTGAGGTGGATCATGGCATGTTCTAAGTCCTACCCCTGGAGACTACTTTTCCCCTAAGGCCACACTGGGCACTCCCGTAGAGTTTCCACCAGTGGGTGGTTTCTTTGGACAGACAGAGTCCGCCTGCTTGTGTCCTAGTTAGAAATAATCAAAGAAGGGGGTTGGAAATGGGGTGCCCTGGGCCACCGCCCAACAGAACCTCCCTCCTTCTTCTCGGAAGGCCTCCTCAGCAAGCTTCCTGAGGTCAGAAAGCTTGCTATCAACCAGGTATTGGCACAGCTCTGGAAAACAAATATCAAGCATGTGCTCCTTCAAACTCAAGTTGTACAGCCCTGAATAATTATCAACCTTGCTGCCCCTCACTCAGCACTTCAGTGCCTTGCTGGTATAATCTAAGCAATCCACCCATGTCTGTGATGAGATCTGGTGGCTGCCCCTGACCCATTGCCTATACTTCTTAGGGGTCAGTCCAAACTTGCTGACCAGGATGGTCTTCATTGCAGTGCAGTGCAGTATGTCTGGTCCCCCACCTCCAGTTGTAAGAGTGTACCCCTCCACACTGTAGGCTTGTACCTCCACAGACTACCCTTTTCCCCAGGACTCCTCTGGGACCTTGTACACTTTTAGAGCCACTTCATAGGCTGCAAATCAGATGTCTATATCACCCACCACATAACTGGCCATCAAGTCCTTTGGTATCTGGATTCTTACTTCTCCAGTGGAACCTGCATGTATGCTGCCACGTTACTGCTGGACTCCATCTGAAGTGCTCTGATTTTCAGCTCTCTGAGGCTTAGCTGATGGGCCATCTTCTTCTCCTCTAGAGCTAACCTATTTTCTTCTAGAGCTTGCTCTTTCTCCAATTTCACTTTGGCAAGCTCTATCATAAGCTTTCTCTTCTCCTTCATGTCCTCCAGCTCCTCTGGGGACAGGTTTTTGGATGAAACACTGCTCCGGGTCTGGGAACTACCACTGCTCCTGACAAGTTGTTGTCTCCCTGATCCCCAGGCAGTCCCAGATCCACCTCAGAATCAACACCTCATCCTCCTCAGTTTATTGCTCTTCCTCTTCTGGGATCCAAACCCCTGCATTACAGGCCTCTGCCCTGGATCTCAGTACCTTTTGCAGCTCCACCTTCCTGGTGAAGCCTTTACTGGACAGGCCAACCCCCTTACAAAGGTCGTTGAGGAGGACCATAGGGTAGGTCTCCAGCTTGGACAGCTCAATATCCACATTGCAGGTGCAGATGCTGCATCTCCAGCTAGAGACATGTTTTTATAAAAAATCAAAAATGCCAATTAGTTAGAATTGAAAAGGGTTCAAATTGGTCTTAGTATATATAGAGTAGTAGTATACACTAAGTTACTATATGGTATTGCACAAACACAAGTCCTATCATCAACACTGATCACCAATGATAGAAATTGCTTGTGTTCCAGTTCAGGGAAGTCCTGGCCCGGCAGTTCGGGCTGGACTGTTCCCATGAGGAGCATTATTAAGACTGATTTGCATATAGCTGGGTCCAAACTAAGGTGGCATGATGTGCAAAACAACGGTAGTTTGGAATGTGGCACCAAAGAATTACCAGTGGCTGAGATTAATTGAAGCATTACATCTATGACTTTTTGTAAACTTTCTAAATGTGACATTTTCAGAATTGTGACTTAAAATCCAACTTTACTATTAAAGAAGGTTATAAATTACAATTTCTTAGACACCAAACATGATATTCCTACCTTCTCCCAACTGAAAGTTATCACATATTAAATGTAATAATTAACCCAATGTTATCCTATAAGAGAGGAAGACCTCACAGTAATAAAAAATGAATTTAAGAGTTATTTCTCTACCAGGACATGTAAAACTTAAAGTACATGTTCAAGGTTTTGAATACACTACACTCTGCCCTCTGGCTGTTTAGGGCCTACGCTAGGGGTGACATATCTATTCAAAAGGAAGGATTGTGCCTGGCAGGAGGTGTATCTTGTCAGATCAAAATGGCAGCTTAAAATCTAACACACAGACTGCAATGAAAGGCCTAAGTCATGTTCAAAGGGCTACTTCAGTAGGTGGTATTGTAAGTGCTGCTGACCCACTTGTAGCATTTAATTTACATGCCCTGGGTACATGTAGTAACACTTTATTAGGGAAGTAAATTGTATATGCCAATTGGCTGTAAGACAATTTTACAATTTTTAAAGAAGAGAGCAGAAGCCCTTCAACACTGGTTAGCTGTGGTAAAGTGTGTAGAGTCCTAAGAGCCAACAAAAACAGTTTCAGAAAACAGGAGGGTGAAGGCAAAATGTTTGGGGATGATCCTACATAAAGGGCCATGTCCAGCATGTTTATTCTGGATCTGCAGGATAATTAACTAAATGTATTAATAATTAATACTTTATCTTCCAAGTTATAATGCAGATACCATTACTTGTAACCTAATTTACAAGTAATGTCTGTGATATAAATTGTATAGAATGTGCCATTTACGTATGCACCTATGGCAATCACTTTCATCGCTGGACTCAAGGTTATAAATACTAGTTAAGTGCCAATAGGTAGGCATAATAATAAAATGGCTATTAATCAAACTAGTATCCATAGGAAGTGTAAAGACTGCCGGGCTGGTCAAAGATTGCAGGTACAACAAGGCCTTGACACATTTTCTAATGCCACTAGCTCTAATCAATGGAACTAGAAACTTTTTTTCAGAAAGCGCCCTGTAATATTTACAAAAAAAAGTGAACTGAAGCAAACTCTGGGGGGAAGAATCATCATAGGGAAAAATCAACACATTAGTATAATTAAATTGACCCATTGGCAAACTCAAATGCCACCTTACTAAGCCCAGCCTAAATCTTGTTAACAGGACTCTGTCCCAAGTGGTCTCCATCCAGGACAAATAAGGTTCCATATGGGGGTAGATTGCAAGCTGTCCTAATCCCTAATGGAAATTTGGCTATTTCAAGTTCCTCTCAGCGCAGTCTATTCCTGGTTGTGAACGCATTCTTAACATAAGATATATCAGCCTTGGATATACAAGTAGGGGCAGAAAAAAACATGTCTTTACATAGTCCCGTGTTTGATATAATGAGAGTCTCATTGTATATAAATATGCAGTTGGCTTTCATATTAGTCATCTTTACCTTAGAAGACATTCTAAACAATAGGGCTGGATGATTTATAGGTCCTCAAATTTGTAGGCCACCTTAATGTTTTACCAAGGTCTACTCAAAGATATCGTCTAACTACACAGTGGTTAAAATATTGTGACTACAAACATTTTTTGGGCAAGAATATCAAGGGTACATATTTAGTTGTTTTACTTTTTAATAATAATATCGAGATTTTAAATATTGTTCACAATAATATTATTTCTATTGTGTTGTTTTATAGTGCTTGTTTATTTTTTAGGATATTGGATTGATTGGGGGCTTAGTTATGTAATGTTTGTGAATATTTCTATAATAAATAATATTACTCAACTAATATAAATATTTATTTGATATTTAAATCATCTTTTAATTATTTGTACATTTTAATTTTGAATTGCGCAGTGTATTGTGGGATTCAGTTGGTAGTAAAAAAATAATTTCATATGCTTTAGATTTAAAATATAAAACTATTTGTGGATGTTGTTGTTAGGACCTTTTTTACTATGTTTTATTGTTTGCAGCATGTATTGTGTTTTGTATGGATAGTGTTATTTTTAAGGTGCACATTATTTATTTTTCCTTGTTGCATAGTGTCATTTATAAAGTGCATATTATTTATTTTTCAATATTGCGTAATTAAATGTGTAACAAGTGACTTTGGAGGTCATTACGATGGCGGACGGAAAAACAACCGACCGCCATGGTAGCGGGAAAACACCGCCGCCGCTACCGCGGGAAAACCGACGGCTAGATTAGGATCCTCAGCGGTAAAACTCCAACCGCGGCGGAAAGGAGACCCGAGAATCCGCCGTACACCTGCGGAAAAGACCCAAACCCGTCCGCGGCGGTCGGTTTCGCAGCGGAAACAGCCCAAACGCCCGCAACCACAGCAAAGACACTGCCATCAAAATTATGATATTCCCGACATCCCCGCAGTGCAGTGCGCTGTTTCTGACCGCCGCGGTCGACAACATTGAAGAATCAGTGAGACGGCGGAAGCGCCATAGCCGAGCCACCACTGCGGACGCTCCGTTAAAAAAATGGCGGTCGCTAGAAAAACACACAATATGGCCACAAAGTGCACCAACCATACAAGGCATGCACCCAAAAATAGCTAACACAGCCCAAAGACACACCCCCATGGGAAACTCCAAAACTACAAATCCCAGGTTCACACACACACCACACCTGCTACCAATACCCCATCCTGACACACCCACAGACACCAGTATAAATCCAGCCCCCAACAGACCACAATCCTTTGCAAAACTCCACAACTGAGGGGACATCCACCACAGATGACAGGAGAGGCAAATCTGCACAACACACACACATCACCACCACCACCACCACTTCCACACCTGCACCTCTAACACCTTTGCACAGCACACACCATACACATCACAACCACCACTACCACTCCCAAACCTGCACCCTAAACACCTTGACACATCACACACCATGTCACCACAGAGAATGCCCAAATTCACTGAGAGTGAGTTGAGAGTCATGGTCGATGAGATAATCAGGGTAGAACCACAATTGTTTGGTAACCAGGTCCAACAGACACCACTAGCAACAAGGACGCAAATGTGGAGAAGGATAGTAGAGAAGGTCAATGCAGTAGGGACCGTGCCACGCAATAGAGATGAAATCGTGAAGAGTAGGCACGATTTGAAGGCAGTGGTCAAAAGGAAGAGAGCCAAGAACCATGAGCTGGCTCACAGGACAGGCAGTGGCCCTCCCGTTCCACTCAAAACATTCACTGAATGGGAGGAGAAGGTGCTTGGCATTCTACATCCAGAGAGTCTCTCAGGAATACCCGGGGAGTGGAGGCTGGAAAGTACAAACAAATGCCTAACATCACACAAATGTACTGTCTTGCACTATTACAAAATAATACCTCCTAGGTACAAATTCATTCATGTGCACAACACTCCCCCCAACACATCTCTCACAGATACAACAGACACTCCCCCTGAAGCCCCCCAAAGGTAGTTAGCAACATCACCATGGTTACATGTGTACATGCTGCCAGCACTACAACTCCCACCAGGCCCCCTTGTCCCACAGCTGAGCAGGATGTAGCCCTCCCCCCACCCAGAAGCATGCCTCAGCCATTGTGTGCTACACCCTCACCTAACAGGTAGGTAGGCATCTTCACAGGGAGGTGGGTGGGTGTTTGGGAGGCCTGCACTACAACTCCCACCAGGCCCCCTTGGCCCACAGCTGAGCAGGATGGAGCACTGCCCCCACCCAGAAGCATGCCTCAGCCATTGTGTGCTACACCCTCACCTAACAGGTAGGTAGCCATCTTTACAGGGAGGTGGGTGGGTGTTTGGGAGGCCTGCACTACAACTCCCACCAGGCCCCCTTGTCCCACAGCTGAGCAGGATGGACACTGCCCCCACCCAGAAGCATGCCTCAGCCATTGTGTGCTTCACCCTCACCTAACAGGTAGGTAGCCATCTTTACAGGGAGGTGGGTGGGTGTTTGGGAGGCCTGCACTACAACTCCCACCAGGCCCCCTTGGCCCACAGCTGAGCAGGATGGAGCACTGCCCCCACCCAGAAGCATGCCTCAGCCATTGTGTGCTACACCCTCACCTAACAGGTAGGTAGCTATCTTTACAGGGAGGTGGGTGGGTGTTTGGGAGGCCTGCACTACAACTCCCACCAGGCCCCCTTGGCCCACAGCTGAGCAGGATGGAGCACTGCCCCCACCCAGAAGCATGCCTCAGCCATTGTGTGCTACACCCTCACCTAACAGGTAGGTAGCCATCTTTACAGGGAGGTGGGTGGGTGTTTGGGAGGCCTGCACTACAACTCCCACCAGGCCCCCTTGGCCCAAAGCTGAGCAGGATGGAGCACTGCCCCCACCCATAAGCATGCCTCAGCCATTGTGTGCTACACCCTCACCTAACAGGTAGGTAGCCATCTTTACCGGGAGGTGGGTGGGTGTTTGGGAGGCCTGCACTACAACTCCCACCAGGCCCCCTTGGCCCACAGCTGAGCAGGATGGAGCACTAGTCCCACTCATAGGCATGTGATGTCTGTGCAGCCGCACATGACACCATGCCACTTAGTCCACAGTCACCAACACAAATAATGCAAAACAGTTGTGTTGTAGTCACCATGCACAAGTCTCTGTTCAAAATTGACCCACATTGTGTACACTGTCCCAGGCATCACACACTGCAACACTAACAACGATCATGCTGCCCTGCAGCAGTGTCTGGCCGTTTGCATGGCAAAGTGCAAATCACCCATGTCATACCACAGTGTTGCAATGTAAACAGTGGAAGTGCAGTGCACGCAAAAACTACACTGCAGCTGGGACTCACAATGCTAAACTAAGCACATCCCAAATGTCCTGCAACACACCCAGCTACCACAGTGCTGCACTGAATTGCAGAACAGCATCTTGTCTGAATTAAATTGTCAAAGGTGTCTTGTTTGGACCACCAATGTGTGTATGCATTGACAATGTCACAACATGTCAGTGTATGGATGCCCTGGAACAACTGCTTCACCAGTACTGGGCTCATGTTCTCAGGTCTACAAATACCATGAAATCATGACAGTGTGGAAATGTATGCTGGGTGAGATCTTCACCCTGCTGTATGTCACCATTGTGCTACGAGACCATACCCCTTGCCCTATTGTGCCTTCAAATGTCGGGGGAGTGAACCCCACAGCCAGATAGCTGGGACAACAGTGATGGGGGGCTATACCCCATGACCAAATGTAATCTGAAATCAATGGGTACAAAAAGCCACACACACATCATGCTCACCACACGCACATTCCATCCAAAGATTTCTACCAAGTCACATAGCCATGTCATTGCTCACCTTCACCTCAAACGGTAGTTAGCCATCTTCACAGTGAGACGGTGTAGTGTGTTTGGCTATCCGTCCCACAAAATGCAACATGCATGCTGTTCCACCACTATGGAGGATGGGACACTACACCCCCAATAAGAAGCATGTGGCAGGCAATGTATGCTACCCACCCAACTCACAGGTAGGTAACCGCATCTCACAGGTCGGGGTGTGTGGGGCTGGGAAACTTGCACAACAACTCACACGGGCCCACCTGACCGCCAGCACACAAGACCCATTACTTCCTGGCACCAACATGCATGTGTCAGTCATTGCAATGTACACTTCAAAAGAACTGGCATGTGGACATATCATGCTGACTTGTCCCACACTGGACCAAGATGGAAGCCCTCATCCTACACACACAGGGAGGTCTCACAAATACAAGGAAAACACAGCAAACACAACATATCAACAGCCACAACATGCAGCCAGATATGCATTTAAAAAAACATGTTGGCATAGGACACCAGGCCTCTCAATGCACAACTGCACACCCAGGTAGCATTGGCAACTATAGTGTGCACACACCTAAGAAAATGAAACTGTGACAGCAACCAAAGTGTGAATGACTGAAACACATGTCGATGGAACTCCGAGCACAACCATACACACCACTACATGCCATCTGACAGTAGCAGTGGTCCAGACCACCTAGGATCTAATTAAAGCAAACTTAAGCATGTCTGGAATTGAAAATACAGATATCTACACCACATTGAAAAGGTATGCATGAAACTACAATGCTCACTCACTGTGCAGAGTGAACCGCTGCAAGGGCTCTACAAGTGACACATACGCGTAAATGGATGACATATGATTGATCAATAACAGGATGCCAACATGAGACTGTCAATGTCAAAAAATTATATTGTGCATGTCATTTCTTGACAACTCCCAATATGGTCAAGTAATGTATGTACCACAACAGCTTGTAATGCATCACTGGATGTCGGTCAATGCTAATTTGTACAGTGAACAACTGCTGGATGTACAAACAGTTGATGTAACACTGCTAACACAAACTTTGATGGGTGCAACACAATGACCATTTCTCATCTGACCCACAGGTGACCAAGAACTCACTGCAGAGGATGACACCACCCTGCAGAGCCAGTCACCCCCGGAACAGAGACAACTGGATGAGGACTCCCTGGATTCCTTGGATGAGGAGCTCCACGCTGGCCCATCTGGTGTGGCAGGCCGCAACCAGTCCCAGGCACCCATTGTCCCCCCAACCACATCAGCTGCAGCCCCTGACCATCCTCTGACAGCTGCTGTCACGGCCTGTGTGTCAACCACTACTACCACCACCACCACAGCTGTCCGCAACACCCTCCCTGCCCCAGGGGTTGAGCAGCCCACCACATCGACTGCGGAGGCCAGGGAGAGGATGCAGCGGGCCAATGTGAGGACCGGACAGGACCGTGGCAGCAGTGCAGCTGGTCGGGACAGGGTCATGCAGAGGGGGACTGATCCTGGGACGGAAGCCCTGGGCCACATCGACAGAGTCCTTGGGGTATACCAACAGGCCAAGGGACGAATGGGCCGGTTAGAGGAAGAATCTCGGGAGCACCTCCTGCTGCTGAGGTCCATGGACACACGCATGGGACAGATTGTGGACCTCTTGGGGCAGCTAGTGGTGGTTCTGAGGGACAGGCAAGTGCAACATTCTACCCCTCCGCCTCCCCCTGTTGGGCAGCAGGATGACACTTCATCATCCTCCCCTGCGTCCACAGAGGGGGTGAGTCCTCAGACACCACTGCCCCTGCAGCAGTGGCCCCTCCAGTGAAGCGCAAGAGGGGCCATCCAAGGAAAGGCCAGGGGGACTCACGTGCCAAAGCACCTGCCAAACGCTAGTCCCCGAACCAGCCATGATGGCAGACCACTGCACCACTGCATTGACCTTTTGGACTATCCTTCACCACACTGCCATGTGAATGGCATCCATCTGTTGGACTGGGTATCCACATCATTGTGGGGACTCCTCAAGTATCTCATTTACCATGACTGTCCCTTCAATTCCCCCCTTCACATTTTCTCCACCCTCGCATGTCACAGTTGTAAATAAATACACCTTACACACATGTTGTTGTGTCTGCTCCGTCTTTAATACAGGATGTGCAACCTTCACCGTGTAGGACATGGTCCAGGGGAATGGAATGTAGGTAACAAGTGAGATGCTGAAGGGACCTAGGGAAAACCGCAGAACAAGAGTCACTTGTATGGGTGTGGCATTGCACACATATCACAACACTTGTCAACAAGGTACTCAGATCTACAAACTTTACACAGAGCAACAGTCACCATAGAGACAATCTGTATCACACTAACCAATCACACATACATTGGCAGGCAGCAATGAGTCAACACCAAGCTGCAGTCAGCAAGCTCACATACACCCACACAGCAACAGCAACACCATCAGACCATTTCGTCCCTTTTACATCGTCACTCACCTTCAAGTGAAGTAGCGGGTGATGAGCTGTCGACGCATGTCGACCCCTTCCTCCTCTCCACTGCCCTCGTCACTGGATCCGGCTTGATTTGCAGGCGGCGGCCTTGGCTGCTCATCATCGTCATCCAGGATCAGGGGTATTGCCTTGCGAATGGCCAGGTTGTGGAGCATGCAGCATGCCACCACTATCTGACACACCTTCCCTGGCGAGTACATAAGGGCACCCCCAGTACGGTCCAGGCACCGAAATCTTGATTTTAGGAGACCAAATGTCCGTTCTATCACACGCCGTGTCCTCCCATGGACATCATTGTATCGCACATCAGCTGGCGTGACGGGGTTCCGCAATGGGCTCAGCAACCACGGGCGGTTTGGATATGCCGAGTCACCTGGGTGTGAGAGACACAGATTAACCTTGCAGTCCCAAAATGCAACACAACAGCATGTCACACACACACACCACTCTAATCCACTATGCATACTCACCCACAAGCCATGCACGCTCAGGAAGCAGATTGGCCATCAACCGAGGAACGATGCTGCTGCGCAAGATGTGGGCATCATGGGCTGAACTGGGAAACTTGGCACACACGTGTGAGATGATCATGTCCGCCAGGCACACCACTTGAACATTTACCGAGTGTGAATGCTTCCTATTGCGGTAAACCTGTTCACGTGCCTGTGGTGGCACAAGCCCAACATGTGTGCAATCAATTGCACCAATAATATGGGGGATATGTCCAAGGGCATAGAAATCGCCCTTCACAGCCACCAACTCAGGCCCCCTGGGAAAATGGATATATCTGTCTTTGTACAGCATCATGGCCGACAGGACATCCCTCAGCACCATGCTGAACATCGGCTGTGACATCCCGCCTGCACTTGCGACCGTGTGCTGGAATGAGCCTGTTGCAAAGAAATGTAGGCATGCCATCACCTTAGATGTTGCGGTGAAAGCTGTTGGATATGTCCGACGTGGCTGCAGGTGGGGCTCCAACATGGCACATAGGTTCTGCAGGGTTTGTCGGTCCAGCCTGAATTTGCGGATTATATCCTCATTCTCCATGTCTGCCAGGACTGTCAACAGATGATGGATATTGGGCCTCCTCCTCCTAGGACAGATCAAAGTGCACAGATGTCAATGCAGAAGACCATGAAATGTGCATCACATCAATTTTTTCTACAGACACATTCCCAAGTCTTACAACATGCACCATTAACCGACAGGGCACTTCACAAGTAGGTACACATCAGGCACACTACTCGTACACCTGTCCCCTTACCAGCAGCAATCATCTGTGCACCCCTCCGGCTCATTCGCATGCACAGTGTGATGTACTAACAGAAATGTGTGCATACCTGTGAGTATGACCCCCAGCATATGTCACTAATTGCAATACTACCTGAACACACCATGTTGCTGGCCCTGATACACCTACCAAAACAGGTTGCACATGGCACACTTCAACTACACACTGACCACCAGCTGAGCGTGGGGGACACTTGTGTCCATGTGCATTGGACAATGTGCCAGTTGCTGATGCCCCTAGTTCAGTAAATGAGACGACAGTGTGCATTACATTGCACACACAGACATTGACCATTATCTACATATGCTATGCAACACATTAACTGGACAGTCTACATTTCATTACACAGCACATGTGACATGTGCGAGTGTATGTGACCATGCAATGTACTGGCGACCCATATATGGTATGTGTTGGTGACATGGAGTGACATGTCCCTTTTGTGCATTTGCCCTCATGAGGACCCTTCAATTGTTGAGACACTGGGCACTGTACATGTTGGCCTATGCAGAGAGCTGGAGGACACGTTAGGTGCAGCACAGCTACTCCACAACTCCATTAACGCTCACTCCAGGCACTGTCTGGCAGATATATGGCGGTGCCTACCGCCTGTCCCCTGTGGTGTGGCACCGCCCATAACCCAGGCACGATCGCGGGTGACACCGCCAGATTTGTATGTGACAATGGCGGTCACCATGCACTGCAACCCAAATCACGGTCACTCCAGGCACTGTCTGGCAGATATATGGCGGTGCCTACCGCCTGGCCCCTGGTGTGTGGCACCGCCCATAACCCAGGCACGATCGCGGGTGACACCGCCAGATTTGTATGTGACAATGGCAGTCACCATGCACCGCAACCCAAATCACGGTCACTCCAGGCACTGTCTGGCAGATATATGGCGGTGCCTACCGCCTGGCCCCTGTGGTGTGGCACTGCCCATAACCCAGGCACGATCGCGGGTGACACCGCCAGATTTGTATGTGACAATGGCGGTCACCATGCACCGCAACCCAAATCACGGTCACTCCAGGCACTGTCTGGCAGACATATGGCGGTGCCTACCGCCTGGCCCCTGTGGTGTGGCACCGGCATGGATCATGCCCTTGCAGCCAATGGGAAGCAGCCTCGCGGTAGCCTGATGCGAGTTTGAAAATCGCTGTAGGCGTGCACCACCCCCACGGAGGCGGTCACTGGAGGCATTCAAAAGATGCACCACCGCGGTAGCGCGCACATGCACCCTACGGTGTGTCACCGGCATGGACCATGCCCCTGCAGCCAATGGGAAGCAGCCTCGCGGTAGCCTGATGTGAGTTTGAAAATCGCGGTAGGCGTGCACCATCCCCGCGGAGGCGGTCACTGGAGGCATTCAAAAGATGCACCACCGCGGTAGCGCGCACATGCATCCTACGTTGTGTCACCGGCATGGACCATGCCCCTGCAGCCAATGGGAAGCAGCCTCGCGGTAGCCTGATGCAAGTTTGAAAATCGCGGTAGGCGTGCACCGCCACCGCCGAGGCGGACATTGGATGTATTTGAATGAGGCAGACCTGGTACACCAATTGCAGCACCCTGGGACCACTGACACAGCCCCAGGGGCCTATATATGTGTGGGAGGGCGCACCACATTCCCACAGCTACCAGGCACTGCTGACTGACAACCCTCCACCTGCTGCTGCTGCTGCTGCCTCAAGGGACTGCTGGCTGCCACCCTCCACCTGCTGCCTCAAGGGACTGCTGGCTGCCACCCTGCACCTGCTGCTGCTGCCTCAAGGGACTGCTGGCTGCCACCCTCCACCTGCTGCCTCCAGGGACTGCTGGCTGCCACCCTGCACCTGCTGCTGCTGCCTCAAGGGACTGCTGGCTGCCACCCTCCACCTGCTGCCTCAAGGGACTGCTGGCTGCCACCCTGCACCTGCTGCTGCTACCTCAAGGGACTGCTGACTGCCACCCTCAACGTGCTGCTGCTGCCACATGTCCATTGTGATGTCGAGGACTCAGAAGATCCGTGCCAGTCCCTTCACCAGTGAGGAGCTTGGGGTCCTGGTAGACGGGGTGCTTGCACAGTACCCAAGGCTTTATGGCGGCCCTAATGTCGTGGTAAGTCTCCCAGACTGTGAGTGAGAGTGCAGGGTGTGCACACGTGGGGTGGAGGTGCTTCGGTATGTGTCAGTGGTTGTGGGGCTCTGACATGCACTGCCTATCATGTTTACTACAGCGGGAAGGGCTTGGTGGGCTCTTTCACACATTACCCTGCATGCCTATCCTGAGTAGAGGGACATGACCTGTAGTGTCAGCCATACAGTGCAGCTGCATTTTGGTGATGCAGGAGTCTGGCCAGTTAGCGTTTGTGTGAATGGCTGTGTGGCTCCCAATTAACCCACTCAGTGTCAGTCCACCTGCCCTGCACAGTCCCCACCGAATGCCACATGTCCACATCACTGCATGTACAGTGTGTACCATGTGTGTTTGGCTCACGCCTCTTCATCTAAGTCCCATCTCTGCCATGTAGATTGCACAGGAGCAGGCGTGGGAGAAGGGCGTGTGTATGACAGTTGTTGTCACTCTATGTGAGTTCCAGGACACAGTGAGGCTTTCACAGGGCTAGGACACTTAGGTCTACGCAGTGTTGGACACAGTGAGTCCAACAACATAACACATGTTTTGCTATCTTCTCTATGTGTAGTTGTAGGTAACTGCAGACAGTAGCTGCAGGCAGACTACACGTTGCTTGCTGTGTTGGTATCCTGCATGTGAATGGGATGTGGAGGTACTGTGTCCACCATCGAACATGCATGCCTGTACGTCTGATTGATCAATGACATTGCACCATGTTCAGAGCAATTGTTGGCTATGTGACAGTTGTAGCTGGAGTTTTGGATGAGTCACTGTCGTGCTACTGCATTTTTGTTGTGTTGTTATTGTGCACTGTGTCACTGGAACCTCACCCCTCTTGTCTCCCATGCCTGCAGCTGAAGGTCCACCAGCGTAAAGCCGTGTGGAGGGCCATTGCCTCCAGAGTCCGGGATCTGGGTGTGTCAAACCGAAGGCGCACCCACTATCATAAAAGGTGGGACGACATCTGCCGGCTGAGCAAGAACGTGGCCGAGATGACGCTGGGGCTGCTCCCTCGGACTGACAGGTTGGCTAGGCGCAGCATGACACCACTAATGGCCCGCATCCTGGCTGTCACACAACCTGAGCTGGACAGACGACTGAAGGAGCATCAGCAGCGAGCCAGGGGTGAGTATGTGTTGCAGGCTGCCTTTGGCTGGGAGTGGGTGCATGTGTCTACAGAGTGTGCAAATTGTCAGCTGTGTGACGTTGGTTGTGTGGTGCAATGTTTTGTGAGTGGCCTCTGTGCTTGGTGTATGTGCCATGCTTTTGCCCAAACAGCGCTTCATGAAGTGAGTTTTAGCACTGTGCATCTCTCTTACATTTGGAGTTGTGGCCTTCAGGTACCTTCTGCTGTGGGGTAGTGTGTGAATTCTGATGGATGGGAATGCCAGTGTGCCAACTGTGAATGCGTTTCAATGAATGCGTGCAATTCCAGACCTCAGATGTCTGCCAGTCAGACATCTGACGCCAATGTGCAACAGTAGATGTGCCCATGGACTCGATATGGTGGATGGCATGTGTGCAGGGTCATTGTGGGCTGGTATGTTGTAGTCTGTGTGGTCCCCTACTGCTCCACACATGTAGGTGATGTGCACCATGTCGTGGTGTTCATCCTTGCCAACATCGGGACAGTGTGTGTGCACAGGCCATTTTGGGGCTGTGTCTGATGTGAGCCAACTGCAGGATGGTGTGCTGTGTGAATCACCTGGGGCACTTATGGCAGGACGTGTGGCGGACAAGCACTGTTGTGTAGAAATTTTGGGTGGCAAGATATATGTGTGCACAGGGTGGCATGCAATGTGCTGCACACCTCTTTCTAGGATGCAGATGTATTGGCACGTGTTAGTTCTGTTGATGCCACTCATCTCACAGTACTTCTCTCTCCTATGCAGCAGCTCCCGTATGTGCAGAGGGAGAGGGGACAGACACCAGTGGTGAGGCTTCCACTGCAACAGCCGCACCGGAGCTGACTGACACAGATGTGACCAGCGCCGAGGAGGGGGACAGGAGTCTGCTAGAGGATTCACAGCTGGAGACACAAAGCTCTACCTCATCTGACGCCAGCGGTGACACATCCATTTTGGGGGGTACAGGGAACGGGGACTCTGCCTCCTCTTCCGTCACACAGCATCCAGTGCCCAGCCTCCCTTCAACCTCCACTGGTGCTGCCCGTGTCCACACGAGTAGGAAGGGAAGAGTCACCTTCACCCCAGGCACAGCTGCCCCAGCCCATGTCAGCCCTGCTGCCCTCAGTGCAGAAGCAGTCGAGCTATTGCGCCAGCTGTGTGTGGGGCAGCCAGCACTTCTCAATGCCTTCCAAGAGCACGACACAAAGTTGGGGCAGGTTATAGCTTTCATGGAGGGCTTACATTCTGACGTAGGTGGGCTACACCGGACTGTGCAGTCCTTGTCATCAACTGTGACAGCAGCCCTGCAACAGGCACATAGTCAGGGAGCGGCTCCCAGCACTCGGTCCGGCCCCGTGTCACTGTGCACCTCTGACGACAGTGACAATGCCCAATGGACCCCAAAGTCCCGATACAGAACCCGCAGCACACAGGAGCAGCAGCAACCCAAGCATACTAGGGTGCAGACACCATCCCCACATAAGAGTAAGGCCACCCCAGAGCGCAGAGAGAAAAGCCCATCAAGCGACAGCAAGGGCCACAAAGCAAAGAAAAAAGCATCAGGGTCACAGGCCTCACCTTCCTCCCCTGCCAAAGACTCCCCTGTCCCAAAGACGTCTCGCAGAGGCAAAAAGACAGTTTACACACACACTGAGAAGGTGTTGCCTGCAAACATTACACAGGATGAGGGCCCCATGGATAATCCATCCTTGACCTCCACTCCCATCCCAAGCCCTGTGAAGCCAGCATGGGAGGACACAGTAGGGGGCAAAGCTGGTGGACAGAGGGAGGCAGGGCGGCGGCAAACACCAGGCAAGCGCACAGCGGGTTCCAGCATGTCCCCAGAGGGGGGGTCACCATCCACACCAGAATCAGCTTTGGTGTTGGGGTCACCTGTTGTGTCTGCCCCAGTTCCCCTCAATCCCCAGACAGGGAAGCCTTTCAGGATCCCCAAGAAGTGGAGAGGCACCCCTCCACAATCTCCGGCACACACTGTGTCTCACCAGGGCATGAGTCCACCTCCCCGGGCCACCACCCCACCTGGTCCAAGCAGCCCCCCAGCTACCACATGCACAGTTGGCTCTTCCACAGTTGTTACTCCCACTGCCCAGGGCAGTCCTCCAACTGACCCCAACACACAGTCAGCTCCAAGTCCAAGAGACAGCCCCATCTGAGTGGTGGTCACCCTCACACACCTGTCTGTCCGCAGGGGTGCGTGTGATGCCCATTGTCAGGCCCATTACTCTGTTGCTGGGCATGGCATGGTAGAGTTGCATACATTCCCTGTGTAGCTTCTGATGTAACTACTCTGCACATTGTACTTGCCTTGTGTTTCACTGCTGTTTGCCCCTTGCCTGTGCAGCTTCTCATGGACTCACTCTGCACTTTGTCCTGCCCACTGGCCTTGTCGTTCACTGCTGTGTGCCCCCTGCCTGTGCAGCTTCTCATGGACTCATTCTGCACTTTGTCCTGCCCACTGGCCTTGTCGTTCACTGCTGTGTGCCCCCTGCCTGTGCAGCTTCTCATGGACTCACTCTGCACTTTGTCCTGCCCACTGGCCTTGTCGTTCACTGCTGTGTGCCCCCTGCCTGTGCAGCTTCTCATGGACTCACTCTGCACTTTGTCCTGCCCACTGGCCTTGTCGTTCACTGCTGTGTGCCCCCTGCCTGTGCAGCTTCTCATGGACTCACTCTGCACTTTGTCCTACCCACTGGCCTTGCTGTTCACTGCTGTTTGCCCCTTGCCTGTGCAGGATCTAATGGACTTCATCTGCACATTGTACTGGCCAATGGCCATGTTGTTCACTGCTGTTTGCCCCTTGCCTGTGCAGCTTCTCATGTGCCTCACCTGCACTGTGTCCTGGCCACTGGCCTTGCTGTTCACTGCTGTGTGCCCCCTGCCTGTGCAGCTTCTCATGGACTCACTCTGCACTTTGTCCTGCCCACTGGCCTTGTCGTTCACTGCTGTGTGCCCCCTGCCTGTGCAGCTTCTCATGGACTTAATCTGCACATTGGACTGGCCACTGGCCTTGCTGTTCACTGCTGTTTGCCCCTTGCCTGTGCAGGATCTAATGGACTTCATCTGCACATTGTACTGGCCAATGGCCTTGTTGTTCACTGCTGTTTGCCCCTTGCCTGTGCAGCTTCTCATGTACCTCACCTGCACTGTGTCCTGGCCACTGGCCTTGTTGTTCACTGCTGTTTGCCCCTTGCCTGTGCAGCTTCTGATGTAACTACTCTGCACATTGTACTTGCCTTGTGGTTCACTGCTGTTTGCCCCCTGCCTGTGCAGCTTCTCATGGACTCACTCTGCACTTTGTCCTGCCCACTGGCCTTGTTGTTCACTGCTATTTGCCCCCTGCCTGTGCAGCTTCTCATGGACTTAATCTCCACATTGGACTGGCCACTGGCCTTGCTGTTCACTGCTGTTTGCCCCTTGCCTGTGCAGGATCTAATGGACTTCTCCTGCACATTGTACTGGCCAATTGCCTTGTTGTTCACTGCTGTTTGCCCCTTGCCTGTGCAGCTTCTGATGTAACTACTCTGCACATTGAACTTGCCTTGTGGTTCACTGCTGTTTGCCCCCTGCCTGTGCAGCTTCTCATGGACTCACTCTGCACTTTGTCCTGCCCACTGGCCTTGTTGTTCACTGCTGTGTGCCCCCTGCCTGTGCAGCTTCTCATGTAACTACTCTGCACATTGTACTTGCCTTGTGGTTCACTGCTGTTTGCCCCCTGCCTGTGCAGCTTCTCATGTAAATACTGTGCATATTGAGATGCCCACTGGCTTTGCTGTTGCCCAAATTTGTTGTCTCAATATGCAAATTGTGAATAAACACAGTTGGTCCTGCAGTGAGTTGTGTCAGTGTCCTTCCTGAATAAAGTTGTTTCTGTGTGTGCATGGTTTACTGTGTCACAGGCTCAGTATGCCACTTTGACATTGCCAATGGGTTGTGTCACATTTCATTTTTTTGCAGGGGTGGGAGGCACTTCATTTCTACATGACTGTGATACTTATGGGTGCAGTGCAGGTGGTTGGCAAAGAAATCTTGTAGTCATCTTCCTTCTTGGCTCATGTTATCTATGGTGGACACATGTCAGGTTTGTGGGCAATGGCAGCACAGGGTGGGAGTTTGGGCACAGGCTTACAGGCAGGCAGGCCAGGGTCATGGGGTCTGTGTGAGCTTCCTTTCTGTGTGCCAATCAGTGTCAGTGTATGGACATCTTGTGGTGATGAGTTATCCAGGTCCCATGGCTTACTTCCAATGTGTGCACTTGGGTGGTGGAGAAGTGTATGGTGTGAAGGGGTGACTTTGTTGTGACTGTGGATGTGTGTGCACCTGCATTGTCAACTACTGCCATGTGTGACCCTGGAGTGGTGTGCCTGTATGTGTACTTGTTTAGCCCTGTGGTTGTGTTTTGTGCACATGGCAGTATCGTGTGTTGCTGTTGTGGGAGGAGGTATGAGTGACATATCCTACTTGTGCTTGGCTGTCATGTAGTGTGTCACTGGGCCCTGTGTGTTGTGCAGCAGACATTGTCTTGTCCAGTATTTGGATGCCTATGTGTGGCTGGTCAGTGTTTGAGTTCAGGGCCTTCCTTACATCCCTGTGCCTATACATGGGTGTCCTTGCTGTCTCCAGGAGTTGTTGCATTGGGGTGACCGTGGTTTGTGTTGACTGACTGTGTCAGCCATGTGTGCTGTGATGGGCTGTGTGTGTTCTCACATGTGTCTTGTCTTGCATGTGCATCACACATGCTTGATGGTTGTGTCACTGCCCTTCCACTTGTGGGCACCTCACTTTGGCTTTCCTATATGTTGTCCTCCATTACTGCTGGCATGTGGTGTGTGTATGTATCTGTGAGTCAGGGTGGTGTGTGTGTGTGTGACTTGTCAGGTAGTGTGTGCAGTGAAGTGGTTGGTCCTCATCTGTGTGTGTGTACATTTTGTGCCTGGCCTCAGTGTTCTTGGCTTGTGTGTGATGTTGTTGTGGTGTGTGTGTTGGCTGGGGCCTGGGCTTCTGTGCTATGTGTTCCTTTGCAAAGGGTCCTGCTGTGGCTGTATATGCAGTTGTTGGGACGTGGGGCATGGTGTGGCTGTAGTTGTGTGGTTGTTGTGCAGGAGTGGCACTTGTGAGGCACATGTTGTGTCCCTTCAGGGAGGTAGCTGGTGTGTTGTGGATGGAGTTGTGGCTCTGTGCGAATTGTACGGTGCCCTTGTCATGCGCTGGCCCTGTGCTCTGCATTGTGTGCATGGTTTCATGCACATTGACCGCAGCGGTGACGTGACCGGGACATTTGTTCATGAATGCAGTACATGGGTGGGCAGTATGTGGCGAGATGTTTTTGTGACAGGTGGGACATATGTGTGTGCAGTGATGGATGTGTGCCTGTCCCACAGGGGTGTGTGGTGTTCCCATGCGATGTTTTTCCACCCTGGAGCTGTGTATTGTGTTACTTGCACTGTTGTGTCTGGACGTCCCTGCGGAGGCGTCCGCGGCGGTGGATAACTTGCAGGTGGTGGATCATGTACAGCACTGGGAAGGCGTGTAGGGCAGGATTCATCGCGGTGTGTCCCGGGTGTTTCTTTTCTGTCTCCGCTGTGATGTCTCCACCGTCTTTTGCTGTGCGGTTTCTCCGTCGCGGTGCGCTGCCCTGTTTCCGGCATCGTGATATCTTCGGCGTACGGGACGTCATTCCGCACGGCGGTGTGTGGTGATTGGCTCACTCCGCCGCGGTGGCGGGCACACTTTGATGGCGGTCGGCGTCGCACCGCAGCGGGCGGGAAATGTGCAATGTGTGGCCATCCTAATATGGATGCGTGAAGACCGCTGGCGGCGTGCGGTAAATGGGTGTTAATGCCACCGCCGGCACCGTGGTCGTGTCTCCGCCCGCCATCGTAATAGGCCCCTTTGTTACTTATTTTTTTACATGTCTGACAATGATTCACCTATTCCCTGGGATGTGGGGATTATCAGGGGCATTGCATGTGAGTCTTTTCATTAAAATATATATTAAATTATATTAATTGATTATTCTATCAATTATATTAATTTTGAATATGTTTGCTCTTTAATATTTTTCATTCTGTTACAGTTATTGCATTATGTAATGATCTATTCAATTAAAAATACTTATTATCATTGTATTATGTGTTATAGGGTATATTGAGGAATGGGAAAGTAGGGTTTTACGCGAGTGAATTAAATTTTATTAAAAAGTAAAATATATGAAAATTAGAAATATATGAAATGAAATGTATGGAAACTAGAACTGATAAATTATTTTGGTTATAAAAATAACTTTTCATTATCAAATCAGATTGCATTACTTTTCTTTTAGGTCGCTTAGTGTTATTTATGATTTCAAAATGATTTATTTAATGATATGAACAATTTTGGAAACATTTTAATGAGTTTTTTAATATATTTAAGTGAAAATTATTTTTTTAAGTTTCAAAATGAATTGGCAATGGGTGCTTATATTATATGAGTGTAGTGAATCTGACCCCTCCAGTGTTTGGTAGACTCGATTTAGAATAGTAAATGTGACACCTCCTCCTATTTTTGTTATACTGGAATTACAATAGGAAATCCAACTGCCCCAATGTATGCACTTCCCCAGTGTTTGCTGAGCTGGAGCTGAAATAGAAATTCTGCCCCATTCCCTGTATACACTTTGCTCAATGTTTGCTGCAATGAAGTTCGAATAGTGAATCTGACCCCTCCAATATATGCTTGTTCTTTTGTTAGACTAGAGTTTGGAATAGTAAGTCTATTCCTCCTTCTATTATATATGCACTTTCCCCAGTATTTGTTGGGCTGTATTTACAATAGTGAATATTAATGTATGCACTTTCCTCAATTTTTCAAGATAATTTTGAATAGTAAATCATCCCCCTCATCTGTGCACTTTCCTCATTATTTGTCAGGCTGAGGTTAGAATGATAAATATGTTAACTCTTCCCCAAATATAACTTTTCCCAGTGTTTGCTAGACTGCAGTTTTGTTGTGGCTTTTTTGGGGAGTTTTATATAGTGCAAACTCGACCCGATGGTATCAGAGTGCTTTACATGAGCACCAGTTGCATTACAGATGGACACATTTATTTTTGTTAGGCGCAGGATGATTAAGTGATTTGCCCAGAATCACAGGATGCTGAGTGTCCCTGCCGAGACTCAAACCCAGTTCTCCAGCTTTGAGGTCGACTGCTCTAGCCGTTAGGCTACATTATTTCAGTTAGAATAGTAAATTTCACCCTGCCAAATATATTCAGTTTTCCAATATAGCCTTAGAGCCCACTATAGCAGGCTCTACCGGTCATTAAAGACCCACTCCAGTGTTTAAGGCCCGAGCTGAAGGCAAGGGCATTTAACAAGGTAGCGGACGTTTAACGGCCGGTAGAGCGGGCTATGGAGGGCTCTAAGGCTATTGGAACATTCCTCCCTTAGAGGTCAGAATGTTCTAATTTGTAAAACAAAGGCCTCATGGAGTTCGAGGGGTTTGAAATCCCCTCAGGCTCCCTGAGGCCTTTGGTAATCATTGGAATGTTGATGCTTCGGGCTTCTACCACCCATTAGAAGCCCGGAGCACTCCATTGTTTTCAATGGACCGCATAACATTCCATTGTTCTAATATTTGTTAGACTGAAGCTAGAACTGTAAATGTAATCCTCCCTAATTTATGCAATTTCCCCAATGTTTGTTAGTCTGGAGTTAGACTACTAAATATTAACCCCCTACCAAACTACAATATATGCATTTTCCCCAATGAGTGGAGGATTTCAATTAGAATAGTGTGTTTGAATTTACTTTTTAAAGGATTTTGGTTCGAATTTCGGTTACTAATTGCTACATCCTTCTGGACATTTTTTAGTATATTTTGAGCATAGTTATTTTAAAAATAATTTTTCTATCCTTTTAAGAATAATTATTTTGTATTCATAATTAAAAAATGTAGAATATTTTAATAAACGTAAAATCTGTTTTCTATGTTTTAATTATAAGTATATGTTTGCATTGAGTTTTATTTTTTAATTTAAATTAATGTTGTAGTTTTATTTAATTGTTAATTGTGTGTGTTAAATGTATTTTCATTTATAATTTAAACATTCTTAATTAACAAAAAATATTTTAAAATACCCAGATAATGCTAAGAAGCTTCAGTATTATAGCGTTTTCTATAACGTTACATAACCTAATATAACATAATTTGATGTAACTCTGCCATTTGCTGAACTATTAAACGAGTTCTAGCCAGTCACAATCACATAACATTAATCAATCACTCATGTATGGTGTCCAGCTTTTAATGAAGTATGTTTTTTGAAACACAATTACAAGAGGGATAATATATATGTGCATGCATTTATGGTGGCCAACTTCAAATTAAGGTTCTTGTGCTTTATGAAAATCCATTACCAGATGGCCACTGTATATCACTGTATATAAATGTGCATGCCAATGCTTGTGCAGCTATTTAACAATCAGTGACCACGTCAAAACACAAGCATACTGGTGCCAGATAACCGATGGCCATGAACGGGCAGAGGAGATACATCCTGGGTATTGGGGGGAGGGGAGGCGAGTTGATTTTAGTGGAACAGAAAGTGGAATGGGAGAGCCGTAGAAAGGTTACCACAGAGGACTGCTTAAAGCACTTCGCAATTTTCCACGAAATTCCATGGCTGTAAGGACCCAGTCAATGGAAACTTCTAAAGAATGCCAATGGCTGAAGGGGGTTGACCAACATTCCACTGTTCTGTATTGTTTAAATGTATGTATGTATGTATGTCATTGTCATGTGTATTTCTAACATGTCTACAAGCTAGACCTAAAATGACAGAAAAAGGAGAAAGGAGGAAAGAGAAAGCTAAGACAACAGTAACTATGGGAGAATGCAGGGATGAAAAAGAACCTACAAGCGGGAGCGACGGAAAGTGCAGGTTGGTGGCAAGAGGCGTAATCAAAACTAGGCAGCAGTTATATTTGACATCCATGACAATTGACAGTGCCATGTCCAGAAAAGCTTGGGCCCCTTGCACTTATTCTTTTACCAATTAGTTTTACCAATAATGTGCACATCCTTCATACTAACCTGCCCTTCTAAAATGCACACACAGTACAAAGGGGCCGATTACGATGTAAGGCACACCGTCTTGTATATGGGACCAACCGACCTCCAGTCGGTGGTCCCGACCACCTAATATGGATGCGACCGAACAGTGTTCAGTCATATTCTGACATTTCCCTATGGGAGCATGTGTTACGGTTGTAAACCGGCCGTAGTAAATGCTCCCATAGGGAAATGGGAGGTGGTGTTAATCCCTGCACCCCGTAGCAGGCACCTTAAGATGCCTGCCACAGAGTGCAAGGATTAACAGGTGGGCACCTTAGGTGCTCCTCGGCCCCCAAACGGAGGCTGCTCACACAAGGAGGCCCTGCTAGGGGCCCCCAAACACGCTTTCCGAAAGGGTTTTTATGTCGGAAAGGCTGGCATGGAAACCCTGCCAGAAACCGGGCATCATAATCCCAAGGGCGGAAAGGCCGCCCTTTGGGATTACAGGCCTGCCTTGGACTGACCGACAGGCTCCTTGAGCCCATCGGAAGCCAGCCAGAATGACCAGATTTGATTATGAATCAGTCTGTCGGAATTGAAACCGACGGTTGAAACCGACGACAGCGGTCGGAAAGGCTCTGACAGAAGGTCGTAGGCTTTCCCAGCGCCATCGTAAAAGCCCCCTAATGTGAAGTATATTTTCCTGGCCGTTCACGTTGTTGTGCTGTTCCTTGGCACAATCATATCACGTGCAGATTAATAGTAAATACATATATTAAACTATTTTAAAGTTTTTTAATGTAGGGCCATACAGTTCACAGTATACGATGATGCTCATTGTATCCTGGTAAAATATTTTTTTTGCTTATTTATTATTGTCATATCTCCATAAAACATCCTACCCTACAGTCCTCATCAACATCAGACTTTCTCACACGCTCTGCAAGACGCGAGTGCCGGGAAAACAATCAAGGTTGACATCCCTGGCAGCAAAGGCTAAGCTACAGGGTGTCAAGTTATGTAGACATGACAACAGTGAACCATTTGCAACAGCACAGTGTGTGCTCTCGATAAAGCACCCAAAACAGTACACAAAAGCAGCACAGGCATTTTTTGATTGATATGACTGTTAACTGATAAGTAACAGAAATGAGTCTGATTTAAGGACATCATGTTTTTTGTACAACATGACATTTTTGTTGAAGTGCAAAACCATTTAAAGTATTCTCTGTTATTACGCCAACTATTCAACCCCTACATGTACAATTTAAGAGCCCAGATAATTAAGGCAAAGACTAGATTACCAGCCACCATGACATGGTATAGTAAACTATGAATCACTCTGAACATCGGCAGCAACTCGCCCGTGAATCTATTTACAATTATTTCTATCACAGCCATAGGAGGTTGGAAAGGTTGAATTGCAGACAATGTCCCATACATGAGACACATTCTATTTTTCACAGTACGAAATGCAAAGCAACAAGGAAACACTAGAGATAATGAAAATAGCATCACAGACATTTAAAATTAAGTGAAGAAAGTTGTTGGAAATTACCACCTTTTACATGGGATTTCCCCGGATTTTTGCCTTCTTTTGTGCAACCCATTGGCGTTACTAAACTTGAGGAGACCCACCTGCAAAGTACATGCAGGGGGCTCCCCACGCTCTGGACCCAGTCCAAAGCTCCCAGGCCAGGGGCCTGCCAGTGTCAGAGGGAGCCCGCAGAGCTTCCCCCCTCCCCCGTACTGCAAGGGTTGCGGGGGCATTTGTTATGCCACTGGTGGAACCCGTTCTTGTTTCCCATAGGACTCTGCACACTTTATCCCCACTAACCAGTGATAAAGTGCTTGTTCTCTCCCTTTCAAACATATTAAAATTGGTATACACCTAATTAGCACACTTAATTTACTTGTAAGTCCCTAGCTTATGGTACAATATGTAAATACAATTCTACCACTGGGCTTTAGCACTCATTGTGCCACCTCTGAAGTAGCACTGTAAATAACAGAGTCTAGGTTAGCCTTTCCTCATATCCATGTTATCTAACAGATCATCTAGCATCTGAGTCATACAATTCTCTTATATACTACTGCAGCCTGGGTGTGCAATTATAAACTGCCATTTCGACTTGTCAAAATAATTCTTTTGGCAGCCCTAAACTTTTCTTTCTAATACTAATAGGTCACCCCTAAGGATGCTTTAAACGCCCAAAGTGTAAAGTGCATTAGTATTTAAACGTAGGATACGTATATTTAACATTTTACATGTCCTGGCAGTGGAAAACCCCCCAAATTCTTTTTTCATTGTGACAAGGCTGGCTCTCCCATAGGCTAACATTGGTGTACACTATTACACTTAATAAGTACTTTGGGCCTCATTTATGAAAACTGTTGCATCGCTGCAATAAAACAGCGATGTGACAGTTTTCACTGCGCCCTCCTTGCGACAGGATGGATGCACCGTAATTAATGTACGGCGCTCCATGTCGCAAGGAATGACAGATACATCAGGAATCCTGACGTATCTGTTGGCGCAAAAGTCACGCATTGCTGGAGTTGTGTCGCAAGCATGACACAACTCCAGCAATGCATGGGGTAGGCCTATTCACTTTGCACTGCGTCACCCTTACGCCTGCCATGAAGCAGGCGTAAGGTTTTGACGCAGTGAAGTGCTAGGAGTGTATGATGCAGGTATTATGTGGTGCAGGGCTTTACAAGGTGACGCATCTTGTAAATATGGCGCAAGGTGGCGCATTGTTTACGCCGCTGCTGCGTCACGAAAAGTGACACAACGGTGGCACAAAAGTGCCGCAAGGCCTTCATAAATAAGCCCCTAAATTCCATTTGGGAACAGCTACAAAACTAATTCAGGACTCATTTTAAAAATATTATAAAATCCAATTTGATGTAAGCTTTGATTTTACATTACTATTTTGGAAAAGGCTCTTTAAGAAAGTTGGCTTGTTCCTGCCTAAAATCTAAATACCATTCTGCCAGTGTCCATTCATTACCTGCCTACTGATAGCTACCCTGTGGTGAAATGTGTATTGCAGTGAGCAAAGGGCCCTGGTTGTGGAAATGTAGTTTTCCTCCTGGACAAAATGGTCTGGGGTGCTGGACCTCAGCTGTGGTCAGAGTGTACTCCTCCCTGCCTAACTAAAAGCCACACCTGCAAATCCCAATCACTAACTTCACCAGACTCAACTCTGAGAAGCATCCGAGCAAAGACACCAACAACATTCATTGATGGCTTCACCGGGCCCAATGCTGAGCAGTCTCTGA
The DNA here is from genome assembly GCA_963921515.1 of Calotriton arnoldi. NCBI lineage: Eukaryota > Metazoa > Chordata > Amphibia > Caudata > Salamandridae > Calotriton > Calotriton arnoldi. The sequence goes on from CAWUFW010007882.1 coordinate 372,353, forward strand.
TCGACTCAAAGACTTTGCACAGAGGTTTCCTGACATGATCAAGATAATCCTCAGATCCAGCTTACAACTTGTCCCCCCAATGACTTGTTGACGACCATCCTTTCTCCAGAAAACTTTCGAAGTCAGAAGGCACGCTTTTTTACCAGGAAAACCTTGGGCCCTGTATCCAACTGGTGATTCATTGTGGTCGGCATTAACTTTTGTCTAGTGCGACCAAATACCCTTGATTGGTGCTTTGCTCTTTTTAGTGCTATTTTCAACTCAAACTTTAAAAAATCAAATCTCTGGTTCTACATTTGGTTTTTTGTCCTTTTGGTGTCACTTCATTTATTAAAATATTCTCAATTTTTCTAAATTGGTTTGGAATTTTCTTCTTTTGTGTTTTCCCTTTATTACTGTTTAAGTACTGCATAAATACTTTAAACATTTCCTCTAAAATTAAGCCTGGCTGTTGTGTGCCACAGCTTCAATGAGATTGAGCACAGGTTTATTTAGTGACTTTAAGGTTCACCCTGACAAGGATTGTGAATATTAAATGATGTGGGTTCTCACCCATTTCAACTAGTACTCCAAGTTCTCACAAAAGTGATGAACAAAATTTATTAATCCAGGTGTGTGAAAACTGTGAGATGGCAGCTGTGGATCCTTATTAGCATAAGACTATATAAGGAACCCAAAAGCACAGAGACTTAAAAGGCCAAGTCCTGCTAAAATCAGAAAATATTGTAAGTATATAGACTCTGCAGTCAAAAAACAAGTTTCCTTTCAACATTTAGGGCTCGATTACGATGTCAGTTGGAGTTGCCTCTGACTGACACCGTCACAGTCTCAGGACTGACCGACCTCCGGTCAGCGGTCCCGACACCGCAATTACAATGCGATCGCACCATTTCTTTATGGAAGCTTGTGCTGTGGCCATAAACCGGCCGTAGCACAAGCTCCATTGAGAAATGGGAGATTGTGTTAATTCCTCCACCGTGTGGCAGGCACCTCGAGGGGCTTGCCACATGGTGCAGGGATTAAGAACTGGAGGCCGCAAGGAGAAGGGGGCCCTGCTAGTGGCCCCAAAACTCGGTTTCCGTCAGGCTTTCCATGTCGGAAAGCCCGGCATGGAAAGCCTGTTGGAAACCAAGCATTCTAATCCCTACGGGAGAAACGCAGTCCATAGGGATTACGGGCCGGTCTCCGACTGGCCAACAGACTCCTTGAGCCCCTCGGAATCCTGCCGGAATGACCGTCCGGTTTCAATTCCGACTACCTAGATTGTAATTAGGCAGTCAAAATTGAAACCGCGATGAGGCTTTGGTCGGAGGCTTTCCGGGCCTCATCATAGTAAGGCCCTTGTGCTTTTTAGTTCTGTGAGTTTCCTAGATATCCCTCTGCTCATTCGTTTGCCAAAACTAGTCCTAAAAGGCTGCCATATCACAGTCAGGCGGACCATTAGTGTCATCTGGTAAGAAGGGCCAACTCAGCAGGGATGTTCTGCCCTTGAGTGCATTTTCAATGAAGCAGAGGCCACCACAATTAAAAGACTGTCATGAAAAGTGTTGCAGCGCTGCGACAAGACAGCTTTGCAACACTTCTCACTACGCCCTACTTGCGACAGCATGGATGCGCTGTACTCACTGGACAGCGCTCCATGATGCAAGTAATGACAGTTACATCAGGAATCCTGACGTATTTGTATGCGCTAAAGTCACACATTGCTGCAGTTGTGTCACAACCATGACGCAACTCCAGCAATGCATGGGGCCAGCCTATCCCTGTGGCACTACGTCACCCTCACGCCTGCCATCAGGCAGGCGGAAGGTACTGACGCAGTGTAGTTCATGAGGGGTGCCCGAATGTCAACGCTGTTGGAGATCCATCGGTGGCGGGTGTGCGCTGCGGTGTCATCGTTTGGAAGCAGTGGCGGAGTGTTGGTGCTGAGAGAGTTGACAAGACGTCCAACGGTGGTCTTGATCCAGCTGCGAGGGGTTGCGATGATGGTGTTGGCGTCCGGTGGGCAAGGTGAAGACGTGATGTAACCAATGATAGTTGGTCCAGGAGAGTCCGGTGTTGTTGCTGAAGTTGAAGTTCCCGCTTGCGGCGGTGACGTGCTCGACCGTGTGTCCTGCTATGTGGCCTGTTGATGTGAGTTGCTGCTTGCGTCTGATGTTGGTGACCTTCCCCAGAAGGCGGTGGTGTCATGGTCACTGGGGTTGCCCAGGTGGAACTTGAGATCACATAGTAGGATGTCGTCGGTGGATGGGAGATCCTGGGGTACAATGAGGTCAACAATGGTATATGAGAATGGTGGTCCAATGTCCGGGGGTCCTGCACATGAGTGTGCTGCAGTAGATGTGCTTAGACCTTGTCCGGATCTGGGAGTTGAGGTGGTCCATGGTCACCCTTGGGTCATTAGAGTGCGTGGTCAGTCGGAGTGTGCCTCTGTAGGTGATGGCAATGCCTTGTCCTTGTCCTTGAAGGGCGTGCTGCTCCTTGCGGGTGATAATGCAGCCTTCAGTGATGGCGATGTCCGGTCCGGAGCAGATGTTGGTCCTGGCAGGCGATGTGGCGTCCAGGGTTGATGGCGAGGAGGGTGCTGGCGTCATAGCGGTGTAGTGTACAAGAGGAAGGGTCCTTGGTGCTGAGCGCAGTCCAGGGGCACACGGACACAGACGGACCAGGCTATGGTTTGCCTTTGGCATGGGAGACGTCCGATACAACACAGGCAGAACATAATTAACTACGCAACTCAAACAACACATTGTGAGGTCAGTAATGGGGTAATTTAAATTATATTGTGTGTGTGGGTATCGGATGTCGGATTTGAAATTTTGTGTGCAATTGGTGTAAAATATGAATTTTGGGGTGTGATTTGGGGTAAAATATGAATTTTGGGGTGTGATTTGGGGTAAAATATGAATTTTGGGGTGTGCAATTGGGTCAATTTAGAGTTTTGGGTGTGTATTGGGGGCTCAAAAAGGAATTCCTGGGTTCACGTTTGGGATTGGGGTGCAAACGTTAGTTTAGGGTTGCACTCACTGGAGTGGGAATAGTGATGTTCATGTCTCCACAATGCAACACCTAACCTACTGTTGCAATGTGCCTAGTATTAGTATGCATTGGAATGGAATGCAATGTCATGTAATGCGTTGTAACGACGTATGTGCCTTTGGCACACGAGTGTTAGTCCCGCTGTGCATGTGCTGGGGGGGGGGGTGCTGGACAGCTGTGAGGTGGTAAACGCCAGAAAGAATACTGGATGGTGCCTGGACGCGGGGATGTGTGTGTGAGTGGGTGTCATAAATATTGTAATGAGGGAAGTCTTACGTGTCTACGTAGCTCCTGCTCCCCTGCGTCTGCTTCCAGGAACAGGAATTTGGCAGCCAGGCTCCCTCCCCTGAGTCAATCACAATGCTGCAATGCGGCAGTGTGATTGCTAATTTGCAACGGGACAAGTCATGCAGCCAGGGGCAGAAGGGGTGGGCATATTCTCCATGCAGGCTGTAATGCAGCCTGCATTGCGAACAGGGAAGTGCGCATGACTGCTTTGGTCGGCCTGAGTGTGCCGACCAAACAGTCATTGCGCACGTGAGTGGGCATGCCAATCCGCCCATGCCCTGCTCCGTGTTTGGAGTAGTCCCACCCACCCTCTCACCCCCTGAGGATACATGGCATGATTACATCAGCTAGTTATCATCATGTGATGATTGTTCCTCTCCTGCACTGCTTGAGGCAGTGGGGCAACGCTCTTCCGCCATAGCGGAAGAGCCGCCACTGGGGGTGCAGCATCTACATGTGATAGGCCTGAGCGACTCACTCACCGGCCCTGCTGGGCTACAGGTCCCAGCTCCTCCTTACCTGGACATTGACACCGTGGCGCAATCCACTGCACTCTCTCCAAATCTGTGACTCAGCCAGCAGGAGCATCAGCCAGGTGTGATTTCATTAGGCTGGGTACAGCAGTCGCCGCCTAGTCCGCTGGTGGACCTCCAGATGCAGTTGATGCAGCAGAGCCCCCTTAGGCGTAACGTTGCAGCGCTCACGCAACACAAGTTCTGTGTAGCACAGGGGCCTCACCCTCCACAGCATATGGCCAGCACAACATCATCCGGCCTGTGATGCAATGAGACGGCACACACCATTGTTAATCCCCTCCGTGCACCCTGGTGTAGTGGTGGATCATAGTATGCAATGTGTACCTCACTACGTTGGTGCGCATTAGCACCTCTACCATTAACACCTCCAAGGGTCGCAAGGCGGTCTTCTCACACAGGTCAGCAACGTGTCTCCATGCGTCCTGCCAGACTTCACCACCAGGTACGGGCGATCGTCGCGCATCAATGTTTACCGCCATGGATCATCGACTCCACAGCTCCTCCACATCCCACTCCAGGCTCCAGACGCAGTTCCAGCGAGGTATCAAGGATCCAGATGCAGGTCCAGCGAGGCATCATGGCTCTCATCCTGGGCATCCTGGATGTTGGATGGCTTGCAGGGGTTGTTGATGTGTGCTGCAGTTGTTCCTGTCTGCTACATTCTGCATGTTATTGTATTTAATGCCTATTTACTATTGGAGGTTGACTGATAGGCAATTGTTTGCATTGGAGTCAAGAAAAATTAAAGTTGGGCTGACTAACGTGAGTTTTCTTTCCGCCAATAGGCCTATCGCTAGTGTTCACCCGCTACTGCAGGAATTCCTATCGCCATTGCGCTGATGTTAGCATGAGTTTCCACACCCGTTCCCTGTTACTATTGCCATGTACCGACAGCTTGTTAATACGCCGCTAACATGGCGATAGTTTTCAGGGTTAGGCGGCGATAACAAAACTGCCGATATCTTGCATTGGCGATAGATATCGCACGTCCTTGAGATTATCCCCCCATGTCTCTTGCTATAGTCAGCGAGGCACACTCCAGCTCAACTTAAAAGCCTGCATTTAAGCAGCTACGGCAAAGTGACTCGCTTTATGTTGCATATCTGTGCAAGTGGATAACTTCAAATAGAAATGTAATACGTGTCTTCTGATTTATAAAGGATGGGTGCATTTTCATGGCATGCCTTATAAAGTTTATACGCAATAGAGGATTTTAGTGTAGAGTCATGCTCGCAGCGGTGAGAACTGTGCACTTGTTAATGCTAATACAATGATTGTCAGCAACTCATATTTTTTCCTTTGGCTGATTCTCCTTCTGGGTTTAGGGGGTGCAGCAGTGCACTGCAGAGACAAATAATTCTTGGTAAATAGGCAATTACAGGTAACTTGGTGGACAAAGGGGACCTTCTCAACTTTTTACTGCATGGAGTAAGCAAGGCTTTAACAAGCATGTTTACGTTCTGTAGTTCCACTTGCCCTTCATACAGCCCATGTGGGGGAAAGGAGGGGGTCGTTGAGGGACTTAAAGTGGGACAGGAAATCAACTCTTTCTTGTCTTTGGATGTACGAGATTGTGTGCTCGTTTTATGATAACTCTGGTATTTTGCAGGTGGAATGCGCCAACAATAGATCTGCAATGTGTACTAGTGGAATCTGGGGGCATTTCATCATCTGGTGACGTCTGAGCAGCTCATGAGCAGAACTCACAAACCAATTGTTGGACTCGACCATGGACGTTATATAGGGGTCGTCAGAGATAGCAGCTGCTACTCCAGACTTTCCCCTTGTGACCCCTGTCCTCCGAGACGGAAAAGCAATGCTTTTACTTTCTGCAGCTCCCACTGACACATGACACTTTCAGGGGCATGTTCACAATGCGATATCGCCGGGAGTGCAGATGGGACTTTTCTGGCGATAATGTGCCGATCGCCAGGTATCGCCGGCTAACGCTGGATTTGATATTGCAATCGAGATGATTTTATCGTGGGTTTTCACACCCCTTCCCTGTTACTATCGCCATGTAGCGTGGGCTTGATAATACCCCGCTAACATGGCGATAATAATCCGGGTTAGGCGGCGTTAACTTTTCTGACGTTGACTGACGATGGCGATAGTTATCGCCCGTCATTGTGAATATCCCCCATGGTGTTTATCAAATTAAAGTCTGACAAATTGGCTTTGCCAATGCCAGGATAAAGGTTGAAAAATTATTCCTTTCTCTGGGGACTGCATACAGGAGATAAAGGATTGAAACAAACAATGAGATTTTTTTAGAGCAATTAACAGCCGTAAAATAGCACCTCACGCACAACAATGGAAGCACTTCCTAGAAGGTGGAATACATCCAGTAGCCAATAGAAAGATGTGAGAAAGTAATACTCCTTTAGGCAGAGCCAAGACCCACTCTATGTATATTTTTTTTAAATTGGTAACCATACACCTCTCATACTGTTACGCTGTCAAGCTAGACCTAAAAATAAACAAGCATTTGCAATGCAATAGGTCTCGCATTTTTAGAGTTAGAGCTATTGGCGTTGTAATGGAAATGTTTTTTACTTATAATATATTACCCCATCTTTAAAAGCACTTGCTTTTTAAATACCTTTAAGAAGGCAGCGGTGAAGCCCTCCTCTCAGCAGCAATAGTGTCGCTGAGATTTGTAGCGGTCTCCTGTCTCCAGAAGTGGGTAGAGGAGGGCCTTGGCTCTAGGGAACAAACACATGCTAGGAACTTTGCTGCCTTATAAGCAGCAATGGGGGGGACGGCACAGCGGGCGCCGAAGCTGAAGAAGCCCCACCATGAGGTAGAAGAAGCAGCCACCCCGGAAGGGTGTTGGAGCTGCTCCAGCCAACTTCCAGTTCAGATTATGACAACGCAAAGGCTTCAATAATATTTACAAAGCCATGCAAAGGGTGATTTGTGCCGCCTTGCGTGGCTTTGTAAAAAAAATGTTATGCAATGCAGAGGCTTGACCCATGTTATGTTACATTTCAAGCTGGGAAGCATTCCATGGGCGTTCCCACGCATTCACAGATTTACTAAAGCTAGTAAACCTGGAAATGTGTCAAAATGCTACACCTTCCCCAATGAGGTGTAATCAAGAGAAGAATATTTCTTCCTGTTACTTCCTCTTCCTATGTGTGATGCTGCATCACATATTGAAAGAGGAAAATGCCTCAAAGGATTGCTCTTGTAGAGGAAGGTGTCCCTTCCTGCAGTAAAACAATACTGCATCTATCCCAGGCACCCTTGTACTATGGCGCAAGGGTATCTGTGTTGGTGCCAGACTGCACACAGTGCATTAGTGCAAGGAGAGAGCAGAAATGCTGCATATCTTTGTAAACAAGGACCATTTCTGCTCCCTCCCTTTCACGCAACGCAGCAAAACAACTTTGCTTGCTCCTTTGGGTTATGTGGACAATTAGGGGCAGATTTACAAGCCCCTTGTGCCGCCGGTGCGTCACGTTGCATGACGCACCGGCAGCGCCACCTGCTGCGTGATATTTACAAGCACACGTACAGCCACCCTGCGTGGCTATACCTGTGCTTGTAAATATCGCCTCTTTTCATGCAACACTTTGCGTGTTAGGGGTGTGACATGGGTGTTGCTGTGGGTGTTCCCATGCAACACTCATGTCCACTAATGCATTTCCAGATTTACGAGCAATCATAAATCTCGAAATGCGTCAAAATTCTACGCCACCCTAGGGGTGGCATAGTGAGGTGCATCAAGGAGAAATGTTTTCATTTCTCCCAGTTCTTTTCCTCTTTCAAAGCGTGCTGCATTCTACAGCATGCATTGGAAGAGGACATTACCTTAATTGATTGTTTTTGTGCAGGAAGGGGGCTCTTCCTGTACAAAAGCAATCTTCTCACGACACAGGCATCCTTGCACCATGGTGCAAGGGTGCCTGCACCGGCGCATGGCAGCAGTGTGTGTGCTAGCGCAGGGGGATGCAAAGAGATGCAAAATATTGTTGTAAATATGTTGCATCCCTGTGTTATCACAGTGCAGCGCAACAAAATGACTTGCGGCACCGAGCTGCGTTAGTTTCTTGTACATCTGCCCCTATGTATATAAGCCCCCATGTAGGTGCAAATGTATTCACATACATGTTGTACACTCACACAAGTAGCCAATTTATGGCCCTGGTGTAGATTGTGCATTAAATGCACTAAAATGCATCAATCCAGGCAGGATGTATTTGGTGGCTTAGGAGGGAAAGACGTGTGGACAACTATTTATCCAAAAGAACAATATGGTTTTTAAAACTTTAAAAAATCGATTTTCTCTTTTTAGAACTTCGGACTTTAAGCAGCCTATGGGAAAGAGCAGTTGGTGCAAGCCAGTTGTGTAGGTGAACCCATATTAGATTACGTATACATTCCATGCAGGCTTTGAATAACAAAAACAAAGTAGAGAAGTATGCAAATGAACCATTTTCAGTCACGTTTTATACTACTCTATAACCATGTGCACCCCTGCGGCTGGCACAATGGGTTAGTGATATAAACCCTCGCTGCTGGCATCCTCAGTGATCTGGCTGTAACTAATTCAAAGCTTAGGCCAGATCAGCTGATCACCCTTTGCGGTGGAAAAATTGAGCACCGTTTTCTTTTTTTTTGCAGTTTTATATAGCGCGATCTCCACCCGAAGGTATTGGAGCACTTTACTTGAGCACCAGTTACGTTACACAAGGACACATTCCTTTTGTGGGAGGCACGGGGAGATTAAGTGATTAGCCCAGAATCACAGGATGTTGAGCCGATAGCGAGACTCAAACCTGGTTCCCCAGCTCCAAAGTCAGCAGGTCTGGCGGTAATGCCACATTCTCTCCCATTAAAGTGCATAACAGTTTCACCTGTTAATTCACAGCTCTTAAAAATGCCACAAGTGCAGTATGAAGCGCTTTATAAAAATAAGTCATTTTATTTCAGGAAATGGAAGTCCATTGCCAAATGATAGCTACATAAAAGTGCAGTTTACACGCCTTGGCCTACACCATTTGCGAACGTGTCATACAGCTGAGGTTCGAAGATCAGAGCGAACACGTGTGTAGCACTTTGAAAGATTTATTTTCACACTTGGTAAATACAAAACGCAATAATGAAATAAATAGACGACAGCGGGTGGTAAGACGTGATGAACCCAGTGGGACTATGGGGCGCTCACTTGTCTCCGAACATGCTCACTTTTTCAACATTTTTTTTCTTTTTTAATTATCGGTCATGATAAAAGCTCTTTGTGGTTTTTGCGGGAAGAGAAACATTTTATTGGGGGGGGCTGAGAATTCTGAGGGCCTCTTTGGAAAGATCTAAGGGCTGCTCTCTCAGCAGAATGGTCTCTGGCAGGGGTGCAGTCGGCCCCACCGGGACAAGAACCCCCCCAGAGGCTGCCCCGTTCAATGAGATGTGATACAAAAGGGGATGATACAAAAGGGGGATGATGGACGGAACGCTTGAGCCAATTAAACACTCACCCCCAGTCAACTGATCTGGGTTTAATCCATCATCATTCTTTAGCTCACTCCACCACCCCAGTTCAGACATGGCCATATGCAAATCAGTCTGACCCTGTGCCTCATGGGAACAGTCCAGCCCGAACTGCCAAGCCATGTCTTCCCTGGACCGGAAACAAGCATCCTAGGACCGGTTTCTGGCATTTCAGCCGTCATCAGCCAGGCTTGCTTGAATCCAGTGGCAAAGTGAGCAAGGGACCCACGTCTGGGCATACCCCCGCCAACTTAGGGCGACCAAAGCGATACAAAAGGGGATGATGGACGGAACGCTTGAGCCAATCAAACACTCACCCCCAGTCAACTGATCTGGGTTTAATCCATCATCATTCTTTAGCTCACTCCACCACCCCAGTTCAGACATGGCCATATGCAAATCAGTCTGACCCTGTGCCTCATGGGAACAGTCCAGCCCGAACTGCCAAGCCATGTCTTCCCTGGACCGGAAACAAGCATCCTAGGACCGGTTTCTGGCATTTCAGCCGTCATCAGCCAGGCTTGCTTGAATCCAGTGGCAAAGTGAGCAAGGGACCCACGTCTGGGCATACCCCCGCCAACTTAGGGCGACCAAAGCGATACAAAAGGGGATGATGGACAGAACGCTTGAGCCAATCAAACACTCACCCCCAGTCAACTGATCTGGGTTTAATCCATCATCATTCTTTAGCTCACTCCACCACCCCAGTTCAGACATGGCCATATGCAAATCAGTCTGACCCTGTGTCTCATGGGAACAGTCCAGCCCGAACTGCCAAGCCATGTCTTCCCTGGACCGGAAACAAGCATCCTAGGACCGGTTTCTGGCATTTCAGCCGTCATCAGCCAGGCTTGCTTGAATCCAGTGGCAAAGTGAGCAAGGGACCCACGTCTGGGCATACCCCCGCCAACTTAGGGCGACCAAAGCGATACAAAAGGGGATGATGGACGGAACGCTTGAGCCAATCAAACACTCACCCCCAGTCAACTGATCTGGGTTTAATCCATCATCATGCTTTAGCTCACTCCACCACCCCAGTTCAGACATGGCCATATGCAAATCAGTCTGACCCTGTGCCTCATGGGAACAGTCCAGCCCGAACTGCCAAGCCATGTCTTCCCTGGACCGGAAAAAGCATCCTAGGACCGGTTTCTGGCATTTCAGCCGTCATCAGCCAGGCTTGCTTGAATCCAGTGGCAAAGTGAGCAAGGGACCCACGTCTGGGCATACCCCCGCCAACTTAGGGCGACCAAAGCGATACAAAAGGGGATGATGGACGGAACGCTTGAGCCAATCAAACACTCACCCCCAGTCAACTGATCTGGGTTTAATCCATCATCATTCTTTAGCTCACTCCACCACCCCAGTTCAGACATGGCCATATGCAAATCAGTCTGACCCTGTGCCTCATGGGAACAGTCCAGCCCGAACTGCCAAGCCATGTCTTCCCTGGACCGGAAACAAGCATCCTAGGACCGGTTTCTGGCATTTCAGCCGTCATCAGCCAGGCTTGCTTGAATCCAGTGGCAAAGTGAGCAAGGGACCCACGTCTGGGCATACCCCCGCCAACTTAGGGCGACCAAAGCGATACAAAAGGGGATGATGGACGGAACGCTTGAGCCAATCAAACACTCACCCCCAGTCAACTGATCTGGGTTTAATCCATCATCATTCTTTAGCTCACTCCACCACCCCAGTTCAGACATGGCCATATGCAAATCAGTCTGACCCTGTGCCTCATGGGAACAGTCCAGCCCGAACTGCCAAGCCATGTCTTCCCTGGACCGGAAACAAGCATCCTAGGACCGGTTTCTGGCATTTCAGCCGTCATCAGCCAGGCTTGCTTGAATCCAGTGGCAAAGTGAGCAAGGGACCCACGTCTGGGCATACCCCCGCCAACTTAGGGCGACCAAAGCGATACAAAAGGGGATGATGGACGGAACGCTTGAGCCAATCAAACACTCACCCCCAGTCAACTGATCTGGGTTTAATCCATCATCATTCTTTAGCTCACTCCACCACCCCAGTTCAGACATGGCCATATGCAAATCAGTCTGACCCTGTGCCTCATGGGAACAGTCCAGCCCGAACTGCCAAGCCATGTCTTCCCTGGACCGGAAACAAGCATCCTAGGACCGGTTTCTGGCATTTCAGCCGTCATCAGCCAGGCTTGCTTGAATCCAGTGGCAAAGTGAGCAAGGGACCCACGTCTGGGCATACCCCCGCCAACTTAGGGCGACCAAAGCGATACAAAAGGGGATGATGGACGGAACGCTTGAGCCAATCAAACACTCACCCCCAGTCAACTGATCTGGGTTTAATCCATCATCATTCTTTAGCTCACTCCACCACCCCAGTTCAGACATGGCCATATGCAAATCAGTCTGACCCTGTGCCTCATGGGAACAGTCCAGCCCGAACTGCCAAGCCATGTCTTCCCTGGACCGGAAACAAGCATCCTAGGACCGGTTTCTGGCATTTCAGCCGTCATCAGCCAGGCTTGCTTGAATCCAGTGGCAAAGTGAGCAAGGGACCCACGTCTGGGCATACCCCCGCCAACTTAGGGCGACCAAAGCGATACAAAAGGGGATGATGGACGGAACGCTTGAGCCAATCAAACACTCACCCCCAGTCAACTGATCTGGGTTTAATCCATCATCATTCTTTAGCTCACTCCACCACCCCAGTTCAGACATGGCCATATGCAAATCAGTCTGACCCTGTGCCTCATGGAAACAGTCCAGCCCGAACTGCCAAGCCATGTCTTCCCTGGACCGGAAACAAGCATCCTAGGACCGGTTTCTGGCATTTCAGCCATCATCAGCCAGGCTTGCTTGAATCCAGTGGCAAAGTGAGCAAGGGACCCACGTCTGGGCATACCCCCGCCAACTTAGGGCGACCAAAGCGATACAAAAGGGGATGATGGACGGAACGCTTGAGCCAATCAAACACTCACCCCCAGTCAACTGATCTGGGTTTAATCCATCATCATTCTTTAGCTCACTCCACCACCCCAGTTCAGACATGGCCATATGCAAATCAGTCTGACCCTGTGCCTCATGGGAACAGTCCAGCCCGAACTGCCAAGCCATGTCTTCCCTGGACCGGAAACAAGCATCCTAGGACCGGTTTCTGGCATTTCAGCCGTCATCAGCCAGGCTTGCTTGAATCTTGAATCCAGTGGCAAAGTGAGCAAGGGACCCACGTCTGGGCATACCCCGCCAACTTAGGGCGACCAAAGCGATACAAAAGGGGATGATGGACGGAACGCTTGAGCCAATCAAACACTCACCCCCAGTCAACTGATCTGGGTTTAATCCATCATCATTCTTTAGCTCACTCCACCACCCCAGTTCAGACATGGCCATATGCAAATCAGTCTGACCCTGTGCCTCATGGGAACAGTCCAGCCCGAACTGCCAAGCCATGTCTTCCCTGGACCGGAAACAAGCATCCTAGGACCGGTTTCTGGCATTTCAGCCGTCATCAGCCAGGCTTGCTTGAATCCAGTGGCAAAGTGAGCAAGGGACCCACGTCTGGGCATACCCCCGCCAACTTAGGGCGACCAAAGCGATACAAAAGGGGATGATGGACGGAACGCTTGAGCCAATCAAACACTCACCCCCAGTCAACTGATCTGGGTTTAATCCATCATCATTCTTTAGCTCACTCCACCACCCCAGTTCAGACATGGCCATATGCAAATCAGTCTGACCCTGTGCCTCATGGGAACAGTCCAGCCCGAACTGCCAAGCCATGTCTTCCCTGGACCGGAAACAAGCATCCTAGGACCGGTTTCTGGCATTTCAGCTGTCATCAGCCAGGCTTGCTTGAATCCAGTGGCAAAGTGAGCAAGGGACCCACGTCTGGGCATACCCCCGCCAACTTAGGGCGACCAAAGCGATACAAAAGGGGATGATGGACGGAACGCTTGAGCCAATCAAACACTCACCCCCAGTCAACTGATCTGGGTTTAATCCATCATCATTCTTTAGCTCACTCCACCACCCCAGTTCAGACATGGCCATATGCAAATCAGTCTGACCCTGTGCCTCATGGGAACAGTCCAGCCCGAACTGCCAAGCCATGTCTTCCCTCGACCGGAAACAAGCATCCTAGGACCGGTTTCTGGCATTTCAGCCGTCATCAGCCAGGCTTGCTTGAATCCAGTGGCAAAGTGAGCAAGGGACCCACGTCTGGGCATACCCCCGCCAACTTAGGGCGACCAAAGCGATACAAAAGGGGATGATGGACGGAACGCTTGAGCCAATCAAACACTCACCCCCAGTCAACTGATCTGGGTTTAATCCATCATCATTCTTTAGCTCACTCCACCACCCCAGTTCAGACATGGCCATATGCAAATCAGTCTGACCCTGTGCCTCATGGGAACAGTCCAGCCCGAACTGCCAAGCCATGTCTTCCCTGGACCGGAAACAAGCATCCTAGGACCGGTTTCTGGCATTTCAGCCGTCATCAGCCAGGCTTGCTTGAATCCAGTGGCAAAGTGAGCAAGGGACCCACGTCTGGGCATACCCCCGCCAACTTAGGGCGACCAAAGCGATACAAAAGGGGATGATGGACGGAACGCTTGAGCCAATCAAACACTCACCCCCAGTCAACTGATCTGGGTTTAATCCATCATCATTCTTTAGCTCACTCCACCACCCCAGTTCAGACATGGCCATATGCAAATCAGTCTGACCCTGTGCCTCATGGGAACAGTCCAGCCCGAACTGCCAAGCCATGTCTTCCCTGGACCGGAAACAAGCATCCTAGGACCGGTTGCTGGCATTTCAGCCGTCATCAGCCAGGCTTGCTTGAATCCAGTGGCAAAGTGAGCAAGGGACCCACGTCTGGGCATACCCCCGCCAACTTAGGGCGACCAAAGCGATACAAAAGGGGATGATGGACGGAACGCTTGAGCCAATCAAACACTCACCCCCAGTCAACTGATCTGGGTTTAATCCATCATCATTCTTTAGCTCACTCCACCACCCCAGTTCAGACATGGCCATATGCAAATCAGTCTGACCCTGTGCCTCATGGGAACAGTCCAGCCCGAACTGCCAAGCCATGTCTTCCCTGGACCGGAAACAAGCATCCTAGGACCGGTTTCTGGCATTTCAGCCGTCATCAGCCAGGCTTGCTTGAATCCAGTGGCAAAGTGAGCAAGGGACCCACATCTGGGCATACCCCCGCCAACTGAGGGCGACCAAAGCGATACAAAAGGGGATGATGGACGGAACGCTTGAGCCAATCAAACACTCACCCCCAGTCAACTGATCTGGGTTTAATCCATCATCATTCTTTAGCTCACTCCACCACCCCAGTTCAGACATGGCCATATGCAAATCAGTCTGACCCTGTGCCTCATGGGAACAGTCCAGCCCGAACTGCCAAGCCATGTCTTCCCTGGACCGGAAACAAGCATCCTAGGACCGGTTTCTGGCATTTCAGCCGTCATCAGCCAGGCTTGCTTGAATCCAGTGGCAAAGTGAGCAAGGGACCCACGTCTGGGCATACCCCCGCCAACTTAGGGCGACCAAAGCGATACAAAAGGGGATGATGGACGGAACGCTTGAGCCAATCAAACACTCACCCGCAGTCAACTGATCTGGGTTTAATCCATCATCATTCTTTAGCTCACTCCACCACCCCAGTTCAGACATGGCCATATGCAAATCAGTCTGACCCTGTGCCTCATGGGAACAGTCCAGCCTGAACTGCCAAGCCATGTCTTCCCTGGACCGGAAACAAGCATCCTAGGACCGGTTTCTGGCATTTCAGCCGTCATCAGCCAGGCTTGCTTGAATCCAGTGGCAAAGTGAGCAAGGGACCCACGTCTGGGCATACCCCCGCCAACTTAGGGCGACCAAAGCGATACAAAAGGGGATGATGGACGGAACGCTTGAGCCAATCAAACACTCACCCCCAGTCAACTGATCTGGGTTTAATCCATCATCATTCTTTAGCTCACTCCACCACCCCAGTTCAGACATGGCCATATGCAAATCAGTCTGACCCTGTGCCTCATGGGAACAGTCCAGCCCGAACTGCCAAGCCATGTCTTCCCTGGACCGGAAACAAGCATCCTAGGACCGGTTTCTGGCATTTCAGCCATCATCAGCCAGGCTTGCTTGAATCCAGTGGCAAAGTGAGCAAGGGACCCACGTCTGGGCATACCCCGCCAACTTAGGGCGACCAAAGCGATACAAAAGGGGATGATGGACGGAACGCTTGAGCCAATCAAACACTCACCCCCAGTCAACTGATCTGGGTTTAATCCATCATCATTCTTTAGCTCACTCCACCACCCCAGTTCAGACATGGCCATATGCAAATCAGTCTGACCCTGTGCCTCATGGGAACAGTCCAGCCCGAACTGCCAAGCCATGTCTTCCCTGGACCGGAAACAAGCATCCTAGGACCGGTTTCTGGCATTTCAGCCGTCATCAGCCAGGCTTGCTTGAATCCAGTGGCAAAGTGAGCAAGGGACCCACGTCTGGGCATACCCCGCCAACTTAGGGCTACCAAAGCGATACAAAAGGGGATGATGGACGGAACGCTTGAGCCAATCAAACACTCACCCCCAGTCAACTGATCTGGGTTTAATCCATCATCATTCTTTAGCTCACTCCACCACCCCAGTTCAGACATGGCCATATGCAAATCAGTCTGACCCTGTGCCTCATGGGAACAGTCCAGCCCGAACTGCCAAGCCATGTCTTCCCTGGACCGGAAACAAGCATCCTAGGACCGGTTTCTGGCATTTCAGCCGTCATCAGCCAGGCTTGCTTGAATCCAGTGGCAAAGTGAGCAAGGGACCCACGTCTGGGCATACCCCCGCCAACTTAGGGCGACCAAAGCGATACAAAAGGGGATGATGGACGGAACGCTTGAGCCAATCAAACACTCACCCCCAGTCAACTGATCTGGGTTTAATCCATCATCATTCTTTAGCTCACTCCACCACCCCAGTTCAGACATGGCCATATGCAAATCAGTCTGACCCTGTGCCTCATGGGAACAGTCCAGCCCGAACTGCCAAGCCATGTCTTCCCTGGACCGGAAACAAGCATCCTAGGACCGGTTTCTGGCATTTCAGCCGTCATCAGCCAGGCTTGCTTGAATCCAGTGGCAAAGTGAGCAAGGGACCCACGTCTGGGCATACCCCCGCCAACTTAGGGCGACCAAAGCGATACAAAAGGGGATGATGGACGGAACGCTTGAGCCAATCAAACACTCACCCCCAGTCAACTGATCTGGGTTTAATCCATCATCATTCTTTAGCTCACTCCACCACCCCAGTTCAGACATGGCCATATGCAAATCAGTCTGACCCTGTGCCTCATGGGAACAGTCCAGCCCGAACTGCCAAGCCATGTCTACCCTGGACCGGAAACAAGCATCCTAGGACCGGTTTCTGGCATTTCAGCCGTCATCAGCCAGGCTTGCTTGAATCCAGTGGCAAAGTGAGCAAGGGACCCACGTCTGGGCATACCCCCGCCAACTTAGGGCGACCAAAGCGATACAAAAGGGGATGATGGACGGAACGCTTGAGCCAATCAAACACTCACCCCCAGTCAACTGATCTGGGTTTAATCCATCATCATTCTTTAGCTCACTCCACCACCCCAGTTCAGACATGGCCATATGCAAATCAGTCTGACCCTGTGCCTCATGGGAACAGTCCAGCCCGAACTGCCAAGCCATGTCTTCCCTGGACCGGAAACAAGCATCCTAGGACCGGTTTCTGGCATTTCAGCCGTCATCAGCCAGGCTTGCTTGAATTCAGTGGCAAAGTGAGCAAGGGACCCACGTCTGGGCATACCCCCGCCAACTTAGGGCGACCAAAGCGATACAAAAGGGGATGATGGACGGAACGCTTGAGCCAATCAAACACTCACCCCCAGTCAACTGATCTGGGTTTAATCCATCATCATTCTTTAGCTCACTCCACCACCCCAGTTCAGACATGGCCATATGCAAATCAGTCTGACCCTGTGCCTCATGGGAACAGTCCAGCCCGAACTGCCAAGCCATGTCTTCCCTGGACCGGAAACAAGCATCCTAGGACCGGTTTCTGGCATTTCAGCCGTCATCAGCCAGGCTTGCTTGAATCCAGTGGCAAAGTGAGCAAGGGACCCACGTCTGGGCATACCCCCGCCAACTTAGGGCGACCAAAGCGATACAAAAGGGGATGATGGACGGAACGCTTGAGCCAATCAAACACTCACCCCCAGTCAACTGATCTGGGTTTAATCCATCATCATTCTTTAGCTCACTCCACCACCCCAGTTCAGACATGGCCATATGCAAATCAGTCTGACCCTGTGCCTCATGGGAACAGTCCAGCCCGAACTGCCAAGCCATGTCTTCCCTGGACCGGAAACAAGCATCCTAGGACCGGTTTCTGGCATTTCAGCCGTCATCAGCCAGGCTTGCTTGAATCCAGTGGCAAAGTGAGCAAGGGACCCACGTCTGGGCATACCCCCGCCAACTTAGGGCGACCAAAGCGATACAAAAGGGGATGATGGACGGAACGCTTGAGCCAATCAAACACTCACCCCCAGTCAACTGATCTGGGTTTAATCCATCATCATTCTTTAGCTCACTCCACCACCCCAGTTCAGACATGGCCATATGCAAATCAGTCTGACCCTGTGCCTCATGGGAACAGTCCAGCCCGAACTGCCAAGCCATGTCTTCCCTGGACCGGAAACAAGCATCCTAGGACCGGTTTCTGGCATTTCAGCCGTCATCAGCCAGGCTTGCTTGAATCCAGTGGCAAAGTGAGCAAGGGACCCACGTCTGGGCATACCCCCGCCAACTTAGGGCGACCAAAGCGATACAAAAGGGGATGATGGACGGAACGCTTGAGCCAATCAAACACTCACCCCCAGTCAACTGATCTGGGTTTAATCCATCATCATTCTTTAGCTCACTCCACCACCCCAGTTCAGACATGGCCATATGCAAATCAGTCTGACCCTGTGCCTCATGGGAACAGTCCAGCCCGAACTGCCAAGCCATGTCTACCCTGGACCGGAAACAAGCATCCTAGGACCGGTTTCTGGCATTTCAGCCGTCATCAGCCAGGCTTGCTTGAATCCAGTGGCAAAGTGAGCAAGGGACCCACGTCTGGGCATACCCCCGCCAACTTAAGGCGACCAAAGCGATACAAAAGGGGATGATGGACGGAACGCTTGAGCCAATCAAACACTCACCCCCAGTCAACTGATCTGGGTTTAATCCATCATCATTCTTTAGCTCACTCCACCACCCCAGTTCAGACATGGCCATATGCAAATCAGTCTGACCCTGTGCCTCATGCGAACAGTCCAGCCCGAACTGCCAAGCCATGTCTTCCCTGGACCGGAAACAAGCATCCTAGGACCGGTTTCTGGCATTTCAGCCGTCATCAGCCAGGCTTGCTTGAATCCAGTGGCAAAGTGAGCAAGGGACCCACGTCTGGGCATACCCCCGCCAACTTAGGGCGACCAAAGCGATACAAAAGGGGATGATGGACGGAACGCTTGAGCCAATCAAACACTCACCCCCAGTCAACTGATCTGGGTTTAATCCATCATCATTCTTTAGCTCACTCCACCACCCCAGTTCAGACATGGCCATATGCAAATCAGTCTGACCCTGTGCCTCATGGGAACAGTCCAGCCCGAACTGCCAAGCCATGTCTTCCCTGGACCGGAAACAAGCATCCTAGGACCGGTTTCTGGCATTTCAGCCGTCATCAGCCAGGCTTGCTTGAATCCAGTGGCAAAGTGAGCAAGGGACCCACGTCTGGGCATACCCCCGCCAACTTAGGGCGACCAAAGCGATACAAAAGGGGATGATGGACGGAACGCTTGAGCCAATCAAACACTCACCCCCAGTCAACTGATCTGGGTTTAATCCATCATCATTCTTTAGCTCACTCCACCACCCCAGTTCAGACATGGCCATATGCAAATCAGTCTGACCCTGTGCCTCATGGGAACAGTCCAGCCCGAACTGCCAAGCCATGTCTTCCCTGGACCGGAAACAAGCATCCTAGGACCGGTTTCTGGCATTTCAGCCGTCATCAGCCAGGCTTGCTTGAATCCAGTGGCAAAGTGAGCAAGGGACCCACGTCTGGGCATACCCCGGCCAACTTAGGGCGACCAAAGCGATACAAAAGGGGATGATGGACGGAACGCTTGAGCCAATCAAACACTCACCCCCAGTCAACTGATCTGGGTTTAATCCATCATCATTCTTTAGCTCACTCCACCACCCCAGTTCAGACATGGCCATATGCAAATCAGTCTGACCCTGTGCCTCATGGGAACAGTCCAGCCCGAACTGCCAAGCCATGTCTTCCCTGGACCGGAAACAAGCATCCTAGGACCGGTTTCTGGCATTTCAGCTGTCATCAGCCAGGCTTGCTTGAATCCAGTGGCAAAGTGAGCAAGGGACCCACGTCTGGGCATACCCCCGCCAACTTAGGGCGACCAAAGCGATACAAAAGGGGATGATGGACGGAACGCTTGAGCCAATCAAACACTCACCCCCAGTCAACTGATCTGGGTTTAATCCATCATCATTCTTTAGCTCACTCCACCACCCCAGTTCAGACATGGCCATATGCAAATCAGTCTGACCCTGTGCCTCATGGGAACAGTCCAGCCCGAACTGCCAAGCCATGTCTTCCCTGGACCGGAAACAAGCATCCTAGGACCGGTTTCTGGCATTTCAGCCGTCATCAGCCAGGCTTGCTTGAATCCAGTGGCAAAGTGAGCAAGGGACCCACGTCTGGGCATACCCCCGCCAACTTAGGGCGACCAAAGCGATACAAAAGGGGATGATGGACGGAACGCTTGAGCCAATCAAACACTCACCCCCAGTCAACTGATCTGGGTTTAATCCATCATCATTCTTTAGCTCACTCCACCACCCCAGTTCAGACATGGCCATATGCAAATCAGTCTGACCCTGTGCCTCATGGGAACAGTCCAGCCCGAACTGCCAAGCCATGTCTTCCCTGGACCGGAAACAAGCATCCTAGGACCGGTTTCTGGCATTTCAGCCGTCATCAGCCAGGCTTGCTTGAATCCAGTGGCAAAGTGAGCAAGGGACCCACGTCTGGGCATACCCCCGCCAACTTAGGGCGACCAAAGCGATACAAAAGGGGATGATGGACGGAACGCTTGAGCCAATCAAACACTCACCCCCAGTCAACTGATCTGGGTTTAATCCATCATCATTCTTTAGCTCACTCCACCACCCCAGTTCAGACATGGCCATATGCAAATCAGTCTGACCCTGTGCCTCATGGGAACAGTCCAGCCCGAACTGCCAAGCCATGTCTTCCCTGGACCGGAAACAAGCATCCTAGGACCGGTTTCTGGCATTTCAGCCATCATCAGCCAGGCTTGCTTGAATCCAGTGGCAAAGTGAGCAAGGGACCCACGTCTGGGCATACCCCGCCAACTTAGGGCGACCAAAGCGATACAAAAGGGGATGATGGACGGAACGCTTGAGCCAATCAAACACTCACCCCCAGTCAACTGATCTGGGTTTAATCCATCATCATTCTTTAGCTCACTCCACCACCCCAGTTCAGACATGGCCATATGCAAATCAGTCTGACCCTGTGCCTCATGGGAACAGTCCAGCCCGAACTGCCAAGCCATGTCTTCCCTGGACCGGAAACAAGCATCCTAGGACCGGTTTCTGGCATTTCAGCCGTCATCAGCCAGGCTTGCTTGAATCCAGTGGCAAAGTGAGCAAGGGACCCACGTCTGGGCATACCCCCGCCAACTTAGGGCGACCAAAGCGATACAAAAGGGGATGTCACAGAATGTGGCTTGAAAGGGGAGTAAGGAGACCAAGGGGAGAGAAGGGGTGTGGAGGGTGCAGGGCAGCTAGACAGAGAGAGGAAGGTTAGGCAAAAGTGGAAAGGGAGGTGTGGAGGGTGAGGAGCAAGTAGACGGAGAGAGAGAAAGGAAAGACTAGACAAGAGAGGGGGTGAGATGTGGAGGGCACGGAGCAGACAGACTGAGAGAGAGAAAGGATAGATGAGAGGAAAGTGAGGTGTGGTGAGCGCTGAGCAGCTAGGCGGAGAGAGAAAGGAAAGGCTAGATGAGGGAAGTGAAGAAGGGATGGTGGAAGGATGGAGGGGGAAGAGGAAAGAAAGGAAGGATGGACAGAAGGAAGAGAGTAGAAAGGGGAATGAAGGGAGAGAAGGGAGAAATAAATATTTGAGTGCAAAAAACTTTTTTGGAGCGACTATTAAAAAAATGAACATGTCCTTGTGTAATGTAACTGGTGCTCATGTAAAGCGCGGAATACCTTGGGGTCATGTTCGCGTTTTACAAACCTGTACAACAACAAAAACTAGCACGGTTTCTAAAATTGATAAAAGTGTTTAAGACGGCATGGTAGTGCTGGCGCTGCTGCTCCTATGGCTTGGGCTGCACTGGTTGCTATGCCTGGTCAGTGGTAACGGGGTGTGGGCGGGGACGCGGCATTGATTCTCCCGTGTATTTATTGTTAACCCAAACAATGCTGTGTGTGTTTGAAAACAAATGATGCGGTCATCGTTGCGCATTGGTTTTTGAGCCATGGCAATAAAAGCAACCAGTGTGTTTTTAAATTTTTAAAAACACGTCCTTAAAAACATCAGCTGTGTGCATGGCTGAAGTTAGCTTCTAGTCAAAGAGCACTGGCGTTGAGCTTTAAACATTCTGCGGGGGTCGCGAGAGGAGCTTGGAAGAAGGTCCATGCTACAATGATTGTGGGAAAAATGTGATCATCACTACACACTAACCTTGTATATCCCTGAGCTCTTCCTCAAACAAGGGCAGTGTCCCACGCGTGGTGTGTGTGGCCACCATAGTGAAAGAGATAGCATGCATGGTGCGCTGAAAATAAAAAGAAGAAGCGGTGCCATTACGAAAGCAGGGTCCCGCGAGTGGTGTGCGTGCACTGAAAATAAAAAGCAGCGATCTCGGAGGGGTGGTGGGGTGCAGACAAAGACTGCACAGGGAGACAAGCGTAATGTAAATTAAACAAAAGAGAACAAGCAGCGTTCGTGTTGCTTCTCGTTGCCACAGCAATACTCCTTGGGAGTTAACTTGAGAAACAAAGTGGGGCATGCACCAACCATTAGCCATTTGCAGGCTATCATTTTTTAATGACACAGTCAATCTAAAGCGGTGGGAGGAGCCAGACCCCACAAGGTACACACAACATATCACCTGACAGCTTGCGCTGTCTAGGCTCGACTTAAAAAAGAGTTCACATCTGCATGACTAGCTGCTGGGATAGGTTGATGGTGTGGGTCCATCACTGCATGAGCCATCTTCATCCGAGGGGTGAGAGAGCCCAGGTGCTCAGTGCTGCTGTTGTCTCCTGACATTGGGGCATATTCACAAGGACTTATCGCCGAGTTATCGGCACTTTAGCGCAGCAAAAGTGGCGATAGAATTACCACCCCTTTCGCAAGCTGGTGCTAACTGCCTACATCACCACATAACCCGCGATAGCTGCAGCAAAAAACATCGCCATGGCCGACACCGCCAACTAACGCTAATGAGATGCAGAATAGGCGTGTCCGTGCAAAAACACACGAAAAGACAACACCGCGCGATTCACAACGGACAGCCAGATCTGCGATGCGAGTCAAAAACAGGCGATAAGCCGCGGTAGCAGCAGGTATTTAACACCTGCCTTCTGCTGGTGCTAAGTGGGATGACCACCTGCAGTCTGAAAGGGAGCCCAGACCAGAGCCACACCTGAAGACCAACAGACGCCATGGAGCTACTTATCATGCAGCTCGGAGACCCAAGAGGGCCACAACACCGGCCGCCACCACCCCCAGGCCCGCCACCACCCCCAAGTCACCCCCTGCTCCCCCCCGGACTACCACAGAGGCAGCACAGACAAAGACAGCGGACCTACCATAAACGCACCAGCCTCACAGACTTAACGCCAGAGGAGGTCATTGCCCACTACAGGCTCAAAAGGACAACCATCCTCCGCATCCTGACCCTCATTGCCCACAGGCTGACGGTACCAACACAGCAGACAACCAACATCCCTCTGCAGACAAAGCTGCTGGCTGTGCTGCACCTGTTGGCCTCTGGTACCTTCCAACCAACAACGGCCAGAGTCGGAGGAGTCTCACAGCCAGCCCTATCCAAGTTCATCACACCAGTCCTGGATGCCATTATCAGCCTGATACCCCAGCACCTCCACTTCCCCCACACTGCGCAGGAGCAGCTGGAGACCAAGCAAGGCTCCTACGCCATTGCTGGATTCCCCCACGTGTTCAGGGCTATTGACTGCACACATGTCCTACTTTTGCCCCCTGCCGACACTGCACACAACTACCGCAACAGAAAGCACATGCATTCCATCAATGTGCAGGCAATAGTGGACCACTGGGGACTCTTCATCAATGTTGTGGCCAACTACCCAGGCAGTGTGCATGATTCATTCATCTTCCGACAGTCCATCATCAACCAGCGCTTCCAGGATGGCACCTATGGAAATGCATTGCTCGTTGGTAAGTACCAAATGAACACACCACACACCTCAACTCCACAGTCATGCAACTCACGATCCTGGGAATGGGTACGCAGCAAAACTACATGCAACATGCCACAAAACATGCCCACCGACCAGACACGACAACACGACTCCATTGGGAACCTGGGCTTGCCATGTACACAACCCAGCTACGGCATGGCACCACAGCCACACAATAGCAGAATGTGTGGAGAGGCTGGAAGCAGGCATGTGCGAAGGTGGCAAGTGACTAATGAATGAGAACCTACCCAATGACAAGTGTGGCGTGGATGTGCTGGACAGACTTGATCGTGCAAACCATGGAAATGGCCATGTGGACATTGACTGCTGGTGCATGGAGTGTAGTGGCCAGTGGAAGCTACCATGTCAGCCCAGGCTGTGGGGTAGAACGCGGAAGTGTCGCTCGTTACTTCCCCCTGTAGGCGTGGGCGGAGTGGGTTGGCCCTGCGTACGCCAAGCCTGCATAGGGGTGTGAATAAAAACCCGTCGCTCTGGGCGTGGTTCTCTTCCGGAATGGCCAACGTGTCTGCCAGGGCGGCGCCACTCAGCCCGCCACGAGGCCGACGCCGTGAGCTGCGGGGCCTGCGACCCTGTGCGCCTGATGCACCCCAGGCCGCTGGTCCCCAGACCTGTCTTGCCTGCCCCAGCGCACCAAGGCCGCTCCGCTCACCTGCCGACACCGGCGTGTGTCAAAGAGGGCCCACCACGTTCCGGTGCAAGCTCCAAGCCCCAGGCCCGCGACCTTGGCAGCCACCTCAGACCATCGCTGGCCTCCACGATGCAGGCAGTAATCCTCTCTCGTTGACATACCCCACCGGCTTACACTTTGGCCCAGTTGGTGTCACATATTGAACTGAGCCTTGAATGGCAGCGACCAAATGTCTAAGGCAGCGTCCACATCACTATACTCCCTCCAATCAGTGAAGCCAAAGTCTGCATCGCAAGCACACGACACATGTCTGTGGGCCCGTGCTGACCGCTGCCCATGGACCACACTGCGGTCCAGTAGGGCCCACATCCAGCACTCAGTTGTGATTCATGAATGGCAGAGTCCATACCAGTGAATGCACGGAGAGGAGTAAGAGGAAGATGCGGTTCAGTCCGTATAAAAGCCACATCCTCGTTACGGAGGTGACCGAACACTAGCACCAACTGACCTGGTGCCACTAACCCTGTTCAACGCAAGCCTGCGACACGTGGTGCCACTGACCCTATTCAACGCAAGCCGGGGACACTTGGTGCCACTAACCCTGTTCAACGCAAGCCTGTGACACGTGGTGCCACTAACCCTGTTCAACGCAAGCCGGCAACACGTGGTGCCAGTACCCTGTTCAACGCAAGCCGGCGACACGTGTTTGTGGGCCCCTGCAGACTACTGGCTCCGGCATGCACTGCGGGCCAGCCGGCCTCACACCAATTACATCAAGGCGGGACCAGCCAGGGCACGGCATTGTCGCAGGCTGCACACATGCTCAGCTCTGGTGCCTCAGCCCCGTGAGCCACACGTCATTGCCACATGACATTCTGACGCCGTGTGTGTGAGTTCCAGGAGGAGCTGGCTGAACTGCGGTTGGCCCACACACACCGCTGCCACCGGCCGACACTGCGGTCAAGTAGGTCCCACATTTGTGACTGGGTCTTGAGTTCTAAATGGCTGAGTCTACAGCAATGTACACGCCTCATCGCAGACTGCATCCCCTTGCAGCCCTGGTGCCACTGACTCCGTGCGCCGTGAGTCATGGTCACTCTCTGGTTGGACTTTGGTGGCGTCAGAGTCTGTGGCATGGGGGTTGTCATCCTCATCATCTGGCAGGTACAGACTTGGTGTTTGGCATGAGTCTGTGGCATTCATCTCCCCCATGATGCCTGTTGCTGCTTGGTTGTGCCCTCTGCATCATGCCCTGGGGGAACACCTTCCACTGTCCCACGATACACTCAGCGACAGTCACCTTGGACATCGACAAGGACCCGCTCAGCTCTCACAGGCCTAACCCAGTGCATCGCAAGTCACCGTCCCGTGGCGGTGTGCCCGTGCCGGCCGCTGTGCATCCGGGGCCACTAACTCTGTGCACCGCAAGTCATGGTCCCTTGCAGTTTGCACTTTGAACGTCTGATTGAGTGATGACTGTTGTAGTTGTTGCCAGCACCCAACACTCCCTGGGGGCTGTCTTACACTCACCCCACGCACAGCCAGCACAGGCGTCACTGGACTAGTGTGCCTGCCAACACATCATGCCGAACCACCAATTGACTCATCTCTCTCTGCACTGTCACAGGTGATCAGGGATATGCACTCTGCACTTGGATGATGACACCCCTCCGAGAACCGAACACACATGCCCAGAGGCAGTACAATGCATCCCACAAATGCACCAGGGGCATCGTGGAATGCACATTTGGCGTGTAGAAGTCATGTTTCAGGTGCCTGGACATCACAGGCGGAAGGCTCCTGTACAGGCCAGACATTGTGTGCAAGATGATCATTGCATGTTGTGTTTTGCACAACATCTGTGTGCGCTCCAATACCCCATGGATCCCAGTGCCAGATGCACCAGACGATGATGAGGACGATGGGGCAGGTGGCCCACACCCCACTGCAGCTGCAGCAGGAATAGCCCGTAGGAACACCCTCATTGCCAATTTCTTCACCTGAGCACGCCACTTTGTGTCCATCCTGTGCAATCATGGGACAGTACAAAATTTCCACTGGCACTGCATGTGTAAATAAAACTAATACAGGTTACAGGTTGTACTCGTCCATTGTCATGTCACAGGTTCCTGCGATGCCAGATGTGATTGGCCATTTTGTGCACGCATGCGGCACCAGTTGTGTCCTGTGTTCTGTTGTGGAAGTGTTTCAGTACGTACCACATTGTTGACGATGTTGGGGTGCTCAATTTCTTATGTGTGTATGCTGCACTGTGGCTGAGTCGCCCCTGCAGCTCTGAATTGGCTGCCACTCATCCCTTTCAGGCGGTGGGCCTTTCACTTCTGTGCATCTACAGTGCTGAGATGTTGCTGACTTGAGTGAATTGTGCCCTTCGTCGTGTTGTGACTCGTGGTCATGGTCGGTAGGTGGATGTGTAGTTGACGTAAGGGGTTTTTTGTGCACGTGGATGTGTCCGGGTGTGATCTGCACCTTTGCGGATCTGGCCCACACTCAGCCGCATCAGTGTCGTGGCCTGCACATTGACATGGTAGTTGGACTGCAGCAATGCTACTCGTCATGTAGTGTCTCTTGCATTGTCAGTGTGGCTGACGGATACGCATCTTCGCTGGGTTTCGCACGTGTGCATTTGTTGGTTGTGTAATTGGTGATGTGTTGGGTGGGGCCCCTTTGGGCACATGGTGGAGGTGAGACTACTTGGTGTTTGTGTGTGCGCTGCAGTGTTCCAGGGGGATCAGGGACATGATCAGGAGTCATTGTGGGTGTGCAGTGTGCTCTGCTTAATTGTGCATGTGTGCCATTGTGCCCATCTCCACCCGTCCCCCCACTCCCTGGTAGGTACTCACCCTATTGATGTTGTGTCAGGTCATGTTGGGCGGTGTCCGGGTCCTCTGCTCCTGTCACCATCTCCATACTGATGACTGTGGCCACCATTTTCTCCATTTCATCCTGCTCCTTGTGTTCTGCTGGCCCCCCACCTCCAATCTGCGTTGCTGCTTTAATGTTGGCAGCGAGTTCCTTCTTGGGTTTGCCCTTCGCATCATTCCAGCGCCTCTTGTCCTCTTCCATTGTCCTCCTCGGCGCGGCACCGGCATTCACATGGTCCGAGATGGTCTGCCATCTCAGCGTCATTTTTGCCAATGACACGTTGGAGGTGACGTACAGTTGGTGGTGGTGTTCTATCTCATCCGTGACGTGGATCCGGGTTTCCTGCAGACTGTACCCCGTCTTCCTCTCCCTCTTCTCATTGCCCTTCCACGACACCTGGCTTCCTGGCTGGACCTCCGTGGGTCTTGTGGGTTTCACGTTGTCCTCTGCATCTGGTCTGGGTGCATCCTTGGTGCTCCGCGGTTCATCTGGTTTTTGGTGTGATCTTTTTGGGTGCTTTTCTTGTGCTTTTCCCTGCATGACGCGTGGGACTTGCTGGCCTCTCGCTAGTTATCACACAAATTTTATCGCGGTTGGGCCCATCGCAACTTTTTTTGCGTTGGGTTTTGCATTTTTATCGCCGTCACGGTAGTTGTTTCGCGGACATTCGCCGCGTTATTGTGCGATCGCATGATATCGCCGTGTTGTGAATGCCACGTTAACACGGCGTTATTTTCACACGATGGACTGCGATGTGAGAAGTTGCAGTAAGCTATTTTGGCGATGTTTATCGCACGTTCTTGTGAATATACCCCATTATCTGCTCCTCTTTGTCACTATGGAATGCGGGATGCTCTATCATGCTGTGAAATTACATTCTTTTTGGAGCGTGACATATTCTGAGTAATGGATTCCCTTCTGAATTGGTGGGCCACTTGGTCTTTCTGACCTGAGTCACCAGCTGGGTAGTGTGCAGAAACGTGGCATCAATTGAAAGGACTGCCCCTGTTGCAGGTGACCTCGGCTCTCGCCGTTGTCTCGGCTCCCACTGTTAATGATCCTGTTGTGCTTTCCAAACATAAGCTCAAACTGTATGTGTCGCTCACCCAAACCTGTGGGGTCAATGACATCTTCCAGAAGACCCATGCAGAGTGTTGTTATTCTTCTGGGCACAGCGAAGATGTGAGCATCAGGCCTGTGGCTTGCTCCATCAAGCCTTGCTGTAGTTGACTCTATAGTTCTTTTATCACTTGACATTGTATGTGCTCAGAAACTTAACGGGGCTTTTCCGCCCTCTAGGTGAAACCGAAAATACATAGGCACTGTAGGGACATAAGGATAATTGTGTGCACCACAAGTTAAATGAGTAATTGGCATGTGCTTATAGTGCCCAATTTCCATATGCCAAACATGTATCCCGCATTCTTTCACAACCAACAATCTCAACACTTAAAATGGCACCTCAACTCCTTTTGACAAGAAGGTTTCATCTATTTGTGGATAGCATAGTTACGAGAACTAAGACAACTGTCTCTAAGGAGGTCTAAAAAAGGAAGGGTGGCATTTTTCGAAAATAAAGCTGTGTATGTTCACTTGGTAGATTCAAACCATGTTTAATTGCACGCCTTGCTTCTTAGCCGGGGACCCATGTCCGGTTCAATGACGCCTGTGACGTCGCTCAGCATAGAAAGCATACCTCTCTTTAAAAAGTTCTTTTAGTTTGGAATAGCACCAGCACAGTTTCTACACCTTAACGAAAAATGCAACCATGTTCATCTACATAAGAAGATGCCTGTAGGGATGTTTCTAAAGAAGTCGATTTTTGATGTCAGGCCTGGCATTTGACCAGTGTACATCTACTGTTGATTATTAAAGTTCCATCTTATAATGGGATGGAAAAAACACAGAAATCCGACAGATGCCTGTCCTCATAGTTCTTGCCAGAGAAATTGTCTCCCAGAGCGAGCATCAAACCAGTTGGCAGCACTTCTACGCACCCTGCAATAAGAGATTATTGGTTGGATTAACAGGGCTCAGATGGGCCTATTAGACTATCCTTAAATTATGTAGAAATAATTTCTTTCTTTTTTAATGTAGGGATCAAAAATGCATGTGTTTGCCATTAGGAGGAAGTAAAATCACTTCATCTGGCTACAGAATACCAGTTGCATTTTCCTGAGATATGGTAAGAAGTGATTTCTCATAAGAGAAGGCATGCTGCAATCTTCAGCTTTCCAAACCTCGGGAAATGGATAACCTTGAGAAACCTTGACCTGTCATTCTGTTAACATTGCCCACTAAGGGAAGGACAAGGCATTTCAAGCAAAGAGAAAAGCTAACAATCTTCATTTAACTGAGGCCCAGCATGCTTATTGTTACAGACAAGACAAAATAGCCTGAAACGATGAACACTTCTAACAGTTCAGTTGATTAAGGTCACTGGTGTGCCTCTGGCGGCTTTACACTGCAAACGTGCGCCAGTTTGGCTCAGCTGGTACTTCTGTCATTTATAATTTAATATTTTCATATTTGCTCCAGAATTTGGAGCCGTGAACACTGAAAATAAGGAAGTCTTCGCAAACGGGTTGCAAATCTGTTTTGTGGGGTTATTATGTACGCTCTATTATAGATCTGTGAATAGTATTCATAAGATGATTTGAAATGATAAAGCTGAGTTTATTTTCTGATATTTTCTTCTCTGTTGTCTTCCGATTGTTTTCAGCAGATTATCCAGAGACCTGCGTGCAAACTGGTTATGCTTTAGCGAGATTATTAAAATGTCATCTCAACTATAAAGCGCTGCAACCCTAATTAAGAACACGTGAAATGTTTACATGGACTAACTGACCATGCCATTAAATTAATGACTGGAGAACCCAATGCATTTGGCCACGGAACTTTCTAGAAACTTCTTCCAATTAATTCTGAACATCACCTTCTCAATCCGTCACCGTAAAGCGCTTTAAGATACAAATGCCTGTTTTCTCTTCACCTCTTGCACTTTCCAGCTAAGATGCATCAATTCTGATCAATCCTAAAGTAGCCCAGTTGTACAAAAACATCAACTCACAAAACAATGTGACAGTAGTTTAGAGGTCTCTGAAGTCTCATAAGTGACTGCATCTGATTTCCAAAATGTGTTGTTAGAAAGAACAGGTGGAGGAACTTCTGTTCGGGGCAATAGCCCACAGTAGTGTCTAGTGGATGTGGGGGCACAGTACATATATGGAATAATACATGGCGTATCTTCGGGCTCCCGGAAGTCCAGAGGAGAAGCCCGCTCAAAGCACTATCCCACATAATGGAGGTGCATCTAGACAGAGGCTGCAGAAATAACCCTCCCCTCTGTCATTCACAGATCCGTGCCTGCAGCTTAAAGGCAACCATCACACGTGACCAAGAGTCCTCCGGATAGGTACACAAAGCAAAAATTTAACAAGAAGGAGTTTCATACCCTAACCAATGAGATTTCGAAGGACGACAACAAGCTCTATGAGCAATGGATATCCATTGTAACACTCCAAAGCTAGTCTTAAGCTTTGGAACGCTTTCCATGATGCGTTTAATACTATGGTACCTCTAGTGTCATGTGAGCATGTAATGACAGAACCTTTGTGGCTCCTGATGGACTCAGTCGAACTGTGACCAAAGGATTAGAGTGTAGCGAAGAGAATGCAGGTTTAGAATGTTGAGTTCACAGTTAAACACAGAAGAATAACGACGTCTAACACTAAGCTCTCTGTGTAGCATAGTCATTGGCGTGTACCTGGGCGGGGGCGGATGCTAAAACTGGTGACGTGATAGGGGATAAGAAACCCGAAGAACGACAGTGCTCTCCTCGAGTTCCATGAAAAGCATTTGATGCTAATGAAAGCATCATTGAAAAGTCTATACATCAGTGGCTGGGAACCTACTGAGAAGGCCACATAAAGGGGTACTGTGCTACTACGCAATTCAAAGCCATGCATTCATACAGAGTGACAATGCTATAGGCAGATACAACCCGGCTTTAAAAGAGCAGCAAAGTGCAAGATAACACTGCAAGCAGAAAAGCTGCGAGGCAGAGATCAACCAGGTGTCAGAGCGCACAAAAAGATGCATAAAGACAAAGTGATACAAGCAATGGTCATCTGCTTACCAGTTCTGAGTAAAGAGAGTCATCATGCCACAGCGCTGGAGGGAGTGACCCCAGAGAAAGCACCCAGGGGCAGATTTACAATAACTGGCGCATCTCTGCATATTAGCAGAGCTGCGCCAGTTATTCTGCGTCACGGAAAAATAGCCTTGCGCCGGTATGCAGACATAATATCGATGTCTAAATATCGATATACCATTCTATCGATGTTTAAATATCGATATGACAGAATATCGACCATCAAGAATATCATCGAGCGGAATATCGACATGCAGGTAAGAAATATCGTTTTAATTAATATCGATGTTAGTAATATCGTTAGTAAAAATATCGTTGTTAATAATATCGATTTTTTTTTTAGTGTTTTGTATGTTAGTATATGTGTTAAAAGTATAGCCTATTTTTGTGATGTATGTTTGAATTTTTTACAACTAATTAATTTTATGTTAATTAATTTTTGCTTATTTTAGTTCCGTAGTGGGTTGTGGGTTTATAGGGGAATAGGGTGGGAAGTAATTTAATTTAAATTAATTAATTAATAATGTTATTAATTATTATTTTTGTATTTAATAATTTATATTGTTAATTGTGTTAATTAATTTGTTATTAATTAACTATTAATTGGTTATTAATAATTAACAATTAATTGGTAAATAGGTTAATTGTGTAATTTTTGGAGGAGCAGGTTGTGGTTTTATAGGGGAATAGGGAGGGAAGTAATTTAATTATAATTAATCAAATAATAATTGTTTTAATCAATATTTATGTAATTAATATTTTATATTGTTAATTGTGCGAAAAAATGTTATCAGTTAGTTATTAATTGGATATTAATTATTAATAAATAATTGGTAAATATGTTAATTGTGTAATTTTTTTATGAGTTGGTTGTGGGTTGATAGGGGAGTAGGCCGGGAAGTAATTTAATTTTAATAAAATGTTTATTATTTTTTTATATACAATATTTATTTAAAGTTATTTTATAGTGTTAATTGTGTGAACTAATTTATTTTTGATTGTTTTTAATTTGCTTGTTAATTGTTATTAGTAAATTAATTAATTGTTAAATAATTATGTTAATTGTGTAATATTTTACAATATTGGTGGTGACGTTTATAGGGGAATATAGTGGGAGGTAAATTATTTTTGAACAATTAATTATTTGTTAATTAAAGTTAATTATTTTGCAGTAGTGGGAATACTAAATTATTCCACTTTGCTGTCCAACACTTTCCCTACTGTTGCACTCACTGGAGTGGGAATAGTAATTTTTACCCACCCGCTATTCAACACTTTCCCTACTGTTGCACTCACTGGAGTGGGAATAGTAATTTTTACATACCCACTATCCAACACTTTCCCTACTGTTGCACTCGCTGGAGTGGGAATAGTAATTTTTACCCACCCACTATCCAACACTTTCCCTACTGTTGCACTCACTGGAGTGGGAATAGTAATTTTTACATACCCGCTATCCAACACTTTCCCTACTGTTGCACTCGCTGGAGTGGGAATAGTAATTTTTACATACCCGCTATCCAACACTTTCCCTACTGTTGCACTCGCTGGAGTGGGAATAGTAATTTTTACATACCCGCTATCCAACACTTTCCCTACTGTTGCACTCGCTGGAGTGGGAATAGTAATTTTTATCTACCCGCTATCCAACACTTTCCCTACTGTTGCACTCGCTGGAGTTGGTATAGTAATTTTTACCCACCCGCTATCTAAAACTTTTCCTACTGTTACACTCGTTGGAGTGGGAATAGTAATTTTTACCCACCCGCTATCCAATACTTTCCCTACTGTTGCACTCACTGGAGTGGGAATAGTAAATTTAACTCCCCGCTATCCAACACTTTCCCTACTGTTACACTCGTTGGAGTGGGAATAGTAATTTTTACCCACCCCCTATCCAACACTTTCCCTACTGTTGCACTCACTGGAGTGGGAATAGTAATTTTTACATACCCGCTATCCAACACTTTCCCTACTGTTGCACTCGCTGGAGTGGGAATAGTAATTTTTACATACCCGCTATCCAACACTTTCCCTACTGTTGCACTCGCTGGAGTGGGAATAGTAATTTTTACATACCCGCTATCCAACACTTTCCCTACTGTTGCACTCGCTGGAGTGGGAATAGTAATTATTATCTACCCGCTATCCAACACTTTCCCTATTGTTGCACTCGCTGGAGTTGGTATAGTAATTTTTACCCACCCGCTATCTAAAACTTTTCCTACTGTTACACTCGTTGGAGTGGGAATAGTAATTTTTACCCACCCGCTATCCAATACTTTCCCTACTGTTGCACTCACTGGAGTGGGAATAGTAAATTTAACTCCCCGCTATCCAACACTTTCCCTACTATTACACTCGTTGGAGTGGGAATAGTAATTTTTATCCACCCGCTATCCAACACTTTCTCTACTGTTGCACTCACTGGAGTGGGAATACTAAATTATTCCCCTCCGCTATCCAACACTTTCCCTACTGTTGCATTTGCTGTAGAGGGAATAGTAAATTATTCCCCTCTGCTATCTAACACTTTCCCTACTGTTACACTTGGTGGAGTGGGAATAGTAAATTATTCCCACCCGCTATCCAACACTTTCCCTACTGTTGCACTCACTGGAGTGGAAATAGTAATTTTTACCCACCCGCTATTCAACACTGTCCCTATTGTTGCACTCACTGGAGTGGGAATAGTAATTTTTACATACCCGCTATCCAACACATTCCCTACTGTTGCACTCACTGGAGTGGGAATAGTAATTTTTACCCACCCGCTATCTAACACTTTCCCTACTGTTGCACTCACTGGAGTGGGAATAGTAATTTTTACCCACCCGCTATCTAACACTTTCCCTACTGTTGCACTCACTGGAGTGGGAATAGTAATTTTTACCCACCCGCTATCTAACACTTTCCCTACTGTTGCACTCACTGGAGTGGGAATAGTAATTTTTACATACCCGCTATCCAACACTTTCCCTACTGTTGCACTCACTGGAGTGGGAATAGTCATTTTTACATACCCGTTATCCAACACTTTCCCTACTGTTGCACTTGCTGGAGTGGGAATAGTAATTTTTACATACCCGCTATCCAACACTTTCCCTACTGTTGCACTCGCTGGAGTGGGAATAGTAATTTTTATCTACCCGCTATCCAACACTTTCCCTACTTTTGCACTCGCTGGAGTTGGTATAGTAATTTTTACCCACCCGCTATCTAAAACTTTTCCTACTGTTACACTCGTTGGAGTGGGAATAGTAATTTTTACCCACCCGCTATCCAATACTTTCCCTACTGTTGCACTCACTGGAGTGGGAATAGTAAATTTAACTCCCCGCTATCCAACACTTTCCCTACTGTTACACTCGTTGGAGTGGGAATAGTAATTTTAATCCACCCGCTATCCAACACTTTCTCTACTGTTGCACTCACTGGAGTGGGAATACTAAATGAATCCCCTCCGCTATCCAACACTTTCTCTACTGTTGCATTTGCTGTAGTGGGAATAGTAAATTATTCCCCTCCGCTATCCAACACTTTCCCTACTGTTACACTTGGTGGAGTGGGAATAGTAAATTATTCCCACCCGCTATCCAACACTTTCCCTACTGTTGCACTCACTGGAGTGGAAATAGTAATTTTTACCCACCCGCTATTCAACACTTTCCCTACTGTTGCACTCACTGGAGTGGGAATAGTAATTTTTACATACCCGCTATCCAACACTTTCCCTACTGTTGCACTCGCTGGAGTGGGAATAGTAATTTTTACCCACCCGCTATCCAACACTTTCCCTACTGTTGCACTCACTGGAGTGGGAATAGTAATTTTTACCCACCCCCTATCCAACACTTTCCCTACTGTTGCACTCACTGGAGTGGAATTAGTAATTTTTACCCACCCACTATCCAACACTTTCCCTACTGTTGCACTCACTGGAGTGGGAATAGTAATTTTTACATACCCGCTATCCATCACTTTCCCTACTGTTGCACTCGCTGGAGTGGGAATAGTCATTTTTACATACCCGCTATCCAACACTTTCCCTACTGTTGCACTCGCTGGAGTGGGATAGTAATTTTTATCTACCCGCTATCAAACACTTTCCCTACTGTTGCACTCGCTGGAGTTGATATAGTAATTTTTACCCACCCGCTATCTAAAACGTTTCCTACTGTTGCACTCGTTGGAGTGGGAATAGTAATTTTTACCCACCCGCTATCCAATACTTTCCCTACTGTTGCACTCACTGGAGTGGGAATAGTAAATTTAACTCCCCGCTATCCAACACTATCCCTACTGTTACACTCGTTGGAGTGGGAATAGTAATTTTTACCCACCCGCTATCCAACACTTTCCCTACTGTTGCACTCACTGGAGTGGGAATACTAAATTATTCCCCTCCGCTATCCAAGCCTTTCCCTACTGTTGCATTTGCTGTAGTGGGAATAGTAAATTATTCCCCTCCGCTATCCAATACTTTCCCTACTGTTGCACTTTCTGTAGTGGGAATAGTAATTTTATCCCCTACGCTATCCAACATTTCCCTACTTTTATAGTTAATGTAGTGTACATTTTTTTTTTTAATAAAAATGTATTTTCATATTTAAATTTAATATATATATATTTAATTTTTTATATTTATATTACAGGTTTATGTATATATATATGTATATATATATATATATATAAATATATATATATATATATATATATATGTATTTATAACTTTTCTTATGTTTCTAACATTTTATAATTAATAAAATAATTATTTATTAATATTATTAAGTTAATATATATAAAAAACATTTTTAAATATGTATGTTTAATTTTTGTTTATATTACATTTATTATTTATCAGTTTTTAACATTTTTAAATAATACAACTATGTTTTTATTTATTTTCATATTATTTTTAAGACATTTAAAAAAAACAATATTTTAAACAACAATATTTTGGTTTTGATATTTTTGTACTTACCATTGTAGAGATAGGCTGTCGATATTCTGTCCATCGATATTGTAGACTCGATATTCCTGTAGCTCGATATTCTGTCCCTCGATTTTCTGTCAGTGATCCCCTTGCACCACCATGGATGCGCCGCATTTACAATGCGGCGCACCGTGGCGCAAGGATGGAAAGATGGTTGACGCATCTTCTGACGTAAAGGCAGCGCATTGCTGGAGTTGTGTCGCAAGCACGATGCAACTCTTGCACTCGCTGGAGTGGGAATAGTAATTTTTACCCACCCACTATCCAACACTTTCCCTACTGTTGCACTCACTGGAGTGGGAATAGTAATTTTTACATACCCGCTATCCAACACTTTCCCTACTGTTGCACTCGCTGGAGTGGGAATAGTAATTTTTACATACCCGCCATTGTAATGTGCCCCAAAGTACTTCATGGTGCGAAGAAAAAAGGCCGTTCAAACATTCCAGAAGCAACGTTTGACGCATGCCCATAAGGCCTAGGGACCACATCAGTGGAGGCAAATCGACACCAAACGAAGTCAATTTATATCTAAATCTTTGTCAAATAGTTCTTCTGTGTCAGTATCAAGTGAAAGTGAAGAAGATGGGTTTGCCATTTCGATGTTCACCTCAAAAAAGCATGTGAGGAAAAACATCGGTCCAAGAGAAACCAACATGACAAACACCAAAGTCATTCAAATATTGTACGAAGATCAAAATAGAAATCAATGGTTGTTCAATACCTTTCATTATTGATAGTGGTGCATCAATAAATATTATGCCTAAGGAGAAATATAATGAACTGGTCCCAGGGCGCCAACTCATGCCATTGAAAACCAGAGTGTATACGTGGGCTGCATTGACACCACTAAAAAGCCAAGGTACATTTGTGTCAACAATGACGCATACGAAAACAAAAGTACAAGCGCCCTTTAATGTAGTTCAAGGTACAGCATCAAGCACCTGTTTACTCAGCTTCAGCACAGCCGCTAATATGGTACTGTAATCCATGAACTATAACATGAATGCTCATCACGAAATAGTAAGTCAATTGCCTTTGTTGTTTCATAGGTTTGAAAAACTCAAGATTATGAAAGTTCAATTACACATTAACTAGGACTTCCATCCTATTGCTCAAAGACACAGACAAATTGTCTTTCACTTACAGGAAGCTGTTTAAAAGGAACTTGAATCTTTACTCAAGCACAATATCATTGAGCGTTCTACTGGCCCGACTCCATGGGCTTCTCCCATAGTGGTAGTACCCAAAAAGGACAGTAAAGGAGCTGTACGCATCTGCATGGATATGCGTCAAGCGAACAAGGCCATTGAAATAGAACAACTTCCAGGTCCTCACATTGACGACATGATAAAACAATGAATGGGGCAAAGGTATTCTCTTGCCTTGATCTCAATAAAGGATATCATCAGTTGGAACTCAAGGAGAAGTGCAGGTACATTCCCAACTTTTCTACACATGTTGGTCTGTTCTGTTACATGAGGCCAAACTTTGGTGTGTCATCAGCTGCAGAGCTATTGCAAGATGTCACTTGATGCATCATAAAACCTGTCAGGAATGCTTTCAATTACAGTGATGACATATTAGTTTTAGGAGCTACACAGAAGGAGCATGACAAAGCTCTTGCTCAAGTGTGTCAGTTGCTCGCTTATTTTGGTTTAACTTTGAATGCCGAGTAAAGTGGGTTCCATAAGACAAAGTTTAAATTCTTTGGACATATCTTCTCTGATGGGGGCATGACACCTGATCCTGCCAAAGTGTTAACTGCAAGTCCCCCACAAGATGTTTCCATGTTATATTCATTCCTTGGCATGGTCAGCTATTGCTCTAGAAACATACAATACTTTGCCACTGTCTTTGGTCATGTGAATGCAAGCAGATACTCCTTAACCAATCCCAGGTTGCTTGTTTCTGGTCCAGGGAGTATCTGGCTTGGCAGTTCAGGCTGGACTGTTCCCATGGTGAGCAGGGTCAAGACTGATTTGCATTTGGCTGGGTCCAAACTAGAGTGGCATGATGAGCAATAAAATGATGGATTTAGGCCCAGATATCAATACTGGGGGTGAATGTTTGACATTGTTCAGCATTCCGCCCATCAATTGGTCTTTTTTGCATTTGCCACCCCAAGTGGGACAGGAATGCACAAATGTGAGACCTGTTCTTTCATGTCACTTGATTCAGCCAATACTGGCACATGAGGGGTAATACCTCAAAAAAAGTCCTAGGATGCTTGTTTCTGGTCCAGAGAGGACCTGACCTGACAGTTCGGGCTGGACTGTTTCAATGGGGAGCAGGGTCATGATTGATTTGTATATGGCTGGGTCCAAACTAGGATGGTGTGGTTAGCAAAAAAAAACCAATTGATTTAGGCCCAGATCTCTGTACTGGGGGTGAGGGCTTGACATTGTTCAGCATTCCGTCCATCAATAGTTCTATTTGCATTTGTCACTGCAAGTGGGACAGGGATGCCCAGACTTGGGTCTCGAGTTTGCAGTGCCACTAGATTCAGGCTATCCTGGATGATGAGGGGTGATACTCCGAAACTGGTCCCAGGATGCTTGTTTCCGGTCCAGGGAGGACCTGGTTGGCAGTACGGTCTGGACTGTTCCCATGAGGCACTGGGTCAAGACTGATTTGCATATGTCTGGGTCTAAACTGGGATGGCATGGTGAGCAAAAGAACGATGGATTTAACCCAGATCTATTGACTGGGTTTGTTAGGTAATAGTACAGTACAGTGTGTTGAAATTAACAGGTTGTAAACAGCAGAAAAATCAGGGGACAAACTCCTTACAATGTTCTAATTTAAATGTTAAGCAGTAGCATTCTTGCAGTAACAACAATGGCACACAAAACTTGGTAATGCCCTTGTGGGACTTTATTATGGGCAAAACAGCGATGCAGTAGTGTTTTAATAGCAGGTGCGTTAAGATGCCAGCAATTGAGGAGTTATTTCACTGTTGGATAACATGGCTCAGTCACATTTGCAATGCGAACATATTGCATGATAAATGTGGCAAATCTGCATAAATAAGATACAGTGACATTTGACTGTTTTTGTCAAATGCAACTTGAGCCATTTTCCCATGTTTTATCCTACACCTATGCAAATATCATGTCTACATTTTAGAAGAAATGTTCCAGAGGGTCTAGCTCAAAGGTCTAAATCATGGCTTAAAGCAGAACAGGCACAGCCAAAATGTCAGGACCACGACAGGCAGGCGCAGTCATCAATCGCTACATCTAATGTCATCATACCATCTGATGTATGGGAACTCCAATAGCCGGTAATTTGTTCTGTTTCTTCACTGTAGCGGGAGCTGACAGATATTGAGTTAACCTTGCCAGTGCACTTCCTAGAGGTTAGTGAACAACCCTTTCATCCTGTTCTAGAATCACAGAAAATGGGTTCTGGCATACGGTCTCATTACACAAGATCATGGACTGCAATTAAACTAAATTCTTCGACAGTGATAATGGACAGATAAATGCAATTCTCACAGTAGCCAAAGCCATTCAGAATACCAATGTCACTATTGCAAGTGACCTATACCAAAACAAGGACTACCCTGATATGTAAATGAACCCAGAGAGAATTTCATCTAACCAAAATTATGGATTACCAGAATAAACTTGAATGTAAAAAATCATGGTACAAGTTAGGCTACTTTGTGAGTATCTATCGTTGTATAATTGTAATACTTTAACACTTGAATATCTCATATTGAAGTCTAAATAAAACAATTCATTAGCATTGGTGAGTACAATAACAAAAGAAAGATAGCAAGAGCAACTAACTGTAGTTTTGTCTGCAATCTCTTAAATATATCCGTTGTGTACGTGGTGATGCAGTGTTCACAGACGTGGTCATGTAAAAGAGAGTAATGGTGATACATTACAGAGAATATATGCAACTAGTGAAAAGTGTGGTATGCATAAAGGATCAAAAATAATCATGTTTCTGATGAAGAAGCGTGTTACTCTATAATATTATTAGGCGTTCAAAAGAAAACGTTTCCTGTTCTTTTTTTAATATAGTGTGAGTTTGTAGTGCTTCACTGTAGGTTTGGTAGTGTTTGTCTGTATTTAAACTGTAGGGGAAATCTGCATCAAAATGTGCTTGCACAAGGTAGAGACTTTTGGGAACATTATGGGACCTGGGGGGAAACTAAACATGGCAGACCCTGAATGCTCCCCTTCCTGATCTACTCTTCACCCTGGTGAAGGTCAGCAGCCTGGTGGTACAGCTGAGCATTGCCAGGCTCTAACTACAGAGGCTCCTAGGAAGGGCCAAAGCACAGGGATCATAGGTCTGTGGAGCTGCATGACAGAAGCAATGCCTCCTGTTAGGTAGGAGCCCCCCGGGCTGGCCCAGAAGCATTGCACTCTCCCACGCAGTAGCACAGCAAGGGCTGTGATGGGCTGCGGACAGCCAGTAGGGACTGCAGCCAGTGCCATCTTAACACATGTGCACGCTGGGCAGTTGCCCCGGGGCCCCACAAGCATAGGGACCCAATGTAGACCAGAATCTAACACAAATTTTCTATCAAACATTTTTTTCCTGTGAGTGGTTGTGTAGGCTGGGCCCAGTGCACTGCTTTGCCCGGGGGCCTATAATGCTGTTAAAACGGCCCTGGCTGCAGAAGGTGTGGGGCCTTCATTATGCTCCCCAAAGATGAGTACTTTGGTGCTTGTTTGGGGCATAGTATCCAATTAGAAAATAAACTCACCAGAGAGAGGATTTAGAAAAATTAAAAAGA
Source organism: Calotriton arnoldi (assembly GCA_963921515.1). Taxonomy (NCBI): domain Eukaryota; kingdom Metazoa; phylum Chordata; class Amphibia; order Caudata; family Salamandridae; genus Calotriton; species Calotriton arnoldi. Next base: position 413,726 of record CAWUFW010007882.1, read on the forward strand.
AAAAGAAGCAGCCCAAGGCTCCATAAAAGCAGGGATGTGGGCTGGAATCATCTAGGAGAGGGATCGTCCAAGCTCTAATACTGGCATATATGGTTTGATGGTGCCCACGATTTCAGGGCACCACCAGAGAAGCGGTCTTGCCTGTGGAGGTCTGCCAGGAGTCAGCGAGCTGCAAAGGGCCCTTGCTTTTAGATTTGAAGATTTAAGTCTCCCAGGTTGAGAATGTGTACCCTTGGGAGACATTTTCCAAAATGTTATGGCTTTTGAAGGGTGAGGGTCATTCTTTAAAGACTCTATGGTTGCTTTTCTGCAGGTGTAAAAAAAAAAGAGCTAATCGAACAATGCACAGTATTGAATATGAAAATATTTTTTTATGATAACCATATTACCAGAATGAATGCACATAGTATTACAATATGGTACCATCATGAAATGTCTTAATTTTGATTATATCATAGTTTGCTATTAAATATTGTGGTAACACCCTGATAACACCAGTAGGCCTTACCTGTGTACCCTGCACCCACTGTATTGTGCTAAGAACATGAGGGGGTATTGTGGTTTTTAGAGTGCATGACGTGATGCTATACAGACTGTTAGAGCATTTCCTCCTTCTATACTTTATTTATATGTACCGTTATGTACAGTTTTTAGTAGTGCGTGAAATAAAGTGATTTTCCTTTGTATGAGAAAAGCATGGACTGGATTTCATTTCTCAGTCTGACAGCCACAGATAAAAAGCGCACCACATAAAAACAAACATGCACGCCAAATAATAACTGTAGGTACAACAACACAGGTCTCACTTGATTGACATGCTGGTCAGCCAACCGGGGAAGAATAAAATGGTTCCACACGTTTTTATATAAAGGGCAGAAAATAACAAACGGCATACTGTCCTGAATTACAACATAGTCGCATTTACATGGTACAGGGTTCAAATCACTCGCTCTCCCCTTGGGAATAGCCAGTAAAAAATGTATCATATTCAACCTAAAAGGAGTCAATAGAAAACGATGGGTGCAGCATGTCAAGCTATATATGGTTCTATGAACAAAGAAGATTTTAGCAAATTATAAGCTTTCATAGATGACTTGTTTAATGTACATGATTCTCTTTTATATGATTTCCAATCTCTGAAAGCCATTTTGGCCCAAAAAATATCACCTTTAAAAATGATCTCAGGGCGCCCCAGTTTATCATAGCATATTTTAACATAGTTCAACCACGGGATTTTATGTACAAAATTAAATAACCTACAGTTTTTAATTGCTGGGTGGCCTGTGGAATACCAGTATACCAGATCAGGGATTTTAAAAGAGCAGGAAATAAATCTATTAAACTGCAAAGCTGGACGAATGACAAGAAAAGGTGTCCAAGCGGTCACGCTGGTGGCTTGTCTTGAAATCTTATGCTGTTCCAAGTGAGTCGCCCCTCCTGGAAGCCACCTACCACCGGAAGATAAAGCAGAGTTTGCTGGCACTAAGACTCGGTGATATTCCAACATTAGATTTCCTTCCAAAGTGGAGGGAAGGTGGCGAAAGAGAAGACAAGAAATGGCACATATGTAATCGGACAGATGAAACTTTGCAGCACTTTATGTGTATCTGCCCCGCCTTGGCCATACAGCAAAGAGATTTGCAGAGAAAAGTATTTAACAACCTAGGGATCAGGTCTTGCAGGTCAGTACAGATGGAATCACTAGATCCAATGAACTCAATGCTGAACATTAGACTGGTACAGTTCCTGATTATTTTTCAGACCCTTACCAAAGCAGATAATGGATACAGGTGGGACAAGAAGAATGAACTTGACAAGAACTGTTGTAGGTATTTATGAACATGGCGGGCTGCTAGGGCCTTTTACTATTGCTGTTTCCTGTCCCGTCAGGTTTTGACACCAGCATGCCTGTTGCACCTGGCTAAATACCAGTATTTTCCCAGTGAATTATCATTTTGCTTAAGCCTTTCCGGTTTTAGCAATTAATGTTTGGCACTTTTGCATTTTTATGTTAGATTTGCTTATTTTAGCCCTAGAATCTCTGTATCAAAGACCACTGTCCAAATAATATAACATGTGTATTTGCAAAGTGTACGCTCACCTAGAAGGGTATCTTGCCACTGAACAACAGATGTTTATTGTTACCCAACAGTACTCATGTTATCGACCTCAGAAGAATGAAAGGCTGAGTGGACCTGCCAGGATTTAAACCTTTGACCATGAGGTCGAACACAGGACCCCTACAGTGGACGCATTAGTCCACTAAGCCACCAGACCTGGAAAATGTTACCCTGGTTAAATTTCAGCACTTTTCCCGCAAATTTGCACATTGCTTAGGCCTTCCCGGTTTTAGATATCAATGTTTAACACTTTTGCACTGTAGGTTAGATTTGCATATTGTAGCCCAAGCAACTCTGCATCAAACACCGAAGTCCAAAGGTTACTATGGTTAAATATCAGCACTTTTTCTGCTAATTTGTACATTGCTTTGGCCTTCCCAGTTCTGGACAGTGTAGCCACTTTTGCACCTGTATGCTAGACTTGCTTATTGTTGTCTCAATGACTGCCGTCTAAGCGAGAAAGAGTGTTTTACATGATTGATCATTTTATTTCAAAGCCTTTATCCATTTATATGATCTGTTTTTCATGTTTAAATCAATGTTTATGGTTTTTATTGGCTAATAAACACATTTACTTGTAATGACAAGACGATTGAGCTCCGTTTCGGGTCTAAACCATACAGTGAGGCATAGGAATAAAAGCTGCAATTGCAATACATCTGACAAATACCCCTGGTCAAATTCCTCATGTATAATAAACGAGGCAGAGCCTTGGAGAAGGGATGAAGAACTGTTTAAAAACACATTTTCTGATGTTTGTAACACAAGGGAGTTGGTATCACCCCGCAATGTTGCTACCATAAGCAGCGATGGGGACACATTTGGCCTTGTAAATGTTCAACAGTGCCTCCATTTGTTTGCTACCGAGTCTAACAGCAAAGTCAAAAACGTGTGGAATGCTCCTGGCACAGATATGCCTTCTGGAAGTTCCAAGTGAATATTGATATACTATTATAAAGCAGGGCCACTGAAATTGTGTAGTAGCTGAGGACAAAATTAGCCTCAGGGTTCATTAAATTATGCTGCTTTAGAGGTACGTTTTGCAGTACTATGCAGCGCATTCTCTGGCTATACAATTTCCCTATTTTGCAATTTTATAACACATCATAGACAAGGGGGTCCAAACTAGCTCCAGATAGTAAGATTTCTTAAGAAAGAAAAGTATCAGCATTCACTAGAATCTATTAAAAGTCTAGTTCACCAAAAATAATAATTGTGTCTTGCACAAAAACTCAGGAACACTATTATATCAACAATGAAAGTGTCTGACTGGGCTGCGCTGTAACATTCAAGACATTGAGGGCCTAGAGCAGTGCTGCAAATATTCTTGCTGCGCTGCCCTATGCCAATGTGAAAGGGCAGGAATGCACTGTATTTATGAATTATGGAGCATTTCTGTCCTTTCCCTCTGCCTGGCCCACACTTTGCTTCCTAGTGTCAACGCACACACCCAAAAGGGTGCAAGGGTGTTTGCTTTGTATGCAGGATTGTTTGTGTGCAGGAAGGGCCACTCTTTTAGGACAAAACAATCCTAAGAAGCATTTTCCTCTTTCTATGTGTGCTGCAGAATGTCACGCACATTGAAAGCGGAAAAAACGAGGAGAAATAAAAATATTTCTCCTCGTTACGCCGTGCTCTGGGGAGGCGTAAGGTTGTGGCGCTGCCCCAGGCATACGAGATTAAGTAAATCTGGGGCTGCATCAAAATCCATGGGTGTTGCGTGGGAAAACCAATGGAACGCCTCCCTGGCGCAGAGTAAGCCAACGCAGTGACTTGCGCTGCCTTGCCTTACTCCATATCTATGAGGCCATGCAAAGCCACGCAAAGTGGCTCTGCATGGCTTCATAGATTTGGCTGAGAGGCTTGCGTTGCCAGAGCATCAGAAAAAGTGACGATCCGGCTGCACAAGCCTCTCATAAATAAGAGTAAAATGTTTGGGATTTTTCTAGTGTGCGAAAGCTGTCTTGAAGTAACTTCTTCTCTGAGAGCGGTGCCACTGGTGTATCACGAAGGGTGAAACAACATTTTCATGGCAAAGAAGGGATCACTTGAATTACATTTATAAAGATTCCAACCATGCTGGAACCTAAAATGAGCCTTGGCAAAAATGTAAAAACAAGCCTCATGCTGTAGAGGCCGCAAGTAGAAAGGGGCCAAGGAAGCATTGTTTGGGTGCTGGCAGGACACCTGCTCTGAAACCAGCTCCGATCCCACCCACTGGGAAATGCCAGTGTGCCCGATTGGCCAGTCCAGTCCTGATTAATGTATGGTTGAGATATACTGCAGGCACAGTTCGCTCCCAGTTCCTATCCATCAACCAGAGACTGGAAAAGGTTATTCATTATTTCATTATTTATCAGTCTAACACCTAAGTACACTGGAAAACTGGAAGGTGACTAGTGAACGTTTGCAAATCCATGTGTACTAGAACCAATATTTTTTGTTTGTTTGATAATCTGCAAATTATGCTGCAGATGGTTTGTGATGTGGCTAGTGTGAAAAGTCCATGATTATATGGAAAATGCTGCAGCCGAATAACCGTATAATTCCATTGGCAATTATAATGTAATACCATATGCATTATTTCTTAGGTGCAGAAGGGTATCCGCAAAATATAAAATTGCAATGCGGAAAGAATGAGAACACTTGACATCAGTTGTTGGGGAAAACATCTGTAGACAGAAATACTCTTTGCCTAAATCATACAGGTAATGGCATGCAGTTTTTTTTGTTTGGCTTATCACTTTTGGCAGATGGAAAAGAGGCGTCTCCCACCTGAAAATGTTCACTTTCCTAAACATATATGAAAAGTGAATATTTATTTTAGAGGATAGAAGTTGCTACAAGGCTTTATATACTAAGCATTGATAATGAATATTTGCACCATCTACAAACTTTTGGTCGAAAGCGTCTCTAATATTAGTGAAATTCTTTTTGAAAAGTCCTGCACGTTGTGCTGACCTTTCATCAGACATCTTAAATGGTATGTGTTCAGCGCCCGCCCATCACCGGTGTGCAGCTACTCCAAGCCCTTATATAAATCATCTGCCAAATGCCTCTTGACAGAAAATTGACTGGAAAATTACTTGTCACCTCACATTTGTGTCAGATTCCCTTTATTGCTACTTGCTTGAAAATAAACAGTATGTTGTGAGAGGATGCAATTGCTTGTGAAGCCGCCCGAAAAGACCATGTAATGTTGAAAAACAAACAATTGTGGGTTTGCTGTAGAATTCTATTGGAGTATAAAATGAAAGCATTCCACAGGAAGATCTAAGAATGGTATCATTTTGTCCATCTTTGATCATGTCCTTTAGTATTATTTTTCTGCGATAAATTCAGTTTCTGTATCTAAGGATGTGAAGACAGAAGAGGATCTCGTGTTTTTTTTTTTTACTTGCCTTTCTGTAGAACACGTTATTGAATTGTGATTTAACAATGTTCTTTTCCAGATTTACTACTTTTTACACCTAGAAAGAGGGACAGTTAATACATTTATAAGAGAAATTGGGTTGTTGGTTGACTCTGGTGCTAGCTCTGGTCAGGCAACAGTCACAATCCCAGGCAGGGTGAACCACAAGAAGTCACTAAATTAAGCTGTGCTTGACCCTGGGTAGCTTTGCACAAAAAGCAGCCAGGCTTAACTTGGAGGCAATGTGTAAAGTACTTATGCAGCACACAAACTGTAATAAAGTGAAAACACAACACTAGAAAAATCCTTCACCAACTTTGAAAACTACATTAAAATGTAATACATTATTTGACACCAAAATGAAAATCTAATTAGTAGGACCAGAGTTATGGCTTTTTAAAGTTTTTAATAAAACTTACCTCCAAAATTACCAAAGCATCATCCGCGGACATCTAGTTGCGCGAGACTGGGTCAAAGTAAAAAAATATGGCAGATCGTGATGGATACAAGAAGTGGATTGGGCCCGATCAGCGCTTACCTTCAGAAGTAGAAGAATTTTCAAGAAAAATTGTCTGCAGACGGTGTCAGTGGAGGGAGCATCATCAACAGGAAGCTGCTGGACAAACCTGTGGTGATGATTTCTATGTTAGGACTTAGGGCCTGATTCATATATTGGCCGAGAGGCTATTCAGCAACAACATTTAATTACGGGTGGACCTTAAGTTTGGCCATGGCGGAGACTACTCGGTCTCTGCCATGGCCAAACTTCTCCAACAGCCCTGGGGAGTTAGGGCAGTGGGAGAAATGGCTACATGTCCACCCACCCATTTTAAAGGAGAAGCCTCTCATGGCAAGGATGAGCATTACTTTGTTTCTTTTCAAAAAGAAAATCCAGTTTCAGGTTTATCTTTTTGAAAAGAAAAAAAGAATACTGTGTGCTGTGGGACTGTGTCCTTCCAACGCAGTCCTGCAGTAAACATTAAAATGCATTGACAGGTACCGCCATGATGGCGGATCCTGCCAATACCTTTATAAATGGCAGCCTGCTTGGTGGTCATTAAAAAATCTGGTGGGCGGAGTATTGTCAGACTGTGGGACTTAAAGTACTCTGCCAGGCCAATGGAGAATACTCGGTCGGCCAGAATCTAAATCTGGTCTTTAGTCTCTTTTATGGAAGTCAAAAATCTCTAGCAGGATGAGGAAGGAGGCTGTAGCTGGTGAGAGGTCCGGTAGGCCAGATACCCCTTTAGTGAAGGATGACTGAACAGGATTTGCTGCTGCAGAGAAGAATGTAGCTGGAGCAGCCACAAATTCAGACCGATTGGTGATACATCTTGGATGGCTCGAGAAGCAGGCTGTTCTTGGTCTTCTCTGAGTTCTCAGAGCCACAAATTTCCCAAGTTTTGGATTTTGGTTATCTGGGCACCTTTGGGACCACCACCAAGGGTCCAGGACTGGAGGGGCACATTTTGGGGGGGGGTCAGAATTTACTCATGCTGGGTTCAGGTGCAAGATCAGATCAAGATGGTGGAAGCCTGTTATGTCCTTGTGGCTCTGAATAGGAGACCAGCAAACTAGCCCTTGAAGTCACCCTGATAGTCTTGGGTTCAGGTGAAGAAGCAGGGCTCAAGCAGCAAGGCAGGCCTCTAAGAGTTCAAATCAGTCTTTAGGCAGCACAACAGTCCTTCCAGGTGAAGCAAAGCAGTCTTGTTGAGTACACAGCAGGCCAAAGCAGCAGGCAGTTTTCTGGCAGTTGCTATGCAGGTCCCGAAAGTGAACGGAAGAGTGGGTCTGAGGGCGCTATTCCTAATGCCTACTTTGAAGTTAGAAGTTTCTGGACTTTCTCTTTGAAGTGCTTGGATTTTTCGGACTCCCCTACCAATGCTCCAAGCAGGCTGCAGACAGAATGCATTGGTGACAGGCCCTTTGTGAGAAGGCAGAGCACAGCCTATTCAGTTGGAAGTGGGGCTGTACCCGGCTCCGCCTCATCCTGCCAGCAGATGACCCATCCAGGCACACCTAATCTCTCTATTGCTTGACTGCCTGGGAGGAATTCACAAAGTCCTAACTGCCGACTACACCTAGTCATGTGATCCACAGGAGACTGCAGCCACCAAATGGCTAAGGGCAGGAAAATGCAAACTTTCTAAAAGTGCCATTTTCAAAATTGTAATTTAAAATCCAACTTTACCATGAAAGAGGATTTTGAATTACAATTTTATAGATGCCAAACATGAGGTGCTTATCTGCACAGAATCAAAAGGTAGCACTTATTAAATGTAATAAGGCAATCCAATGTTATCCTATGGGACAGGTAGGCTTCACAGTAGTGAAAAACGAATTTAGGAGTTTTTCACTACTAGAACATGTAAAACTTAAAAGCACATGTCCAACTGTTTAATTACAATGCAACCTGCCCTATAGGCTACCTAGGACATACCTTAGGGGTGACTTATATGTAATAAAAGAGCAGTTTAAGGCTTGGCAAGGAGGTTATATTGCCAAGTCGAACTGGCAGTTTAAAGCTGCATTCAGACTGCAATGGCAGAGCTGTGACATATCTTCAGGTACTACTTAAGTGGGTGGCACAATAAGTACTGTAGGGGTACTAGTAGCATTTAATTTACAGGTCCGGGGTATATGGTATAGCACTCTACAAGGGACTTAAATACAATATGCCAATCTGGTGTGAACCAATTTTACCATGTTTAAAGGAGAGTGCACAAGCACTTTAGCACTGGCCAGCAGTGGTAAAGTGCACAGAGACCTAAGGCCAACAAAAATGAACTCAGCAAAAAAGTGGAGGGTAAAGACAAAAAGTCTGGGAGATGATGCTGCAGAGAGGCCCAGGTCCAACAATTTACCATTGATTTACAGAACTCTGATAACAGTAAAAACAGTAATGGGAAAACTGATCTTGTGAGTGAGTTATGCACTAAAAAATGTTAAGCCTTACTTACATTTCGACATTTTCAATGATGCGTTAGGCGTGGTCAGGAAATCCCATGCGTATTTTATAATATCCCAGTCATTTGCATCTTAGTGGGTATTTAAAATTAGTTCTAAATGAATTGCTGAATCTTATAGGTACATTACACCTGACATGCCCAGGAGTAAGTGTTGCTGAAAGTTTGGGAAAGTGTGCTACCTTGCTTAGTTTTCAGATGGGGTAGAGCAAGAAGAGACATGACTGGGATTCTAAACTAGAGGAAAATTATTCTAAAAGGTGAACGAAAATGTGTCTGATATATGTTAGGTACCCACTGAAGCGGGCAGGAAAACAGATCAAACGATTGCATCTGCCCGAAGGGAGCAGCATTATGAGCTGCTTCCTGCGGATGGGAGCAATGCCGGCTCCCGCTGTATGCAGGGATCCGGCTGGGACTGCAGGGGTCTTTGGGGCTCCCCCCGTGACACTCACATTTATTTGTCCAGGGTCCCTGGTGGATGTGTCCCTGGGGCCGAAATCGGGCCGGGAGGGAGCTGCGTGTCCCCTCCCCCTCAAACTGATACCAGGCCCTGGGGATGGGGTCCCCGGGACAAAATCGTCTCTTGAAGGGGGGGATGCAGGCGCCTTCCCCCTGAAAATGATGACGGGTCCCCAGGGGATAGGGTCCCCAGGGCCAAATTTGGCCCGGGGAGAGGGGGCCACATGGCCCTGGGGGATAGGGTTCCTGGGGCCAATTACAACTCAGGAAGGGGGCTGCATGGCCCACCTCCCCCTAAAAAGCACACAGCTTTGAGGGATGGGGTCCCCAGCGCCTAAAGAGGCTGCAACGGGGGTGCATGGCCCTCTCCCCTTTTTTAGATACATGTACAGCCCTGAGGGATGGGGTCACCAGGACCTAAAAATGGATCGGTGGGGAGCTGTCTGGCCCCTCCCTATTTTTAGACATATGTATGGCCTTGGAGGATGGGGTCCCCAGAGCTTAAAGAGGTTTGGGGAGGGGGCTGCGTGGCCCCCTCTCCATTATTTAAATAAGTGGTCCTGGGGGTGGGGTCTCCAGGGCGATAACATCTCGAGGAGGGGGGGTCGTACGTACCCCTCTAATTTTTAGAAATTACTCTGGGGGTTGGGCTACCCAGGGTCTAACAAGACTTGAAGAGGGGGGCTGCATGCCCCCGACCCCTTTATGTTTAGACATTGCCCAGGGGGATGGGGTCCCCAGAGTCTTACAAGGTTTGGGGAGGACGGTGCGTGCCCCTCCCCTCTTTTAACTTATATGTGTGACCCTGGTGGATCGGGGTGCCCAGGGCCTAAAGAGGCTTGGGAGGGGCCGATGTGGCCTTCTGCACTTTCATAAAAAAGGCCCTGATGGGATGTCCAGAGCCAGGCCTTGTGGCCAACCCCTCACAACACACAGCCAAAGGCCCTGTGCAGTGTAGGATTGGCTGCATTTATGGGGGATGGCCACAGGGTTGGGGTTGGCTGCATGTGGGGGGTTGGCTGCAAGGCCGTACACAACCGGGGGTTTCATTTAAGTATGGTAATTAAATATATCTTCACATAAAAAATAAAAAATAAATCTCTGAAAAAAACAAAGGTCAAATTAATGTTATAGTTAGGTGTGATAAAAAGAATCTGTTTTGTTTCTAAAAAAACGTAGAAATTCATGGAAAAAACCAAAGGGTAAAGTAACGTTATAGTTAGGTGAATTTGCTAGTGATAACATTAATATTATAAACTAAAAAACACAAAAAAATCACTAGTTATAGTAAATATAGCTAACTATATCTTGCCCTCGCCATGCACTGCTTATGACCTCATACATTACATCACTCAGGTCTTGTTCTATGTGTCCGGAATCAAGTACCTGTGCCAAGACTTCCACGGGAGCAGATGATTATTCCCAATTCCCAGACTCTACTGCAAGCAACAGACCAGGAATATTTGTTACTATGCACCAGAGAGGGGGGAAGGGGATGGAAAGACAAGAGTGACTACCACTGGAGGTACACTACTTTTCTTTGCTACTTCTTACTGGTATCTCATATCTTCTCTCATGGAGCGAATGGAATTGTATCTTACTGCATCTTATCACAACACCGTTCTTACTCCTTACCTTGTGTTCTCATTCTTCACTCTACACCCATATATATTTATGATTACCTTATTTTCTCAGTGGGTTAGCTTATCACACTCTATCTCTCTACATATACATATATATATATATATATATACATACATATATATATTATCTACTGGCGGTCGCCAGTAGATAGTTATAGTTAGGACCTATTTTCCATAGGAAATCCGCAACATTCTATTTGAAATAACGTTGGCGCTGGTTGACGAATCTTTGCGAAAGTTTCCAACTTGTTGGGACGCTCCGGTCCGCTCCTATCCTGAAAGTCTCGGAGTGATTCGTCAAGCGGGGGCCGAGAAAAAAGGGGGGTCCCAAAACACATTTTCCCCATTCATTTTTCCATAGGAACCTTTAGTCGCAGCTACAGCCCGAACTGCTGAACGGAATTACACCAAATTTGGCAAAGAGGTAGCCCTTGGTTCAGTGTCGTGGCTTTTGCTTAAATGGTGTAAATCCGTTCAGTAGTTTCTGAGAAAATCACAAATAAAATCACATATATATCTATGGCCGAGTAGGGTCCACGTACCCTCCCGATCACGAGCTGCATGCTAATTGGCTGTCAACACTCCAAATCAGGAAGTGTTGGCAGCCATTTTGTCCCTCGGTAGAACCGAGGGACAGAAACAAGTGCGCAAAGCGCAAAAAGGGGGCAGGGTAGAAACACCCTGACCCCCTAGGTCTGCTCAGGGGGTCCCACAAGGACCCCCTGGGCAGAAAAAAGCATTTTTTAAGAAAAAAAAAAATTCTATTTTGCCCCCGGGTGGGCCAAGTCCCGGGGGCATGCGGGGGGTGGGTTTATATTTAATTTTGGGGGGCCTCGAAGGCCCCCCAAGCCCCGGGGACCACCACCCCCCGGGGCTTTAAAAAATAATGGTGCGGGAGGGCGCAGCCCCGGGGACCCCCCGGGGCTTCTTTTTTATTTAAAAAAAAAATTACCTGTGTGGGGGGGCTCGAGCCCCCCCACATGCCCCAGGTACCGCCACCTCCCTGGGGCACTAACAATTTCAATATGGGGGTCCATTACGGACCCCCAGAGCCCCGGGGACCACCACCTCCCCGGGGCTTTGTCGATGGAGGGAGGGGGCCGCGCGGCCCCCTCCTGGAGCCTGTAATGGCCCTGGGGACCGCCACCCCCCAGGGCCGGCTCCTGCAGTGTCCCGGGGTACCTACCCCCGGGACACTGTAGTTTGCTATGACAGGACGGGAGCCTCCAGTAAGCACCACGGAGCTGCGTTGCAGAGTGTTGTAAAAAGGGGCATGGCCTCTGAACACCTCTCTGCAATGCAGCTCTCTGGCGCATACTGGAGGTACCTGGTGGGCTAGTTGGCCCCTAGGGACCCTCGGGATTGAGGAGGAATTAATTCTCAAACTTAAAACGTGCCACAGGGCGTGTTTGCAGACATGTATCCTCAGGCCCCACCCCCTTTATTCACCATTGTGCAAATATTCCTCTAAAATCAGCCGAACTACGAATTCCGATTTACTCACCTGTTATCAGGAGAGACCTCAGTGCTGCATCTTTGAACCCAGTACTGATCCTGAAAAGTAATTTTAACCGTACTTACCAGTAACTTGAATTTCCTTCCATAGGATATCATTGCCTGCTTTTTGCTGAAAAAGTTTCTGTGTCGATTTTTGAAACTTACAAATATTCCTCTAAAATAAGCAGAACTACGAATTCCGATTTACTCACCTGTTATCTGGAGAGACCTCAGTGCTGCATCTTTGCGCCCAGTACCGATCCTGAAAAGTAATTCTAACCGTACTTACCAGTAACTTGAATTTCCTTCCATAGGCTAACATTGACTGGTTTCACTTGGAAATTCTTCTAAGTGTGGAGTTTTGGTACTTTATAATATTCCTCTAAAATCAGCCGAACTACGAATTCCGATTTACTCACCTGTTATCAGGAGAGAACCCAGTGCTGCATCTTTTAGCCCAGCACTGACCCTGAAAAGTAATTCTAACCGTACTTACCAGTAACTTGTATTTCCTTCCATAGGCTAACATTGACTGGTTTCACTTGGAAATTCTTCTAAGTGTGGAGTTTTGGAACTTTATAATATTTCTCTAAAATCAGCCGAACTATGAATTCCGATTTACTCACCTGTTATCAGGAGAGAACCCAGTGCTGCATCTTTTAGCCCAGCACTGACCCTGAAAAGTAATTCTAACCGTACTTACCAGTAACTTGAATTTCCTTCCATAGGAATCCATTGTTTGGTTTTCAGCAGAAAAGTTTCAAAGTGTCGATTTTCACAAACTACAAATATTCCTTAAAAATCGCCTGTGTGACTTAAACGCATTCTTTCAACTGTTTACAGGAGATGCACCAGTGCTGGATCCAGGATCCACCACTGAGTAAGAAAAAGTAACGATAACACTACTTACCTGCTAAGTGAATTTCCTCCCATAGGATAACATTGGTGATTCTATGTGAAAAAGTTTCTAAGTGTCAACTTTTAAAATACAATAATATTCCTTAAAAATCACTACTGTAACCAAAACGCTTTTACTCAACTGTTTACAGGAGATGTCCCAGGACTGAATCTAGGATCCAGTCCTGTGGTTAGAAAAGTAATCCATAAAGTAACTAATTGCATTTAACTAGAAATTCACATTGAGCTCAATGTTGAATTGTTTTTGAAATTGTGTTGCCCATTGCAACAACTGTAACGACTGTACTTAAAAGTCTATTGCCTATTTGCAAAGTATTTAAACTAAAGTAATTCATTCTGAGAAAGTATATTTTGTAATGTAATGTATAATGTAATTACAATGTAATTTAAAAAATAAAATATCTAAAAATAAATAGTTTAAAAAAATGTTGTAAATCAGTATCAAAAAAATAAATATAACAATTAATACATTTATAAATTGTCATTTACAAAACCTTTGAAATTCACTGAAAAGCCATAGGTTTCAGACACGTTATAGTTAGGAATTAGCATTTAAAAAACCTTTGAAATTCACTGAAAAAACCATAGGTTTCAGACACGTTATAGTTAGGAATTAGCATTTAAAAAACCTTTGAAATTCACTGAAAAAACCATAGGTTTCAGGCACGTATAGTTAGAAATTAGCATTTAAAAAACCTTAGAAATTCACTGAAAAAACCATAGGTTTTAGGGACAGTTATAGTTAGTTGGACATTGCACTCGTACAAAACCCGTGAAATTCCCCCGTTATAGTTAGTTCAGGTAACTATAACTCGCGCCCCTGCAATGCACTGCTGATGACGTCACATATTACATCACTCATGACATGGTCAGTGACATCACTGATGACATCACTGATGACATCTCAAATGACATCACTGATGACATCACTGATGACATCATCCATAAGATAATTTGATGCATCTTCTCACACCCTAATATAACTTTTGATACACCCACTGTAAATACAGACTGCCATGTCAAAACCATAGACACTCCAACACCAATTACTATATACACACTCACTGATTCTTAGGTCTACACACACACATCTACTCACTCACCCGTACAATCACTCATACTTATAGTCACTCAGTACAGGACTATTATATGCACTCATACACCTATATAAACACTCACACACCGCCACTCATCCATAGAGGTACTCACACACCTAGTCAGTCATGCAAAAAATTAAGCACACACCCATTTACTCACCTATACAGTTATACACACACCAGCTCACTTACTCATACAAATACTAGCACATTCTTACGCTCTTATACAATCTCTGATACAAGCACACACTCATCCATACAGTCACTCTCACAATCACACACTCGCTTATAGCTATTTATATACTCCAACACACATATATACTGCCTTTCACATATGTAGTTACTCACACATGTACCACTGGGACATACATTCACTCACTAACACACTCTTACACACACTTACCCACCCATACAGTCTATCACAGATGCACTCTTGAAACCATCCACCCAGTGAATCACCCACTCACACATCTATGCACAGAGTCGCACACACCCCACCCACACAAACACTCAGGCACACATACAGATACTCAGACAACCAATCAATAACTCATATAGACACTCATGTAGCTATTCACAATCCCATACAGCCACTTACACAGCAACAGACAGACGGATACAGACATTCACCCAGTTTAGTCACTAACCCATGCATTCATTTTTCTGGCATATGCAGTGACTATTCATAAATCTCAAGGATTAAGTGTAGACAGTGCTTTGGTGAACATTGGAAGTAGCGTGTTTAAAGAGGGTATGGCATATGTTGCTTTGTCCCGAGTCAGAACTTTATCTGGATTGTTTTTGATTGAGTTTGATGAGTCAAAGATTACTGCAGATGCAAACTGTGTAAAAGAGTATAATAGGTTAAGAAGAGCGTATGCTCCCAATTTAGGTGAATATCCTGTATTTGAAAAGCGTGTAGTAGGTCGAAAAAGAAGATATGAGAATATCTGTAGTAAAGTGATAGAGAAGGAAAAAAATCATGATAATATTGTGATTGCAAGGACAAAGAAAAAGGACCCTGTTCAAGATATTGTTGGTTATCAGTTTGAAAATAGTTCAGGTATCAACTGCTATGCTAATGTAGTAGTTAATGTTGTTTTTTTCTTGAAAGTTTGCTACAGCAAATTATGGAGAATCGGGAAAAAGATTTTGTTCCTTGTTGCATTCTGTTTATGAAAAATTGAGAACTGATAACAGTAAAATGCAAAGCGTTTCTGATATTCGTAAACTTTTGGATATATCTTCTGGTTCTACACAATTTACGGAAAATATCCAACAAGATGCTCAGGAATTTCTAATGTATATGCTTACCGTATTGGAAAATGAAGGCATAGAAATTGAAAATCTTTTTGGCCTTTGTTATAAATGGGAACATCAATGTGAAAAGTGTATGTTTACATGTAGCACTAATATAGACACTGAAAGATTTATTCATTTGACATTACCAGACTGTAAATCAGTGTCTTTCAACAAACTAGTTAAAGCAGCAAATCAAAACATGGAGTGTAGCCAATGCAAATCAGAAATGTTATCAATATTATTTATACAAAGATATGGACAATATATAATTTTAATGATGCAACGTTGTACAGCTGATGGAAGAAAATTGGAAACTTTAATAAAACATTTTGTAGCAAGTCAACTATCAATATCAGGAAGGACTTTTGTAACAGTAGCAATAATTTTCCATCATGGTCCTTCTACAACATGTGGACATTACACTGCCTATTTAAAATGTGATAAAGGATGGACATATTGTAATGATACTCAATTGGTTTTTAAACAACGTTTGCCTAGCGAATTACCAAATTCCTACCTAATATTTTTAAAGCCAAAGTTTTAGGAACATAATTTAGCCTCTGTGGTATTTATTAATATGTATTAATATGATTACTATTGCATAATATCAATATAACGGATTTTAAGAATACTATTTGGCTTAGAGGAAAAGTATATATTTGAACTATGGACTTTTTCTTGCACATTCTCTCAGCATATAATTTTAAAGAACAACATTTACAGTGTATAGAAATTCAAGTCAGAAAATTTTCATAGACGAGACCATTTTATATACCTGTGATTTGTATTATATGATATGTTATTGAGGATGTAGTTTTTATAGAATGATCAGAAATAGTTGAGTATATTAAAAATATTTTAGAAGTACTTTTGTTTTTTTTTAAACAATCTTATTGATAGTTTTTTTTTGCCCGGTGTTATGTGATGAGTAACATTGAAATCACTGTTTGTAGTGAAATTCAATTTATTCTGAGAACAGCAAAAAAGGTAAAGAAAATAATTTATAAAATGTTAAAATGATGTTGTGTTGTAAAAAATATATTATATATTATAACTGTTTTTTTCTTCTCTTTCACAGATCCTAATTATAGAATATGACATTTTCAGAAATTTTAGTTATAAAAAACACATGAAAAAAATGTTTAGTGTTTTTTATGTCTATTACTGTGAAGGTAAGATTAACTAAGTATTAAAATGGATAATGGGTTGTGTTTGCACACTGGTGAAGAAAGGGGGGATGGATGGAGTAGATATCTGTGGAAAGATGCTCTGTGGGCGTATTAAGTTACGGGATAAAGTTACCTTGAATCCTGAGTGTCCCTGGGGGCCAAGTAACCCTCAAGATATGTGCAGAAAGTGCCAGACAGTTGTATTGCACAGAGGTGTAAAATGGGTCATGGCTTCGGACCACCTCTGTGCAACGCAGCTGTATGGTGTTCAATATAGAGACATGTTGAGGTAGTAGGACCCAGGGACTTTCAATATTAAAAGAGACTAAATGCCTCAACTTAAAACATGTCACAGAGAGTGTTTGCACATGTCACATAAGACCACATTCCTTCCCTTCACCACTGTATAAACATGTCCTATCACTTTCCCAAAACCTAAGTACTTATAAATGTATGTTGTTCTCTGTTTCCAGTAGTGAAAATACTCTACTTATTAGTCATATAGTTAAGTTTTGGCCTAACACTAACCCTAGTACAAGTCAATTTCTTTATTTACTATGCTTGCACACCTGGAAGAAGCTACAAAGTATTAATACAGTCTTTAAAATACATAGATTATACCTATGTAGTTTTTGAATCACTGTCTCATAGGATCCTATGTGTTCTAAAAAAAAAGATTTGATTGGTCTGCAATCATTTCAATCATTCTTCTTTGAGCATCTTCGGAGAAATAACTCTGTGCTTACCTCCTGTCACTCTTATGCAATTTTTTAAACAATGAATTAGCAATATTTTCTTATTATAATAGTCTGCTAATACCTAAGCACTTATGGGGCAAATATAAAAGCATCCTTTGCCAACAATATGTCACTTTTTGTAATATAGTGATGGCGCAAGACATTCTTTCGTATTTACAAGGAAATGAATAGGTACTCTGTGTATGTTTTCTTTTCCATGTAAATACAACCTAATCATACACACCACTTTGCGTTGAACGTGCGTTCTATAGGTGTTCCTGTGTGTGCTTGTACACAACACTCATAGAAGAAGACACATCTCCAAATTTATCTGAAAACATAAATCTGGACATGTGTGTGAATGCTGCACCATTCCCCAAATGGTGTAGCAAGGGTCAACAAGGAGAATTGTTTTCATTTCACCTCATTTTTTTTCTTTCAATATATGCTGCATTGCACATCATACATTGAAGGAGAAAAATGCCTTCACTGATTGTTTTTGTGCAGGAAGGTGTGTCTTCCTGCACAAAATCAAACTCCACACGACACAGATATCCTTGCACCATGGTGCAAGGGTACCTGTGCTACTACATAGCTGCAGTTTAAGCAGCAGTGCAGAGGGAAGCATAGAGGTGCAACATATTTATGAAGATATGTTGCATCCCTGTGCTTCGGAAGAACCACAGCACACTGCAGCTAAAGTGGTTACAGTGTGATGCTGCAGCAGTTCCTTATAGTTCTGCACTTATACATTCACTATACACTACTAATGCATTCTTTCAGTCAATTATGAATGCTGCACCATTTTCCAAATGGTGTAGCAAGGCTCAACAAGGAGAATTGTTTTCATTTCTCCACATTATTTTTCTTTCAATATATGCTGCATTGCACATCATACATTGAAGGAGAAAATGCCTTCACTGATTGTTTTTGTGCAGGAAGGTGTGTCTTCCTGCACAAAATCAAACTCGACACAACACAGATATCCTTGCCCCATGGTGCAAGGGTATCTGTGTCACTACATAGCTGCAGTTTAAGCAGCAGTGCAGAGGGAAGCATAGACGTGCAACATATTTATGGAGATATGTTGCATCCCTGTGCTTCGGAAGTACCACAGCACACTGCAGCTAAAGTGGTTACAGTGTGATGCTGCAGCAGTTCCTTATAGTTCTGCACTTATACATTTACCATACACTACTAATGCATTCTTTCAGTCAATTATGCACTACGCATACATTCAACCAAACTTTCACACACTTTCATAGAAATATAGCTCTTTTTTTAACCAGAGCAGTTAGTTCTGAAATTAACTTTTTTTTTTGTTTTATATATTTTTTTGTACTTTTTTGAACAATTTTGGGGTTTTTTTGGTATTTTTTTAAAGAGAAAAAAAGTGAACTAGAGGAAGAAAACAATGAACTTCAGAAAAAAAAAATAATAAAGTTCAGCATCGATGATTTCTCTGTGCTGTGCAGATCAGGTCAATCGACTGCTCCCCATAACAGAGCAGTTTGTTGCATTTAATGCATCTTATTTTCAGTTGCGCAAATTCAGGCCGGATGTCAGGGTGGCCAGGAGATGATGGTGCCGCCGATGTGCTGGGTACTGCTGGCGGAGGGTTCTCTCTAAGCCTTCTGCACTGCTTCCTCGCCAGGTTTACAGGGTGCAGAATCTTCAGATGTTTCAACATGCTTGCGGTCCCGCAAGAGTACTTCTTCGTTGGATCACCTCTAGATAATACCCTTTTGCAAATTTTGCATGTGACCTTCACTGCATTGACTTTTTTTTCTCCCTCTGGAATTGAAAAAAATTTCCACACCACTGAGGTGTATCTTTCAGGGCGTGGAGGTTCTGGAACAAATCCATCATCTGAAGAGTGTTCAGAGCTGGATGATGTATGCTGTGCTGAAGCCATTGTTTGGAGATAGAAATGAGTAGCAGCTGTAGAAATCAGCCAAAAGTTCTTCTTAGTTAAGAGATGTTCCTCCAAAGAAGGTCTAAGAAGAAGGATTGAAATGGGTGGGTCCTTCAATAGTTACACCAGGAAATGTTATGAACCAATCAAATCTTTTTTTTTCAGGTCACATGGGGTCCGCGCACCGTGCACATAGACAGCAGGCACCCATCGCGACTTCGCGAAATTGCATTTAAAACTATGCTTATTAAAAGTAAAAGTATATTATTTTTATGATTAGTTTAGATAATGTCTTGTCCTAATATGTATATTAAATACATATTTATATCTTTTGGACATTAAAATTTTTTGCGGGAATCGCGCACCCACCGCGTAGAACATGTAAATGACGTCATGCGCAAGTGAGCGAGCGTCTGTAAAGTAATACGTATGTGTCGCGTATGCGCTTGGAGTCGCGTACCGGTCGCATAGCAATCGCGCAGGAAAATCCGTACCCATCGCATATCCTACGCGGATCCTACATAACCATCCTAAAATGTCAGCGGTTCCGCGCTGTGATCGAGAACGGTACGCTTTGGGTGCGCGATTCCCCAAAAATATTGAAAAGAAAATAATATAAATATATCAAAAAAAATTAGAAAACTAATATAAAACATTACAGTTACAATATTTTTAAAAACTTTTTTTTTCAATTAACATTAAAAATATATAATGTAATTAAAATAAAATATGTAAAAATAAATAGTTAAAAAAATGTGGACAATTAGTATCAAAATAGTAAATATAAGATTTATTATATTTAAAAATTAATATTTAAAAAACCTTTGAAATTCACTGAAAAAAACATAGGTTTCAGACACGTTATAGTTAGAAATTAGCATATAAAAAACCTTTGAAATTCACTGAAAAAACCATAGGTTTTAGGGACAGTTATAGTTAGTTGGACATTTCACTCGTACAAAACCCGTGAAATTCCCCCGTTATAGTTAGTTCGGCGAACTATAACTCGCGCCCCCGCAATGCACTGCTGATGACGTCACATATTACATCACTCATGACATGATCAGTGACATCACTGATGACATCACTGATGACATCTCAAATGACATCACTGATGACATCACTGATGACATCATCCACGTGATAATCTGATGCACCTCCTCACACCCTAATATAACCTTTGATACACCCACTCTAAATTACAGACTGCCATTCGCAAAACCATAGACACTCCAACACCAATAACTACATACCCACTCACTGATTCTTAGGTCTACACACACATCCACTCACTCACCCGTACAGTCACTCATACTTACGGTCACTCAGTACAGGACTATCATATGCACTGATACTCCTATATAGACACTCAAACACCGCCACTCATCCATAGAGGTACTCACACACCTAGTCAGTCATGCAAATAATTAAACACACTGCCATTTACTCACCTATACAGTTATACACACACCAGCTCACTTACTCATACAACTAGCACATTCTTACGCTCTTATACAATCACTGATACAAGCACACACTCATCCATACAGTCACTCTCACAATCACACACTCTCGCTTATAGCTATTTATATACTCCAACACACATATATACTGCCTTTCACATATGTAGTTACTCACACATGTACCACTGGGACATACATTTACTCACTAACACACTCTTACACACACTTACCCACCCATACAGTCTATCACAGATGCACTCTTGAAATCATCCACCCAGTGAATCACCCACTCACACATCTATGCACAGAGTCGCACACACCCCACCCACACAAACATTCAGGCACCCATACAGATACTCAGACAACCAATCAATAACTCTTATAGACACTCATGTAGCTATTCACAAACCCATGCAGCCACTTACACAGCAACAGACAGACGGATACAGACATTCACCCAGTTTAGTCACTAACCCATGCATTCAGTAAGATACGTTTAATCACTCACTTATAGAGTTAGTCACGCACCTACTAAATCATCCATACAGACACTTATACACCCACTCATTCTTCAATACGCCTTTCCCTATATATATTAAACATATTTAAACTTTACAGAAACACACAGTCACTGGATGATGTCATCAGTGATGTCATCAGTGATGTCATTTGAGATGTCATCAGTGATGTCATCAGTGATGTCACTGACCATGTCATGAGTGATGTAATATGTGACGTCATCAGCAGTGCATTGCGGGGGCGCGAGTTATAGTTCGCCGAACTTACTAAAACAGGGGAATTTCATGGGTTTTGTACGAGTGAAATGTCCAACTAACTATAACTGTCCCTAAAACCTATGGTTTTTTCAGTGAATATATATATATATATATATATATATATATTCACTGAAAAAACCATAGGTTTCAGGGGCGTTAGTTCTTTTAAATGATGTTAGTAACATTCTCTTAAGAATTATGTATATATATAAGTATATATATATATATATATATATATATATATATATATATATATATATATATATATATATATATACATTACCTACTGGCAGTCGCCAGTAGGTAGTTACAGTTAGGACCTAGTTTCCACAGGAAAAGCGTATTTTCTTTTGCCAATATCTTTGGCGCCGTTTGACGAATCTTCGCAAAATTGTCCAAACAAACATAGGAAACTTTAGACAAAGCTACAGCCCGAACTGCTGAACGGAATTACACCAAATTTGGTAAAAAGGTAGGTCTTGGTGTAGAAAGCGTGCTTTTTTTAAATGGTGTAAATCTGTTCAGTAGTTGCTGAGAAATAAAAAAATATATATATATTGATATCTTCGCACCGAGTAGGATTCGTGAATCCTCTCGAGCTTCATTTTGATTGGCTGCCAACACACCAGGAAGTGTTGGCAGCCATCTTGTGACTCGGGAAAACCTGGAGCCCTAGATGGCCCTGGGGACCACCATTCCCCAGGGCCGGCTCCTGCAATGTCCCGGGGTGCCCACCCCGGGGACATTGCCTTTTGCTATGGCAGGGCAGGAGCACAGCTCCCGCCCTGCCATAGCAAACACTGCTTTGCTTCTTGGAAGCGAGAGCAGGAAACCTGAAAAAACCACAGGTTTCAGGGACGTTATAGTTAGTTGGACATTTCACTCGTACAAAACCAGAGAAATTCGTCAGTTATAGTTAGTTGAGCTAAGTATAACTCGAGCCCCCGCAATGCACTGCTGATGACATCACATATTACATCACTCATGACATGGCCAGTGACATCACTGATGACATCACTGATGACATCACTCAAGGTCAGTGCTCCACCAACCCTCCATATTTTTTACTGTACCGGCGGGCTTACCTGTTTTACAGGGTTGTACTTGAACTACATCTGGGTCCACCCGGCACACGGTCTAGACAAGAGTAGGTGCCCTACTGGTATTATAGAACACAAGCGGTGATCCCATAGCATCTATATCAATAAAGTAAGTTGAAAATAAGTAGAAAAATGGGCAAGCAAACCTGTTCTGATAAGAAACAACCAGCTCTCCCGAAACCAAAACCCAAAGTCCAACCCACCTCCATTGATAGGATGTTGGAGAGAGCAACAGGAATGGTGACAACAGAAATAGAACGGACTGAGAGACGGCTATCACTCACTCCAAATCTGGACCTTCCCTTGATAGATTCAGACATATCACAAGCCTCTGGTCCCTTGATCAGCAACACCCCTAGGGCCCAGACAATTATCAACGAGGTGTCTAATGTTGAACTACTCACGGAGGTAGTACCCACGCGCCAAGTGAAGAGAGGAAAACCTAAAGCACCAGTGAGAACAGGGGCGAAAAAGAAGAAGGCAGCAGCAGAAGAAATCATGGATGATAATGATAGCGGGGAAGGATGTCTGTCCAGTAGTACTGAAAGAGGCAAGGAACAACCTGCACGGGTCACAAATTTAGTGGTGGACTTACAATTTCAATGTAAGGGCTTTTGTAAAGGACGAACTTAAAATGTTGGTAGAAAAGGTTGATAAGCTGACCATGCTGCTAGAGGCTAGGGCAGGGGTCACAAATGGAAGAGAAGAGATTGGGAGTGGCCAAGAAATACAGGCTGCATTTAGTACCAGCAAGACTGCCCCTACCTCATGTCAGAGTGACCCCCACCTACTACCGCTAATGACCAAGTAAGACAGTGTATTGCAAGCCCTAGCAGGGTAAAATCAACACCTGTTCATCCACACAGCAGTGGTCCATGGCAAGAAAGTCGACAGCGGGAGGGGGTAGGACCCATTAAAAACACTGAAACTTTTAAAGAAAATCACCCTCCACCGTGTATTAATCTACCACCAGCCTCAACCCCTTACGTTGTTGTTTTGTCAGGTATTCCCGAGCTTGGGAGGGGGCAAAAGGAATCACACCAGAATATAAAAAATAATTGTATGTTCTGGTTAGCTAACAACAAGCAATTCCACTATGAGGATGCAGGAGAAATCCTAACGACCCATCGAGTTGGCTGGGTAGGCAGGAGACTTAAGGTATTGCAGGGAGACTGTGTAGTGATACATTTTAGAAATCCATCAGTCGCCCGAGCAATCCTAACTAGGGAAGACAGGAGACAGGAGGGGACCATAAGAGCCCTTCCGCTAAGTTATTTTTATCCCCCAGGGAGACCACAATATTGTAGAGTTGGATGGGAGGGGAGGCCTCTAAAACAAAATTATCAAATTGACAATTTGGAATTCCGACGGTCTAGGCAGCCACTCTTCAATATTCCCACGACCAATAGATTTGGTGTACTTGAAGGAGTAGATTGACTGGAACCTATGGGGTATGGGTTGAAGGAACATAATCACCTGGAAGAGTTAGAGGGGAATATTCTCCAAGCAGGGGAGACCGTAGACCAGCCCATGACATTAGAAAAGGGTGAGACCAATGGGAGTTCGAGAGGGACGGTAAGGGGTAACAAGGCAGAATCTAAAGGGGCTAAAACTAACAGCCAATCCTGTTTTTCCAATAGCGAGACTTCTCAGAAGTTAGGCTTGTGTACAGGTGGGATTTTGTTCCCCCCATCCCCAGAACTTGCGGCCAAAGATAGTCGGTCGGATGTATCGAGGTTGTGAGTTATATCTTGGAACGTAGCCGGCCTTGCCCCCAAGATGGATAATCCTGATCGGGGGAGCTTTATTGAGCAATATGAAATCTGTATGTTTCAAGAAACATGGGCAAACTCGGCTACGCCACATACACCATAGCAGCGTCATCAGGGGGAAAGGGGAGGCCGTCAGGGGGGCTGTGCATCTGGGTGGGGACACATTTGGGCTGCATGTCTACACAGCTAGAAACATCTTCAAATTACATTCTGTGTGTCCTCCTTAACTTCCCTTCAAGGATTACAGTTGCTCTAATAAATGTCCACTCGAGACCAGTTAGCCGTAGTCAAGAGTCAAAGACTCTCGACGAGCTATCGACATTTCTTGCTACCATCTCTGATAACTACCTGTTGATTGTAGGGGGGGATTTTAATTGCCAGTATGAGCCCCTAGATGGTATTAATAGGGATAACCCGTCTGAAGAAGATCTACATTGGGCTGTACCAGAAACAACCTGTCCGTTAGTAAGAGTCTGGACTTCTCTGGTACTCCAGATGAATTCTTGTGTATTAAAATACTCATTGAGGGCATGTAACGGCAGAACTAAGTCTGATACCCCTGGTAAACACACTTTTAACAGAACTGGGCAAGGCTCCTTAATTGATTATATTTTGGTTAGTATAACATTATGGCACAGGGTAGTAGACTTTAAGATTGTGCAGCGCCACGATAGTGACCATAATGCCCTTGTTTTAGAATTGCTTACATTAATCCCTGAGAGTACCACAGATTTGACTACACCAGCTGATGGCAGATTGACTCTCACTAACCGTAGGAAGAGAGTCCAATGGGCGGAACTAAGCCAATCTCAAGAAAAGTTAAGCGCCCTGTATCAAGCTATCATTCCGATCCTTATGGATTCTATTCAATCTGTCTCGGCTGATAGTACACAAATTGAATTACTGAAAGTCGCCCTAAATCATACTAGGCTAACGGCCACTATGTTTGACTTTTTCTTCCCAATCAAAACAATTAGTAATAACAGGACACCCCGCCATCCTTGGTACAATGGAAAATGTCAAAAGGCTAAAACAGCTCTGATTTTTGCCATTAAGGCTAATGATAGACCCCTGATTAAAACCTATAGAGCGGCCTATCGAACTAGTATTGAGGAGGCAAAAAAAGGGTGGGAAAGTGACAAGTGGGAAACTCTTAGAAGCTCCCTGGGCACCCGTGACATGAAGACATTCTAGAATGTGGTAAACACGGGTAGCTCCGAAGGAAAGCCGGCAATAGAGCCAAACTTAGGGGCAAATGTGTGGAAGGACCATTTTGAGTCTCTCTACTCGAGGGCAAAACCAGAGGTCAATATAGTGAACAACGCATGTAACTCCCTGCAGGCCGATCGCTCTAATGTAACTATGATCTCCCCTAGAGCGGCGGATGATTGCCCGATGATAACCCTTACAGAAGTAACTGGTGCTTTAAGCCAAATCGCTCCTGGTAAGGCACCAGGGTTAGACAAGATCCCCGGGGATTTGTTCCGTAGCGAACCGACTATTTGGGCTCCATATTTTTGGATTTTATTTAATGCTGTCATGCTAGGCATGGCAATCCCTACTAGTTGGGCCGGGGCTGAAATAATACCAGTTTATAAAAAGGGATCCCCGATGTTACCCACAAATTATAGGCCCATAAGCCTTATTGACATTAGCCAAAAAATGTTTGCACGTGTGTTGTTATACCGCCTGCAGAGCTGGATGGAGGAGCACAAAGTTCTTAGCCCATTCCAAGCAGGGTTTAGAGAAAAAATGTCTACATTGGACCAGATCTTCAGGCTACAATTATTACACTGGAAGACCGTGTGTATAGAGGGTGGCAGCCTCTATTTAGTTTTTGTAGACCTGAAATCTGCATTCGATCTCGTCCCAAGAGATAAGTTGTGGGCAGTCCTGCTAGAGATGGGGGTTCCGTTATATTTGTGTCAAATCATGAAGCGGTTACACGAAGGAAATTACGCGCAAATAAGATTTGGCAAGCTCGGGGAACTCACCACACCCATCCCTGTAGATAGAGGAGTACGCCAGGGTTGCGTTCTTGCCCCGACCCTTTTTAGTCTTTTTATAAATGGATTAGTTGATTTTTTAAATACCGAGAAGGATTTAAACGCACCCAAGTTGGCAGCACGCAACATCCCGGCCATGATGTTTGCCGACGATACTTTGCTATTATCAAAATCCCCAATGGGTATACAGAGGGTCCTAAACAAATTTGATGCCTTCTGCAAGGAAAGGGGGCTTGAGATTAATTTGCAAAAAACTAAATTCATGGTATTTAACTCAGCCAAAAGTACCCGACCGAACCCATGTTTAGACGGCAGACCCCTAGAGAGGGTTTCTGTCTTTGATTATCTCGGCATTACAATCACTGAAAAAATGGACTGGGGGGCACAAATTTAAAAAAACAGCCTGAAGTTAGTGCAAACAACAGGGGGTTTGTCCAAGGTGTTCCGAAACTCGAGCTATAAACCGGTGGGCCCAGCAGTAGAAATATATAAGGTTCAAGCTAGAGGTGCTGCTCTATATGGAGCTGAAATATGGGGCCACGGTTGCATTGATAGTCTAACACAAACGGAAAATTCTTTTGTTAGACAATTGTTTGGTCTCCCCCATAGTACCCCACTCATACCACTACGATTAGATCTGGGGGTCAGGTCAATTGAGGAAGAAGTTTCTCTGAGACCCCTTTTATTCTGGAGACGTTTGTGGGTTACTCCAGAATTGTTTGAGTACAGAGAAGCACTAAGAGAGGTGATGAGTTTATCTGGGGCGAGGAGACTACCATGGCTGACCTATGTCAGGAACACCCTTACACTTATGGGTCTGGGCAATCTGTGGGATAATCCAGAAAGTGCATGTCCCACAGTCCCAAGGAAAGAGTTAAAGGTTTGCTATTGGGAATATAAACTGGCCCAGCTTCAGGGGAACCACTTAGTGGGAAAACTTACTGTAGCCTTTATGGAAATGAAAGAGCAGTACATACTAGAGTCGGCACTTAATGACATCAAGCCGGCATTTAGGCATGGGGTATTGCCACTGCGTGCTTTTACGAATAAATGGGCGGGCCTCCAAACATTGGGTTGCCCGGCCTGCAATAGCGCAGAAGAATCTGAATACCACGTGTTCTTTTTCTGTACTGGCTATAAGAAAGCAAGAAAACGATGGCTGGTCCAGATATGCAGAAATTTGGGAACTAGGCAATTTTCAGAGGCTTTCAGGCTACTGAAATATGATGCTAGTCTCCCCATAGCTTTCTCGGTGGCAGGCTTTTTATTTTCCATGTGGTGTACCCGTAGAGTTTTCCTAAAAACGTCCCCCAAAGATGGTGATTAAATTTGTGTACATCCTTTTTTAACTGAAGGAATTTTATATGAATTGTATGTGTATTTTAGCATTATTTTAATAATGTATTATTAATATGGTGTTCATTACTTCAGCGGGCAGGACTATTAAGAAGTAGAATTAACGTCTAAGGGTGTACAACAATGTTTTTAGCTTCCTTTTTGATTGAAGTAAATTGTTAATATACAAGCTTTTTATCAATTAAATAAGGCATTGTAAATTCTTTATTATATATTGCACAAGCACTTTAATGTAACCAGTTATGACGCTAATAATCCCCTTATTGACTGATACAAGCACTTTATACACACTCATATATTATCGTTTGAATAGTCGATCTGAGAGATAGAGCAAGAGCGGAAAAATAGCTTGGTATTGTAAATTGAACTTATGCACTGCACATGCAATTAATTGCAGATTGTGATTTCAGGATTGGTTGCAATATAGATTTCCGCAGGCCACATAATGTACTTAGTACACAATGCCACATGATGTTTGTATAAATGTTTTTCTTTTCTTTTACTTGTTTTTAATATAAATGAAATGTTAGATCCTGTTTAAATGCTTTTATGGTCATACTGACCGAAATAACGTTTTTACAACAACAACAACATCACTGATGACATCATCCACGTGATCCTCTGATGCACCTCCTCACAGCCTAATATAATCTTTGATACACCCACTCTAAAATACAGACTGTCATTCTCGAAACCATAGACACACCAATACCAGTTACTACATACCCACTCACTGATTCCTAAGTCTACACACACATCCACTCACTCACCCATACAGTCACTCATACATGCAGTCACTCATAAATACAGCCACTATCATATGCACTCATACACCTATACAGACACTCACACACTGCCACTCACCCATAGAGTTACTTGCACAGATAGTTAGTCATACTGGGGCCAATTCACAGAACTTATCTGAGACAAAATCCTACACTTACTACTTTTGGTATTCACAGAAGGCATTTAGTAGTAGTAAAGTTAGGACTCCTAACTTTACTACTACTAAACTGAGACAAAATTCTAACTTTACGACTTTCGGTATTCACAAAAGGCATTTAGTAGTAGTAAAGTTAGGAGTCCTAACTTTACTACTACTAAATGCATTCTGTGAATACCAAAAGTAGTAAGTTTAGGATTTTATCTCAGTTCAGTAGTAGTAAAGTTAGGAGTCCTAACTTCACTACTACTAAATGCCTTCTGTGAATACCAAAAGCAGTAAGTTTAGGATTTTGTCTCAGAGTCATTCTGTGAATCGGCCCCACAAACAATAATGTCCCTGAAACCTGTGGTTTTTTCAGTGAATATATATATATATATATACCACTTTCCAGGTTATAGCATATAACTGCTAAGAAACCGCCAACAGCGAGTGGGTGCTTGTCATCTTTCTTTGTATTTTCTTAGATAAAGAGCTAATGTGCTCCTATAAGACGCATTTCGGCTACAAAGGTGACATCTTGTTTGCTCATATTTAAAGCTACATCACTTTCTTCGATAACGGAAAGTAACAACAGACTTTACCCGTTCTTTTACATGTGTAAAACACTTTGTTAACATCATCTTGTATTCAGTGCAAACCGTTTCAATTCTATATTCTATTCTGTTTACTCAAAAAGAACATTTAAATATTAAAGCGTCTATTCCAATGGGGATACTCCGATAATTTTGCCAGACATCATCCACGTGATCCTCTGATGCACCTCCTCACAGCCTAATATAATCTTTGATACACCCACTCTAAAATACAGACTGCCATTCTCGAAACCATAGACACACCAATACCAGTTACTACATACCCACTCACTGATTCCTAGGTCTACACACACATCCACTCACTCACCCATACAGTCACTCATACATGCAGTCACTCATCAATACAGCCACTATCATATGCACTCATACACCTATACAGACACTCACACACCGCCACTCACCCATAGAGTTACTTGCACAGATAGTTAGTCATACTGGGGCCGATTCACAGAACTTATCTGAGACAAAATCCTACACTTACTACTTTTGGTATTCACAGAAGGCATTTAGTAGTAGTAAAGTTAGGACTCCTAACTTTACTACTACTACTAAACTGAGACAAAATTCTAACTTTACGACTTTCGGTATTCACAAAAGGCATTTAGTAGTAGTAAAGTTAAGAGTCCTAACTTTGCTACTACTAAATGCCTTCTGTGAATACCAAAAGTAGTAAGTTTAGGATTTTATCTCAGTTCAGTAGTAGTAAAGTTAGGAGTCCTAACTTCACTACTACTAAATGCCTTCTGTGAATACCAAAAGCAGTAAGTTTAGGATTTTGTCTCAGAGTAGTTCTGTGAATCGGCCCCACAAACAATAATGTCCGTGAAACCTGTGGTTTTTTCAGTGAATATATACTTCACCAAGATCTGCGATTTTCTTACTTTAAAGTTTGATTTTATTGCCTCCACTGTTTCAATATTAGCACATCTCTCTACTTTCTCACTTACTTAACACAGGGGTAGAGAATGAAACATCGAATCTTAAGGAGGCATTGTTTAACTGATGAGTTGGAAGGGTGCATGTAGTTGAAAGGTTAAATGAGGATAGGTACTATACCTTGATTTGGCAACTCAGCACCCCTCCCTCTCTCTGGTTCTTCACCTAACTTAGATAACTCGGCACCACAAAATCTGTTCTTAATTTTCTCCTTCTTAACAGGGAATCATACACTAATGCATTTCTCTGTTTAATCAATAATTAAGTAAATATTAATTAGTTGTATTCAACTTGGACATGTCATGAGTATGATAAAATAGTTGAGCTTCTCTTTATGTTATTTGAGCATCAAATGAATTATTTTTTTGCAATTTTGAATTCTCTATGACTCGCACTATGAAAGAGTACTTTTATTCTAAATACTTCACGAGTCTATAGAAAATGTCATTAAGATCAAAAACATCTCTTCCATGTATTAATGACAATATGAATCACTGTTCCTTTAACGATATGCTTTTAATTTGGGATTTTGTTTTTTTGTAAATGAGGGTGGGTCAAACCAACCTCTTTTAAACACCCTACACTTGTGATCACATGACCCGGACGAAGGCCTCTGGCCGAAACGCGTAGGTTGTTTGTTTGTTTCCTGCTGCATTTAGCACTTCACATGATTTATAAGAATATCAAATGGAGAAAATAATAGAAAATTAAAATTAAAAAAGGTGAACATCTTTAACCTGCCTCGACTCTGCTGATGAGAGTGCTGCCTTTCTGTGACCCTCTGGGACTTTGGTTTGTACAACTGAGGGTACAACACGGAAAATCCCTTTCCAAGTAATACGTGGTGTCGGACCACGAAGTATAAGCACCCGAACGCGGAGCGGCGACTTTGTCATCCGACAGCTTAGCGGTGGATTCCTGAAACAGCGCCGGCTTCCGAGACCCACAACCCATAAAACTTACTTCGAGCAAGGTAACTAGGGAAACTGGCGTTCGGCGAGGCGAGAGGCGCTTTGGGGGAGAGGGCTGGGGGCAGCAAGGTGGTTTCTCCGGAGGGGGGTCATGGGGAGCTTTGCCCCCGACAGTCCGTGCCCAACAGCCAAACGTCATTGTGCCGAGATTCCAAACCCAGCACGCCGTTTGCTCGAGAAAAACGAAGGGGTCGATGGTTCTTGTAGTTCGGATTCCAGTAGAATCACAAGGGGACCGCACGAGAAAATAATTTGTAAACGGTTTCCACAACAATATCATATGTGACTCTAGGAACAACATCAGCAACATGGCGAGAAAGTTTTAGCGTTCACATTTGTCTCTCCTCTTTTAAGTAAACTTTTGCATCAGGAACAAAATGTGTTATGTTGAAGGAACAATGTGAGATGGAATTTTCATTGATAACGAAATACTTGCAACAACGAATTAAGGACACCATTTATATTAACTTTTGAAAGAAAACGTTATTATTGCAATATACATTTTTTAAACTGGATTAAGGACATAGCATACACTAACAGAAACGAGCAAAAATGGCTGACCGCTGGACCAAACGGGAACAACTACTAAAGGATATGTTTGATGATGAAGGAGAACTGACGGCGGCACACAGCCAACATATCACCAAAAAAACGGGGTCAATGAATTCGCCCAAACAACTGTTAAAAGAATTAGAACAAGCAAGGATAGTAGAAATTAACAAATGGTGGGAAAGTGTGACTTTAAAGAAATACATTGACTGCAAGAGAGTTCCTAGGGGTCTACGAATTTTTGTCCTACCTACCCTGAGTGATTTAGATCCAGATCTATTATTGAAGTGGCAATCGGATACTAACGAATGCTCCATGAAGTTGATCAACACTTTGATATTACATGCAGAAAGGAGACTATCGCAAACAATGGAGAAAATAAAAGAACTGGAAAAAACATTAGAGAATTTCAAAGAAACACCAGAGGGCAATAAGGCATTTGAGGATATGGAAAAGAAACTAAATAAACATGAGGAAGAGGTACAAAACAAAAAAGTACGAAAATTCCAGCGTAATAAAATAGATTACGCTACAGGAAGAGTATACACTTTTGCCAGGAAATATGATGCTAATTATAAAAAACAATCAATGGATCGTGCACTGGACTCGACAACAGCACAGGTGGAAGCAGCTAGAATAACAAGTGCAGAGAGCTCAGAAGTGAGTTCAGGGGACGAAGGATTACCAACAAACAGATTAGGATTGGATTTTTCCGGGGAGATGCGCCTCGTGAGAATGACGACGCGAGGAAGAGGTGTCCCCCAAAAACGGAGAACCAACCAAAAGAACCAGACGGGGGTGCAAAAAACAAACCCCAAAAAATGAGAGATTCAAAGAAATAGAGAGCCCACTTCCGGAGGAGAGTATTCAACATAAAGAAAAAGATAAAGAAAAAGTAAATAACTTGGTCATCAATCTCTCCTCAAAAAACTTGACAAAAAAACATCTTAATCTTTTGAATAAAGGACTGACGTTTTGCCCATCTAACAATATGGATTTAGCGATGTCTAGGGTGGATCTTTATCTATTCTGCCGAAAATTAAAACTGAAGAAGTATTTTGCAACAATGCCAACAAGAACTTTGGGGCATCAGAATCAAGAACCTCTTACACCACTTACCCTCAATGATATTGTACCATTAACAACAATGCACAACCTATTGTCCGAAAGCAACATGGACGCACCTCTGGTAATAGAAGAAGGGACAAATACACAAATGTGTGAAGCAATGGCCATCACGACTAACCTAACAATCAGCAGTCAATGCAAGACCAGATCAAGATTCTGTCCACAATTACCAGCTGGCAATAGAGTTGATATATTCCAGGAACTTATGACAGAGGAACTACGCACCATCTATGTCAAAGAAAAGAAGAAGAACCAAAACAGTCTTGGAAATATGTCTGGTGAGGATAGGTGGGCTTTGAATGATTTAAGATCGGATGATAAGATAGTAATAAAACCCTCAGACAAAGGGGGGAACATTGTAGTTATGGATACTCAAAAATACTACATGGAAATCAAGCGGCAACTGAACGATCTGTCAAATTATGAGAGACTCAGAGAACATCCGACGCCTATGATTATGAATAAGTTTCACAAGATGCTCCAAGACTGGCATCGAGATGGATTACTCGATGAGAACGAGTTGGATTATCTTCAGACAAAACACGCGGTAACACCAACTATTTATGCACTACCAAAAGTGCATAAGAGCTTAGACAATCCGCTGGGTCGTCCAATTGTCAGTTCCTGTGGCTCTTTACTAGAAAACACTTCAAGATTTTTGGACATCTTTTTATTCCCATTTGTACAAGATCTACCATCCTACATTAGAGATTCTATGGATTTCTTGAACAGAATCGCCAACATACCGTGGAAAGAAGAATACACAATGATAACCATTGATGTTGTATCATTGTATACTTCAATCCGGCATGAAGATGGGATCAGAGCCTGTGAATCTTTTCTTCGATCTAGATCCTTGAATGTACTCCAACAGACCAATATGCTAGTGGAAATGTTACACTTCTGCCTCACAAATAACATCTTCATTTTTGACAAAAAGTATTATAAACAAAGCAAAGGCACGGCAATGGGGACTTCCTTTGCACCCACATATGCAAACCTCACAATGGGCATGTGGGAGGCAGAACAAATTTGGTCAGATAAGAACAAACGGGCAATGGAGAACATTGTACTTTGGGTACGCTATATAGACGATCTGTTTTTAATATGTGAGGGAGATTTAGAGGAATTGAACATCTTCCTCAAGTCTCTCAATAACAACAGCTTCCAACTCCAATTTACATACAACATCAATAAGACAGAGATCGACTATCTAGATATACATGTCTATATAAAAGATCAGAAAATATGCACCACACTTTTTCGAAAAGCAACTGCATGTAATAGCATTTTATTAGCTAACAGCGCACATCCCAGATGCTTAAAATGGAGTGTTCCGTATGGGGAATTCTTAAGAGCACGAAGAAACTGCTCGGAAGAAGCAGAATTTCTCTTACAATTGGATGAGATGTACCAAAGATTTTTATGGAGAGGATACCCCACAATAGTGCTAGACAATGCAAAACTCAGAACCTTGCAGAAGAAAAGAGAAGTCTTATTACATCCCAAAAGAACAACTATGGAACAAAATGATGATCCTGAGATGAACAAAGTGAGATACATCACACAATTCAACTCCTCCAGTAAAATAATAAGGGATGCGCTCCAAGATCACTGGAAAATCTTGAGAAAGGATGATGATCTAAAGGAAGTGGCATCGGGTCCACTCAATATAACATACAAGAAGGCACCCTCTTTGAGAGACATCCTTACACACAGCCACTATCAAAAAACAGATCAGGGTGGCAGTAAAATGCAATGGCTGAAAGCGAAAGGATTCTTCAAATGTCCAAAATGCAAAGCATGCAGGTATGGCATGAACCAACAGACAACAAACATCATGGTGGGTGAGCAAAAAGCCATCAGAGAAAGGATCACCTGCGAAACCACACATGTGGTTTATGCCCTAAAATGTGAATGTGGAAAGGAATATATAGGGAGCACGGTAAACAAATTAAAACTACGCATTCTACAACACCTCAGGGCGATTAAAAATAAAGACTTTGCATACGCAATCGCCAAACATATTTGGAATGTGCATGAGGGCAACTCAGATAATCTGAAATATTATGGAGTAGAACACATACCTGTGAACATCAGGGGGGGAGACCGGGATCTGTTATTGAGACAAGCAGAATCCAGATGGATCATCATGAAAGGAACAGAAATACCATGGGGCCTAAATGCAGATGCAGAACTGCAGAACTTTTTATGATGAACACCCTGGAAGAGTTTTTGCTTTAAGAACGATGATTTTCAGACTGAACTTCATTCTGTAAAGTGTATATACTTAATCTGAAACCAGGTTTATACTATCATTCAGGTATCAATTATTTTCGTTGGAGAGCATTAGGTTTTACACCAAGGTAGCCCCTATCAGAATGCTCACATGTCATATTGGGAACATAGATCAGATTTTGGTGGTGGCCGGTTATTCTCTTATTATTGTTTCAATGGGAGAAAATTCACACAAACTGTTTTTTATTTTCTTAATTAATGTATGCCAATATGTAACTCCTGCAAGAGGGAAGTAGAAAAATGGAATAGAGTGTTAGTAGCTGGGTACTTCACCAAGATCTGCGATTTTCTTACTTTAAAGTTTGATTTTATTGCCTCCACTGTTTCAATATTAGCACATCTCTCTACTTTCTCACTTACTTAACACAGGGGTAGAGAATGAAACATTGAATCTTAAGGAGGCATTGTTTAACTGATGAGTTGGAAGGGTGCATGTAGTTGAAAGGTTAAATGAGGATAGGTACTATACCGTGATTTGGCAACTCAGCACCCCTCCCTCTCTCTGGTACTTCACCTAACTTAGATAACTCGGCACCACAAAATCTGTTCTTAATTTTCTCCTTCTTAACAGGGAATCATACACTAATGCATTTCTCTGTTTAATCAATAATTAAGTAAATATTAATTAGTTGTATTCAACTTGGACATGTCATGAGTATGATAAAATAGTTGAGCTTCTCTTTATGTTATTTGAGCATCAAATGAATTATTTTTTTGCAATTTTGAATTCTCTATGACTCGCACTATGAAAGAGTACTTTTATTCTAAATACTTCACGAGTCTATAGAAAATGTCATTAAGTTCAAAAACATCTCTTCCATGTATTAATGACAATATGAATCACTGTTCCTTTAACGATATGCTTTTAATTTGGTATTTTGTTTTTTGTAAATGAGGGTGGGTCAAACCAACCTCTTTTAAACACCCTACACTTGTGATCACATGACCCGGACGAAGGCCTCTGGCCAAAACACGTAGGTCGTTTGTTTGTTTCCTGCTGCATTTAGCACTTCGCATGATTTATAAGAATATCAAATGGAGAAAATAATAGAAAATTAAAATTAAAAAAAGGTGAACATCTTTAACCTGCCTCGACTCTGCTGATGAGAGTGCTGCCTTTCTGTGACCCTCTGGGACTTTGGTTTGTACAACTGAGGGTACAACACAGAAAATCCCTTTCCATATATATATGGTCGCCAGTAGATAGTTATAGTTAGGACTTATTCTCCATAGGAAATCCGCAACATTCTATTTGAAATAACTCTTGCGTCGGTTGACGAATCTTCGCAAAATTTTCAAACTTTATGGCCCGCTCTGGTCCGCTCCTACCCTGAAAGTTTTAGGGTGATTCGTCAAGCGGGGGCCGAGAAAAAAGGGGGTCCCAAAACGTGTTTTCCCCATTCATTTTCCCTTAGGAAACTTTAGCCACGGCTACAGCCCGAACTGCTGAACGGAATTACACCAAATTTGGCAAAGAGGTAGTTCTTGGTTCAGAAAGAACCCTTTTTGTTAAATGGTGTAAATCCGTTCAGTAGTTCCTGAGAAAATCAAAAGTAAAGTCACATATATATCTATGGCCGAGTAGGGTCCGCGTACCCTCCCGATCACGAGCTGCATGCTAATTGGCTGTCAACACTCCAAATCAGGAAGTGTTGGCAGCCATTTTGTCCCTCGGTAGAACCGAGGGACAGAAACAAGTGCGCAAAGTGCAAAAAGGGGGCAGGGTATAAACACCCTGACCCCCTAGGTCTGCTCAGGGGGTCCCACAAGGCCCCCCTGGGCAGAAAAAAAGCATTTTCTTTTTTAAAAAAATCGGCGGGATGCGCTTAGGGTGCACGAATCCCGCCGAGAAAAAAAAAAATCGCAAGTGTGCAAACGCACAAAGGGGGCAGGGTAGAAACACCCGGACCCCCTAGGTCTGCTCAGGGGGTCCCCCTGGGCAGAAAAAAGCATTTTTTTAAAAACAAAATCGGCGGGATGCGCTTAGGGTGTGCGGATCCCGCCGTAAAAAAATCGAAGCGCGGTCTTCCGCGCTTCGATGCTAATTTGCCCCCGGGTGGGCCAAGTCCCGGGGACATGCAGGGGGTGGGTTTATAGTTAATGGGGGGGCCTCTAAGGCCCCCAAGCCCCGGGGACCGCCACCCCCTGGGGCTTCTTTTTTTAAATTTAAAATACCTGTGTGGGGTGCTTCAGCCCCCCCACACGCCCCGGGGACCGCCACCTCCCCGGGGCACTAAAAATTTTAAAATGCCCCGGGGAGGTGGTGGTCCTCGGGGCTTCTGGGGTCTGAAACGGACCCCCATTTTAAAATTTGCAGAAGTGGGGAGGGGGCCGCGCGGCCCCCTCCTGGAGCCAGTGATGGCCCTGGGGACCGCCACCCCCAGGGCCGGCTCCTGCAGTGTCCCGGGGTGCCTACCCCCGGGACACTGTAGTTTGCTATGACAGGACGGGAGCCTCGCGGCTCCCGTCCTGTCATAGCAAACTGCTTTGAATTTTGGAAGCGAGAGCAGGGAAACCTGCTCTCGCTTCCAAAATTCAAAGCAGATTGCTTTTCCACATGGGGAGCTGCATGTTAGCAGCTCCCCATGTGGAAAAGCAATGCTGGCTCCCGCAGGACGCGGGGAGCCGGCATGGTCCGTGGGGGATAGGGCCAGCCCCGGGGGATGGGGTCCCCGGGGCAAGTAGTGGCCCGGGAGGGGGGCCACGCAGCCCCCCTCCCCAAAAATAATTCAAATTAAATTAAAAAATAAATAAATAAAGGCCGGCCCCGGGGGATGGGGTCCCCGGGGCCTAAGGAGGCCTTAGGAGGGGGGCCACGCAGACCCCTCCATGAAAATAAAAAATAAAAAAATAAGGTGGCAATGGCCCGGGGGATGGGGTCCCCGGGTTGAAATTGGCCACGGGAGGGGGGCCCATGCAGTCCCCTTCCCGGTCCTTTTTTAAAAAATAAATAAAAGGGGGTCAGGCCCTGGGGGATGGGGTCCCCAGGGCTCAAAAAAATTACAAAAAAGGGGGGCCACACAGCCCCCTTTTAAAAAAAATATCAAAAAAAAAAATCCGGCACGCCCCCTCCTTGTCAGCACTCTGCAAACGCGCCCCCTGGCGTGTTTGCAGATGGGGAACAAATTCCCCTTGAATACTGGGGGTCCCTGGGGGCCAACTAGCCCACCAGGAACCTCCAGTATGCGCCAGGGGGCTGCGTTGCAGAGGTATACAGAGGCCACGCCCCTTTTTACACCTCTCTGCAACGCAGCTCTGTGGCGCTTTTTGGAGGTACATGGTGGGCTAGTTGGACTCCAGGGACCCTCAGGATTCAAGGGGACTTAATCCCCCAACTTAATACGCGCCACGGGGCGCGTTTGCACAGTGGTGAAGGGAGGGGCGGGGCTTCAGGTGACATGTGTGCAAACAGGCCCCATGGCGCGTTTTAAGATGGGGAATTAAATCCCCTTCAATCCTGAGGGTCCCTGGGGGCCAACTAGCCCACCAGGTACATCCAGAAAGCACCACAGAGCTGCGTTGCAGAGAGGTGCAAAAAGGGGCATGTCCTCTGAACACCTCTCTGCAACGCAGCTCCCTGGCGCATACTGGAGTTACAGGGTGGGCTAGTTGGACCCCAGGGACCCTCATGATTCAAGGGGACTTAATCCCCCAACTTAAAACGCACCACGGGGCGCGTTTGCACAGATGTCACCTCAGGCCCCGCCCCCTCCCTTCACCATTGTGCAAATATTCCTCTAAAATCAGCCGAACTACGAATTCCGATTTACTCAACTGTTATCAGGAGAGAACCCAGTGCTGCATCTTTTAGCCCAGCACTGACCTTGAAAAGTAATTCTAACCGTACTTACCAGTAAATTGAATTTCCTTCCATAGGATATCATTGCCTGCTTTTTGCTGAAAAAGTTTCTAAGTGTCGATTTTTGAAACATACAAATATTCCTCTAAAATCAGCAGAACTACGAATTCCGATTTACTCACCTGTTATCAGGAGAGACCTCAATGCTGCATCTTTGAGCACAATACTGATCCTGAAAAGTAATTTTAACCGTACTTACCAGTAACTTGAATTTCCTTCCATAGGCTAACATTGACTGGTTTCATTTGGAAATTCTTCTAAGTGTGGAGTTTTGGAACTTTATAATATTCCTCTAAAATCAGCCGAACTACGAATTCCGATTTACTCACCTGTTATCAGGAGAGAACC
Source organism: Calotriton arnoldi (assembly GCA_963921515.1). Classification (NCBI taxonomy): domain Eukaryota; kingdom Metazoa; phylum Chordata; class Amphibia; order Caudata; family Salamandridae; genus Calotriton; species Calotriton arnoldi. Next base: position 453,065 of record CAWUFW010007882.1, read on the forward strand.
CAGTGCTGCATCTTTTAGCCCAGCACTGACCCTGAAAAGTAATTCTAACCGTATTTACCAGTAACTTGTATTTCCTTCCATAGGAATCCATTGTCTGGTTTTCAGCAGAAAAGTTTGTGTCGATTTTCACAAACTACAAATATTCCTTAAAAATCGCCTCTATGACTTAAACGCATTATTTCAACTGTTTACAGGAGATGCACCAGTGCTGGATCCAGGATCCACCACTGAGTAAGAAAAAGTAACGATAACACTACTTATCTGCTAAGTGAATTTCCTCCCATAGGATAACATTGGTGATTCTATGTGAAAAAGTTTCTAAGTGTCAACTTTTAAAATACAATAATATTCCTTAAAAATCACTACTGTAACCAAAACGCTTTTACTCAACTGTTTACAGGAGATGTCCCAGGACTGAATCTAGGATCCAGTCCTGTGGTTAGAAAAGTAATCCATAAAGTAACTAATTGCATTTAACTAGAAATTCACATTGAGCTCAATGTTGCATTGTGTTTGAAATTGTGTTGCCCATTGCAACAACTGTAACTACTGTACTTAAAAGTCTATTGCCTATTTGCAAAGTATTTAAACTAAAGTAATTCATTCTGAGAAAGTATATTTTGTAATGTAATGTATAATGTAATTATAATGTAATTAAAAAATAAAATATCTAAAAATAAATAGTTTAAAAAAATGTAGTAAATCAGTATCAAAAAAATAAATATAACAATTAATACATTTAAAAATTGTCATTTACAAAACCTTTGAAATTCACTGAAAAAAACCATAGGTTTCAGACATGTTATAGTTAGGAATTAGCATTTAAAAAACCTTTGAAATTCACTGAAAAAACCATAGGTTTCAGGCACGTTATAGTTAGAAATTAGCATTTAAAAAACCTTACAAATTCACTGAAAAAACCATAGGTTTTAGGGACAGTTATAGTTAGTTGGACATTGCACTCGTACAAAACCCGTGAAATTCCCCCGTTATAGTTAGTTCAGGTAACTATAACTCGCGCCCCGCAATGCACTGCTGATGACGTCACATATTACATCACTCATGACATGGTCAGTGACATCACTGATGACATCTCAAATGACATCACTGATGCAGCTTCTCAAACCCTAATATAACTTTTGATACACCCACTGTAAATTACAGACTGCCATTGTCAAAACCATAGACACTCCAACACCAATTACTATATACACACTCACTGATTCTTAGGTCTACACACACACATCTACTCACTCACCTGTACAGTCACTCATACTTATAGTCACTCAGTACAGGACTATTATATGCACTCATACACCTATATAAACACTCACACACCGCCACTCATCCATAGAGGTACTCACACACCTAGTCAGTCATGCAAATAATTAAACACACTGCCATTTACTCACCTATACAGTTATCCACACACCAGCTCACTTACTCATACAAATACTAGCACATTCTTACGCTCTTATACAATCTCTGATACAAGCACACACTCATCCATACAGTCACTCTCACAATCACACACTCTCGCTTATAGCTATTTATATACTCCAACACACATATATACTGCCTTTCACATATGTAGTTACTCACACATGTACCACTGGGACATACATTCACTCACTAACACACTCTTACACACACTTACCCACCCATACAGTCTATCACAGATGCACTCTTGAAACCATCCACCCAGTGAATCACCCACTCACACATCTATGCACAGAGTCGCACACCCCCACCCACACAAACACTCAGGCACCCATACAGATACTCAGACAACCAATCAATAACTCATATAGACACTCATGTAGCTATTCACAAACCCATGCAGCCACTTACACAGCAACAGACAGACGGATACAGACATTCACCCAGTTTAGTCACTAACCCATGCATTCAGTAAGATACGTTTAATCACTCACTTATAGAGTTAGTCACGCACCTACTAAATCATCCATTCAGACACTTATACACCCACTCATTCTTCAATACGCCTTTCCCTATATATATTAAACATATTTAAACTTTACAGAAACACACAGTCACTGGATGATGTCATCAGTGATGTCATTTGAGATGTCATGAGTGATGTCACTGACCATGTCATGAGTGATGTAATATGTGACGTCATCAGCAGTGCATTGCGGGGGCGCGAGTTATAGTTACCTGAACTAACTATAACGGGGGAATTTCACGGGTTTTGTACGAGTGCAATGTCCAACTAACTATAACTGTCCCTAAAACCTATGGTTTTTTCAGTGAATAATATATATATATATATATATATATATATATATATATATATACCACTTTCCAGGTTATAGCATATAACTGCTAAAAAACCGCCAACAGCGAGTGGGTGCTTGTCATCTTTCTTTGTATTTTCTTAGATAAAGAGCTAATGTGCTCCCATAAGACGCATTTCGGATACAAAGGTGACATCTTGTTTGCTCATATTTAAAGCTACATCACTTTCTTCGATAACGGAAAGTAACAACAGACTTTACCCGTTCTTTTACATGTGTAAAAAACTTTGTTAACATCATCTTGTATTCAGTGCAAACCGTTTCAATTCTATATTCTATTCTGTTTACTCAAAAAGAACATTTAAATATTAAAGCGTCTATTCCAATGGGGATACTCCGATAATTTTGCCAGAGTGGGCAATGCAGTACGGAACATTGCTAAAAGTTTATGGAAAATTCCATCTATCATAGCATGCTTTCTACAAAATGTATTTCCTTAAAAATATGTTTTGTTTATATAAAATATATAATATATATAAATACATAAATAAATAAATAACACTGGAATTCAGCCCTAATGGGCAAATAAAACCAATTCAAATTAATTAAATTGTATATCCTTCAATCCATGTAAATTGCCTAATCTCCCTTTGTTATTACTTGTACCCTTTTTGTTATTGTACTGGCATGCACACTGACACTATGACATTATATGACATCACTGATGACATTTCGAATGACATCATTGATGAGATTACTGATGACATCACTGAGTGCATCATCCAAGCTTCTTTTTTACACATTACTTTACAAACTATTGTGGCATCAGAGGTCTGAAAGTAAGTGAATGTGCGTGTTAGTTTGTTTTATAGTTCAGATAGTGGCGGATAACTAGCATATTACTTTTCTAGCTATTTTTGTACAGCCTCTGTCCAGCTAATAGATGAAAGCGTTTAAAAAATGCATGTGCTCCTAATGCATCATAAGTGTGTAGAGGTTTTGAAGATGTTATAAATCTTTCTATACAATAGTAGCTCTGTGTGCAGGTGACAGTTGACGACTTGTGTTCAACGTGTTCCACACAAGTTATTTTGCCTCTACAGAAAAAGTTTACTGCAGGGCAAACATTTTACTGTCTACATACAAGTATTGTAATCAGCCTTGAGGTATTTTACAGAATTGTGTCAGCATGACAATTTCTACATAGCATAGAAGACTGTTTGCGGCAGGTACTAACCAATGAGTATGTTCTTGTTTTTCTTGAGCAGATGGATTAAATGTAAAGTTTGCACCACACTGTGAAGGATGCATGTAGTATGATCTTTAGCATCTTCAAACCTTGGTTATTTTAGGTTAAGAGTCTCTCTTTGGACAAGTTTTGCATAGAGTGCACAGTAGTAGATCGTTTTTATTATTCTGTGGTGTATTTCTCGAGAAATCTTTATTTATCTTTATGCTTTCTCTATAGAGTAAACACTGTTTACAGTACCCACTTTTCGATTCATAGCAACTGCATTTCTCAATGTAGTTTCAGTGACTATGAAGGGTTTGATACAGATAAAGCTGTCTGTAGTAGGGTATTAAATTTGAAATAGATGTTAAATATTTTGAGGAACTTAGTTTTCATACAGTTTATACAGTTGTATACAGATTGAACACTGTGTACAGTAGGGGTGACCCATCACACTGTGTAAAGTAGGGGTTACCCACCTATCTGTGGTTGAGTGTTAATGTGAAGCTTGCCTACCCATGAAGTGTATGTTATTGGGTCACTATTGCACATAACACATGCTTGGTACACCTAAGGAAGTTGTATCTGCAATGGCATTAATGATGCTTCATGTTATTCTGAGTTACTTTGTGTTTACTTTCAGACCGCAAATGCCATACTAGTATATGGATTAATGTGTACAAAAGAAGCTTGGATGATGTCACAAGTGATATCATCAATGATGTCATTCGAGATGCCATCAGTGACATCATAAATGATGTCATCGAACATGCCATGAGTGATGTAGTATGTGAAGTAATAAGTAGTGCACAGCGGGGGAGCAAGTTATAGTTAGCTCGAAAACTATAACTGCAGATTTTCTTTTACAGTTGCAAACATTATGTCACTAATGAAGTTTTCATCTAACTATAACATCATGTTAACCTTTGGTTTATAAAGTGAATTTCTAAAGTTTTTTTATCTACAATAATTTTAAAAATAACCATTCCTAACTATAACGTCACTTTAACCTTTGTTTTTTCCAGTGAATTTCTAAGTTTTGTGTATTAAATTAGCATCACCACTTAACCAGTGTAAACAAGGTTGCAGGTGGTCAGCACTCTGGAGAACACATTAAGTAATCAAAAATAATTTTCCTTTCACCTATCAATTATTTTTTATATGAATGCGGTCTCCGTATTGTAGGACTTCTGCTTTCAGGATCCGCAGACCCTCTGCGGTTCCGCAGTAATTTTTTTAAAGTAGAGTTCTACATATAGCGTACTTTAACAAAGTAAATGGAGTCAAATTATTAATAAAAAATCCTTAGAAACCAAGATATTTAGAACAATTTTGTAGTATCTATGTGTCTTTTGTATGTTTTCCTGGATTCGCGGTGCCCTGCGGCATCACCACAAATCCATTGTCACATGGAAGGAAAAGTTCTGATTGGTTAAACCACCTGGCAACCATCTTCAACTGTTAATTCTCACTCTTCCTCTCATCACTAGGTATGACTGGAAGTGTTTCACTTCTCGCCTTTGCTTTTGCAGCATTTTTGTATTTTTTTTTTTCTTCCTGCAAAAATTCAGAATGGCATTAGGTGAAGACAGACAGCAGGAGGATGAAGAAGCATATGAAGAGCCACCACGAAAGAAAGAATCCTTTGTGTGGGAATTCTTTGCCATCTCTTCATGCAAGAAAAAGGTAGTGGCAAAGTTTGCAAAATGCAACCTTTGCCAGAAAGAACTATCCAGAGGCAAACTGTGTTATTGGAACCAAACGGTACACAGCTGATCAACCCTTAACTAGAGTGAAACTGATCCTGGGTTGCTTGTGTTCCGGTTCAGGGAGGACCTGGCTTGGCAGTTCAGGCTGGACTGTTCTGAATGGAGCAGGGCCAAGACTAATTTGCATATAGTTGGGTCCAAACTGAGGTGACATGGTGTACAAAAGAATGATGGATTGAGATGCGGCCCGAGTAATTTCCAGTGGCTGAGAGGAATTCAAGTGTTAGACCTGGCATCCTTGACATGGTTTCTCCCAACTTTTTGCCTTCAGACCTCCAGTTTTTACTGTTTCTGCTGACTTCCTTCTTGCTTGCCTTAGAAATCTGGGCACTTTACCACAGCTAATCAGTGCTAAAGTGCATGTGCTCTATACTTAAAACATGGTAACATTGGAGTATGCAAAATTGCCATATTTAATTTACTTCTAAGTCCCTGATAAAGGGCACTACATGTGCCCAGGGCCTTTAAAAGTAAATGCTGCTAGTGGCCTGCAGCACTGATCGTGCCACCCACTTAAGTAGCCCCTTTACCATGTCTCAGGCCAGCCACTGCAGAGTCTCTGTGTGCAGTTTTAAACTGCCATGTTGACCTGACAAGTTAACCCACTTACCAGGCCCAAACCTTTCTTTTCATTTCATATAGGTCACCCCACAGGTAGGCCCTGGACAGCCCATGAGCAGGGTGCAGTGTATTTAACCACTTGGGTGCTAAGGGTGTAACGGTTACGTCCTCAGCCATGGTGCCCGTGTGCTGAGGATGTAAACGTTACTCCTGGAACCCACTTACGGGAGAAGCGCTGGTGCCCCCCGTGAGCCCACATCTACAAGCCCCCAATGGGGATAGCAGCAGAAGCTCCTCTGCTGCCACCCCCACCACCCCTCTCGGCAATCTGACGATGTCATCATGTGCTACTGGGGATGACCTGGAAGCCATTTGCTTCCAGCGTGTCCCGAGAGAGCACATGATTTAGGTACGACCTCCTCCTGGGGGGGTTCGTGAGGAGAAAACCAGACACAGGGGGAAAGGAAAGAGTTTTTCCTTTCCCTCTGTGCCTGTTTTGAATGGATTCTTGCTTCACGATCACAGGTGAGGACCACAATTGTGGAGCAGGACTCCATCCACTGGACCACCAGGGATTTCTTTCTTTGTTGTTGGGGAAATGACTCCTTAGGTAAGGGTCGCTCCCCTGGTGGCATATTTGGTAAAGTGTCGGCCCCCACTAGAAGTCAGGGATTATTTTTATGGCAATGGTTACGGGGAGCAACCCCTTGGGAAAGGGACATTCCCCTTGGGGTCTTTTTTATAATCTCTCCCTCCCCCAGAAGGTAGATCATCCATATTTTTAGGCCCACCTGTCCCCATGGTGTGCAGAAAGCCACTAGACACCAGGGATTTATTTATTTATATATTGGGGAGCAGCCCTTTTCACAAGGGTTGCTCCCCTTTTGGGGACTAATATTTTGGCCATTTCTACCCCCATTGGGGGTAGATTGACCTTATATTTTAGGCCCATCTACCCCCAAGGGGGGCAGAATCCCTTAGACCACCATGGATTACTTTTATGTGGCACATAATGTTTTGGGGAGTGGCCCCTTGGGCAACAGTCACTCCCCTTTTGGGGGGTAATATTTTGCCCATTTTTCCCCCCTTGGGTACAGATCGGCCTTATATTTTAGGCCCATCTGCCCCCAAGTGTGGCAGAGCCACTAGACTATCAGGGGTTTTATTGTCCTTGGTGCAAAATGTTTTGGGGAGTGGCCCCTTGGGCAAGGGTGACTCTCCTTTTGGAAGTGAATATTTTGGGCATATCTGCCCTGGCTATATATTTTTAGGCCCATCTTCCCCCAAGGGGGCAGAAGCCACTATGAGAAATCAGGAAAGGTTTGTGTGTGAAATGTAGTTCGGCTGATGGTCTGGGTGTTCTGGCATGTGTGGACTGGTGCTTGGCTGGCAGTGTGCGTGTCTGGCATTTGGATATTGATGGGTAGAGTTTATGGTGTCTGATAATGTTTACTGTTTTATTTCTCGTCATCATTTGCATTTGATCACCTGCGATCGTAATGTTTTCTTCCCCTTATTTATTCTAGTGCAAAGCTTTTGTTTACAATTATGTCTCCTGCTTGTGGTTTCGTCATTGGTTGATCTGCAGTTTGTGTAGTTGCATCTGTTTGGTAAGAAAACGTTTTTGTACTGTTTACTCCAAATGAGTATTATTGCCCTGCATGCGTTTTTGTAAATGGTTTAACCCCTTCGATGCTCATGATGGAGCGGTTCCGTCATGAGCATCGGTTGGGCTGTGCTTATGACGGAACCGCTCCGTCATGAGCACAGCCCCTGGGGGAAGCGCTGGCGCTCCCCCTGGGGCATCGATCTTGCCCCCACAGAGGGGGATGGCAGCGGAAGAGTTTCCGCTGCCACCCCCGGCCCCCCCACTCTTCCCCATGACGTCAGCGCGCACAGCGCGCGCCGACGTCATCAGGAGCGCTGGACGCGCTGGAAATCATTCCTTTCCAGCGCGTCCAGAGGGAGGGTGAGTGCTTGTTGGTGCGGTGGGGCGGGGGGGCCGTAACAGGATGCCTTGAGGCATCGGGGGAGAGGAAAGAGTATTTCCTCTCCCCTGATGTCTCAATGCAGGGCATTCCTGTTTCACGATCGTGCACAGCGTCGCGATCGTGGAGCAGGAATGCCCCACTAGACACCAGGGATGTTTTTAAATAAAGGAAGCGACCCCTTGGGCAAGGGTCGCTTCCTAGGGGCCAAATTTTAATCAAGACTTTTCTGCCCCCCCTGGGGACAGATCGACCGTTTTTCGGCCGTTTTTGGATCCATGGGGGCAGAAAAGCCCACTAGATCCAGGGATTCATTTTTTAAATGAAATGGAAGCGACCCCTTGGGCAAGGGTCGCTTCCAGAGGGGCATTTTTCTTTGTTTGGACATTCTGCCCCCCTGGGGCAGATCGCCCCTTTTTGGCCAACCCCCACTAGACACCAGGGAGTTTCTTTAAATTGTGATGGGAGTGACCCCTTGGGCAAGGGTCACTTCCAGGGGGCCATTTTATTTTGTAATGGGAATTCTGCCCCCCTGGGGGCAGATCGGCCTGTTTTTTGCCTTTCTGCCCCCGGGGGGGGGGCAGAAACCCCACTAGACACCAGGGAAGTAGTTTAAATAAAAATGGAAGCGACCCCTTGGGCAAGGGTCGCTTCCAGGGGGCAGATTTATTTATATGTGTATATGTTTTTTTGCCTTTCTGCCCCCGGGGGGGGGGGCAGAAAACCCCACTAGGCACCAGGGATTTATTACTTTTGCAAGGGGGCAAATTTCTGTCTGCTGTTTTCTGCCCCACCTGGGGGGGCAGATTGGCCTGGCAGACAACCTCACCCGATCCCTTGGGCAAGATCACCCCCTATTTTTCTCAGCCCTATTTGAAGGCCCATCTGGCCGATTGACCATTTGGGTAGTAACATAGCATGTTATAATGTTAATTGTTTTATTTTTTGTGAATTGCAATTGTAATGCTTTATTTCTCCTTTTTGTTCTAGTTGAAGGCTTTTGCTCTTTAGACTGTTCCAGGTTGCGGTTTCGTTACTGGTGGCTCTGCTGTTTGTGTAGTTGCACGTGTTTGGTAAGAGAGTTTTTTGTACAATGTAAATGAGTTTCATTTCTCTGCATGAATTTGTTTTTTGCAAATGGTGTAATAATAGCAGTATGTTTGGCTTCTGTTTTTTGAGTGTCAAAAACATTTTACATTTGTGCTTGATGTGTATTTTGTTGTCTTGTGAGTAATTGGTTTTGTTTTTTTCTTTCTAGTGGGATATCGTTTTTGCTGTGTCTCTGCAGAGTAGGTGCTGGTGAGTGTAGCTGTCTCTTGTAAGTGAATTGTATAGTTTTTGAGTATATAGATCTTTGTGATAAAGGCACACATTTTTTTACTTACTTGCTTTGCACAGTGTTGGTTGTTGTTGACTTGTTTGTGCAGTCTCCTTTCTTAGTAAGGATAATGGCTAGCCGCAGGATTACTGCTCAGCAGGTTGTTGGTATGCTTTTTGAGTCTTCCTCTGACCATGGTTCAGAGACTGACTCTGCATCTGAGGCAGAGGAGGCAGGGGACGATTCAGGCAGTGAGTTTTCTCTCCACATGGAATCATCGGATACTGAAGATACCCTTAGTGCGGATGAAGTGCCTGTTTTAGAGGAGGACATTGATGTGCCGATAGTGCGGCAAGAGGCATCTGGGCTGCAGCCTGGGGCTGCAAGGCTTTCCGTTGGTGTAGTGCGGCAAGAGGCATCTGGGCTGCAGCCTGCAGCTGCAAGGCTTCCCGTTGATATAGTGTGGCAAGAGGCATCTGGGGCAGCAAGGCTTCCCATTGGTATAGTGCGGCAAGAGGCACCTGGGCTGCAGCATCGGGCTGCAAGGCTTCCCGTTGAAACTGCTGACCTCTGGGTTGCCCCAGGGATGGTGCAGCCGGCATTGCCAGACTTTACTGGTGTTCCAGGGTGTAGAGTGAATACTGAAAACTTTTTGCCGATACATTTTTTTCAGTTGTTTATGGACGATGTGTTTTTGGCAGAGATTGTTGAGCAGACTAATTTGTATGCCAAACAGTTTTTGAGGGACAACAGTGCCAGTCTTAAGCCCCACTCTAGAGCTACCCGGTGGACTCCCACAAATCTGGAAGAGATGAAGAAGTTCTTGGGTTTAACTTTTTTGATGGGCTTGCTAAGGAAGCCATCAATGTCTTCATATTGGTCTACTAGTCCCTTGATGGCAACTGCTATTTTTCCGGCAGTCATGAGTCGTGATATGTATTTGCTTCTGCTTCGGATGATGCATTTTGTCGATAATGGTTTAGCGTTGCCACGAGATCACCCTGAATGTGACCGTCTTTTTAAGATTCGGCCTGTCATTGATCACTTTGTTGATCGATTTTCTGAGATCTATGCTCCAGGGAAAGAAATTGCAGTGGATGAGTCTTTGGTGTTGTTCAAGGGCCGCTTGGTTTTTAGGCAATACATTCCTAGTAAGAGGGCACGCTATGGAATTAAGCTGTATATGCTGTGTGACAGTAGGACTGGATATGTCTCTAATTTCAGAGTGTACACCGGTAAGGATTCCAGGATTAACCCCCTGGTTGTCCGTCCACTTTTGGAGTGACTGAGAAAATTGTGTGGGAACTTGGAAGAGGATTTTTTAACAAAGGCCACCATTTATATGTAGATAACTTCTACACTGGTGTGCGGTTGTTCAGGGAATTGGCCAAAGTGGACACTGTTGCTTGTGGCACAATCCGCTCTAACCGTAAAGGTTTCCCAAAAGAACTTGTTTGTAAAAGCTTGTGCTGGGACAGTGCAGTGCGTTGCGTTGCGAGGAGCTTCTAGCTGTGAAGTTTTCAGACAGGAGAGATGTCTACATGCTGTCTACCATCCATGATGAAAGCACTGCACCTGTGACTGTTTGGGGTCAGGTTGCTGAAGCGCACAAACCTGTGTGCATTTTAGACTATAATAAGCACATGGGTGGTGTTGACAGAGTAGATCAGAGGTTGGAACCTTACGCTGCTCTTCGTAAGGCTTACATTTGGTACAAGAAGTTGGCTATCCATCTTTTCCACTTGGCAACCTTTAATGCTTTTGTTGTGTTCCAGGATTCTTGTCCTGAGTCAAAGATGACTTTTGCTAAGTTTCAAGAGTCTGTAATAGGCAGCCTTGTTTTAGTGGAACAGGCAAGTGTTCCTAGAGTTGGATTGGTGGAGGATGTTGCTAGATTGAAAGATCGCCACTTTCCTGATCACATTCCTCCCACACCCTCAAAAGACTTTCCCAGTAGGAGATGTAGAGTCTGTTGGCGAAGAGGTATTTTTTGGGAGCATCCATGAGTGGTAAAGTGAACTGCCTTGCCTCTATTGTTTAATATTTTTGGTTCAGTTTCAAGGTTGGCATTTGTGTAGTGTATTGAGTTTCAGATGTTGTGTTAGTAGATTTGTATCTATTTGCAATTTGTTTGTGTTTTCTTATTTTTATTAAAAAAAATCCTAAATGTGATGGCGGTGTGCATGGAGTGGCGCTTGTGTGGCGGTGTGCGTGGTCTGGCATTTGGCTGGCGGTGTGTTTGGATTGGCGCTTGGCTGGTGGTGTGCGTGGACTGGCGCTTGGCTGGCGGTGTGTTTGTACTGGCGCTTGGCTGGCGGTGTGCGTGGACTGGCGCTTGGCTGGCGGTGTGTTTGTACTGGCGCTTGTCTGGCTGTGTGTTTGCACTGGTGCTTGGCTGGCGGTGTGCGTGGAGTGGCGGTGTGTTTTGATTGGTGCTTGGCTGGCGGTGTGTTTTGATTGGCGCTTGGCTGGCGGTGTACGTGGACGGGCGCTTGGCTGGCAGTGTGCGTGGACTGGCGCTTGGCTGGCGGTGTGCGTGGACTGGCGCGTGGCTGGCGGTGTGCGTGGACTGGCGCTTGGCTGGCGGTGTGCGTGGACTGGCGCTTGGCTGGCAGTGTGCGTGGACTGGCGCTTGAGGAATAGGTGGTTGTGCATAAAAATGTGTCTTTTCTGTTTTTGTCAATGTAATGTGTTGGTTTTGTGCCTGGTGGTGTGAATAGTCTTCTGTGTATCATGTATGAAAGGTGTGTGAATGGCCTGTAAAGCGGTTGGTGCCTTGAAGTGGCTTTACAGCTCACGAGCTGCGAGTCACTGGTTCAGTTTTTTTGTCCATTCAATTATTGACAGTGCATTTCATTTTTGTGAAATCTCTTGTTAATACAATTTTATATACTGAACCATCACTCGCCCTCGTGCCAAATCCAACCAGTATGTATGTATGTTTGAGGAATAGGTGGCGGTGCAGTAATCTTTGTCTGTTTTGTCTCTCTGACAAGCTGTACATTTCATTTAAGAATAACCTAACAACTGTAGTTTTTGTTGTAAACTAAACACCCATAGGAGTGCATGGTGATGTCTCTCTTGTGGATCCCAACAAGTTATCTTACCCACAATGTCCTGCAAACCTCAAAATGTGACTGACATTTTCCTTGCATTTTTGTGCCCAAATTTTCACACTGCAGAAAGTAACAACAAATTTCCAACCCCCAGCATTTCTCCAAGTATCCCAATAGAAATGGTACCTCACTTGTATGGGTGGGCCAAGTACCTGCAGCAGGGAATGGCCCAAAACCTATTGATGTGACATCAAAATTACCTATCACAAACCAACCTGGTTTTGCCTGGGGGTCCCATGACTTTTGGCCCGGGGCTCGGCATCCATGTAGGGAAACCTACCTAACCCATACATTTCTGGAAACTAGACACCCGGGGAGTCCAGCGAGGTATGGCTTGCGTGGGTCCCCCATCATTCTCCTACCCATAATCCCCTGCAAACCTCAACTTTTGCCGAAAAATTCACTTTTTTGTCAAATTTCTGTGTAAGAAAGTTCTGGAATCTGCGTGGATCCACAAATTTCCTCCCACCCAGCGTTCCCCCAGGTCTCCTGATAAAAATGGTACCTCACTTGTGTGGGTAGGCATAGTGGCTGCAACAGGAAATGGCCCAAATCGTACTGTGGAGACTTCAAAATTACCTATAGCAAAACTACCTGGTTTTGGGGGGGCACCTGAGCTTTTGGCCCCGGGCTCGGCGGCCATCTTGGGAAAGTACCAAACCCAAACATTTCTGAAAACAGCGTTCTCCTTGTTCTCCTGAGTAAAATGATACCTCACTTGTGTGGGTGTCCAAAACAAAATTGGCTAAAAACGTATTTTTTAAAAAATGTAGCGCTTAGAATTCTCGGTGCTATACTCTTAATCTCTATGTTTTGGCTCTTCCTAGCCACAGGCCTTTGGCCCACCCACACAAGTGAGGTATCATTTTACTCAGCAGAAAAAGGAGAACGCTGGGTGGTAGGACATTTGTGCCGGCACGGTGATTCCACACACAAATATGTGGGAAATGTGTTATTTTCAACTAAATTTGAGGTTTGCATGGCATTCTGGGAAGGAAAACGTTGGGGGATCCACGCAAGCCATACCTCATTGGACTCCCCCGGGTGTCTAGTTTTCAGAAATGTTTGGGTTTGGTACTTTCCCAAGATGGCCGCCAAGCCCGGGGCCAAAATCTCAGGTGCCCCCCCCAAAACCAGGTAGTTTTGCTATAGGTAATTTTGAAGTCTCCACAGTACGATTTGGGCCATTTCCTGTTGCAGCCACTATGCCTACCCACACAAGTGAGGTACCATTTTTATCGGGAGACCTGGGGGAACGCTGGGTGGGAGGAAATTTGTGGATCCACGCAGATTCCAGAACTTTTCCACACAGAAATTTGACAAAAAAGTGAATTTTTCGGCGAAATTTGAGGTTTGCAGGGGATTCTGGGTAGGAGAATGATGGGGGACCCACGCAAGCCATACCTCGCTGGACTCCCCCGGGTGTCTAGTTTCCAGAAATATATGGGTGAGGTAGGTTTCCCTACAAGGATGCCGAGCCCCGGGCCAAAACTCATGGGACCCCCATGCAAAACCAGGTTGGTTTGTGATATGTAATTTTGATGTCGCCTCAATAGCTTTTGGGGCCTTGCCTGTCGCGGGTCCTTCACCCACCCACGCAAGTGAGGTACCATTTTTATCGGGAGACCTGGGGGAACGCTGGGTGGGAGGAAATTTGTGGATCCAAGCAGATTCTAGAAATTTCCCACACAGAAATGTGAGAAAAAAGTGGATTTTTCCGTGAAATTTGAGGTTTGCAGGGGACTATGGGTAGGAGAAAGATGGGGGACCCACGCAAGCCATACCTCGCTGGACTCCCCCGGGTGTCTAGTTTCCAGAAATGTATGGGTTAGGTAGGTTTCCCTACATGGATGCCGAGCCCCGGGCCAAAAACTCATGGGACCCCCCATGCGAAACCAGGTTGGTTTGTGATATGTAATTTTGATGTCGCCTCAATAGCTTTTGGGGCCTTGCCTGTCGCGGGTCCTTCACCCACCCACGCAAGTGAGGTACCATTTTTATCGGGAGACCTGGGGGAATGCTGGGTGGGAGGAAATTTGTGGATCCACGCAGATTCCAGAAATTTCCCACACAGAAATGTGAGAAAAAGTGGATTTTTCCGCGAAATTTGAGGTTTGCAGGGGACTATGGGTAGGAGAATGATGGGGGACCCACACAAGCCATACCTCGCTGGACTCCCCCGGGTGTCTAGTTTCCATAAATGTGTGGGTTAGGTAGGTTTCCCCAGATGGCCGCCGAGCCCCGGACCAAAAACTCATGGGACCCCCCATGCAAAACCAGGCTGGTTTGTGATATGTAATTTTGATGTCACCTCAATAGCTTTTGGGCCCTTGCCTGTCGCCGGTCTTTGACCCACCCACGCAAGTGAGGTACCATTTTTATCGGGAGACCTGGGGGAACGCGGGGTGCATGGAAATTTGTGGGTCCACACAGATTCCAGTACTTTCCACCACAGAAATGTGGGGAAAATGTGGTTTTTTTGACAATTTTTTAGGTTTGCAAGGGATTCTGGGTAACAGAACCTGGTGGGAGGCAGTCAAGTCACCCCATCCTGGATTCCCCTGGGTGTTTAGTTTTCAAAAATGTATAGGTTTGCTAGGTTTCCCTAGGTGCCAGCAGAGCTAGGGTTCAAAAACTACAGCCAGGCACTTTGCCAAAAAAGGGTCATTTTTCAATGAGAAATTGAGGTATGTCCACATTGCGTTTTGCGCCGTTTCCTGTCGCGGGCACTAGGCCAACCCACGCAATTGAGGTACCATTTTTATCGGGAGACCTGGGGGAACGCGGGGTGGGTGGAAATTTGTGGATCAACGCAGATTCCAGAACTTTCCAGCACAGAAATGTGGGGAAAATGTGTTTTTTTGACAATTTTTAGGTTTGCAAGGGATTCTGGGTAACAGAACCTGGTGGGAGGCAGTCAAGTCACCCCATCCTGGATTCCCCTGGGTGTCTAGTTTTCAAAAATGTATAGGTTTGCTAGCTTTCCCTAGGTGCCGGCAGAGCTAGGGTTAAAAAACTACAGCTAGGTACTTTGCCAAAAAAGGGTCATTTTTCACTGCGAAATTGAGGTTTGTCCACATTGCGTTTTGTGCCGTTTCCTGTTGCGGGCACTAGGCCAACCCACACAAGTGAGGTACCATTTTTATCGGGAGACCTGGGGGAACACGGGGTGGGTGGAAATTTGTGGATCCACGCACATTCCAGAACTTTCCAGCACAGAAATGTGGGAAAAATGTGGGTTTTTTGACAATTTTTTAGGTTTGCAAGGGATTCTGGGTAACAGAACCTGGTGGGAGGCAGTCAAGTCACCCCATCCTGGATTCCCCTGGGTGTCTAGTATTCAAAAATGTATAGGTTTGCTAGGTTTCTTTAGGTGCCGGCAGAGCTAGGGTTCAAAACTACAGCTAGGCACTTAGCCAAAAAAGGGTCATTTTTCACTGCGAAATTGAGGTATGTCCACATTGCGTTTTGCACCGTTTCCTGTCACGGGCACTAGGCCAACCCACGCAAGTGAGGTACCATTTTATCGGGAGACCTGGGGGAACACAGGGTGGGTGGAAATTTGTGGATCCACGCAGATTCCAGAACTTTCCAGCACAGAAATGTGGGGAAAATGTGTTTTTTTTGACAATTTTTTAGGTTTGCAAGGGATTCTGGGTAACAGAACCTGGTGGGAGGCAGTCAAGTCACCCCATCCTGGATTCCCCTGGGTGTCTAGTTTTCAAAAATGTATAGGGTTGCTAGGTTTCCCTAGGTGCCGGCAGAGCTATGGTTCAAAAACTACAGCTAGGCACTTTGCCAAAAAAGGGTCATTTTTCACTGCGAAATTGAGGTGTGTCCACGTTGTGTTTTGCGCCGTTTCCTGTCGCAGGCACTAGGCCAACCCACACAAGTGAGGTACCACTTTTCTCGGAAGACTTTGGGGAACACGGGGTTGGTGGAAATTTGTGGCTCCACGCAGATTCCAGAACTTTCCAGCACAGAAATGTGGGGAAAATGTGTTTTTTTTTAAACAATTTAAGGTTTGCAAGGGATTCTGGGTAACAGAACCTGGTGGGAGGCTGTCAAGTCACCCCATCCTGGATTCCCCTGGGTGTCTAGTTTTAAAAAATGTATAGGTTTGCTAGGTTTCCCTAGGTGCCGGCAGAGCTAGGGTTCAAAAACTACAGCTAGGCACTTTGCCAAAAAGGGTCATTTTTCACTGCGAAATTGAGGTATGTCCACATTGCGTTTTGCGCCGTTTCCTGTCGCGGGCACTAGGCCAACCCACGCAAGTGAGGTACCATTTTTATCGGGAGACCTGGGGGAACACGGGTGGGTGGAAATTTGTGGATCCACGCACATTCCAGAACTTTCCAGCACAGAAATGTGGGGCAAATTTGTTTTTTTTGACAATTTTTTAGGTTTGCAAGGGATTCTGGGTAACAGAACCTGGTGGGAGGCAGTCAAGTCATCCCATCCTGGATTCCCCTGGGTGTCTAGTTTTCAAAAATATATAGGGTTGCTAGGTTTCCCTAGGTGCCGGCAGAGCTATGGTTCAAAAACTACAGCTAGGCACTTTGCCAAAAAAGGGTCATTTTTCACTGCAAAATTGAGGTGTGTCCACGTTGCGTTTTGCGCCGTTTCCTGTTGCGGGCACTAGGCCAACCCACACAAGTGAGGTACCATTTTTCTCTGAAGACTTTGGGGAACTCGGGGTGGGTGGAAATTTGTGGCTCCACGCAGATTCCACAACTTTCCAGCACAGAAATGTGGGGAAAATGTGGTTTTTTTGACAATTTTTTAGGTTTGCAAGGGATTCTGGGTAACAGAACCTGGTGGGAGGCAGTCAAGTCACCCCATCCTGAATTCCCCTGGGTGTCTAGTTTTCAAAAATGTATAGGTTTGCTAGGTTTCCCTAGGTGCCGGCAGAGCTAGGGTTCAAAAACTACAGCTAGGCACTTTGCCAAAAAAGGGTCATTTTTCACTACGAAATTGAGGTATGTCCACATTGCGTTTTGCGCCGTTTCCTGCCGCGGGCACTAGGCCGACCCACACAAGTGAGGTACCATTTTTCTCGGAACACTTTGGGGAACGCGGGGTGGGTGGAAATTTGTGGATCCACGCAGATTCCAGAACTTTCCATCACAGAAATGTGGGGAAAATGTGGTTTTTTTGACACTTTTTTAGGTTTGCAAGGGATTCTGGGTAACAGAACCTGGTGGGAGGCAGTCAAGTCACCCCATCCTGGATTCCCCTGGGTGTCTAGTTTTCAAAAATGTATAGGTTTGCTAGGTTTCCCTAGGTGCCGGGAGAGCTAGGGTTCAAAAACTACAGCTAGGCACTTTGCAAAAAAAGGGTAATTTTTCATTGAGAAAATGTGGTGTGTTCACGTTGGGTTTTGAGCCATTTCCTGTCATGGGCACTATGCCTACCCACACAAGTGAGGTACCATTTTTATCGGGAGACTTAGGATCATTCAGATTTGTAAAGCAACTGTTATTATCTATTGACTTTCGATGCATTTCTGCCTTCCAAATGAAAG
Organism: Calotriton arnoldi; assembly: GCA_963921515.1. NCBI lineage: Eukaryota > Metazoa > Chordata > Amphibia > Caudata > Salamandridae > Calotriton > Calotriton arnoldi. The sequence goes on from CAWUFW010007882.1 coordinate 470,830, forward strand.
ACATTGTGTAAAAAAAAGTCATTTTGAAAAATGACGATAATTCTCATGCTAGTATGAGTATTCCCAATTTAAAAATGTGCAAATATCTACTGTTTCTAAACTCTATAACTTGTTCCCATTTCAGAAATACATAGGTGTCGTTCATACCAATTTTTCCATGTATACATTTTCCCACAATAATTGCTATACCCGGTACATAATAAAAAGCCATTGCAAATTGCTGCTCAGTTTTTTTTTTTTTAAGTTTAATAAGCTTTATTGAACCGTAAAAATCAATAACATACATTACAGGCCTAGGGAGTAACAATGCACAGAATATCTTATAAGCAAAATAGAGTAGGCAGCAAATCATAGTAGAAAGCTATTTATATTTTGGGAAAATAAGGTAAAGGAAAGAGGGGAGAGGGGAAAGACGGGGTATGAAATATATTTATAATCATAAAACACTAAATAGATACCAATGCTGTGCTCATATGAATCATTAAATGTAAGGAACAAATAACTGTTGAGTAAAAACTTCGCAAGATAATAGAGGAAGAGGAAAGATAAAACAAAGAGGAAGGAATTCAAGGGGGTTGGAAATTTTCAGAACGATAATGAGAAACATTAATTGAAACCATATTTAAATAAGTAGTTAATGGCAACCAAAAGACATCTCTATTTACATGTATATTGCATTGGGAGGCATATGCCACATCTAACCTGTGGTATTGACATACAGTGTTCCACCATGCCTTGATTGAAAGTTTGGTCAAACATTTCCAATTCATCGTAATTTGTTGAAACGCTAGAGCCAACATAAGATCAAACAACCTTCTTTCATAGGCAGGTAAAGGAATGGATTCTGATAAACTTCCCATAAAGAGAAGAATATTGGATATAGGTGTGTGGAATTTAAAGATTTTTGACAAACGATCCCAGATTTGTGTCCAAAAAGAAAGAACAGGGGGCATGAAAAAAGGAGATGTGAGAGATCTGCTGATGGAAAGTCACAGGACCAACATTTCTTATTGTCTATGTGCGTGAAGTTAGCTATAGAAATGGGAGTGAAATATAATCTGTGATATAGAAAAACATAGATTGAGTGGTGGAAGCGGATCTTGAGATCCTCAGCGACCGAGCCCAAATTCCATTCCATACTTCATTGCTCCACTGAGAACCTAAGTCCGATTCCCAAGCAAGTTCCATTTTAGTTTTTTCTCGTTCTGGATTTGAGGCGTAAAAGAATTCATAAATTGAAGAGGCCTTTGGATTTGATGTTAAGATTTTAAGAAGTGAGTCCTGAGTGATTGAAGCATCATCAGAAGGAAGGGAATAAAAGATGCCTAGGAGTAATTCCATAAGTATGGAAAATTTATGTAAAAAAGACCGAGGGCAATTGAATGTAGTCTGAAAATCAGGAAAAGAGCAAGGAGAGGTGCCATCAAATAAATCGTTAACCCAGGCAATCCCCCTCACCCTCCATGAGGCCCAATACAAAGGTCTACTATTAATGGTTATAAGACGATTATGCCACAAAGGAGAATGCAGAAAGACATTCCTGGATATTAATTGTGGTTGAAAATGGGGTTTTAGCAAAGAGCAAGTGTGTTTAAATAGTGGAAGGGATGTGAGAATATTTTTGACAGTAAAAGAAAGAACTTCCTTGGTCGAGAAAGGAGTAAACATACAGCATTCAATAATGACCCATAGAGGAGTAAAAGGAGAGTGCTCCGTAAGAAGCCAATGAGAAGCTTGTTTTAAGCTAAAAGCTTTATGATATAGTCGAAAATCTGGAAAGTTTACCCCTCCTACAAGTCTCGGTTTCCTGAGGTGAAGTAAAGAAATTCTGGATTTTTTGTTCTTCCATAGAAATTTAGAAAGAAGAGAGTCTATTTTTTAAAAAAAGGTTACGGGGATACAGATAGAAATCATTGAAAAGTAATATAATAAAATAGGAGTAATCATCATCTTAATGGAGTCAAGACGACCCCACCAGGAGAGAAAAAGAGGATTCCAGGATGAGAAGAGTTTGGAAATACGATCTAGGGCTACATTCATGTTCAGTTTAACGGAATCAGTAATAGAATTGGAAGACCAAATACCAAGATACTTGATTTTAGAACTATTCCAATGAAAGCCAGTAGATTCAAATTGTTGTTTAAGGCAAAACTTTGTAAGTGGTAAAACTTCCGTTTTTTCAGAGTTGATCTTATAGCCTGATACCGCTGAAAAATCGGAGATTTCTTGTAATAACGAGGGAATAGAAGAATCTGGATTGGAGATGAAAAGCAAAATATCATCAGCATAAGCAGATAATTTCAGATGATGATCTCCATATGGAAATCCGAAAATAGAGGGATTTTGACGAATGCGGGAAAGGAAAGGTTCAAGAGAAAGAACAAACAGAAGGGGAGATAATGGACAACCCTGCCTAACACCTCGATGGAGTGAAAAATGCTGCGAGACTTGACCATTCACGATGGTAGAAGCAGAGGGGGTAGAGTAAAGAAGAGAGATAAGAGAGATGAATTTAGTACCAAAACCGTGCCAACGAAGAGTTTAAACAAAAAGGACCAATCCACCCTATCAAAAGCTTTTTCCGCATCGATGGAGATCGCCGCGAGAGGAAAAGATAAAGAAGGAGCTTTATTGAGAACATTGAAAAATAGACGCGAGTTATCAGAAGTTAGTCTGCCTTTAACAAATCCACATTGTTCGAGGCCTATTAAATGAGGGAGGAAGGATTCAAGGCGTAATGCTAAAAGTTTAGCAAAGATCTTATAATCAACATTTATCAAGGAGATGGGGCGATAGTTTTTGCAAAATTTGGGATCTTTGCCTTCCTTATGAATAATACAAATAGAGGCTTCTAGAAAAGTACCACTTGCTGCACCCGTGGAGCAAAAATGTTGGAAAAGGTTGAAAAGTTTTGGTAATAACAGATTGGTAAAATGAAGATAAAATTCTACAGAAAAACCGTCAGGACCAGGGGATTTATTCTTTTTAAGGAATTCAAGGAGGAAGATATTTCCTGTAATGAAAGATCCGTGTCTAGAGAAGTGAAATCTAGACCAGAAGAGGAAGGAGGAGGAATAGTACTGAGGTACTCATTAATGAGTGCATCAGTTGGAGGCGACTCAGGAGTGTATAGAGCGCTATAACATTTTGTAAATTCTGCTAATATATCTTTATCTTTGAAGAGGTGTTTACCATCGGTAGATTGAATAGACTCAACCAACGTCTTCTCCCTTCTAGATTTTAAATAATTAGCAAGAAGTGAGCCAACTTTATTTCGACCACCATAGTATCTGGCACTGCTACGAAGCATAGTGAAGGAAGCGTTATCAGTAGAAATGTTATTAAATTCCATCTTAGCACGAATAAGTTGTTGCAGAGTAGAGTCCGATGAGGAGGTATAAAACCGATGCTCTAAGTGTTTAATGGAAGATAATAAAGCTTTATGTTTATTAAAGGACTTTTTCGTTTTCTTAGAAACAAAATCTATAATAAAACCTCGAGCAGCGGCCTTAAAACTATCCCACACCGAAATAGGAGATATAGAGGAGTCTTCATTAATAGAGAAAAATTCTTCAGCAAAGGAGGTAAAAGAAGAGGAAAAACTGGATCTTGTAAAAGATAATTATTGAATCTCCACCTAGACATTTTAGAGTGAGGAGGGAGTAAGTCAAAGTCAGCGACCACTGGAGCATGATCTGAAATCAAAATGGGCTCAATCGAGGAGGAGACGAGGTTTTGGGCCAAGGATTTAGAAAGAAATATGTAGTCAATCCGGGATAGGGATCCATGTGGAGGGGAATAAAAGGAAAATTCTGATTGGTCTGGATTACATAGCCTCCAGGCATCTACCAGTTGAGTCTGTGTGATAGTGTTAAGAAATTGTTTGTGAGTTTTATGGGGAATAAAACGCACCTGGGATTTGCGATCAATAAAAGGGTCTACAACTTGATTGCAGTCGCCTCCAAGTATAAAAAATTCATCATTATTCTGAAAAAACTTGTCTGTAACAGTAGGCCAAAAGAGGGATCGGGTTGAGTCGGACCATAGAGGTTGAACACAGTAAGAGGGATATTATTAATTAATAGTTTAACTAGAATCCACCTACCATCGGAATCGGTATCTTGTGTAACAACAGTGCATTTCAATTTTTTATGGCATAAGATAACAACCCCATTCTTTTTTGTGTTAGTAGGAGAGATCAATACTGAGCCAACCCAATTACGCTTAAGTTTAAGAGCTTCAGCCTCAGATAGATGAGTTTCTTGTAACAGAACTAAATCGGGTTTATATGAGGCCAAATGTGAAAGAATTCTCTGCCTCTTTATAGGATTATTAAAACCCTTTACATTCCATCCATGTAATAACTCTAAATGAAAAAGATTAACATCGTATAAACAACAGTATATTTTAAGCAAAGAAAATGCACATGAGCATGAAATGAAGAATGAGCAGTTGGAAATTTGGAAGAAATAGGTGATAATAATAAGGTGATATGATGAGGAATAAAGAAGTGAGATGAGAAAGGTGGAGAATAAAGGAGAGTTAGGAGAATAACAAAATCTTCCAGCGTCTGTAGAAGAAGAGACAAAAAATAGTAAGAAAGAAGAAGATAGGACATAAAGAAGAGAGAGTCAGGCAGGAGAAGAAAAGAGAAGAGTATTAGGAAAAGGGGGAAAGGAAAAAGAAGAGAGAACAACAAGAAGAAGAGACAGTACATATCCAAAAAGGACGACTGAAGAAACATACCTGAGGGGACAAAAACGAAAGGAATCTGGGGCAAGAACGACACACGAAAAGATGAGACGCCCGAATACCGGGAGTCCGAACCACATCGGGACAAAGAAGAAAAGGGAAACAAAACCATGATATGGAACACGAACGGACGTACCTATAGAGAGTAACAAAGGAAAAGACGGTAAGCATTATATATACAAGAAAAATTACGCGACTATTGAATCTAACATAGGCAAAGAAGATGGACATAAGTAACATGTAAAGCCTTAATTGGACAATATTGAATGAACTACAACAAATACATAAAAATACAAAAAGACAAAAAGAGCAGCGAAGAGGTAACTAATAGACCCTGAGGAGGGTCAGCACAGTACATCATAGAACCAGAAATTGCATAACTAAGCCAACAGAGTAAACCGTGTCTTAAAACATTTCAAATGTAATAAAAAAGTATCATTACAGTGAAAGAAATCTAAATTAATCAACCATTAGAGGGGCCAGCAGTGTCCATGTTACTTGCAGAATGCGAGCGGAGAAATATTTTGAGTTCCGCAGGATCTTCAAAGGACCAAGTTTGATTTTGAAAAGTCACCTTAAATATGCAGGGATGGAAAAGACCATATCTGGCTCCAAGTGTTCGAAGAGGCGGACGAAGATTAAGGAACTCCTTCCTCCTAGCCGCCGTAGCGTTGGAGACATCTTGAGAAAGAAACACCCTCTGACCAAGCCAAGAAATTTGTCGTTTGGCTCTAGCTGCAGAAAGAACTGAAAGCAGATCCGTGAATTTTAAGAAGAGGATGATGACTCCTCTTGGTCTGATCGAGGACGTAGAGAGCGAGGGACGAGGACCAAGCCTGTGCGCTCTCTGAATGCTGAGAGATGTGGTAGAAGGCATGTCCAAGAGTTTCGGCAAGAAGGTTGTAAAAAGGAGACAGGGTCATCCCCCTCCAAAGCTTCAGGTAAACCATAAATGCGTAAATTATTCCTCCTATTTCGGTTTTGCAAATCCTCAGTATGTTGTTTCAAACTGCGAACTTCCTGTTCCAAAGAAGAGAGTCTCTGGGAGTCACCCTGGACCACCGAAAGTTGCTGTTCCATTGAAGACACTCTAGTTTCCATTGTAGACCATTTCTCCTCCAGGAATTGCATCTTGTTGTTTGTTTCTTCTACAAACGGCCGCAAGGCGCGAATCTCCTCCAACAACAGCTCCATGGAGATAGGAGGGGATGTTTTGTCAGGAGAAGGAGGACCCTGCTTCAGACGTTTAGAAGCTGAAGACGACAGAGATGATTTAGATGAAGACTGTGATGAGGAATTGCGGTTGGAAGACACTCCGGCCATCTCTCCTTCGGTAAAAGATGAGTCCAGAGCGGAGGCAGAAAGAGAAGACGTTGATGAGGTACGTTTTTTAGGCACAAAAACAAATTGCGGCTTGCGCAGTACACTCATATATAAGAGTCATCCAAGTAGTGCAGAGGTCGTTGCACGAACCAGCAAGAGTCGTGATATTCAAACTTTCGCAGGAGAAGTGATGTTGGACAACCACTGGAATTATCCAAAATACTGACTCCACTTGTCATATGATGGAAGGCACGGTATAACTTATAGCTGGAAAGAGCCCGACTGAGGGCTGTTCAAAAATTATGCAGGCAAAATTATGTCCAGAGTTATAAAATAGCAACCTCCAACCAGAACATTCGTAGAAGAGTCATAGAGTCCATAAGAAAATGAAAGATATCTGGAAAGACACAGCACCGCACATCCTTCAGTGAGACAGCTGACAGAATATTGAGGACAAAATGGAGGGCACACTGAGGTGAATAAGCAACATAGTAGAAGCCAACCAACGCTGTGATTTAATAAACGCAGTGCACTTTTTCACCAGAAACTGGCTGCAGGCATGAGTGCAATGAGATAGGGACCGAGCGTTGAGAGAGAGAGAGAGTAACGCAGGTAGTTCATTTTAGGAATGCGGAGGAGCCGGCAAGCACCTAAAATGGCGGATGCCTTGTGGAAAATCGTCCGCGGTTGTAAATAATGAAAGCGCAGTGCGCTTGATGCATGAAACAGCTCACCGGAATCCCGACATCGTCCGATAGCTGAAACATATGTTTCCGAGAGGAAAGGGTGCAAAATAGCGCACCGGCGGGTCTTCAGAAGTCCCGATGACACGGAGCTTCCCCTTCAGGCGGCCATCTTGTCCGGCGCCGAAACAACGCCCCCCGCTGCTCAGTTTTTTACTCTGGGTTCGTCGGGTTCTTGGTGAACCTACAAGTCCTATATATCCCCACAACCAGTAAGGTCCAGCGGATGTAAGGGTATATTGCTTTCAAAGAGCTGTCATAATTAGAAGAAGTTACAGGTGAAAACGTTGACACAAAAGGCTGTTTTTTCAACTAATTTTCAATTTTTCCTATATTTAACTGTATGTTTCTATAAAGAAACCTTGATGGATCTACACAAATGACCCCTTGCTGAATTCAGAATTTTGTCTACTTTTCAAAAATGTATAGCTTTCCAGGATTCATTATTGCTTTCATACCCATTTCTACCATTAAGTGGAAGGAGGTTGAAAGCACAAAAATTGCAAAAATAGGCTATGTCCCAGAAAAATGCCAAAACTGTGTAAAAATGTTGGTTTTCTGACAAAAGTCAGTCATTCCCTAAAAGCTAGGAAAATTGTGATTTCAGCCCAACAAACGCTTTTTGGATACCATTTGCAGGGAAAGACCCAGACACTTTCATTTGCAGCCATTTTTTCCAATTTTTCCCCAAAAAAACTAACTTTAGCTGTATTTTGACTAATTTCTGGGACCCCTCCAGGGGAATCCACAAACCCTGGGTACCTTTAGAATCCCCATGATGTTGGAAGAAAAGGACGCAAATTTGGCATGGATACCTTATGTGGTCAAAAAGTTACAGGGGCCTAAGCGCGCACTACCCCAAATAGCCAAAAAAGGCTTAGCACAGGGGGAAAAGGCCTAGCAGCGAAGGGGATAATAGCAGCATGTTTAGCTTCTGTTTTATTGTGTGTGAAATTCTCCTTGTATTTGTTCTACTGTGTTGTCTTGCTGTGTAATTTTCTTTCGTTTTTCCTTTCTAGTGGGGCATCGTTGGTGCTTGAGGTGTCTGTGCAGAGTAGGTGCTGGTGAGTCCAGCTGTCTCTGGCTAGTGAGTGGCATTGTTTATTCAAAATATAGGTATTTGTGTCATTTGTATTGATTGACTTTTCCTTTCAGGCTACCAGTAGTTTTACTTTCTGGTTAATAAAGCCACACTTTGTCAAGTTACTTTTCTTAGTAAGGATTAAAGCCGCAGGATTACTGCTCTGCAGGTTGTTGATATGTTTTTCGAGTCTTCCTCTGACCATGATTATGAGACTGACTCTGCATCTTAGGCAGAGGAGGAAGTCCAAGATTCTGGCAGTGAATTTTCTGTCCCAGAGGAATCATCTTATGATGAATCCTCTCTCAGTGGGATGAATTGCTGCTTTTAGAGGAGGACACTGATGTGCCAATAGTGCAGCAAGAGGCATCTGGATTGCAGTCTGGAGCTGAAAGGCCTCCCATTGGAAGTGCTAGACTCTGAGTTGCACCAAACATGGTGCAGTGTTGCCTGCCTCTAGCAGTGTTGCAGGGAGTAAAGTGAATACTGAAAACATGTTGCCTATACATTTCTTTTAGTTGTTTATGGACAATGTATTTTTTGATGAGGTTGTTGAGCAGATTTGTATGCTGAACACTATTTGAGGGACAACAGTGCCAGACTTAAGCCCACCTCTAGAGCCACTCAGTAAACTCCCAAAAATCTGGATGAGTTGAAGAAGTTCTTGAGTTTAACTTTGTTGATGGACTTGATAAGGAAGTCATTGCTGTCTTCATATTGGTGTACTAGTCCCTTGATTGCAACAGCTATATTTCCCATACCCATGAGTCATGGTCAGTAATTGCTTCTTCCTCGGATGCCACATTTTGTTGATAACGCTCCAGTGTTGCCACAAGATCACTCTGACTGTGACTGTCTTTTTAAGATTTGACCTGTCCTTGATCACTTTGTAGATCGATTTTCAGAGATCTATGTTCCAGGGAAAGAATTAGATGTGGATGAGTGTTTGGTCCTGTTCAAGGGCCGTTTGTTTTTTAGGCAGTACATTCCTAGCAAAAGGGCAAGTTATGGAATTAATATTTATATGCTGTCTGAGAATAGGACTGGATATGTCTATAATTTTAGGGTGTACACCAGTAGGGATTCCAGTATTGAACCCCCCTGGTTGTTCGTCCACTTTCAGAGTTAGTGAGAAAATGTTGTGGGAACTTGCTAGAGGACTTTTTAACTTGTGGCACAATCTGCGTTAACTGCAAAGTTTACCCAAAAGAGCCTGTTTGTAAAAAACTTGAGAAGGGACAGTGTTGGGCCTTGCGTTGCAAAGAATTTCTGGCTGAGAAATTTTCTGACAGGAGAGATGTCTACATGCTGACTACCATCCATGATGCAAGTACTTCACCGGTGACTGTTTGGGGTCAAGTTCCTGAAGTGTGCAAACTATCTATTTTAGACTACAATAAGCACATGGGAGGTGTTGATAGAGTGGATCAGAGGTTGGAGCCTTACACTACTGTTCAGAAGTCTTACTTTTGGTATAAGAAGTTAGCTACCCATTTATTCCATTTAGCAACCTTCAATGCTTTTGTTGTATTCAAGGGCTGTTCTCCGTGGTCAAAGATGACATTTGTTCAATTTCAGCAATCAGTGATAGGCAGCCTTGTTGTAGTGGAACAGGCAAGAGTTCCTAGAGTTTCAGCTGTGGAGGATGTAGCTAGATTGAAAGATCACCACTTTCCTCATCACATTCCTCCAACGGCCACAAAATACTTTTCTGCTAAGAAATGTAGAGTCTGTGCCTGAAGAGGTATGCGGATGGAGTCGTATGTACTGCCCCGATTGTCCTTCAAATCCTGGGCTGTGTGTGCCCACATGTTTTAAATTGTACCACACGCAACTGAATTTTTGGTTGTGTAAAAGAAGACTGACTGGTCTGTATCATTTTGTATTTTTTGCTCAGATTTCACGGATGGCATCAGTGTGATGTATTTATTTAGAGCTGTTGTGTTTGTAGTAATAGTTTTGAATCTACTACCAATTGGTTTGTGTTTTCTTTTTTGTATAAAAAAATGTGATGGCAGTGTGAGTGGACTGGTGCTTGGCTGTCGGTGAGCGTGGACTGATGCTTGGCTGTTGGTGTGCATAGATTGGGACTTGGCTGGAGGTGCGCATGGAGTGGCATTTGGCTTGCGCTGTGAGTGGAATGGTGTTCTGCTGGTGTTGCACGTGGACTGATGCTTGGCTGGCGGTGTGCAGGGAGGGGTGTTTGGCTGGAGGTGTGCGTGGAGTGGCATTTGGCTGGTGGTGTGCGTGGACTGGCATTTGACTGGTGGTGTGTGTGAACTGGCACATGGCTGGTGGTCTGCGTGGACTGGTGTTTGGTTGGGCGTGTGCATGGACTGGCATTTGGCTGGTGGTGTTTGTAGACTGGCGCGTGGCTGGTGGTCTGCGTAGACTGGTGTTTGGTTGGGCGTGTGCGTGGACTGGTGTTTGGATGGCCATGTGTGAGTAGTGACTTGCTGCTGGTCATTACACCCACTGCTAGCCAAACACCACTGCAGATACTCCGATTTGAGTGTTGAAATTTCCTACCACCCAGTGTTCACCTTCGTCTCCCTAGTAAAATGATACCTCACTTGTGTGGGTGGGCCACGTGCCAGTGACCGGGAAGGCCCAGAAATGTGTAGAGATTGAGGGGATATCACTGTGAGTTGATAAGCAAAATTTATTTTGATATTTTTTTATGCAGACTCTGCTTTGGTCACCCACACAAGTGAGGTATCATTTTACTCTGGAGACTGTGGGGAATGCTAGGTGGTAGGAAATTTGTGCCGGCGTGGTGATCCTATGCAGAAATGTGATTTTTTTTTTGCTAAATTTGAGTTTGCAGGGGATTCCGGGTGCTGAGCCCAGGACCAAAAGTGCAGGTGCCCCTCTTGCAAAACCAAATTGTTTTGTGATAGATAATCTTGATGTTTCCACAATATATTTTGGGACCTTCCCTGTCGCAGGCACTTGGCCCATCCACACAAGTGAGGTACCATTTCTATCAGGAGACCTGGGGGTACGCTGGGTGGGAGGAAATTTGTGTTGGCTCAGTGATCCGAAAACTTTCCCAGACAGAAATGTGAAGAAAATTAGATTTTTTTGCTAAATTTGAGGTTTGCAGGGGATTCTAGGTAAGAAAATGTTGGGGGATCCGCGCAAGCCACACCTTCCTGCACTCCCCTGGGTGTCTAGCTTTTGGAAATGTCTGGGGTTGGTAGATTCCCCTAGATGGCTGCCAAGCCTGGGACCAAAAACTCAGGTTACTCCTTTGCAAAACAATGTCGTTTTGTGATTGATAAATTTGATGTCTCCACTGTACATTTTGGGCCATTTCCTGTTGCAGGCACTAGACCTACCCACACAGGTGAGGTACCATTTTTATTGGGAGACTTGGGGGAATGCTTCGTGTGTGGAAGTATGTGGCTCCCTGTTTATTCCAGAACTTTCCATCACAGAAATGTGAGGAAAATGTGTCTTTTTAGACACATTTTCAGATTTGCAACAGATTCTGGGTAACGGAACCTTGTGAGAGCAACACAAATTACCAATCCAGGATTCTTCTGGGCCTCGAGTTTTTAAAAATATTTACATGTTTGCTAGGTTTCCATAGGTGCTGGCTAAGCCAGGGCCCAAAATCCACAGCTTGGCATATTGCAAAAAAAGGGGTCAGTTTTCAGTGGAAAAATGTGATGTGTCAACGTAGCATTTTGGACCTTTTCTTGTCACGTGCACTAAGCCTACCCACACAAGTGAGGTACAATTTTTATAGGGAGACTTGGGGGAATACTGGGTGGGTGAATTTGTGTGGCTCCCTGCACATTCCAGAACTTTCCATCACAGAAATGTGAGGAACATGAGTTTTTTTAAGACACATTTTAAGGTTTGCAAAGGATTCTGGGTAACAGAACCGTGTGAGAGCCACACAAGTCACCACAACCTGGATTCCCCTGGGTTTCTAGTTTTCAAAAATGTACAGGTTTGCTAGGTTTCGTTAGGTGCTGGCTGACCTATGGTCCAAAATCCACAGCTAGGCATATTGCAAAAAAAGGGTCAGTTTTCAGTGGCAAAATGTGATGTGTCCATGTTGCATTTTGGGCTGTTTTCTGTTGCAGGTACTAGGTCTACCCACAAAAGTGAGGTACCATTTTTACAGAGGGTGAGAGGGGGAAACAGAATAGTAGAGAAAGTGTTATTGCCAATTTTCTTTCTATGCATTTCTGCCTTCCAAATGTAAGATAGTGTGTAAAAAAGAAGTCATTTTGAAAAATTCCCTCTAATTCACATGCTAGTATGGATACCCACATATTCAGAGATGTGCAAGTAACCACCGCTTCTAAACTCCATATCTTGTTCCCATTTCAGAAATACATAGGTTTGCTTGATACCTATTTTACACTCTTTATATTTTACCACATGAATTGCTGTAAACCCAGTACACAATGAAAAATCACTGCAAAGTGTAGTTCAGTTATTGGCTCTGAGTACCTAGGGTTCTTGGTGAACCTACAAGCCCTATATATCCTCGCAACCATACTGGTCCAGTGGACCTAACGGTATATTGATTTTAAAAATCTCCCATAGTTAGAAGAAGTTACAGGTGAAAACCTAGGCACAATTTCTCCTCAATTTCAATATTTTTTTAATTCAACTGTTTCTTTATATAGGATAACCTTGAAGGATCTACACAAATGACCCCTTGCTGAATTCAGGAGTTTATCTATATTTCATAAATGTATAGACTTTTGGGATCCATTATTGGTTTCATACACATTTCTACCACTAACTGGAAGGAGGTTTAAAGCACAAAAAATAGGAAAAATAGGCTATGTCTCAGTACAAAAGTCTGCTTTTCCCTGAAATCTGGAAAGATGGTGATTTTAGCATTTGCAGGGAAAAAGGAGACACTTTTTTCTACTGCACTTTTTCCTAATTGTTCCCCCAAAAACAAAATGTAGCTGTATTTTGGCTAATTTCTTGGTCCCCTTCAGGGGAATCCACAAACCCTGGGTACCTTTAGAATCCTCAGGATGCTGCAAGAAAAGGATGCAAATTTGGCGTGGATACCTTATGTGGACAAAAGGTTACGGGGGCCTAAGCATGAACTACCCCAAATAGCCATATATAAGGCTTAGCATGGGGTGTGAGGGGGGGTGGGGCGGCCTAGCAGCAAAGGGGTTAAAAAGTATAACGTACTTTTAAGTTTTACATGTCTTGGCAGTGAAAAACACCCAAATTCATTTTTTCACTACTACAAGGCCTATCTCTCCCATAGGATAACATTGGGGTGCCTTATTACATTTCATAAGTGTACTTTCAAATTGGGAAGAAATGGGACCCCCAAATTTGGTGTCCCTGGAATCACAATGTAAAACGTATTGTGAAGTTGGATTTTAAATTGCAATTCTAAAAATGCAAGTTTGGCATTTTCTTACTGTAACCATTTGGTGCCTTCTGCCTGTCTCTGATTACACGTCTGAGGTGGGTGACAGCTGACTTGTGTATTCTCTCTAGACAGCGACACACAAAAGGAGCTTAGGTGTGACTGATGGGCCATCCACAACCTGACAACCCATCCTGGGCAAAATGGAAACGAAGAGCTGACACTTACACCTGAAAGGCCTGTGTCCTGTCCCCACACAAAGGGCTGCATACCCCCTAGTACCGAGTCTGGAGCCATGAGGGTAGGAAAGGCAAGGACTTGTGAACTTCAAAGGCATCTCTTTGAAGTCTCCTGTACTTTAAAGGCCCAAATGGGTATACGTATTGGCCCTTTGACACCACCGACTCACAACACTTCTGGAACTGAGGAAATTCTAATAGGAAGAAGGACTGCTGTGCTGCAGGAGGGACTGCCACTCTACTGGGATGCTTTGTTGTGCTGGACTGCTGCCCTCTTGTCTGGGAGTGAGAAGGACTGGACCTGTACCTTTACATCCCAGAACCTAAGTATCTCCAAGGACTTGTTGGCTTGCCTTCTGTTCTGAAGTCTCTGGGATATCAAAGACTTCTCTTCAACTTACAAACAGCACCTGGACTTTGCTTGCTGCATGTTTTGCTCCACAAAGTGGTGCCAACTCAGTCCTTGGCCCTTGAAAGTGAGTATAAAGTTCTGCTCCTGCCAGAACCTATGCATCGACACCGTTCCACAGATCGGAACCGATGCATCGGTGCTATTGCAGGAACCATATCAACACATCACCTTCAGAACAGCTGCTTTGGAACCAAAGCATCGCCGCTAGCGCATGGAGCAGATTGACGAGTTGCCTCTACACCATGGAGGAACTCAGTGCATCTCATACAGAACCGGCGCATCACCGCCGTTGCGTGAAGAAATCTGACACATCACCCCAACTGCGTAGTTATCACCGACGTGTCGCTCGGCTGCACCCCACATGTTGTTGTTTGCGACCACGATCAAGGTATTTTGCTCAGCGGGCCCTGTGGTGGTCCTGTATCCACCCTGCGCTCCATTGTGGTCAGCCTGAACTCTTGACTTTGTCCCGGTCCAGCACAACCAATTAATTCTTTAAGCGTTTGCTTCTTCTAAGCTCTATTTTTGCATTTAATCTTTAACTTCTACTGATTGAATCTTTGTTGTTTTGGTCTTGATTTATTTATAAAATGATTCTCTACTTATCTAAACTGGTGTGGAATCTTTTTGGGGTGTTCTCACTGTGTTACTGTTTGATGTGTTGCACAAATACTTTACACATTGCCTCCCTAGTTAATCCTGACTGCTCGGTGCCAAGCTACCAGAGGGTGAGCACAGGTTAATTTATGGTGTTCTTGTGACCTAATCTTACTAGGATTGTGGTTCCTGCTTGGCCATGGTGCATACCTCTGCCAACCAGAAACCCAATTTCTAACATTAAGCATTCTATCCATCACTTTTTTGTATACTTTATTGTTTCCAGAGGCACTGGAAAAAAATATTCACATTGAGCACGAAGCATGCTGAAGCATCTAAGGAACATCCACCCTAGGCAGCTAGCAAGAGCGGAAATTGCCAGAGATGTTGTGAGGCCTCAATTTCTTCTGTAGTACCAACTTTGTCCGCTGGAGACACTATGCCTACTGCAATTGCAGACAAATTTCCAAATAGCATTCTCCAAATTCAGAAGATCACAGCTTTTTGCACAATGTGCAAGAAAATCCCAACTGTTGGGGAGCAGTCCATTCCTGCACTAATAAGAGCTGTGGAGGACCACAAATGTTAAAGTTGTTTTTTATTTCATTCCTCCCAACATCATCCAAGTTCAAAAATCCTCATTTTCCCCAAAGTTATTTTTTTTGTTGCAAACAAAAATAACACAAAAAGTTAAAAAACATATTAAAAAACACCTCCCCACAAAAGGTTCTTTTTATAACCGCCAATTTGGTTTAAAGAAAGAAAAGCTATATGTTATGTGTCTGTTTGTGGAAGCCTGGAAGTGTCTTATAGTCTACTGTGTGTCATGTTTGTATAGGAATGAAGGAGAGACTGAGTGTCTGCATAGTGATAGTCTATATAATGTGTGCAGTTCTAGTTCTTTGTGACTAACTGCAAGACTATATATAACAATTTGTGAGTATGTAGTTGTCTGTCTATCTGTGCGGAAGTGTGTTCTGAATGTGTCCATATGAGTTAGTGACTGCTTATAACATATGAGTGGATATTTATCAGTGAGTATGTGAGAATATATATGTGTAGGACAAGTTGTGGATCTAAATTAGTAAGTGTAAATTAATGTCTAAGGTTTTCAGTGTACTTGTGTGTTTGTTTGTGTGAGATAGTCAGTGCTTGTATGTGTGTGTATAAGAACGTGTGAGTGCATGTTTCTGACTGAGATAATGCCTTGTGCAATAATCTGTGCAATTGAAAATGGATAAGCATGGTGTTTTTTGTACATGTTTATATGTGTTGGTGTAACAAGGTTACTAGATGGCTATATGTGTATAAGTGTGATTCAGTCAGTGTCTACAGAAACTGAGTGTATGTGTCTGACTATTTGTGTATATCTGGGTGCAGTTATGTATCCATGTCATTGACTGTGAATCAATGACTGTGCCTCTGAGTCTACATGCATGTCACTGTGGGTGTGACAGTCACCAGTTGGGTATGTGTATATATGAAGGAGTGTATAAGTGTGTACAGAGTGTCAACTCAGATGTCTGCATGTGTGTGTCAGAGTATGTTTACCTGGATCCACTCGAACATATATGTAAGTAATTAAGAATGCATGCTCACGATCAGGTGTGTACATGTATATCAGTGTGTGTTATAGAGTTATTAGTTAGGTGTGTGCATGTGTGAGTGGCTGAGTGGGTACAAATTGTAAGTTCATATGATTTAATGACTGTTTGACGTTAAATTTGTCAGCCTGCAATTCTCTATCTTCGTGAGTGAGTGCAAGTGGATAGCTGTGCTTATGGGTGTACATGTGTGTATGTGTGGGTGTAATAGCATTACTGAATGAATTTGTTAGAATGTCACTAAGTGACACACTGTGTTCAGTAAGTTACTGCATCTGTTTGGCATAGTGAATGTGTTTATGAATGTCTGTTTGTAAGCATGTATTTCCTTTCCGGAGTTGAAAAGGTTGCTTGTGAACATATGCAGCTATGTGTGATTTTTATTGTAACAGTAAGTGTGTAGAAAGACTGGACTTGCATATATGTGCATAACTGTGAGAAAATATGTCTCACTACACTTCTACATGGTAATTATTGATTATAATTCCATCACTTTGGTGGTCTGAGCAGGTGTATATCTCATTGTTTGTATGTGTGTTAAAGTCTGTGGTTGTGCATGAAAGACTATCACTAAATCAGTATATGATATTCTGTCTGTGTGTGTTTCTCAGAGTATGAATGCATGTGTGAATGTGCATTTTTATGATTAAGTGGATATTGGTGTGTAAAAACAACCAATACTATTATAAAATCCATATTTCTCATTCCATTTTCATACTCAAATCTTTATACTCTTCTTCAGACTATTTTTCTTGTTGTAACTGTAGTAAACAGTTATGAAATTTTGAAGTTACTAAATTGATTATTTATGAATGTGATATCTATGCAACATAGGAAACGAAATTTCAAGAACACCCCTCATTCTTCCATTTTTCATAAGATTAATGGATGTGTAGATCTGCGGAAAACACATGGGAACCATTGTTATAACTACAAAAGTAATATACATTCTTTTACACCTGTAACAAAAATCTCTGTGTAAAGTAAATTTAATTTTAATTACTTTGCTTGTTACGGGATGATTATTTTCAATTTACCTAACTATTTTTGAAGACATGTCAGGATACATATATACATGATTCAAGTATGTCACACACATATGTCAGGGGGAAGAGAAGTAAGATAACCCTACCTCCTTTTATTGGTGTGAGAGAGGAGTATTTACTATAAGCATTGTATAGTGAAAAGGTTGCATATAGAATA
This sequence comes from Calotriton arnoldi, assembly GCA_963921515.1. Lineage (NCBI taxonomy): Eukaryota > Metazoa > Chordata > Amphibia > Caudata > Salamandridae > Calotriton > Calotriton arnoldi. Next base: position 488,149 of record CAWUFW010007882.1, read on the forward strand.
TGATACATGTTCTAATATATAACATTTTTACTAGGGGCTTATCCTCTTATTATAGACTTTTCCTAGAACTGAATGTTTATAACAATTGATGTACTAAAAGGAGGAGTATATGATTTAACACTGACATTTTCATCCTGTTTTCTTAGTAGCCAGTGACTGTATCTAGAAGACACTTGCCCTAAAAGTACATGATATCTGTGACCCAAAATTGAGTGTTTAGGGATAAATTCCTTCACCTAATTTATGACGATGACATTAAGCATGTTAAGAAGTATTCTGTCTATTAGTGTAGAGATGTAGTCACGTATATTTCTGTTTCTTTACACAGGTATACACAAATAATGTTTCACCAACTATAATTAGGAGTATGCAATATGCAGCCGCCTTATTGTTTCTAAAGATAACTTAGAGATACAGTTAGACAATGAAAAATTTACACCTACTACTATATGATATGTGCAGTCAAAGCCTTAATATTTCAACCTCTGGTTTGTAATAACTCACAATATAAATATCGGAGACTCAGGGGCCGATTCCGATGTCGGACGGACTCAGGTCCGTCCGACATCGTCCAGGAGCCGTAACCGACCGACCTGCTGTCATCGGTTACGGCCCTGCAAGTACGATGCGACCGAACCCTGTTCGGTCGCACTCGTATACTTCATAATGGGAGCATGCATTCCGAGCGGAATGCATGCTTGCATAGTGAAAAGCAGGGGTGCAGTTCATCCCTGCGCCCTGTGGCCGGCACCCCAAGGTGCCTGCCACCGGGTGCAGGGATCAACAGAGGGGCACCATAGGTGCCCCAGGCCGCCATTCGGCGGCCTCGCACCCATGGGGGCCCTACTGGGGGCCCCCAAAGACAGTTACCGACTGCCTTTTGTGCCGGAAAGACCGGCACGAAAAGGCAGTGAATATCTGCCATCGTACTCCTCGGTCGTGAAGAGGCGGCCGGGGAGTACTGAAGGATTTCCGGACGGCGGTCGGGCTCTCTGAGCCCGTCGTAAGCCATCCGGAAATCCGAGTCGGATTCCTTTCCGACCGAGCCCATCGGAATGGCTCGGTCGGAAAGGAATCCGGCCGGCACGTTCCGATTCGGTCGGAAGGGCTCCGACCATCGTTCGGTGCCCTTCCGGCTGAAATCGGAATCGGCCCCTCAGTTGTTTATACAGATTGTTTTTACAGAATATTATGGACATTTTCAAGGCTTAACATAGTAACCCCGTAGACAGCATCTTTTAAAAAAAGACATAAATAGATTATTTAAAATCATGTATATTTAACAAATAATATAGCACACATTTTGAAAATAGATGTAGGAAAAAACATTGCAATTTAAACTTCCATCAAATTGATTTTTTTTTGTTCTCAGACAGTGCTCTCACAATAAGTAGATCCTCAACTTCAATACAATAATCCAAATGTGCACAACACTGGCAACATTTAAAAGAAATGTCTGTCATCCTTGAACTATACGGGAAAAAATCTTATTGATTTTCAAAACGCCATTAAGTATGTGCAGACCAAACTGTAATTTTTAAAGAGTTTGGTAGGCCGTATGAGGGCTCATATCCAGAAGATACCCACTATATTTTGAAAAACATTTCTATAATACAGTTATCAGAATTTCCTCTAGAACGTCTAGAACATTGGTGTTAGAACTGGGATTCCTGGTTTGCTGAGGTATGCACCCAGGTCAGGCAGGAGCCACTACTCTAGTCAGGGTGAGCTAAGTACACACTAAAAGATAGCATGTGTTCATCTTGGTAGCTTGGCACAGAGCAGTCAAGCTTATCTAAAGAAGCAATGTGTAAAGTATTTGTGCAAAACACACGCAAGGAAACACAATAAATACACCATAAAGAAGACTCCACACAGATTTAGAAAAATAGATTATATTCTGAACAAGGCAAGTCCAAAATGACAAACATCCAATGCATAGAAGTTGAGATATTGCATTTCAAACGAATACGCGAAAAATAGCACTTAGAAGCAAATAGCGCTTTAGGGGTTATTTGAAGTCATGCTGGACCGGGATACATTCAGAGTTCGGGTCGACCACGAAGGAGCACCGTCTAGCTACAGGACCCATGCAGGGGAACTTGGGTGGTGTAGTGAGCTAAAGAACGATGATGGATTCAACCCAGATCTGTGACTGAGGGTGAGTGTCTGAAAAGTTTCAGCGCTCGGTCTATCATCTCCTTGTGTTTGCTTTGTTCGTCCTAAATTGACAGGGTGTGCCCAGACATGGGTCCCTTGCTCACTTTGCCACTGGATTCAGGCTAGCCTGGCTGATGAGGGATGTTACCCTAAAACCGGTCCCAGAATGCTTGTTTCCGGTCCAGGGAAGACCTGGCTTGGCAGTTCAGGCTGGACTGTTCCCACGAGGAACAGGCTCAAGACTGATTTGCATATGGTTGGGTCTGAACTGGGGTGAGAAGTGAGCTGAAGAACAATGATGGATTTTAACCCAGATCTGTGACTGGGGATAAGTGTCTGAAAAGTTTCAGCGCTTCGTCCATCATCTACTTGTGTTTGCTTTGTTGGCCCTGGTAAACAAAGCACCTTTCCTTCTTGCAAGTACTTTGTCTCGTTGGTAGACGCGTTGATGTCGATTCCGCAGGTCGAGGATGCTTTGATTCTTCTCCATGCAGTGATGGCGGTTCTGAAGGCGAGACCCTGGCCCAAGCTGCGTTGGTTATATAGAGCGATGTGAAAGGTTTCTCCACGTAGTTGAGGGATGTGTCAATCTCTTTGAGCTGCAGCAACGGCGATGCATGGTTCCAATGCGTCGGGCTCCTATGGAGCTCCTTTGGTTCCGAGAGTGAATTGCTGATTTTACTCTCGCAACCGGGTCGATGCGCCAGTTCTGCTACAGGCAGACAGGAGATGCATCGATGTCCTTGTGGCAAGTATCTGGGTCCACTTGCTGTGAGCCAAGAACAGGAGCAGGAGTAGAGACTTTGATATCCCTGAATCTCAAGCAACAGGAGGCAAGCTAGCAAGCCCTTTGAGCACACTTGGAGAAAAGGCATAGTCCAGCTTTCCTTCAGCAAAGTCAGATAGCAGCAAGCTGCAGGGCAACAAACAGAAAAGCAGGCCTTCCAGCTCAGCAGTCAAATTGAGTCCTTTAAGAAGCACAGCAGTTCTTCTGGCAGAGCTTCAGTTACAAGTCCAGTAGTCTCTGATTTTAGGAGATCAGAGGCCTAGTCCTTTTAACCAAAGGTGCCTTTGAAGTGGGGGGGGGCTTCAAAGAGTGGTCCTTGAAGTGCACAAGTAGTCTTTCGATTCAGCTCTGTCTGCCAGGCTATCCAAGGGGGGTAAATCAGTCCTTTGTGTGGGGACAGGACACAACCTATTCAGTGAAGTGTTAGCCCCTCCCTTATATACTGCACAGGCAGGGCCATCAGAATATAGTTAGATGGGTACTCAGATACACCTAGCCTTCCTGTGTGCTGTCACCCACCCCAGACATGTATTGGAGACAGGCTACAAGGCACACAGAGCAGTAGGAGCAGAGAAATGCCCACTTTTGAAAAGTGACATTTCTAAAATAGTATTGTTACGTCTAACTTTGCCATTAAAGAGGATTTATCATCACAATTCCAAAGATATAAAACATTATGCAGCTACACATTTTTGATCAGGAATTTCAGCTTAAAAGTGTATTATGGAATTTCCAATGTTAGCTAATGAGAGAAGTAGGCCTCACAGTAGTGAAAAATGAATTCTGGTGTTTGACACTACCAGGACATACAAAATGTAAAAGTACATGTCCTGCCTTTTACTTACACAGCACGCAGGGCTTAGGGCTACCCGGGGTCTACCCTAGGGGTGGCTTATGTATAAGAAAATGAGAGTTTATGGCTTGCCAAGTAGTTTTAAATGCCAAGTCGAAGTGGCTGTAAACTACACACACAAGCACTGCAGTGGGAGGCCTGAGACAGGTTTGAAAGGCTATTTTTTCAGGTGGCACATTCAGTAATGCAAGTCCACTTGTAGCATTTAGCTTACAGGCCCTGAATATGTGTTATACCACTTTACAAGTGACTTACAGTTAAATTAAATATGCCAATCATGTATACACTAATTACACACATGTTTAGGGAAGAAGCACATGCACTTTAGCACTGATCAGCAGTGGTTAAGTGGTCAGAGTCCTAAGGCCAACATAAAGATTCAGCAAAATGTGGAGGCAAAAAGCAAAAGGTTTGGGGGAAGACTACCCTGTCCATGACAAGTCTAATACTTGGGTTGAAGCCAAATGGGATATGAGTTTGCCAATTTCCGAGGTAATCTTGCTTTGAATGTCAGACAAGTGTCATTGCACTGTGTCCATCCAGAATCACTTTTCAAATAGACTTTGTAGTAACCTGACTAAATATTGTCTTCCTGATTAAAAATGATGGCAACTGTAGTGTATGTTTTGCCTCCTGGGGGGGAGGGGGCGTGGCCAGGCAAGATAGTGGATGGGACACTTTCTTGAAGAGCTCCGCTACTCGAGCTAACATCATGCATAATCCTGCCCAAAACAATGACATCCTAGAGGCTGGTGACTCTCCATGACCCCCCAAGGCCACAACTGAACATTCCTGCGGAGCCCTTACTCCCCGCTAGCAGCGCTGAAGGTGAGGACTGTGTGGTGAGGCCTGCTGGAAACTGCTGTGGTAAGGTGGGAGCCCAACGTTCGGCCCGTGTTCCCCTGCTTTCCCGAGCTGTGAGAGGCCATGAGAGGTGAGGGTTGGCAGGAGCCTCTGCTGCACCCATTTTGGAGAACTTGTTGGTACTGTGCAGCAGCACTGAGCCACTCCCTGGAAGGAGGCCGAGAACACCATGTTCGCTGATGAAGGGGCCAAGAGTGAGCTGCAGTGATTTGTGCTGGGAGCTGAGGGCCCTGGATGGGCCTTGTGGGGACTTCAGGAGTGCTGTGGAGGTCAGATTGCTTCCTAGGTGGCGGTGGCAGGGGAGTGCTGATGGAAGATTGAGTGTAACTGGGCCCTACCGGCCAGTGACCTTCTACTAAGAAGGATGAGGCACTTCCTGGGACCCAGTTAATTTGAGGAGCTTGGCGCATGGCGCATAGCGTTCAGACTGGACTACGTTTGGTCTCCCATCCCCCTCTGCAGTGACGGGATCTGTCACAGAGTACTTCTCCGGGGGCTCTTTTGATAAGAGATGCACCTGTGCTGTTGGAGCCTTGGTGGCCTTGCTGGGCATTTCCTGGAACCCTTGTGGAGCTGAGGGGTCCTCAGGTCATGGAACTGGCTAGTTGCTGGGAGGATGGGCATGGATAGAGCAACTAGGAATCTACAGACTAACACCATCACCCAGTGCACTCAATGGTGGGGCCCCTAGACCCACCAGGCAAACTGGCGCCAGGATGGCAGATGAACAGTGGGGATAGGGGAATGAGCCCACCAGAGCAGAACTCTTGGTGGCTATCCATGGATCCAGAACAGCTCTGGAGGGCAAAATAGATGCCATCTCAATAGAGGTCAACTTGCTTTGCGCAGACCTCCGTACAGTGTGGATAAGGTCAGGGTAGCTGAAAACTCTATAGAGGACCTACAGTCAGAAGTGAAAATACTTAAGAAGCAAGTACAATGCTTTTTAAAATGTGTTCAGCAAGTCCAGTGGGTGCTGTTGCAATACATGAAAGGTTGCAATCAGTTTTTTTGTGTACATACTCAGTGTGTACTTTTATTAGGAAACTTTTCCTGGTTCCTGCTTATCTACTAACATATAGAAGTGTAGGCTTGAAATTGGTGCATGTTCATTTAAAATTATCGTGCTGAATTCCATGATCCAGTGATGCAGTTATCTCCTGGCATTTCGGTAGCTGCTCTTCATTTAGTTGACCTACTAACTTGTCTAAGTCTACAGTTTGAATATTAACCTGGCTCATCACATTCTGCACCTCATTCATTGCAATAACTGCCTCATTACCAATAATGGGCTGGCAAAGTGGATCTTGACTATGAGATCCTAAACTCTGGCTCACTTGTGAACTATCATTTGCAATATCTGCTGCTACAGTGTCCTCTTGTTGAATCTCATCATTCAACATTTTAAAAGAAGTAGGAAACACTAAACATTAAACCTGGTCTTTAACTGCATTGAATGCTTCTTTATAACAATCATAATTACCTAACAGTTCTTCTTCATGGCGACAAGTTTTAAACAGCTGGAGGAGAGCCATATAAAAGAACTATCTCTTATCACCACTGTGGCAGGAGTGAGTCTTGCTTTCTTTTGTCTAAATAAGCAACCTTTACAAACAGTGACAGAGAATTTGCCAGTTTCAATGTTTTATTCCACATTGTTTCTGTATGTGTAGAACTGAACAACTCATACAGACAGATTTTTTAAATGGACACTTTGATTTGGATAATAAGGGGCAGATTTATAAGCCCCTTGCGCCACTTTTGAGTCACTTTTCCCATGTTAAAAATGACGCATAAGTGGTGCAAGGGGCTTGTATATAAGCCCCTAAGTATCCGGCATTTTCATTTTTACAATTTCTGTAGAATCTCACCAAAAGACTTCAATACTGTATTACAAGTAGAAGCAAGGCCCAAACTAACCCAGATGATGGATTTGAATTTTCCATATAAACTAGAAGAACTTAATCTGTCACACGCCTCATGAGAGCTAACCTCTCTGTGGGAAAATATCTTTAAACTGAAGGAATACAACTTCTTTGTTAAATACTTTTCTACAGAAATCTCTTCTCACACCTCTTTCATTTCTGTATTTTCTGACTTTCTTATGTCAATCAATCTGGATGTATAAAGCATGGCATTTTACCCATTATGGTCTCAAGGCGCTGGAGATGCTAGCTGCTTAGGGGTGCTTTGTTCATTCGAACAGCCATATAAGCAGTGAAAATGCAGGAAAAGCAGTCAGAAAAACGGGGGGAAGAGGAAGGAGAAAGCAGTAAAAAATTAGGGAGAAGCAGGAGAAAGCACTCAGAAAGACGGGGAAAGGAAGGAGAAAGCAGTAAAAAAAAATGAGGGAGAACAGGAGAAAGCACTCAGAAAAACAGGGGAAAGGAAGGAGAAAGCAGTAAAAAAACAAGGCACAAACTGGAGAAAGCACTCAGAAAAACAGGGAGAGAGGTAGGAAAAAGCACTAAAAACAAGGCACAAGCAGGGTTAAGCACTAAGCAGTAAAAAATGAGGCAAAAGCAGGATAAAGCACTTAGAGAAATAGGGGGAAAGAAAGGAGACAGCATAAAAAAATTAGCCAAAATTCAGAAGAAAGCACTCAGAGAATCAGGGTAAAGGAAGAAGAAAGCAGTAAAAAAACAAGGCAAAAGCAGGAGAAAGCACTCAGAAAAACAGAGGAGGGGAAGGAGAAATCAGTGAAAAACAAGGCAAAAGCAGTAGAAAGTACTCAGAAAAGCGGGGGAGAGGAAGTAAAAAGCAGTAAAAAACGAGGGAGAAATAAGAAAAGCACTCAGAAAACAGGGGGAAAGGAAGGAGAAAGCAGTAAAATGAGGCAAGAGCAGGAGAAAGCACTCAGAAAAATGGGGGAAAGGAAGGAAAAAGCAGTGGAAAATGAGGCAAAAGCAGAAGAAAGCACTCAGAAAAACAGTTAGGAACCAGAGTGGTGCAGCAGCACGGGGAGAGTTGGGCCTGGGGCCTGTTATATAAGAGGTAACATAACATGCAACAGCAATAACATTGTCTTCGACAAACTGAATGTCCCTATTTGCATTCCACATAGACAAAATGACATGGTTGTAGTCATTGATGAGTTTTGAAGCTTCAGTTCTCTTAATGTTGTATACGTTCTTGGGAGATTTGCCAGTTACTGCATGTCTGACTGCAGACATTAAACAGTTTACTCTTCCTTTAAGATAACATATCGTGGAAAACCAAAGCAACATTTTGTATAGTATTTCTCTTTGGTTCTGCGTCAGCGATGACAGTACTTGCTGTCTAAGACTCTGATTGGAAATCTCAAATGTTATATGCTGCTCAATGAATGATAGTAATGGCTCATCAAAATCCCCTCCAAATGTTGGTGCACCTTTAACCCAAAGCAACCTGTGAATATGTGGGGCACCCTTATATTGGTATTCTTTTCTTCCAAAGTAGTCAGTGACCTCACCAAGAGGAGGAATATGTTATTGCACATAACGTGAAATATGGCTTGAAGTCTATGATTAAAGTATCTGCATACATTTGCATGTATCATTGAGCATAATTCACATGGTGTTTTAAAATTAATGTCTGGCATGTTGAAGTGAAGCAAAGGACACACAAATGATGGATAGAATGCGGAACAAATCAAACATTCACCCCCAGTCAAGAGATCTAGCTTAAATCCATCTTTCTTTTGGTCACCATGCCACTCCAGTTTAGACCCAGCCATATGCAAATCAGTCTTGACCCTGTTCCTCATGGGAACTGTCCAGCCCAAACTGTCAAGCCAGGTCCTCCCTTGACCAGAAAGAAGCATCCTAGGACTGGTCTCTTGACTGGGGGTGAATGTTTTATTTGTTCTGCATTCCGTACATCATAAGTGTATCTTTTGCTTTCTCACCCTAAGTGCACCGGATATGCCCAGACGTGGGTCACAAGCTCACTGTGTCACTGGACTCAAGCTAGCCTGACTGATGAAGGGTGATTCCCTGAAACCGGACCCAGGATGCTTGTTTCTGGCCCAGGGAGGACCTGGCTTGGCAGTTCAGGCTGGACTGTTCCCATGAGGAGCAAGGTCAAGACTGATTTGCATATGGCTGGGCCTAAACTGGGGTGGCATGGAATGATGGATTTAACCCAGATCTCTTGACTGGGGGTGAAAGTTTTATTTATTCTGCATTCCGTCTATCATTTGTTTGTTTTTTGGAATGTTGAAGTTAGCTTCTCAAAGACACTTATGCAAATCATCCCATGCATACTCTGCACGACTTAGAGTACTGAACCAGATAGGAGCACCTATGTTTCTCAACATTCACCTCAGCTCGCCATGTTGACGAAACCAGTTCTCATTAGTACCACACTGGCATACCATGAGATTCATGAAGTTACACTCAAACTTCTCATCTTTTCCATGAACTTGTTCAATGAACTCTCTTGTACTCATGTTTTGAAAACGTGCTCCTGTTTTCACAATGTGTGCGCCAGCATATGACAACACTTAAAGTTCATTTTCAGAGAGAAGGTGAAATTGATAGGGAATTTTTTGTCTGAACCTGGGATCTTCAGAATACCGTCCAGTTGATCTGTACTCTGAAGCAGGTATGTGAATTGGGCGTTCATCATAATGACCCCTATGTGGAAATGGAAAGAGATGTAGAAAGCAGTGAGCTTCTAAGCTCTTTTCTCACACACTAATAGGTTCACATTTGGCTTGTTTCATTTGATATAATTCTAAAGCATCACCCATTACATTCCTAGAATGAAGAGGACAAATACTGTAGTGCTCATATATCTCATCAGATTTTCCTGAATCTACTTTATCAAATTGCCCACTCTCAATAGACTTTGAAGTGGATGTGCCAAGTAAAGGTGCATGCTGATCAACATCTACATCTTTATAGAATATGTTTTCTGTTTTTAGATATTCTATGGCTTTTTTACTGTGAGTATACTGACCAATTCCTGCCAAATCTTTTTATTTTTGTTGGAACACCATTTACTAAAACTACTAATGGTTCCTCTACTTCTCAATCTACCCCAAGAGTTTCCATGCTTTGTTTAACATCTAGTGGTAAAAACACAGCATTTCTTTTTAGACCTTTCACTAACTCAAGGTGAGGACATTTTTCAGTTGTTGTCCCCATTCTGTCTTGAAAAGGGTGCACAGTTTGAATCAAAACACATTTGCATTGTACATTGTCTCATACACCTTTAGATCTTTCAGCTCTGGAGGAATTGGAAAATTTTCTAATTTATTGTGAATACCTCTAGGAGGCAATTTATTATCATCAAATTTAGTGATGCAGTATTTGCGCACTATTTGATTTACATATAAATCAAACCGTGCTGCTGCAATTAAATATAGGGCAAGTTTGAACTGAATAAGATGTTACTCTTCACTTTTTGCACAGGTATCTATTTTTCTTGCTTGTGCTTTGTACTGTGTATGTCGGCAACAAACACATATCTTGTTTGGAATCTCAGCAGAGGTATCTAAAATAATTCCAGTACTGTTACTCTCTGAAGTAGATGGTACAACTATTTCATGTACTTCTCTCTGACTTTCTGGTCCAAAGTAATATATTTGGATATTTTCAGATACGCTTGCAATCTCAGTCGATCAGGGGTGCTAGTCCAAGGAACCCATTATGAATGGTAAAGGTTAATTTCTCCTACCGGTCACCCTCCTAGAACTACAACCAGTGGTCCCTTGGTGCTATCAAGTGAAGTATTAGGAGTGTCATAGAAACCAGTTTTTGGCTGCTTCTACATTGTCGTTATCCAGTTCTGTAATTCTTACTATGTGATCAGAGCCCTCATAAATCTCTCGACCTCCCCATTTGCTTGGGCCCCTCAGAGTGTAATATTCTGGTGCTTTACACCAAGGATGCTGAGATAGGTTGCCGTCTCTTGACCTTGAAAGGGTGGTCCATTGTCCATTTTGACTACAAGTGGCAGGCCGCGGGTTACAATTATATTTTCAAGTTTTGGTACTGTACTTGTGCTACTTCTGGATATTTGCTGAAGTTATATATTATGACAAAAAAAGGTGTTCACCCTCTGGTAGCGTGGCAAAATTGGCCCTCAACTGCATCCATGGTGATGTGGCCACATCTTCGGACTTGCAGGTCTTGCTATCTCATTGCTTGACATAATAGACAATTGGCTACAGGGTTTTCAACATGGGCATCTAGATCTGGAAACCAAACATTTTACCTAAGTCTCACTTTCATCTTCACAACCCCTTGGTTGATGTTGTGATTGGTCTGCAATAGTAGGGGTACAAGTTGAAGGGGAACAATGAGGTGGTTTCCCCTTATTATTAGACTGTGTTCTGCTAGGAACAGTTAACTCCAACATTGTGCATTGCTTGTATAAGCCTGCGAGCTTCAGGCCTCTGATTCGCTTGCTCTTTCATAACCAGCAATCAGTTCTTGTCCTCAATTGCTCTGCGTACATGTTGATAACACTCATCTTCCTGTGCAACCTGGCTTTTTTCAGTTATTGGGAAGGTTTAGGTTGAGAGGGCTTGACCACCATGCAGATTTACTCTTATGTCTCCTTTGCAGTCCCTTTCCCTTCTGCAATTGCAGCTTTGTACTACCTGGATAAATAATCAGCATGATTGTTCAGTCTGGTTCAGTATATGACCTCAAATGAATACTCTTGGAGTTACAAGAGCCATTTCTCTATCTATTGTGGTGGTTTAGGCTTAGACCCTTAATTCAGGGGTACTAATGCCTTGGAGGTCGGAACATACCCAAACAATGTTTAATTTTACACAGCTAATGCCTTGAAAAATGTGTTCAAACTCTTCCAGTATGGTTGCAATGGTCTGTCTGGTGTTGCCCTCTAAATGAGAAGGCAACAAGCTTCAGTGCCTATGCCACACTGCAGCTGATCAGTGCTGTGCCTTTGGCTCTTGTGACAAACAAATCATTCTAATATGGTCTCCCCTTGATGTGTAGCTCTATAAGTGAAACCACCAGCTAGACCAATCTGGTTTGAGTTGCAATTGGCAAATATTCTGGTAGTTCTTGGTTTCAGGACAAAAGAAGGATATAGTTACTTGAAGGCCAACTTTCACATCATGCACACTGAAGTGCCAGTGCAAATGAGGCAGTTTACTAGATGTCATTGGACGTATGGCCAGCAGCAGGGTTGAACTCTCCTTTTTGCATGGATGTGGAAACCAATTACTAAGATCAGGTGGACATCTTCTGGATCAGTCAAGATTGTTCCCTCTGAGTCTTCTGCTGAGGTCCTCCTTTGCTGTTAGTTGGCACATGTCTCACTGTGGGTTTTACATTCTCCAGTGCCCCTTCCATCATCACCTTTGTTATCAGGGAAGAACAGCACATTTTTGTCAAATTATTCTCCTTACCACAGACTGAGCATGTTTTTTTCTTGCAAGGCATGGAAGACCTCAGTGCGGGGCATTGCCACAGTACCCACATGATTTTTCTTGTCCGTTTTTGGTGGTCGTTTTCAGATGGTGTAGGATTCTTCACTGGTTTCCTTGGTTTCTAATTTGATTGGTTTGGATGCTAGAGTCAGTTCCATGTGAGTAGCCCTTTCACTTACCAGATCATGGGCCTGTCCAGGATTGTGGCTAGCAGCATTTTTGAAATCTTTAGAATTTCTTTTCTTTAGACAGAAGAGATGCACCTTTGGGCAATTTGGGCATGCAGTCTTCTTCTCCATTCTAAAATTTGCAATGTGCTCTCATAAAACTCTTAATGGTGCATTGAATGCACATATTGCTTCATGTGGCCTTGGTTTGCCAAATGTATGACAAATGTCTCGTAATCCAGATTTGCTTGCATACTAAATTGTAGGTTCAGTACAGTCAATGGTGCATTACAATCATTATCAGGACCGAAGTCTGGAAGTGTTATAAACATTTGGGGGCAGATTTACAAGCCCCTTGCGCCACTTTTGCGTCACTTTTCCCATGTTAAAAATGACGCAAAAGTGGCGCAAGGGGCTTGTAAATCTGCCCCTTGGAGTACTTCTTCTCCTGTCAGGTGAAAGAGTATTGCCCTCATCGTCGCTGGATACATTTCTTTTGTGGCTTTTAAGTAGTTTTCAAATATGGTTATCCAGGTCTTTCACCTCGCTGCCATCGAGGCCAGTGCTGATAGCATTTTAGAGGGGTGTATAGCAGTTGCGGCATCATGGAGCATGATTACATGGCGCTAGTGATGTGGCTGTACTTGATTGCACTTGTGGTGTTGGAACAGACTGGGAGGTACCAGAAATGAAATGTGTACTTGCAGTTTGTGTACTTTGTTTAGGCTCACCACTCCAGGATAAAATAGCAGCTCCCTCGATGTTGCGTCTGTGCACCCTTGTGTGTTTCCAGGTGATGAAGTAGGTATGTCAGGGAGCAAGTGATGCTGTCAGTCATGAGTCCAGATGAAACAGAGTGCTCCTTCTTCTGGTTGTTGTGCTTTCTCATGCACGCAGAGGACTAGAATTGCTGGGAACTGCTAATGTGAAACCGCTGTACCAGGAAGTCTTACAAGAGGAAGACAGGATTGCGCCAAGTTGAACCTTGTGCTATAGCTGGGTCGCAGTAAGTCGCTACATTACTAAGTGTTTTTGGTGGCACAATAGAATAGGGAGAAACTCTGAGTTATGCTATGACCCAAGCAGGCAAAAGTTGATACTTTAAACCAATGCATGTAGACATATATCATTTCTAGTATACAAAGGACCACCTGCAAAGGCACGCACAGACAAAAACATTTACTCACATACTTCTTCACTCACATATAATTAAAATAAAATAGACATAAATACACTGTGCCTGCGCACGCACGCACACATACAAACAGACTTAACTTCATGCATGCAGATGCACCCACAGAAAAGTGTACAATGAGTAGTCGGAAATCCATCCAAGTACCAGCCTTAATCACTAACACAAAAGTCAGGGGCAGAGAGATGTGCGCTGTAGACATAGGGCCATATTTATGACCTGGTTTCCATCACTTTTGTACAACACAATGTGGTGCAAGAGCGACGCAAATCTTAATTCAGATATCTGGAGTATCGCAATGCAGCGCAAATCACTGCGTTGTGTTACTCTGCCGTGGGTAGTCGTTCCATGGGCATTTCGTGGGTGTTCCCATGAAACGCCCATTGTTTTTGACACATTTCCAGGTTTACAAGACCCTGTAAATCTGAGAATGCACCAAAAAGATACAACTACCCAGGAGAGACGTAACAAGGAGAAATATCTTTATTTCTCCTTGTTACTTCCTTTTTCTATGTCAGCTGCAATGCAGCAGACATAGAAAGAGGAAAAAGCCTCTCAGGATTGTTATTGTGCAGGAAAATGCACCATGCTGCAAGGATGCCTGTGTTGATGCTAGGCTGCCAAAATGGCGCCAGGGCAAAGAAAAAGGACAGGAATGCACGATATTGGATAAATACAGCACATTCGTGTCCTTTCCCTGTGACGCAGGGTAGTGCAAACTTCATAAATATGGCTATTAGGTCCTGCCAGAACATAGAAGTTCTTCTTACTGGCGAGTTCCTTTGACATTAAAGCAAAACCCCAGATGTTATCTTAATTAAGGTGTACTGCAGAGAGTACTGTTTTCCTGTGACAAGGAGCGCCCTTAACTTTAGCTATGAATAGTAAATTTGTAGTGCTTGAACAGGCACTAATTGAAATGGAGTTAAAAGTATAAGCAGGAAAAGAAAACTAGGTGTCACCTTAATAAATCTGCAGATTGGAAATAGTTATGTTTTTGTGGCCAGTGTGCATACAGACCAAATGTTTATTGCTATCCAGGTAAGGCTTTGAACTAATAAAGCCATCTGTAACAGTCCTTTAATTAAATTGTGCATTCTCACTCCCATGGAGCAAACATATTTGATGCCCAGATGGATTATCACCTACAACTCCATCTATTGAATGTACTCTCAAAATATATGAAAAGATATGAAAAGCAGTCTCACAGTAGGAATGTTTGGTCTACATATATTGCAATTAAAATCTATGACGTTTGACTGGCACATATTAGATTTGTTACTACAGATCAATGGAAAATAGCAAATTTTTATCCAGATAAACACCAATATTTTTCATTATGTCGTAAAAAATTAAATAGTAGAAATATTTTTAATCAGTAGAAAGACAAAGTGCATTAATGAGATATAAAAGATTGGACTATAGTTCCATTGTCATATGATTTAACCGATAATTACATTATAGATATCTCTCCATCCCAAAATAGGATCCCACTGAGTTCCCTAAACTTTGTCAATTATTGTCTCAGATTTTAGGAGTGTGTATAAGGAAATTCCTCTTTTTTCATGAGCACCCCCACATTTTGGGTCTGATGCTGCTGGTTTTTCGACTCTGCTAACCAGACATCAGTGCCGGTGTTCTAACTCTATACCAAATTGCATTGAATTGGATACACCCAAATGGCAAGTGCTGACTTACTTATAAGTCCCTAGTAAATGGTACTCAGGTACACAGGGCATGTACGACAGTGAGTTCATCCAGGGCTGCAGCCCTGGTTGTGCCACCCTGCATGTGACAGAGATGAAATGGACCCTACCCTGCCATTGCGGAGAGGCAGGACAGTGTGTGACACTGCCAGTTCGACCTTGCTGTAACACCTAATGGCAAAGTCATCACGCCCCTTAAGTAATACATGTAAGTCTCCTCTAAAGAAGGCCTATGGAGTCCTACGGCAGGGAGCTATAAATGACAAAGTAAGACATATCATTTTCTATATGCCTTAGCAGTAACACCTCTAAATTGTCATTTTGCTGGGAAAGGTTAGGAGCCCCATTGGCTAACTTCTAAATGGGACCACCCAACAGGGTCAAGTAAGGTAACAAATTAATTGGGATATTACATGCAACCTGATGCCCACGCCACATTTAAAGTCACTAGTAAAGTACAGTAACTTTTAAAAAGTTGCCACTCTGCAATCCAGCAAGTAGAGTGACCTCACAAAGGCATTGACATATAGACAGGTTTCTGACCGCCGGCGAGACATGTGAACGACTTCCGGGAGCAAAGGCAGTTGCCACAGAGCGAGGTGTTACCTCCACTCCCACGATGGTCACTCAGGGTGTTAGCTCCAGTAGCGGCTCCTCCGCTAAGGCAGAGGAAAGTCGCCCCACTGCTTTTTAGCAGTGCAAATAAAGGAAACATAAAATGATAATCACTGGTTGTCATTATCAGTTTTATGTTTCCCTGCTGCTGCAGCTCTGCAGGCGGAGTCGGGCCGCTCTGCTCTCAGAGCAGGGCAGGGGAGGAGAGGCTTTTCCACTCCAAGTGCGCATGAATGCTTGGCCGGCCATCTCAGGCCTGCCAAACATTCATGCGCACTTTGCATGTTCTCCAAGCAGGCTGCATTACAGCCTGCATGGAGAACATGCCCAGGTCCCCAGTCCCTGGCTGAGCGCTGAACCACGGCGCTCAGACCAATCACAACGCTGCATTGTAGTGTTGTGATTGGCTATGGGGAGCCTGGGAATTGGGTGCTAACTGCTTCCCTGTTCCAGCATGAAGAGCCGACGGAGGAGACATGAGGAGGGATGCAGCAAACAGGTAAGATCTGTTTATTTTTTTTAAAACCACCTCACAGACTCTCCCTTACCCACCCCACCCCTGATTCGTGTCGGCCGCCACTGGTTAGCCCAAAAGCCAGGCTTCAAAGGTGAAGATGCCTTTGAAGGGCCGCTTGTGACAATATCCCTGAGCAGGATGCCTTTTGTTCCTGCAGACAATTAGGAGACAGAGTTAAGAGAGGGTATCCTATGTCCAAAATGTGTCTCCCCTGGACGTGTAGCCCACTGGTTGCCACAGCTCTAGGGTGGGCTACCGTGCTCCTGCCATCTAGAAGGGGGCAAGAATGGGGCACTCTGGAATAGCCAGGTGCCACACATCACAGGAACTTCGTCACTAGAGAGGAGGGGACCCAGTGGCCCATTGGCTAGTGCCCGCGTGGTCCCCTTGGGGCACTTTTCTGGGATATGTAGGGCACCCCTGGCACCCTGTCACTAAGTTCACATTGAGAGGACTGAAGAAGAGCTGCCCTGCTGCCCTTGGATCGTGCAAAGAAAGGCTGCACCTGCTGCACTTTTGGGCTAGCAAGACTGGGATTGTGCCTGTGGCTCCTGACCCTGGGAAAAGTTGATTTCCCAGCTTCACCAAGACCAGTAGCTCCAATGATCAGGATGCTCATGTCCTGTTACTAGTTTGAGGACAACAAGAGCTGAAAGAGCCCAAATGAACAAAGTGGTAGCCACTGCATACGTTTTGCTGCTACCAAGCGCCCAGCAGAGCAAAGGACAAATCAGAAATAGCCAAAACCTGCATCTAAGTATGATGGACCCAGGAGTGCTAACCAAGTTTGGATTTGTCCTTCACAAGGGAAACCAGCCCCCACAAAAACATTTGCTCCAACTGCGGTGCAGAGAGACCAGTAGTGCAGCATCAGCTATCCAGCTACTGCAACATAGAGGACTTTGAGGGACCCCGATTTCCAATGGCCAAAGTTGCACTACATCACCTGCGGATGGAGGAACCACCACTGAGACATCCCTGTTGAATGCATCACAAATGGAGCATCCTTTTAAGCATCTTAGCCTGCATCCCTCAGCATCAGGACCACTCCATTGACTTCTGTGGCAGTGCTGCTGGGATTCTGCTTGGAAATAGAACTGTACCTTGGGAGAACAGGGCGTCAGAATGTAGGGACTGAGTCTCAAGTACCTGTAGACCCAAATCCGACTAGCTCACAGCGCCTCACCTGAACTCCTAACCTTTTCAGTGTAACAGGTGATTTCGGCAAACCTAGAACATGAACCTCAAGTCCCCAAGGGAACCATAGAAACAGATCATCACCTTTCGTTCTTATTCATGCATGTCCATAGTAAAGAGAGAAAATGTATTTATTGAAACTATTTGTTGGAAAGTGGGTTATTGGTAGGGGCAAATGTAGGTCTGCCACTAGTAATAAGACCACAAACACTTGATAGGACTCAGCATAGGTCTAAGAAAATTATTCCTATGCTCAACCCCTGGTAACGTGGCTGCGAGCAGACAGGCTTAACTTCAAAGACAGGTATGTAAAGCATTTAAAAACACCAATTCAGTAAATAATTAAAACACAACACATAATAAAAATCCAACACCAATTTATAAAAATAGGAAATATTTTTATCTTTAAAATGACACCAAAACGACAAAAATCCAATGTAGGGAACCGGAGATATGAATTTTCAAAGTTTAAATAAAATCTAGCACTTCGAAGCATATAGCACCATATTGGGACATAGCCTCGCGATAGACCGGGCCAAAGTCAAAGTTTAAGGCCGACCGCGATGGAGCCCTGAGCGGATACTCCACGCGGAAGGTCCCGGTCAATGTTTTTACCTTCGCACTTAGAAACTTTTCTGGAGCTTTTCTCCTCGAGGCCCCTCGACGCTCTCCGTCAGTCCGGATCCGGTGCGGCTCCGCCGGGCAGCCTTTCGACGATCTCCCGGTGAACTTCCCTGGAGCGGACTTAGAAACTTTTTCAAGATCGCTTTAGCGGGGCAATCCAACAATCCAGGCCGACACGCGATGGAAGGCAGGCGGATTGGCGCTCGCAGTTGCTCCCGGTCGATTTCTTACGAGCGGACTTAGAAGCTTTTCTGGAGCTTTTTCTCGTGGGGTCCCTCGATGCTCCTCATGTAGCCGGATCCGGTGAGGGTTCGCCGGCTTCAGATTTTCGCTAGTCCCGGTCAATCTCTGGAAGTCGATGCGATGGAGCTTTTAGCGGGACGAACCTGGTGGGCTTGGCCGGCTCGCGGTTGAAGGCAGGCGGCTTGGCTGACCAGGATGAGTCGGTCCCCCTATGGAGCTTTTTCCAAAGTTCCTCCAAAGTTCCCCAAACTTCCTGAACTTCTTCCTGAAGTTCCTCAAAGGGTCCCAAAGTGTCTCAAACTTACTCCAAGGGTCTGGAAGCTCCAAGATGGTCCTTGAAAGTTGAGGACTTCAATTCCCACAATGCACTGGACGTCACCCTTACAAATCCACTGGTAGTTCCCCAGGTTGGTGATTCTTGGTGGTGAGGGTCCAGATGAGCTCTGTTAACCTGTAGCTTGCAGGGAGTCCACTCTTGAGTTCTTTTACTCAGCACAGTTAGTCCACAAAGCTGTAGTTTCAGGGGGTGCAGTCTCCAGAGGTCAGGCCTTAGAAGTCTTTGCACAGCAGAAGGTCCAGCAGGGCCAGTCTTGCTTTCTTCAGTTTCAAGCAGCAGATCTGAGGGGCTGGGCCTCTCTCAGATACTTATTCCACAGTCTCTGGGTCATCCAGGAGGTCAAGCTTCACCAATAGGAGTAGGGTAACTGCCCACTTGAGTGACTACTTCCTGCAGAGTGTGGCATTATTTTATCCCAGAGGGCAACAAAGCTTCCAAATCCATAATGGCTGATTTTCCAGCAAGGAGGTAAGAGCTGGCTAAACACTCCCACTGAGTTGGCTAATTAACCTAGCCTCTCCTCCCTACATCTGCACATACCTTCCTTAATCCTGCCATCTGGCTGGGGTGGGGGTTCAAAGCTGTTAATGACACTGCTCTGGGCTCTGCCCCTTTGAAGCTCATTGTTTACGACCCCTCCCCTGGCCTGGCATTCCTGCAGAACAGCTCACTGCCCTCCCAGTCCATCTGGCTGACCCCAGGGGATCTTTATCACCTCTTCAGGCAGGCTGGCTAATCCTCTTAACTCTGACCAATCAGGGCAGAGCACTGGCAGGCTGGATTTGGAACTACAACTAAGAAAGTGTTATAACTTCTTGTCTGTTCACTTTGGGAAAAATTCAATAACATCATATTGTAGGATTTATCCATACCATTCTAGTGAGTCTTTGAATGGAATCTTTATCCCTGTCCTGTTAATAGTTATTGTTTAATAACTTTCCCCCATGTTAACCTATGGGCCATGGGGTTTGCAATGGGAAAAATGACGTGGGCCATTTCTCCAGCACCAGGACCTACAAAAACATATTTTATAAGTACTTGGCTTATTTTCACAGGACCCCCACCCCATAGGTCACCTAGGGAGACCCTAGGGGTGTTGAATCTGTAAAAATATTGCAGATCCTCCAGGCCCAGTGCCCCCAGCATCAAAGTCGAATTTGGGCAGCACTTTAAACAATGGGGAGAGTGAAATGTGAATTTCACTTAACCCAGGGCATTTATAAACTCATTTTATAAGGGTCTACCTTATAGATACCTGACCCCCACCCCTGGGATACTTAGGGGAGACCCTGGGGGTCATTATTATGCAAAAACATTTTAGGTTGACCAGTTTTAAGTGCCCCAAACCCCAAAGTCGAGTTTGGCCACAATTTGCATGTTTAAGAGCAGTCCTGGCACCCAGAGCTGCTTTTAAACTGACCACAGGCTTCAGCAGTGCACACATGCAAGTGCAAAAGGCTGCTGGCCTCTAAACTGCCATGCCCCAGGATACTGGGGACTTCTAGGTAGTTTCAATCCCTGCCCTATTATATACTAGGGGCTCATGGGGTAGGTCATGCCAATTACAGGGGTACCCCAACCCAAAGTGTACCCTAGTGTATGTAGGTGCTTTACTGTTATCTAAGTGTTTCAGCATGGCACTGGCCCTGGGCCTGGTTAAACAGAGCCCAGGGTCAGTTAGAGTCAGTTACCACCAGTTCCAGTCAGCAAAAAGTTGGGGGGTGCCCAGGGCACAGGATGACTTTCCAACACTATTGTAATCTATTTTGAAGCAATTGTGCTGTGATTAGTAGACAAAACCAACTGAAGTGATCACTGGGATTAGCTTCGGCCCCCATACCTGGTGTGTGTAGCTGAGTGGTCTGCAAAATAGGTATAAACTCAGCTTACACAAAGCTGCTGCCTCCGTTCGAAGACCGGTATCTCTGCTGGAATTCTCCTCTCTACCGCCCAAGGGTGGAAGACACGTTATATGCGTAAAGCAAAAGCAGTCTAAAACAGCCAATAAGTGCAACTAAGGGAGAACTGAAGTGGGCCCTAAAGGGAAATCACTACACCCCGCCCTTAGTCAGGAAATTAACTTAGCAACTAACAAAATAATTAAAACATAGCCACAAGCCAAGCGAATTCAATGTGATGCTAATAAGTATGTCATACAATAATAATAAAAAATAATTACCATGAGAATTTTGAAAACATGGTCAAATTGAAGGTGTGCCAGAGCCACCCAAGATTTCTTCCACAAGATCAATGTTTAGCGAATCCAGAACAGATTCCGTCTCCGCAGACGATTCTGCAATTGCCCCATTTAAAAGCTACAAAAACAGACATGATCCTCATTATCAGCCGATGCCCAGGAAGTAACCTGGAGACCTGTATCCATGTTATTAGAGCCAGAGTTCCGTATTCCTTGTGCCAAAGCACCCATCTCCTCAAGAGGGACTGGCTCGTACCATGCATCTTGAAGCAGCCGTATGTTCATGGGACAACTCCGAAAATGGGTCGCTATTGGACTCATCAGCAGGTTCATGTCCACAGGTACACACAATTGCAAAGCCAAGCAGATATCGAGGGCCCATTCGAAGGGGCACCATAGGCAATAAAACATAAGGTGCATACAGGTAAACCAGGCGGGTCGGAATGACAATGACCAGTCAGTGTTCAGTTCCTGGAGCAAAGGGACTTCAAAGAGTGATATTATGTACTCCGGACACAGCTGGACCGGTGGTAGTTCTAGTACCAATGGACATTGAAACATATTATCCATTGTGGAGTAGCAAAAATAGAACCAAAATGCCACAAATTCGGAATAATAGCAAGGGGTGTGCCCCCAAACACACTGCAAAATAATGAATGAATAAATGCCAGTATTACCCCCAAATTCTTCTGGAAGGTACTGACAAAGCCATTCACAATTGTTTACAAAAAAGTGTACAATACTGGCATTATTGGGGACATTAAAGATTTGATGCACAAGCTTGCCAAAGCGAAATATAAGATTTGTTTTCAACTAGGACTGCATTTCACTAGATGTCCTTGCAACGTGCACTTCAAAAGGTTCTAGGGCAGATGTTAATGCTACATCTTTTTGAAACAATAAGGCTTTGAGTCAGCTTTCCTTGTTAAAATCTGCCTTCAAAGTTGGAATTGAAGGCCACAATGAACTATCAGAGACCATAAGCGTTAGTGGAAAAAGCACATTATTGCAGCAGGTCCCTACTTGGGAGACTGATAAAATATATGGGATCCCGGCCTTCATGCAGTAACAGTCTTGGCCGCTTAACATTAAATAGCTTCCATCTGAAAGGACAGTGATGAGGGGGAGAATTGAAGGGTCTGGTATTCCTTTTAGAAAACAGGCCAAATTTGCTACCAAAGCATTGAATGCGCCATGGATGGTAATGTGTTTATAAATAAGTGAGTGACCAACAGAAGAGTCACATTCCTTTCTAATAAGGAATACCTTTTTCTCTGACCGCTCAGATCAGTATGAGAATGGAAGTGACCATAATTCATGAATAAAGTTCCCTCACAGGGCCTCATAGCTACCCACTGGACAATGTTTCATGCAAGATGTAAACTGGAATGTTGAAATTGGAAAACATATTATCTCATGTATCAGCCACACTGTGGAGGGTGTCTCTGCCATTGTGAATGGGGGCTGCTCTAACTTCTCGAGATGTAAAATTGTGTAAGTCACATTTTTCTAGGCCATGAGTCATTGGTATGTGTCAGATTGAAAGGCAAGAATAGCTGCACAGAATTAAAGCAACGCCATGGCGTGGGGCCACTTTTGAGGACTTGCAGTGTCCAACTAAATTGCATGATAGATCTAAGCTGACTTTGCCCATAGTATAAAAAATACATGTCACTGTGCATCTCAATAACAGACGACATAATGTTATGCAAGTAGTAAATGCAAGAAGACAATGTATTAATACTTTTATAAACAACAGCAAGTAATTCATCCAAATTATCTTGATCAATTCCTCATAAACGAGCAGCAGCTTCCATTTGTGATAGTTTCAAAATGTCATTATATGTGACATAAATAAAAAAATGTGAAAGTGGAAACTTAGGACCCAACCAAAAAAGATGATAGGTCCATATCTTCCGAGAGGAGGGAAAGATGTTGTTTCATTGGGAATTAACTGAAGTTCATTCTCCCCTCTCTCTAGCTGGGGAAAAACAGCTTTGATGTAGCTCATAAGCTGCAGAGAAATGTTCTGTATTGTAGCAAGAGGAGTTAGGGAACTACCAAGGAGTCCTCTTGGCCTACTGTTTAGAATCGGCCACATTATGTAACTTGATCTGATCAATAGAGACAAAACAATTGCCTTTATAACCAGCAAGCGGTGGCAATATTACATTTCTTGTACTTTGAATGCCAAGGACTGGCATCGGTGCTCGGTATGAAGGTCCAAGCTCCTTCTTTACCACAATCCTTTCTCGAATGAAATCCCCGACTTGTGGAATCCAGCCGGAAGGTTCTGGCTGTTCCTTGATTCCTGCAGAATAAGACATCTTCAACTGCTCATTGGATTGGCTGTCGCTGAAGTTTTGTAAATCCTGTAAGACAGCACAATGATCATTTATGTCAACGGGTGTGGCTGCCACCACAGTGTCTGAACCGTCAATGTCTGGAGCATTCATTTTGATGACAAAAGAACCTTGTATGAGGTCTGGCCCCTCAGAGATGTTATAATGAGATTATTAAGTGCTCTTTGTACCCCATATAGATGGTGGATACCACTATGTCCTGTACCTAATACTCTAGCTGTTAAGGACTATTTTAAGTCATGGTTCATCTTCTCTGCAGCAGAATGGCCCTCAGGCCAATATGGAGAAGAATAATGCATGTCTGCATCCAGGGAAGCCATATAATCCCTATACGCTTTCAAGGCAAAAGCAGGACCCGGGTCAGAGTAGAATGTGGTGCATGCATATGCTCCGATAAAGACTTGCAAATCTTAAATAACAGTTCAGTCGAACATTCAGCCGAACATCGTGGCCATACCCAGAGGAATGTTGAGCAAGAATTAACTGCAAATAAGATAAATTTAGACGCTCTATCTGAACTAAGATGACCACAGTAGTCCAAATAAATACAGCCAAAACGTTTGTTGGACATCAGCAGGTGTGTCTGCAGTGGACAAGCCACGGTGGAAGATTTAATTTGTTGACAAATGTTACAACAAAGGACATATTACTTGGCCTGTTTATATAAGCCATGACACCAATAAAGTTGCTGCAGCAACAAAATTGTGGCTGCCATACCTGCATATGCAGAAGCAAGACCTTCATGCACAGCTATCACTAAGGTCTGCGGTCTTGGTTGAGTATCAAACAATCACCAACCCCTGGAATTGTTTCATAGGGAAGGTTTTTTTCACTTAGATGATATGTTTATTTAGCTGGAAAATCCCTAGGTAAAGGGGTGCCATTGCGTGTAGCATGAACGGCAGCCAAGATATAATTTTCTTCCCTCGTCTGAATGAGTAACCGCAGGAACTTTTGCAGTCGCTGCTGCAGATTTGGCCACATCATCTGCCAAAACATTTCTTACAACGTGCGGTCCCACAAGTTGATGACCCAATGTATGAATGACATGAATCAGTGGGAACCTATCTTTAAGGTATGCAACCTTCACCCAAAGCATTTTATGCTTTATTGTGTTGCCTTTAGAATCTATTCTGGCACCATTAATTCAAATTGTCGTTAAAAGACTGGACACAATAATACAAATCACACACTATACGGGTGGGGAATCCAGAATCCGTATGTTCCAGGTCAAGTAACAAGGCCTTCAGTTCAGCTAACTGTGCAGTGCAAACCCCTAAGGACTGTGTGTGAGTTTTTTGGGGTTTTAGTTTTCCATCCAACATTACACCAAGAACATTGGCGCACGTCGCTGAATATTGGCTGAACCATCATTTTAAGCAATGTATTTATACCATTCAAGAGGCAAAACATTGCTGGGCATGGGATAAACATGCTTCTATTGAAGAAACTCTTGTGTCTGTAAAGACTGGTCAAAGAGGAAGTCTACATCAACAGCTGTCAAAGATATGCTCATTGTATCCATCTTGGATGAAGGGCTTTAGCATTAGGAATGATAGCTATGGTGACAGCCCATAAGGCTGGAATCGGAGTAACGACAATAATGGGTTTCCCTTGTGCAAGTGGCAGATCATTAAGTATAGCTATCTGTACTGCAGCCAGTATTTTTTCAGTGGATGCAAATTGCATTTTTGTACTGGAATATAAATGCAATTTATATGCAATCGGCACCATCTTTCCTTCATTCAAGGTGACATGGGTAAAGATAATAGAACCCGCACTTATACGGATGACCAGGTTGCTGTGTTGACACATGTATTAGTCGTGTTGCAAGCAAATCAGATTGTAATGATCTGAGTATGTCTGTATGATCTGACATCTAATGAGAACTAGAAAAATCAAGATTAATCAATTCAAGCAATGATTTAATGCATTGTGCATATTCATGTATGTAGGTTCTACCAATATTAAGGAAATCTAGCAAGGATTCCGTAGAGTGTTTGGAGGCTGCAGCAGAGCACACTTCTCTAGGAAGTGGAAGTGGAATAGGAAACTCAGAAATGTTATATTAGATTTCTTAAAGTTGAACTTGTAGTCAGATTCAGTGAAACCCACTATTATGCAATTCTCTCTGGCCAAATGTGTGTTTAACTCATCATCCATCAGGTAGATATCATCTACACAGGACAATGCATCTAGGTCAATGTCTTGGAGAACAGACACTATGTGGGCATCAAACAGTCCAGGTCTGTTCTTATAGCCCTTAGGGAGTCATGAAAAACTATGCTGAAAGCCGAGTTTTGAGAAGGCAGTCCAGTCTCTGCTTTCAGGCGCTGTATTTTGGTAGAATAAAACATTGGAAATATCCAAGGCTGTTCTGTATTTCTTACAGACTATATCATTTGTAAGTGCTATATTATGTGTATTTTGAATTGCAAATGTGCGTGTATGACTACTCAAATGAGACAGGGATGGGTTTAGGGCAGTGCGACCGGTGCTGCTGCACTGGGCGCTGACATGGAAGGGGGGGGCACTGAATTTGGGGAGGGCGCTGTGTTTAGCAATAACTTACGATTTAAAGCACCTAGTGCAGACGTCCTTGTGCATCAAGCTTTCAGGCAGCAATAGATAACTCTTGTGATTAATGTTCCTGCTAGGGCGATATATCAGAGTTTTGTCTAGTGGTAGTCTTACACCTTATACTACCTTGAGAAGAGCATTTTACAAAAATAAAAGTAGCATAAGTAGCGCAGAGGGTTAATATGCCTGCTGCAATGACCAGATCTGTATTTTTTGTGTATAGCTAAGTGGATTAGTAATGCCGGCCTTTCCCAGCGCTTTAAATCAAATTAAATCTATGTGAAAGAGGGGTTGTGGAGAGAGGAGGGGAACTTTTGCAGGGTGTTAGTGAGGGAATTAGAGGAGGAGGCCATGTAAGGGGGGCGCCAAAAAAGATTGTCACACCAGGCGCCACCAGCAATATGAATGATCCAGTTTCAAAGCAGGAAAAAGGGATTATTCATTTGAGAGACACAGGGATCAATTACTCCCTGATACTCCAACTGGGAGAGTATTTCTCTAACAGGTGCTTTAGCATCCCATTTTATGGGATATTGTATTTGCACTTGTAGGCTGGAACGTATAGGTATTATATGATAAGGGGAATCCTTGTTCCAGCCATCATGATTGCGATATAAAGCTGGGGCTAGTGCAAGATCCCATTCTGCTGCATAGGCTTGTTTGACTTTCTCGAGGACAAGTGCAGAAAAAGACGGGAGTATCACATCCTCACCCTGTGGGGATGTTTGGACAAACTGTGGAGGCCAATCGACTTCCGCTAAGAGAATGTTGCACAATAAAGTTACATTTTCCCAGAATATTACTCATCTAGTGCACTATGGGCCCGATTCACAGAACTAACTTATGACAAAATCCTAAACTTACTACCATTTTGGTATTCACAGAATGAACTTACTCATTTTGGTATTCACAGAATGAACTTACTCATTTTGGTATTCACAGAATGAACTTACTCATTTTGGTATTCACAGAATGAACTTACTCATTTTGGTATTCACAGAAGGCACTTACACATTTTGTGTAACTTACACATTTTGTGTAACTTACTCATTATGTGTAACTTACACATTTTGGTATTCACAGAAGTCACTTACTCATTGATGAGTAAGTGCCTTCTGTGAATACCAAAATGATAGTAAGTTCATTCTGTGAATACCAAAATGGTAGTAAGTTCATTCTGTGAATACCAAAATGGTAGTAAGTTCGCTCTGTGAATACCAAAATGAGTAAGTTCATTCTGTGAATACCAAATGAGTAAGTTCATTCTGTGAATACCAAAATAGTAGTAAGTTCATTCTGTGAATACCAAAATGGTAGTAAGTTCATTCTGTGAATACCAAAATGAGTAAGTTCATTCTGTGAATACCAAAATGGTAGTAAGTTTAGGATTTTGTCGTAAGTTAGTTCTGTGAATCGGGCCCTATATGTCACCCTCAATTTGAATATCCAATTTATATAATCTGTCTGGAGGGCCTGTTTGGAGTTTCAACTGTAATGAAGTTATCAGTTGCAGTTGCTGCCAGAAACTCCTGGAGATTCCGGTGCACTATAGTGACAGTTACCCGTGTTGCGCTGTCGAAGAGAGTCACCGCCTACCTCCTGTTCGGTAGGAGAGTTCTCAGTGTTTTTGGCATACTTTGCAGTTATAGCAGCAGCTTTCTTTTTCTGAAATTGGGGCTTAAATTGAGGAGGTTTTTCCTCCTTCTTTATCTTCACGTCAGACGAGCATTGTGAGTCCCTCTTCAGTTTCACATACTCTTCCTGTCTGAAGTCAGAATGCCCTCCTTTCTTGTATTGCTTTTCTGGTGAGTCCTGAAAGGAACAAGAAGGACGAGTGCCAGAAAACTGATACCTATCAGGTGCTTTTATTTGTGTGTGATCATGCAAATTGTAGCTTCTGTTAGATGACTCCGGAGGCGGAGATCCTCCTCCAGATTTAGCCTTTTCTTTAGGTTGGGTTTCTCCTATTGTTTTTTTACCAAACTCTGGGTTCTGCTTGGCAGTTTCCGTGTCAGAACTAGTTTTGCCATGTTGTGGTGTACTGGATCTGGTTCCCAAATTATTGCGTCCTATACAAGTATATACTTCAGCATCAGCAATAATTATAGGTAGCTTGCATTCCTGGTTGAGCTGTGCAACCTGCACGAGCAGTTGGCATATAGCCAGAGAAACCCCTTCCCTTTTAATGTTAGACTGAATCATTGCAGAGACTATGGGAACGTTTCCCATTAGTTTAAACCCCAAATCCAGGGCAGTAGCTACCACATGTTCATTCTGTATTTCATTTAACACCTCAGGCAAGATTGACATAGATGGAGTACCATATGCTATTGTATAGACAGCGACAAAGACTGTGACCCAAGTGGTGCAGTCACCTATTATGGGAACCATCCCATGGGGTAAACATATAGGGCTAGATGTACGACCCTTACATTTTGCGACTCGCAAATTGCATTGCTTTGCGACTCGGAAAATGCAATGTACAACAGTGTCACAGACATTGTTAGCGATTCCCAACGGGGTTGCAAATTACATGCCTCACCAATATTCATGACGCAAGCGCAATTTGCGAGCCCATTGGGAATGGCTAGCACTCCCAGGGATGGTGGCCTGCTGGGGTCAGCAGACCACCATGTGTGGGACAGCTTTTTAAATGAAGCAGTTTATTTTTTTTAAATGCAGACCATTTTCCTTAAAGGAAAACAGGATGCATTTAAAAAGAAAAATGAAACTTTTCAGTTTCATTTTTAAGGGCAGGCAATGGTCCCTGGGACCACTGCCTGCTCTTAGAAAACATTTTCTCACACACTCGCAAAGGGACCCCTTCCAGTTTGTGAGTGGTTTACCACCTACTTGAAGTAGGTGGTAAACTGCGAGTGTTTTGCGGCTGCAAATGTGGTTGCAAAACAATAGTTCATGGCAGTGAGTCTCGCTATTAGGAAGGGACGCCCCTTCTAAATAGCCAGAGTCACAAACTCTATTTTGTGAGTCAGTGACTCGCAAAATAGTTTGTACATGCCATTACCCTTTTTTGCGGTTGCAAACGGGCCAATATCCCGTTTGCAAGCTCAAAAAAGGTTGTACATCTGGCTCATAGTCAATATCCATTGCTTGTCTTGTGGTCGAATTTTTGTCGGTCCAAAAAAAAATGTCTTCATGGTTGATGGGAATTTTGCCCATAATGGAATGAACAATCACAATTGAGCTTGCCGTGCCAGACCAGCCCATGGTGGGACAGCCAACAAGGTGCGTGAAACATGCTGAGTTAAGCGTCCGAATAGCCGAAATAGACCATGCTACAATTGTTGTAGCTCACTAACATTGAAACCTTGTACATTAAGGTATGGTGTATAACCAGCTAATGCTGTCCAGGTGGCCCTATCATTACTAACGGGACCCATCCGTACTGGTGCAAGTACATGTATAAGAGAGGCTCTGAACCAATTTTGATGTTCACATTAGTGTATTCATTAAATGTACCTTAATTAGCATCCACAGCCAGGAAATTGACCCAAGAGTAAAAGACTTCTAAACGATAGCTGTCGTGGGCTTCGACCATGAAAATAAAGTCACCTCCTGCAACCCCAAGGCCATGCAATGTTACATGTGCAAAGACAACAGGTCTGCAATTGGTATAGGTTGTGGCTGCGCTATTAGAAGAACATCAATGGAAACAAAGTGAAATAACAGAAAGAATACTGTGGAAGATATATCCCCAACACCACGGACGTCTCCGGTGAAAAGTGTGCGGGTACTATGGGCACACACAAGCACTACTAAGGAGGCCCCCTAATAAAGTACCAGGCCTTTGTTGGTTGCGCCATATTGCAGGATGTAGGGACTGAGTCTCAAGTACCTGTAGACCCAAATCCGACTAGCTCACAGTGCCTGAACTCCTAATCTTTCCAGAATAACAGGTGATTTCCTAGACCTAGAACATGAATTTCTAGTCCCCAAGGAAACCAAGGAAACAGATCATCATCTTCCATTCTCACTCATGCATGCCCATAGTAAACAAAGAAAAGACACAAAGGAAGTTTCCAATATAGTTCCTGAAACTATTGTAGTCTATTTTGAAGCAAGTGTGCTGCCATTAGTAGACAAATAAAACTGAGCAACGTAATCAACATTACTGGCAGGCTGTAAACAATGAACAACCCGACCCTGGTAACTAATATATCTATCTAGGCCTACCCTCACTATCTGAGCACAGGGATATATTAGTGATCTCTGGGATTAGAGCTGGACCCCACTCCAGGTCTGTGTAGTTAGGTGGTCCGCATTATAGGTATAAACTCAGTTTACGTAAGACTGCTGCCTTCGTTCCAAGACCGGTCTCTGTGCTGGAATTCTTCTTTCTCCCTCCCAAGGGGGTGAGACACCGTTCATATGATAAAAACTAGTGTATTAGAAAACTGTAGCTGTGCTACCGTGTTCTGTCTAAAATATTAGGAGATGTTGCTGACCGGGCAGAAGAAAACAGCATACCATGTTGTTCGACGTGTACGAAATGCTCAGACATAATAAGACTGAATAGCAAATATTATGTGCAGCGTATTTCTAAAATAATATTGTGTCACAAAAACAAATGTATTATTTGCGGCTGTGCAAATCTAAGGAAGCCTAAAACAGCCAATATGTGCAACTAAGAGAGAACCAAAGTAGGCCCAAAAGGGAAATCAATACAGCAGTTGTCCTGTAAAGTTTGGATGATTCTAAAATGCTCTTGTGGCCCGGTAACTGTTTAAACGTATCGCTTCTGGTCCCCTAGACCTTATCCCTGCTCTATTTGGTCACCCAAGTCAGGGCGGATTACTCGCATTCATTGTCAGTGAAATTGCTCTCCCACCCTCACAGCTCCACCATTAAGTGAGGCCTGCCCCTGCCCCTGCACTCTCGAGTGTTGGTGATCGAGGCCCTCCTCCACCCGCAGGTTTCCCTGCGCCTCATCCCTGGTGGTCCAGTGGACCTCTGTCTCCTTCCTCTAACTCTGCTCTTTCACTCGTTTTTCTACCCTTTTTTATCTTTCACCTTTCTGCAACTCTGCTCTTTTGTGCCTTATTTCTGCTCATTTTCCCTTCCTCTCGCTCTGCCCTTTCACTTGTTTTCACTCGTTTTTCTACCCTCTTTTATCTTTCACCTTTCTGCACTTTTCTGCATCTCTGCTCTTTTGTGCCTTATTTCTGCTCATTTTCCCTTCCTCTCGCTCTGCCCTTTCACTAGTTTTCACTGCGTTTTTCTACCCTCTTTTATCTTTCACCTTTCTGCATCTCTGCTCTTTTGTGCCTTATTTCTGCCTATTTTCCCTTTTTTCTTTATCCCTTATTTCCTCCCTTTACCTTTCCCCGCCGCTGCTGCCCCCGCGGCCCCTCCCCCAGCGCGACCGGCCAATCCAGCTCCCCTCCCCGCTCCCGCCTCCCAGCTGTCAAGTCCTCCCCAACCCCTACTTAATGGCGGCCACTGTGGGGACAGGCGAGCAAGACCACTGACTCATTGTCAGTGAAATTGCTCTCCCACCCTCGCAGCTCCACCATTAAGTGAGGCCTGCCCCTGCCCCTGCACTCTCGAGTGTTGGTGATCGAGGCCCTCCTCCACTCGCAGGTTTCCCTGCGCCTCATCCCTGGTGGTCCAGTGGACCTCTGTCTCCTTCCTCTAACTCTGCTCTTTCACTCGTTTTTCTACCCTTTTTTATCTTTCACCTTTCTGCACTTTTCTGCATCTATGCTCTTTTGTGCCTTATTACTGCTCATTTTCCCTTCCTCTCGCTCTGCCCTTTCACTTGTTTTCACTCGTTTTTCTACCCACTTTTATCTTTCACCTTTCTGCACTTTTCTGCATCTCTGCTCTTTTGTGCCTTATTTCCTGCTCATTTTCCCTTCCTCTCACTCTGCCCTTTCACTAGTTTTCACTCGTTTTTCTACCCTCTTTTATCTTTCACCTTTCTGCATCTCTGCTCTTTTGTGCCTTATTTCTGCCAATTTTCCCTTTTTCTTTATCCCTTATTTCCTCCCTTTACCTTTCCCCGCCGCTGCTGCCCCGCAGCCCCTCCCCCCAGCGCGACCGGCCAATCCAGCTCCCCTCCCCGCTCCCGCCTCCCAGCTGTCCAGCCCTCCCGACTCCTACTTAATGGCGGCCACTGCGGGGACAGGCGAGCAAGACCACTGACTCATTGTCAGTGAAATTGCTCTCCCACCCTCGCAGCTCCACCATTAAGTGAGGCCTGCCCCTGCACTCTCGAGTGTTGGTGATCGAGGCCCTCCTCCACCCGCAGGTTTCCTGCGCCTCATCCCTGGTGGTCCAGTGGACCTCTGTCTCCTTCCTCTAACTCTGCTCTTTCACTCGTTTTTCTACCCTTTTTATCTTTCACCTTTCTGCACTTTTCTGCATCTCTGCTCTTTTGTGCCTTATTTCTGCTCATTTTCCCTTCCTCTCGCTCTGCCCTTTCACTTGTTTTCACTCGTTTTTCTACCCTCTTTTATCTTTCACCTTTCTGCACTTTTCTGCATCTCTGCTCTTTTCTGCCTTATTTCTGCTCATTTTCCCTTCCTCTCGCTCTGCCCTTTCACTAGTTTTCACTCGTTTTTCTACCCTCTTTTATCTTTCACCTTTCTGCATCTCTGCTCTTTTGTGCCTTATTTCTGCCAATTTTCCCTTTTTCTTTATCCCTTATTTCCTCCCTTTACCTTTCCCCGCCGCTGCTGCCCCCGCGGCCCCTCCCCCAACGCGACTGGCCAATCCAGCTCCCCTCCCCGCTCCCGCCTCCCAGCTGTCCAGCCCTCCCCGACTCCTACTTAATGGCGGCCACTGCGGGGACAGGCGAGCAAGACCACTGACTCATTGTCAGTGAAATTGCTCTCCCACCCTCGCAGCTCCACCATTAAGTGAGGCCTGCCCCTGCCCCTGCACTCTCGAGTGTTGGTGATCGAGGCCCTCCTCCACCCGCAGGTTTCCCTGCGCCTCATCCCTGGTGGTCCAGTGGACCTCTGTCTCCTTCCTCTAACTCTGCTCTTTCACTCGTTTTTCTACCCTTTTTTATCTTTCACCTTTCTGCACTTTTCTGCATCTCTGCTCTTTTGTGCCTTATTTCTGCTCATTTTCCCTTCCTCTCGCTCTGCCCTTTCACTTGTTTTCACTCGTTTTTATACCCTCTTTTATCTTTCACCTTTCTGCACTTTTCTGCATCTCTGCTCTTTTGTGCCTTATTTCTGCTCATTTTCCCTTCCTCTCGCTCTGCCCTTTCACTAGTTTTCACTCGTTTTTCTACCCTCTTTTATCTTTCACCTTTCTGCATCTCTGCTCTTTTGTGCCTTATTTCTGCCAATTTTCCCTTTTTTCTTTATCCCTTATTTCCTCCCTTTACCTTTGCCCGCCGCTGCTGCCCCCGCGGCCCCTCCCCCCCAGCGCGACCAGCCAATCCAGCTCCCCTCCCCGCTCCCGCCTCCCAGCTGTCCAGCCCTCCCCGACCCCTACTTAATGGGGGCCACTGCGGGGGCAGGCGAGCAAGACCACTGACTCATTGTCAGTGAAATTGCTCTCCCACCCTCGCAGCTCCACCATTAAGTGAGGCCTGCCCCTGCCCCTGCACTCTCGAGTGTTGGTGATCGAGGCCCTCCTCCACCCGCAAGTTTCCCTGCGCCTCATCCCTGGTGGTCCAGTGGACCTCTGTCTCCTTCCTCTAACTCTGCTCTTTCACTCGCTTTTCTACCCTTTTTATCTTTCACCTTTCTGCACTTTTCTGCATCTCTGCTCTTTTGTGCCTTATTTCTGCTCATTTTCCCTTCTTCTCGCTCTGCCCTTTCACTTGTTTTCACTCGTTTTTCTACCCTCTTTTATCTTTCACCTTTCTGCACTTTTCTGCATCTCTGCTCTTTTGTGCCTTATTTCTGCTCATTTTCCCTTCCTCTCGCTCTGCCCTTTCACTAGTTTTCACTCGTTTTTCTACCCTCTTTTATCTTTCACCTTTCTGCATCTGTGCTCTTTTGTGCCTTATTTCTGCCAATTTTCCCTTTTTTCTTTATCCCTTATTTCCTCCCTTTACCTTTCCCCGCCGCTGCTGCCCCGCGGCCCCTCCCCCCAGCGCGACCGGCCAATCCAGCTCCCCTCCCGCTCCCGCCTCCCAGCTGTCCAGCCCTCCCGACCCCTACTTAATGGCGGCCACTGCGGGGACAGGCGAGCAAGACCACTGACTCATTGTCAGTGAAATTGCTCTCCCACCCTCGCAGCTCCACCATTAAGTGAGGCCTGCCCCTGCCCCTGCACTCTCGAGTGTTGGTGATCAAGGCCCTCCTCCACCCGCAGGTTTCCTGCGCCTCATCCCTGGTGGTCCAGTGGACCTCTGTCTCCTTCCTCTAACTCTGCTCTTTCACTCGTTTTTCTACCCTTTTTTATCTTTCACCTTTCTGCACTTTTCTGCATCTCTGCTCTTTTGTGCCTTATTTCTGCTCATTTTCCCTTCCTCTCGCTCTGCCCTTTCACTTGTTTTCACTCGTTTTTCTACCCTCTTTTATCTTTCACCTTTCTGCACTTTTCTGCATCTCTGCTCTTTTGTGCCTTATTTCTGCTCATTTTCCCTTCCTCTCGCTCTGCCCTTTCACTAGTTTTCACTCGTTTTTCTACCCTCTTTTATCTTTCACCTTTCTGCATCTCTGCTCTTTTGTGCCTTATTTCTGCCAATTTTCCCTTTTTTCTTTATCCCTTATTTCCTCCCTTTACCTTTGCCCGCCGCTGCTGCCCCCGCGGCCCCTCCCCCAGCGCGACCAGCCAATCCAGCTCCCCTCCCCGCTCCCGCCTCCCAGCTGTCCAGCCCTCCTCGACCCCTACTTAATGGGGGCCACTGCGGGGGCAGGCGAGCAAGACCACTGACTCATTGTCAGTGAAATTGCTCTCCCACCCTCGCAGCTCCACCCATTAAGTGAGGCCTGCCCCTGCCCCTGCACTCTCGAGTGTTGGTGATCGAGGCCCTCCTCCACCCGCAAGTTTCCCTGCGCCTCATCCCTGGTGGTCCAGTGGACCTCTGTCTCCTTCCTCTAACTCTGCTCTTTCACTCGCTTTTCTACCCTTTTTTATCTTTCACCTTTCTGCACTTTTCTGCATCTCTGCTCTTTTGTGCCTTATTTCTGCTCATTTTCCCTTCTTCTCGCTCTGCCCTTTCACTTGTTTTCACTCGTTTTTCTACCCTCTTTTATCTTTCACCTTTCTGCACTTTTCTGCATCTCTGCTCTTTTGTGCCTTATTTCTGCTCATTTTCCCTTCCTCTCGCTCTGCCCTTTCACTAGTTTTCACTCGTTTTTCTACCCTCTTTTATCTTTCACCTTTCTGCATCTGTGCTCTTTTGTGCCTTATTTCTGCCAATTTTCCCTTTTTTCTTTATCCCTTATTTCCTCCCTTTACCTTTCCCCGCCGCTGCTGCCCCCGCAGCCCCTCCCCCCAGCGCGACCGGCCAATCCAGCTCCCTCCCCGCTCCCGCCTCCCAGCTGTCCAGCCCTCCCGACTCCTACTTAATGGCGGCCACTGCGGGGACAGGCGAGCAAGACCACTGACTCATTGTCAGTGAAATTGCTCTCCCACCCTCGCAGCTCCACCATTAAGTGAGGCCTGCCCCTGCCCCTGCACTCTCGAGTGTTGGTGATCAAGGCCCTCCTCCACCCGCAGGTTTCCTGCGCCTCATCCCTGGTGGTCCAGTGGACCTCTGTCTCCTTCCTCTAACTCTGCTCTTTCACTCGTTTTTCTACCCTTTTTTATCTTTCACCTTTCTGCACTTTTCTGCATCTCTGCTCTTTTGTGCCTTATTTCTGCTCATTTTCCCTTCCTCTCGCTCTGCCCTTTCACTTGTTTTCACTCGTTTTTCTACCCTCTTTTATCTTTCACCTTTCTGCACTTTTCTGCATCTCTGCTCTTTTGTGCCTTATTTCTGCTCATTTTCCCTTCCTCTCGCTCTGCCCTTTCACTAGTTTTCACTCGTTTTTCTACCCTCTTTTATCTTTCACCTTTCTGCATCTCTGCTCTTTTGTGCCTTATTTCTGCCAATTTTCCCTTTTTTCTTTATCCCTTATTTCCTCCCTTTACCTTTCCCCGCCGCTGCTGCCCCCGCGGCCCCTCCCCCAGCGCGACCGGCCAATCCAGCTACCCTCCCCGCTCCCGCCTCCCAGCTGTCCAGCCCTCCCCGACCCCTACTTAATGGCGGCCACTGCGGGGACAGGAGAGCAAGACCACTGACTCATTGTCAGTGAAATTGCTCTCCCACCCTCGCAGCTCCACCATTAAGTGAGGCCTGCCCCTGCCCCTGCACTCTCGAGTGTTGGTGATCGAGGCCCTCCTCCACCCGCAGGTTTCCTGCGCCTCATCCCTGGTGGTCCAGTGGACCTCTGTCTCCTTCCTCTAACTCTGCTCTTTCACTCGTTTTTCTACCCTTTTTTATCTTTCACCTTTCTGCACTTTTCTGCATCTCTGCTCTTTTGTGCCTTATTTCTGCTCATTTTCCCTTCCTCTCGCTCTGCCCTTTCACTTGTTTTCACTCGTTTTTCTACCCTCTTTTATCTTTCACCTTTCTGCACTTTTCTGCATCTCTGCTCTTTTGTGCCTTATTTCTGCTCATTTTCCCTTCCTCTCGCTCTGCCCTTTCACTAGTTTTCACTCGTTTTTCTATCCTCTTTTATCTTTCACCTTTCTGCATCTCTGCTCTTTTGTGCCTTATTTCTGCCAATTTTCCCTTTTTCTTTATCCCTTATTTCCTCCCTTTACCTTTCCCCACCGCTGCTGCCCCCGCGCCCCTCCCCCCAGCGCGACCGGCCAATCCAGCTCCCTCCCCGCTCCCGCCTCCCAGTTGTCCAGCTCCTCCCCGACCCCTACTTAATGGCGGCCACTGCGGGGACAGGCGAGCAAGACCACTGACTCATTGTCAGTGAAATTGCTCTCCCACCCTCGCAGCTCCACCATTAAGTGAGGCCTGCCCCTGCCCCTGCACTCTAAAGTGTTGGTGATCGAGGCCCTCCTCCACCCGCAGGTTTCCTGCGCCTCATCCCTGGTGGTCCAGTGGACCTCTGTCTCCTTCCTCTAACTCTGCTCTTTCACTCGTTTTTCTACCCTTTTTATCTTTCACCTTTCTGCACTTTTCTGCATCTCTGCTCTTTTGTGCCTTATTTCTGCTCATTTTCCCTTCCTCTCGCTCTGCCCTTTCACTTGTTTTCACTCGTTTTTCTACCCTCTTTTATCTTTCACCTTTCTGCACTTTTCTGCATCTCTGCTCTTTTGTGCCTTATTTCTGCTCATTTTCCCTTCCTCTCGCTCTGCCCTTTCACTAGTTTTCACTCGTTTTTCTACCCTCTTTTATCTTTCACCTTTCTGCATCTCTGCTCTTTTGTGCCTTATTTCTGCCAATTTTCCCTTTTTTCTTTATCCCTTATTTCCTCCCTTTACCTTTCCCCGCCGCTGCTGCCCCGCGGCCCCTTCCCCCAGCGCGACCGGCCAATCCAGCTCCCCTCCCCGCTCCCGCCTCCCAGCTGTCCAGCCCTCCCTGACCCCTACTTAATGGCGGCCACTGCGGGGACAGGCGAGCAAGACCACTGACTCATTGTCAGTGAAATTGCTCTCCCACCCTCGCAGCTCCACCATTAAATGAGGCCTGCCCCTGCCCCTGCACTCTCGAGTGTTGGTGATCGAGGCCCTCCTCCACCCACAGGTTTCCCTGCGCC
Organism: Calotriton arnoldi; assembly: GCA_963921515.1. Classification (NCBI taxonomy): domain Eukaryota; kingdom Metazoa; phylum Chordata; class Amphibia; order Caudata; family Salamandridae; genus Calotriton; species Calotriton arnoldi. The sequence goes on from CAWUFW010007882.1 coordinate 525,631, forward strand.
TCATCCCTGGTGGTCCAGTGGACCTCTGTCTCCTTCCTCTAACTCTGCTCTTTCACTCGTTTTACTACCCTTTTTTATCTTTCACCTTTCTGCACTTTTCTGCATCTCTGCTCTTTTGTGCCTTATTTCTGCTCATTTTCCCTTCCTCTCGCTCTGCCCTTTCACTTGTTTTCACTCGTTTTTCTACCCTCTTTTATCTTTCACCTTTCTGCACTTTTCTGCATCTCTGCTCTTTTGTGCCTTATTTCTGCTCATTTTCCCTTCCTCTCGCTCTGCCCTTTCACTAGTTTTCACTCGTTTTTCTACCCTCTTTTATCTTTCACCTTTCTGCATCTCTGCTCTTTTGTGCCTTATTTCTGCCAATTTTCCCTTTTTCTTTATCCCTTATTTCCTCCCTTTACCTTTCCCCGCCGCTGCTGCCCCCGCGGCCCCTCCCCCCCAGCGTGACCGGCCAATCCAGCTCCCCTCCCCGCTCCCGCCTCCCAGCTGTCCAGCCCTCCCCGACCCCTACTTAATGGCGGCCACTGCGGGGACAGGCGAGCAAGACCACTGACTCATTGTCAGTGAAATTGCTCTCCCACCCTTGCAGCTCCACTATTAAGTGAGGCCTGCCCCTGCACTCTCGAGTGTTGGTGATCGAGGCCCTCCTCCACCCAGAGGTTTCCCTGCGCCTCATCCCTGGTGGTCCAGTGGACCTCTGTCTCCTTCCTCTAACTCTGCTCTTTCACTCGTTTTTCTACCCTTTTTTATCTTTCACCTTTCTGCACTTTTCTGCATCTCTGCTCTTTTGTGCCTTATTTCTGCTCATTTTCCCTTCCTCTCGCTCTGCCCTTTCACTTGTTTTCACTTGTTTTTCTACCCTCTTTTATCTTTCACCTTTCTGCACTTTTCTGCATCTCTGCTCTTTTGTGCCTTATTTCTGCTCATTTTCCCTTCCTCTCGCTCTGCCCTTTCACTAGTTTTCACTCGTTTTTCTACCCTCTTTTATCTTTCACCTTTCTGCATCTCTGCTCTTTTGTGCCTTATTTCTGCCAATTTTCCCTTTTTTCTTTATCCCTTATTTCCTCCCTTTACCTTTCCCCACCGCTGCTGCCCCCGCGGCCCCTCCCCCCAGCGCGACCGGCCAATCCAGCTCCCTCCCCGCTCCCGCCTCCCAGCTGTCCAGCCCTCCCCGACCCCTTCTTAATGGCGGCCACTGCGGGGACAGGCGAGCAAGACCACTGACTCATTGTCAGTGAAATTGCTCTCCCACCCTCGCAGCTCCACCATTAAGTGAGGCCTGCCCCTGCCCCTGCACTCTCGAGTGTTGGTGATCGAGGCCCTCCTCCACCCGCAGGTTTCCCTGCGCCTCATCCCTGGTGGACCAGTGGACCTCTGTCTCCTTTCTCTAACTCTGCTCTTTCACTCGTTTTTCTACCCTTTTTTATCTTTCACCTTTCTGCACTTTTCTGCATCTCTGCTCTTTTGTGCCTTATTTCTGCTCATTTTCCCTTCCTCTCGCTCTGCCCTTTCACTTGTTTTCAGTCGTTTTTCTACCCTCTTTTATCTTTCACCTTTCTGCACTTTTCTGCATCTCTGCTCTTTTGTGCCTTATTTCTGCTCATTTTCCCTTCCTCTCGCTCTGCCCTTTCACTAGTTTTCACTCGTTTTTCTACCCTCTTTTATCTTTCACTTTTCTGCATCTCTGCTCTTTTGTGCCTTATTTCTGCCATTTTTCCCTTTTTTCTTTATCCCTTATTTCCTCCCTTTACCTTTCCCCGCCGCTGCTGCCCCCGCGGCCCCTCCCCCCCAGCGCGACCGGCCAATCCAGCTCCCCTCCCCGCTCCTGCCTCCCAGCTGTCCAGCCCTCCCTGACCCCTACTTAATGGCGGCCACTGCGGGGACAGGCGAGTAAGACCACTGACTCATTGTCAGTGAAATTGCTCTCCCACCCTCGCAGCTCCACCATTAAGTGAGGCCTGCCCCTGCACTCTCGAGTGTTGGTGATCGAGGCCCTCCTCCACCCGCAGGTTTCCCTGCGCCTCATCCCTGGTGGTCCAGTGGACCTCTGTCTCCTTCCTCTAACTCTGCTCTTTCACTCGCTTTTTCTACCCTTTTTTATCTTTCACCTTTCTGCACTTTTCTGCATCTCTGCTCTTTTGTGCCTTATTTCTGCTCATTTTCCCTTCCTCTCGCTCTGCCCTTTCACTTGTTTTCACTCGTTTTTCTACCCTCTTTTATCTTTCACCTTTCTGCACTTTTCTGCATCTCTGCTCTTTTGTGCCTTATTTCTGCTCATTTTCCCTTCCTCTCGCTCTGCCCTTTCACTAGTTTTCACTCGTTTTTCTACCCTCTTTTATCTTTCACCTTTCTGCATCTCTGCTCTTTTGTGCCTTATTTCTGCCAATTTTCCCTTTTTTCTTTATCCCTTATTTCCTCCCTTTACCTTTCCCCGCCGCTGCTGCCCCCGCGGCCCCTCCCCCCCAGCGCGACCAGCCAATCCAGCTTCCCTCCCCGCTCCCGCCTCCCAGTTGTCCAGCCCTCCCCGACCCCTACTTAATGGCGGCCACTGCGGGGACAGGCGAGCAAGACCACTGACTCATTGTCAGTGAAATTGCTCTCCCACCCTCGCAGCTCCACCATTAAGTGAGGCCTGCCCCTGCACTCTAAAGTGTTGGTGATCGAGGCCCTCCTCCACCCGCAGGTTTCCCTGCGCCTCATCCCTGGTGGTCCAGTGGAACTCTGTCTCCTTCCTCTAACTCTGCTCTTTCACTCGTTTTTCTACCCTTTTTATCTTTCACCTTTCTGCACTTTTCTGCATCTCTGCTCTTTTGTGCCTTATTTCTGCTAATTTTCCCTTCCTCTCGCTCTGCCCTTTCACTTGTTTTCACTCGTTTTTCTACCCTCTTTTATCTTTCACCTTTCTGCACTTTTCTGCATCTCTGCTCTTTTGTGCCTTATTTCTGCTCATTTTCCCTTCCTCTCGCTCTGCCCTTTTCACTAGTTTTCACTCGTTTTTCTACCCTCTTTTATCTTTCACCTTTCTGCATCTCTGCTCTTTTGTGCCTTATTTCTGCCAATTTTCCCTTTTTTTCTTTATCCCTTATTTCCTCCCTTTACCTTTCCCCGCCGCTGCTGCCCCCGCGGCCCCTTCCCCCAGCGCGAGCGTGCCAATCCAGCTCCTCCCCGCTCCCGCCTCCCAGCTGTCCAGCCCTCCCCGACCCCTACTTAATGGCGGCCACTGCGGGGACAGGCGAGCAAGACCACTGACTCATTGTCATTGAAATTGCTCTCCCACCCTCGTAGCTCCACCATTAAGTGAGGCCTGCCCCTGCCCCTGCACTCTCGAGTGTTGGTGATCGAGGCCCTCCTCCACCCGCAGGTTTCCCTGCGCCTCATCCCTGGTGGTCCAGTGGACCTCTGTCTCCTTCCTCTAACTCTGCTCTTTCACTCGTTTTTCTACCCTTTTTATCTTTCACCTTTCTGCACTTTTCTGCATCTCTGCTCTTTTGTGCCTTATTTCTGCTCATTTTCCCTTCCTCTCGCTCTGCCCTTTCACTTGTTTTCACTCGTTTTTCTACCCTCTTTTATCTTTCACCTTTCTGCACTTTTCTGCATCTCTGCTCTTTTGTGCCTTATTTCTGCTCATTTTCCCTTCCTCTCGCTCTGCCCTTTCACTAGTTTTCACTCGTTTTTCTACCCTCTTTTATCTTTCACCTTTCTGCATCTCTGCTCTCTTGTGCCTTATTTCTGCCAATTTTCCCTTTTTCTTTATCCCTTATTTCCTCCCTTTACCTTTCCCTGCCGCTGCTGCCCCCGCGGCCCCTCCCCCCCAGCGCGACCGGCCAATCCAGCTCCCCTCCCTGCTCCCGCCTCCCAGCTGTCCAGCCCTCCCCGACCCCTACTTAATGGTGGCCACTGCGGGGACAGGCGAGCAAGACCACTGACTCATTGTCAGTGAAATTGCTCTCCCACCCTCGCAGCTCCACCATTAAGTGAGGCCTGCCCCTGCCCCTGCACTCTCGAGTGTTGGTGATCGAGGCCCTCCTCCACCCGCAGGTTTCCCTGCGCCTCATCCCTGGTGGTCCAGTGGACCTCTGTCTCCTTCCTCTAACTCTGCTCTTTCACTCGTTTTTCTACCCTCTTTTATCTTTCACCTTTCTGCACTTTTCTGCATCTCTGCTCTTTTGTGCCTTATTTCTGCTCATTTTCCCTTCCTCTCGCTCTGCCCTTTCACTAGTTTTCACTCGTTTTTCTACCCTCTTTTATCTTTCACCTTTCTGCATCTCTGCTCTTTTGTGCCTTATTTCTGCCAATTTTCCCTTTTTCTTTATCCCTTATTTCCTCCCTTTACCTTTCCCCGCCGCTGCTGCCCCCGCGGCCCCTCCCCCAGTGCGACCGGCCAATCCAGCTCCCCTCCCTGCTCCCCGCCTCCCAGCTGTCCAGCCCTCCTCGACCCCTACTTAATGGCGGCCACTGCGGGGACAGGCGAGCAAGACCACTGACTCATTGTCAGTGAAATTGCTCTCCCACCCTCGCAGCTCCACCATTAAGTGAGGCCTGCCCCTGCCCCTGCACTCTCGAGTGTTGGTGATCGAGGCCCTCCTCCACCCGCAGGTTTCCCTGTGCCTCATCCCTGGTGGTCCAGTGGACCTCTGTCTCCTTCCTCTAACTCTGCTCTTGCACTCGTTTTTCTACCCTTTTTATCTTTCACCTTTCTGCACTTTTCTGCATCTCTGCTCTTTTGTGCCTTATTTCTGCTCATTTTCCCTTCCTCTCGCTCTGCCCTTTCACTTGTTTTCACTCGCTTTTCTACCCTCTTTTATCTTTCACCTTTCTGGACTTTTCTGCATCTCTGCTCTTTTGTGCCTTACTTCTGCTCATTTTCCCTTCCTCTCGCTCTGCCCTTTCACTAGTTTTCACTCGTTTTTCTACCCTCTTTATCTTTCACTTTTCTGCATCTCTGCTCTTTTGTGCCTTATTTCTGCCATTTTTCCCTTTTTTCTTTATCCCTTATTTCCTCCCTTTACCTTTCCCCGCCGCTGCTGCCCCCGCGCCCCTCCCCCCAGCGCGACCGGCCAATCCAGCTCCTCCCCGCTCCCGCCTCCCAGCTGTCCAGCCCTCCCCGACCCCTACTTAATGGCGGCCACTGCGGGGACAGGCGAGTAAGACCACTGACTCATTGTCAGTGAAATTGCTCTCCCACCCTCGCAGCTCCACCATTAAGTGAGGCCTGCCCCTGCCCCTGCACTCTCGAGTGTTGGTGATCGAGGCCCTCCTCCACCCGCAGGTTTCCTGCGCCTCATCCCTGGTGGTCCAGTGGACCTCTGTCTCCTTCCTCTAACTCTGCTCTTTCACTCGCTTTTCTACCCTTTTTATCTTTCACCTTTCTGCACTTTTCTGCATCTCTGCTCTTTTGTGCCTTATTTCTGCTCATTTTCCCTTCCTCTCGCTCTGCCCTTTCACTTGTTTTCACTCGTTTTTCTACCCTCTTTTATCTTTCACCTTTCTGCACTTTTCTGCATCTCTGCTCTTTGTGCCTTATTTCTGCTCATTTTCCCTTCCTCTCGCTCTGCCCTTTCACTAGTTTTCACTCGTTTTTCTACCCTCTTTTATCTTTCACCTTTCTGCATCTCTGCTCTTTTGTGCCTTATTTCTGCCAATTTTCCCTTTTTTCTTTATCCCTTATTTCCTCCCTTTACCTTTCCCCGCCGCTGCTGCCCCCGCGGCCCCTCCCCCCCAGCGCGACCGGCCAATCCAGCTCCCCTCCCCGCTCCCGCCTCCCAGTTGTCCAACCCTCCCCGACCCCTACTTAATGGCGGCCACTGCGGGGACAGGCGAGCAAGACCACTGACTCATTGTCAGTGAAATTGCTCTCCCACCCTCGCAGCTCCACCATTAAGTGAGGCCTGCCCCTGCCCCTGCACTCTAAAGTGTTGGTGATCGAGGTCCTCCTCCACCCGCAGGTTTCCCTGCGCCTCATCCCTGGTGGTCCAGTGGACCTCTGTCTCCTTCCTCTAACTCTGCTCTTTCACTCGTTTTTCTACCCTTTTTTATCTTTCACCTTTCTGCACTTTTCTGCATCTCTGCTCTTTTGTGCCTTATTTCTGCTCATTTCCCTTCCGCTCGCTCTGCCCTTTCACTTGTTTTCACTCGTTTTTCTACCCTCTTTTATCTTTCACCTTTCTGCACTTTTCTGCATCTCTGCTCTTTTGTGCCTTATTTCTGCTCATTTTCCCTTCCTCTCGCTCTGACCTTTCACTAGTTTTCACTCGTTTTTCTACCCTCTTTATCTTTCACCTTTCTGCATCTCTGCTCTTTTGTGCCTTATTTCTGCCAATTTTCCCTTTTTTCTTTATCCCTTATTTCCTCCCTTTACCTTTCCCCGCCGCTGCTGCCCCGCGGCCCCTCCCCCCAGCGCGACCGGCCAATCCAGCTCCCCTCCCCGCTCCCGCCTCCCAGCTGTCCAGCCCTCCCCGACCCCTACTTAATGGCGGCCACTGCGGGGACAGGCGAGCAAGACCACTGACTCATTGTCAGTGAAATTGCTCTCCCACCCTCGCAGCTCCACCATTAAATGAGGCCTGCCCTCCCCTGCACTCTCGAGTGTTGGTGATCGAGGCCCTCCTCCACCCACAGGTTTCCCTGCGCCTCATCCCTGGTGGTCCAGTGGACCTCTGTCTCCTTCCTCTAACTCTGCTCTTTCACTCGTTTTTCTACTCTTTTATCTTTCACCTTTCTGCACTTTTCTGCATCTCTGCTCTTTTGTGCCTTATTTCTGCTCATTTTCCCTTCCTCTCGCTCTGCCCTTTCACTTGTTTTCACTCGTTTTTCTACCCTCTTTTATCTTTCACCTTTCTGCACTTTTCAGCATCTCTGCTCTTTTGTGCCTTATTTCTGCTCATTTTCCCTTCCTCTCGCTCTGCCCTTTCACTAGTTTTCACTCGTTTTTCTACCCTCTTTTATCTTTCACCTTTCTGCATCTCTGCTCTTTTGTGCCTTATTTCTGCCAATTTTCCCTTTTTTCTTTATCCCTTATTTCCTCCCTTCACCTTTCCCCGCCGCTGCTGCCCCCGCGGCCCCTCCCCCAGTGCGACCGGCCAATCCAGCTCCCTCCCCGCTCCCGCCTCCCAGCTGTCCAGCCCTCCCCGACCCCTACTTAATGGCGGCCACTGCGGGGACAGGCGAGCAAGACCACTGACTCATTGTCAGTGAAATTGCTCTCCCACCCTCGCAGCTCCACCATTAAGTGAGGCCTGCCCCTGCACTCTCGAGTGTTGGTGATCGAGGCCCTCCTCCACCCGCAGGTTTCCCTGCGCCTCATCCCTGGTGGTCCAGTGGACCTCTGTCTCCTTCCTCTAACTCTGCTCTTTCACTCGTTTTTCTACCCTTTTTATCTTTCACCTTTCTGAACTTTTCTGCATCTCTGCTCTTTTGGCCTTATTTCTGCTCATTTTCCCTTCCTCTCGCTCTGCCCTTTCACTTGTTTTCACTCGTTTTTCTACCCTCTTTTATCTTTCACCTTTCTGCACTTTTCTGCATCTCTGCTCTTTTGTGCCTTATTTCTGCTCATTTTCCCTTCCTCTCGCTCTGCCCTTTCACTAGTTTTCACTAGTTTTTCTACCCTCTTTTATCTTTCACCTTTCTGCATCTCTGCTCTTTTGTGCCTTATTTCTGCCAATTTTCCCTTTTTCTTTATCCCTTATTTCCTCTCTTTACCTTTCCCCTGCCGCTGCTGCCCCCGCGGCCCCTCACCCCCAGCGCGACCGGCCAATCCAGCTCCCCTCCCCGCACCCGCCTCCCAGCGGTCCAGCCCTCCCCGACCCCTACTTAATGGCGGCCACTGCGGGACAGGCGAGCAAGACCACTGACTCATTGTCAGTGAAATTGCTCTCCCACCCTCGCAGCTCCACCATTAAGTGAGGCCTGCCCCTGCACTCTCGAGTGTTGGTGATCGAGGCCCTCCTCCACCCGCAGGTTTCCCTGTGCCTCATCCCTGGTGGTCCAGTGGACCTCTGTCTCCTTCCTCTAACTCTGCTCTTTCACTCGTTTTTCTACCCTTTTTATCTTTCACCTTTCTGCACTTTTCTGCATCTCTGCTCTTTTGTGCCTTATTTCTGCTCATTTTCCCTTCCTCTCGCTCTGCCCTTTCACTTGTTTTCACTCGTTTTTCTACCCTCTTTTATCTTTCACCTTTCTGAACTTTTTCTGCATCTCTGCTCTTTTGTGCCTTATTTCTGCTCATTTTCCCTTCCTCTCGCTCTGCCCTTTCACTAGTTTTCACTCGTTTTTCTACCCTCTTTTATCTTTCACTTTTCTGCATCTCTGCTCTTTTGTGCCTTATTTCTGCCATTTTTCCCTTTTTTCTTTATCCCTTATTTCCTCCCTTTACCTTTCCCCGCCGCTGCTGCCCCCGCGACCGCTCCCCCCCAGCGCGACCGGCCAATGCAGCTCCCCTCCCCGCTCCCACCTCCCAGCTGTCCAGCCCTCCCCGACCCCTACTTAATGGTGGCCACTGCTGGGACAAGCGGAGTAAGACCACTGACTCATTGTCAGTGAAATTGCTCTCCCACCCTCGCAGCTCCACCATTAAGTGAGGCCTGCCCCTGCCCCTGCACTCTCGAGTGTTGGTGATCGAGGCCCTCCTCCACCCGCAGGTTTCCCTGCGCCTCATCCCTGGTGGTCCAGTGGACCTCTGTCTCCTTCCTCTAACTCTGCTCTTTCACTCGTTTTTCTACCCTTTTTTATCTTTCACCTTTCTGCACTTTTCTGCATCTCTGCTCTTTTGTGCCTTATTTCTGCTCATTTTCCCTTCCTCTCGCTCTGCCCTTTCACTTGTTTTCACTCGTTTTTCTACCCTCTTTTATCTTTCACCTTTCTGCACTTTTCTGCATCTCTGCTCTTTTGTGCCTTATTTCTGCTCATTTTCCCTTCCTCTCGCTCTGCCCTTTCACTAGTTTTCACTCGTTTTTCTACCCTCTTTTATCTTTCACCTTTCTGCATCTCTGCTCTTTTGTGCCTTATTTCTGCCAATTTTCCCTTTTTTCTTTATCCCTTATTTCCTCTCTTTACCTTTCCCCTGCCGCTGCTGCCCCCGCGGCCCCTCACCCCCAGCGCGACCGGCCAATCCAGCTCCCCTCCCCGCTCCCGCCTCCCAGCTGTCCAGCCCTCCCCGACCCCTACTTAATGGCGGCCACTGCGGGGACAGGCGAGCAAGACCACTGACTCATTGTCAGTGAAATTGCTCTCCCACCCTCGCAGCTCCACCATTAAGTGAGGCCTGCCCCTGCCCCTGCACTCTCGAGTGTTGGTGATCGAGGCCCTCCTCCACCCGCAGGTTTCCCTGTGCCTCATCCCTGGTGGTCCAGTGGACCTCTGTCTCCTTCCTCTAACTCTGCTCTTTCACTCGTTTTTCTACCCTTTTTTATCTTTCACCTTTCTGCACTTTTCTGCATCTCTGCTCTTTTGTGCCTTATTTCTGCTCATTTTCCCTTCCTCTCGCTCTGCCCTTTCACTTGTTTTCACTCGTTTTTCTACCCTCTTTTATCTTTCACCTTTCTGAACTTTTCTGCATCTCTGCTCTTTTGTGCCTTATTTCTGCTCATTTTCCCTTCCTCTCGCTCTGCCCTTTCACTAGTTTTCACTCGTTTTTCTACCCTCTTTTATCTTTCACTTTTCTGCATCTCTGCTCTTTTGTGCCTTATTTCTGCCATTTTTCCCTTTTTTCTTTATCCCTTATTTCCTCCCTTTACCTTTCCCCGCCGCTGCTGCCCCCGCGACCGCTCCCCCCCAGCGCGACCGGCCAATGCAGCTCCCCTCCCCGCTCCCACCTCCCAGCTGTCCAGCCCTCCCCGACCCCTACTTAATGGTGGCCACTGCGGGGACAAGCGAGTAAGACCACTGACTCATTGTCAGTGAAATTGCTCTCCCACCCTCGCAGCTCCACCATTAAGTGAGGCCTGCCCCTGCCCCTGCACTCTCGAGTGTTGGTGATCGAGGCCCTCCTCCACCCGCAGGTTTCCCTGCGCCTCATCCCTGGTGGTCCAGTGGACCTCTGTCTCCTTCCTCTAACTCTGCTCTTTCAATCGTTTTTCTACCCTTTTTTATCTTTCACCTTTCTGCACTTTTCTGCATCTCTGCTCTTTTGTGCCTTATTTCTGCTCATTTTCCCTTCCTCTCGCTCTGCCCTTTCACTTGTTTTCACTCGTTTTTCTACCCTCTTTTATCTTTCACCTTTCTGCACTTTTCTGCATCTCTGCTCTTTTGTGCCTTATTTCTGCTCATTTTCCCTTCCTCTCGCTCTGCCCTTTCACTAGTTTTCACTCGTTTTTCTACCCTCTTTTATCTTTCACCTTTCTGCATCTCTGCTCTTTTGTGCCTTATTTCTGCCAATTTTCCCTTTTTCTTTATCCCTTATTTCCTCCCTTTACCTTTCCCCGCCGCTGCTGCCCCCGCGGCCCCTCCCCCCAGCGCGACCGGCCAATCCAGCTCCCCTCCCCGCCTCCCAGCTGTCCAGCCCTCCCGACCCCTACTTAATGGCGGCCACTGCGGGGACAGGCGAGCAAGACCACTGACTCATTGTCAGTGAAATTGCTCTCCCACCCTCGCAGCTCCACCATTAAGTGAGGCCTGCCCCTGCACTCTCGAGTGTTGGTGATCGAGGCCCTCCTCCGCCCACAGGTTTCCCTGCGCCTCATCCCTGGTGGTCCAGTGGACCTCTGTCTCCTTCCTCTAACTCTGCTCTTTCACTCGTTTTTCTACCCTTTTTTAATCTTTCACCTTTCTGTACTTTTCTGCATCTCTGCTCTTTTGTGCCTTATTTCTGCTCATTTTCCCTTCCTCTCGCTCTGCCCTTTCACTTGTTTTCACTCGTTTTTCTACCCTCTTTTATCTTTCACCTTTCTGCACTTTTCTGCATCTCTGCTCTTTTGTGCCTTATTTCTGCTCATTTTCCCTTCCTCTCGCTCTGCCCTTTCACTAGTTTTCACTCGCTTTTCTACCCTCTTTTATCTTTCACCTTTCTGCATCTCTGCTCTTTTGTGCCTTATTTCTGCCAATTTTCCCTTTTTCTTTATCCCTTATTTCCTCCCTTTACCTTTCCCCGCCGCTGCTGCCCCCGCGGCCCCTCCCCCAGCGCGACCGGCCAATCCAGCTCCCCTCCCGCTCCCACCTCCCAGCTGTCCAGCCCTCCCCGACCCCTACTTAATGGCGGCCACTGCGGGGACAGGCGAGCAAGACCACTGACTCATTGTCAGTGAAATTGCTCTCCCACCCTCGCAGCTCCACCATTAAGTGAGGCCTGCCCCTGCCCCTGCACTCTCGAGTGTTGGTGATCGAGGCCCTCCTCCACCCGCAGGTTTCCCTGCGCCTCATCCCTGGTGGTCCAGTGAACCTCTGTCTCCTTCCTCTAACTCTGCTCTTTCACTCATTTTTCTACCCTTTTTTATCTTTCACCTTTCTGCACTTTTCTGCATCTCTGCTCTTTTGTGCCTTATTTCTGCTCATTTTCCCTTCCTCTCGCTCTGCCCTTTCACTTGTTTTTCACTCGTTTTTCTACCCTCTTTTATCTTTCACCTTTCTGCACTTTTCTGCATCTCTGCTCTTTTGTGCCTTATTTCTGCTCATTTTCCCTTCCTCTCGCTCTGCCCTTTCACTAGTTTTCACTCGTTTTTCTACCCTCTTTTATTTTTCACCTTTCTGCATCTCTGCTCTTTTGTGCCTTATTTCTGCCAATTTTCCCTTTTTTCTTTATCCCTTATTTCCTCCCTTTACCTTTCCCCGCTCGCTGCTGCCCCCGCGGCCCCTCCCCCAGCGCGACCGGCCAATCCAGCTCCCCTCCCCGCTCCCGCCTCCCAGCTGTCCAGCCCTCCCCGACCCCTACTTAATGGCGGCCACTGCGGGGACAGGCGAGCAAGACCACTGACTCATTGTCAGTGAAATTGCTCTCCCACCCTCGCAGCTCCACCATTAAGTGAGGCCTGCCCCTGAACTCTCGAGTGTTGGTGATCGAGGCCCTCCTCCACCCGCAGGTTTCCCTGCGCCTCATCCCTGGTGGTCCAGTGGACCTCTGTCTCCTTCCTCTAACTCTGCTCTTTCACTCGTTTTTCTACCCTTTTTATCTTTCACCTTTCTGCACTTTTCTGCATCTCTGCTCTTTTGTGCCTTATTTCTGCTCATTTTCCCTTCCTCTCGCTCTGCCCTTTCACTTGTTTTCACTCGTTTTTCTACCCTCTTTTATCTTTCACCTTTCTGCACTTTTCTGCATCTCTGCTCTTTTGTGCCTTATTTCTGCTCATTTTCCCTTCCTCTCGCTCTGCCCTTTCACTAGTTTTCACTCGTTTTTCTACCCTCTTTTATCTTTCACCTTTCTGCATCTCTGCTCTTTTGTGCCTTATTTCTGCCAATTTTCCCTTTTTTTCTTTATCCCTTATTTCCTCCCTTTACCTTTCCCCGCCGCTGCTGCCCCCGCGCCCCTCCCCCCAGTGCGACCGGCCAATCCAGCTCCCTCCCCGCTCCCGCCTCCCAGCTGTCCAGCCCTCCCCGACCCCTACTTAATGGCGGCCACTGCGGGGACAGGCGAGCAAGACCACTGACTCATTGTCAGTGAAATTGCTCTCCCACCCTCGCAGCTCCACCATTAAGTGAGGCCTGCCCCTGCACTCTCGAGTGTTGGTGATCGAGGCCCTCCTCCACCCGCAGGTTTCCCTGCGCCTCATCCCTGGTGGTCCAGTGGACCTCTGTCTCCTTCCTCTAACTCTGCTCTTTCACTCGTTTTTCTACCCTTTTTTATCTTTCACCTTTCTGCACTTTTCTGCATCTCTGCTCTTTTGGCCTTATTTCTGCTCATTTTCCCTTCCTCTCGCTCTGCCCTTTCACTTGTTTTCACTCGTTTTTCTACCCTCTTTTATCTTTCACCTTTCTGCACTTTTCTGCATCTCTGCTCTTTTGTGCCTTATTTCTGCTCATTTTCCTTCCTCTCGCTCTGCCCTTTCACTAGTTTTCACTAGTTTTTCTACCCTCTTTTATCTTTCACCTTTCTGCATCTCTGCTCTTTTGTGCCTTATTTCTGCCAATTTTCCCTTTTTTCTTTATCCCTTATTTCCTCCCTTTACCTTTCCCCGCCGCTGCTGCCAACGCGGCCCCTCCCCCAGCGCGACCGGCCAATCCAGCTCCCCTCCCGCTCCCGCCTCCCAGCTGTCCAGCCCTCCCCGACTCCCTACTCAATGGCGGCCACTGCGGGGACAGGCGAGCAAGACCACTGACTCATTGTCAGTGAAATTGCTCTCCCACCCTCGCAGCTCCACCATTAAGTGAGGCCTGCCCCTGCCCCTGCACTCTCGAGTGTTGGTGATCGAGGCCCTCCTCCACCCGCAGGTTTCCCTGCGCCTCATCCCTGGTGGTCCAGTGGACCTCTGTCTCCTTCCTCTAACTCTGCTCTTTCACTGGTTTTTCTACCCTCTTTTATCTTTCACCTTTCTGCACTTTTCTGCATCTCTGCTCTTTTGTGCCTTATTTCTGCTCATTTTCCCTTCCTCTCGCTCTGCCCTTTCACTTGTTTTCACTCGTTTTTCTACCCTCTTTTTATCTTTCACCTTTCTGCACTTTTCTGCATCTCTGCTCTTTTGTGCCTTATTTCTGCTCATTTTCCCTTCCTCTCGCTCTGCCCTTTCACTAGTTTTCACTCGTTTTTCTACCCTCTTTTATCTTTCACCTTTCTGCATCTCTGCTCTTTTGTGCCTTATTTCTGCCAATTTTCCCTTTTTTCTTTATCCCTTATTTCCTCTCTTTACCTTTCCCCTGCCGCTGCTGCCCCCGCGGCCCCTCACCCCCAGCGCGACCGGCCAATCCAGCTCCCCTCCCGCTCCCGCCTCCCAGCTGTCCAGCCCTCCCGACCCCTACTTAATGGCGGCCACTGCGGGGACAGGCGAGCAAGACCACTGACTCATTGTCAGTGAAATTGCTCTCCCACCCTCGCAGCTCCACCATTAAGTGAGGCCTGCCCCTGCACTCTCGAGTGTTGGTGATCGAGGCCCTCCTCCACCCGCAGGTTTCCTGTGCCTCATCCCTGGTGGTCCAGTGGACCTCTGTCTCCTTCCTCTAACTCTGCTCTTTCACTCGTTTTTCTACCCTTTTTATCTTTCACCTTTCTGCACTTTTCTGCATCTCTGCTCTTTTGTGCCTTATTTCTGCTCATTTTCCCTTCCTCTCGCTCTGCCCTTTCACTTGTTTTTCACTCGTATTTCTACCCTCTTTTATCTTTCACCTTTCTGAACTTTTCTGCATCTCTGCTCTTTTGTGCCTTATTTCTGCTCATTTTCCCTTCCTCTCGCTCTGCCCTTTCACTAGTTTTCACTCGTTTTTCTACCCTCTTTTATCTTTCACTTTTCTGCATCTCTGCTCTTTTGTGCCTTATTTCTGCCATTTTTCCCTTTTTTCTTTATCCCTTATTTCCTCCCTTTACCTTTCCCCGCCGCTGCTGCCCCCGCGACCGCTCCCCCAGCGCGACCGGCCAATGCAGCTCCCCTCCCCGCTCCCACCTCCCAGCTGTCCAGCCCTCCCGACCCCTACTTAATGGTGGCCACTGCGAGGACAAGCGAGTAAGACCACTGACTCATTGTCAGTGAAATTGCTCTCCCACCCTCGCAGCTCCACCATTAAGTGAGGCCTGCCCCTGCCCCTGCACTCTCGAGTGTTGGTGATCGAGGCCCTCCTCCACCCGCAGGTTTCCCTGCGCCTCATCCCTGGTGGTCCAGTGGACCTCTGTCTCCTTCCTCTAACTCTGCTCTTTCACTCGTTTTTCTACCCTTTTTATCTTTCACCTTTCTGCACTTTTCTGCATCTCTGCTCTTTTGTGCCTTATTTCTGCTCATTTTCCCTTCCTCTCGCTCTGCCCTTTCACTTGTTTTCACTCGTTTTTCTACCCTCTTTTATCTTTCACCTTTCTGCACTTTTCTGCATCTCTGCTCTTTTGTGCCTTATTTCTGCTCATTTTCCCTTCCTCTCGCTCTGCCCTTTCACTAGTTTTCACTCGTTTTTCTACCCTCTTTTATCTTTCACCTTTCTGCATCTCTGCTCTTTTGTGCCTTATTTCTGCCAATTTTCCCTTTTTTCTTTATCCCTTATTTCCTCCCTTTACCTTTCCCGCCGCTGCTGCCCCCGCGGCCCCTCCCCCCAGCGCGACCGGCCAATCCAGCTCCCCTCCCCGCCTCCCAGCTGTCCAGCCCTCCCGACCCCTACTTAATGGCGGCCACTGCGGGGACAGGCGAGCAAGACCACTGACTCATTGTCAGTGAAATTGCTCTCCCACCCTCGCAGCTCCACCATTAAGTGAGGCCTGCCCCTGCCCCTGCACTCTCGAGTGTTGGTGATCGAGGCCCTCCTCCACCCACAGGTTTCCCTGCGCCTCATCCCTGGTGGTCCAGTGGACCTCTGTCTCCTTCCTCTAACTCTGCTCTTTCAATCGTTTTTCTACCCTTTTTTTATCTTTCACCTTTCTGTACTTTTCTGCATCTCTGCTCTTTTGTGCCTTATTTCTGCTCATTTTCCCTTCCTCTCGCTCTGCCCTTTCACTTGTTTTCACTCGTTTTTCTACCCTCTTTTATCTTTCACCTTTCTGCACTTTTCTGCATCTCTGCTCTTTTGTGCCTTATTTCTGCTCATTTTCCCTTCCTCTCGCTCTGCCCTTTCACTAGTTTTCACTCGTTTTTCTACCCTCTTTTATCTTTCACCTTTCTGCATCTCTGCTCTTTTGTGCCTTATTTCTGCCAATTTTCCCTTTTTTCTTTATCCCTTATTTCCTCCCTTTACCTTTCCCCGCCGCTGCTGCCCCCGCGGCCCCTCCCCCAGCGCGACCGGCCAATCCAGCTCCCCTCCCGCTCCCGCCTCCCAGCTGTCCAGCCCTCCCCGACCCCTACTTAATGGCGGCCACTGCGGGGACAGGCGAGCAAGACCACTGACTCATTGTCAGTGAAATTGCTCTCCCACCCTCGCAGCTCCACCATTAAGTGAGGCCTGCCCCTGCCCCTGCACTCTCGAGTGTTGGTGATCGAGGCCCTCCTCCACCCGCAGGTTTCCCTGCGCCTCATCCCTGGTGGTCCAGTGGACCTCTGTCTCCTTCCTCTAACTCTGCTCTTTCACTCGTTTTTCTACCCTTTTTATCTTTCACCTTTCTGCACTTTTCTGCATCTCTGCTCTTTTGTGCCTTATTTCTGCTCATTTTCCCTTCCTCTCGCTCTGCCCTTTCACTTGTTTTCACTCGTTTTTCTACCCTCTTTTATCTTTCACCTTTCTGCACTTTTCTGCATCTCTGCTCTTTTGTGCCTTATTTCTGCTCATTTTCCCTTCCTCTCGCTCTGCCCTTTCACTAGTTTTCACTCGTTTTTCTACCCTCTTTTATTTGTCACCTTTCTGCATCTCTGCTCTTTTGTGCCTTATTTCTGCCAATTTTCCCTTTTTCTTTATCCCTTATTTCCTCCCTTTACCTTTCCCCGCCGCTGCTGCCCCCGCGGCCCCTCCCCCAGCGCGACCGGCCAATCCAGCTCCCCTCCCCGCTCCCGCCTCCCAGCTGTCCAGCCCTCCCGACCCCTACTTAATGGCGGCCACTGCGGGGACAGGCGAGCAAGACCACTGACTCATTGTCAGTGAAATTGCTCTCCCACCCTCGCAGCTCCACCATTAAGTGAGGCCTGCCCCTGCACTCTCGAGTGTTGGTGATCGAGGCCCTCCTCCACCCGCAGGTTTCCTGCGCCTCATCCCTGGTGGTCCAGTGGACCTCTGTCTCCTTCCTCTAACTCTGCTCTTTCACTCGTTTTTCTACCCTTTTTTATCTTTCACCTTTCTGCACTTTTCTGCATCTCTGCTCTTTTGTGCCTTATTTCTGCTCATTTTCCCTTCCTCTCGCTCTGCCCTTTCACTTGTTTTCACTCGTTTTCTACCCTCTTTTATCTTTCACCTTTCTGCACTTTTCTGCATCTCTGCTCTTTTGTGCCTTATTTCTGCTCATTTTCCCTTCCTCTCGCTCTGCCCTTTCACTAGTTTTCACTCGTTTTTCTACCCTCTTTTATCTTTCACCTTTCTGCATCTCTGCTCTTTTGTGCCTTATTTCTGCCAATTTTCCCTTTTTTCTTTATCCCTTATTTCCTCCCTTTACCTTTCCCCGCCGCTGCTGCCCCCGCGGCCCTCCCCCCAGTGCGACCGGCCAATCCAGCTCCCCTCCCCGCTCCCGCCTCCCAGCTGTCCAGCCCTCCCCGACCCCTACTTAATGGCGGCCACTGCGGGGACAGGCGAGCAAGACCACTGACTCATTGTCAGTGAAATTGCTCTCCCACCCTCGCAGCTCCACCATTAAGTGAGGCCTGCCCCTGCACTCTCGAGTGTTGGTGATCGAGGCCCTCCTCCACCCGCAGGTTTCCTGCGCCTCATCCCTGGTGGTCCAGTGGACCTCTGTCTCCTTCCTCTAACTCTGCTCTTTCACTCGTTTTTCTACCCTTTTTTATCTTTCACCTTTCTGCACTTTTCTGCATCTCTGCTCTTTTGGCCTTATTTCTGCTCATTTTCCCTTCCTCTCGCTCTGCCCTTTCACTTGTTTTCACTCGTTTTTCTACCCTCTTTTATCTTTCACCTTTCTGCACTTTTCTGCATCTCTGCTCTTTTGTGCCTTATTTCTGCTCATTTTCCCTTCCTCTCGCTCTGCCCTTTCACTAGTTTTCACTAGTTTTTCTACCCTCTTTTATCTTTCACCTTTCTGCATCTCTGCTCTTTGGTGCCTTATTTCTGCCAATTTTCCCTTTTTTCTTTATCCCTTATTTCCTCCTTTACCTTTCCCCGCCGCTGCTGCCAACGCGGCCCCTCCCCCCAGCGCGACCGGCCAATCCAGCTCCCTCCCCGCTCCCGCCTCCCAGCTGTCCAGCCCTCCCGACCCCTACTTAATGGCGGCCACTGCGGGGACAGGCGAGCAAGACCACTGACTCATTGTCAGTGAAATTGCTCTCCCACCCTCGCAGCTCCACCATTAAGTGAGGCCTGCCCCTGCCCCTGCACTCTCGAGTGTTGGTGATCGAGGCCCTCCTCCACCCGCAGGTTTCCCTGCGCCTCATCCCTGGTGGTCCAGTGGACCTCTGTCTCCTTCCTCTAACTCTGCTCTTTCACTCGTTTTTCTACCCTTTTTATCTTTCACCTTTCTGCACTTTTCTGCATCTCTGCTCTTTTGTGCCTTATTTCTGCTTATTTTCCCTTCCTCTCGCACTGCCCTTTCACTTGTTTTCACTCGTTTTTCTACCCTCTTTTATCTTTCACCTTTCTGCACTTTTCTGCATCTCTGCTCTTTGTGCCTTATTTCTGCTCATTTTCCCTTCCTCTCGCTCTGCCCTTTCACTAGTTTTCACTCGTTTTTCTACCCTCTTTTATCTTTCACCTTTCTGCATCTCTGCTCTTTTGTGCCTTATTTCTGCCAATTTTCCCTTTTTCTTTATCCCTTATTTCCTCCCTTTACCTTTCCCCGCCGCTGCTGCCCCCGCGGCCCCTCCCCCAGCGCGACCGGCCAATCCAGCTCCCCTCCCCGCTCCCGCCTCCCAGCTGTCCAGCCCTCCCCGACCCCTACTTAATGGCGGCCACTGCGGGGACAGGCGAGCAAGACCACTGACTCATTGTCAGTGAAATTGCTCTCCCACCCTCGCAGCTCCACCATTAAGTGAGGCCTGCCCCTGCCCCTGCACTCTCGAGTGTTGGTGATCGAGGCCCTCCTCCACCCGCAGGTTTCCCTGCGCCTCATCCCTGGTGGTCCAGTGGACCTCTGTCTCCTTCCTCTAACTCTGCTCTTTCACTCGTTTTTCTACCCTTTTTTATCTTTCACCTTTCTGCACTTTTCTGCATCTCTGCTCTTTTGTGCCTTATTTCTGCTCATTTTCCCTTCCTCTCGCTCTGCCCTTTCACTTGTTTTCACTCGTTTTTCTACCCTCTTTTATCTTTTACCTTTCTGCACTTTTCTGCATCTCTGCTCTTTTGTGCCTTATTTCTGCTCATTTTCCCTTCCTCTCGCTCTGCCCTTTCACTAGTTTTCACTCGTTTTTCTACCCTCTTTTATCTTTCACCTTTCTGCATCTCTGCTCTTTTGTGCCTTATTTCTGCCAATTTTCCCTTTTTTCTTTATCCCTTATTTCCTCCCTTTACCTTTCCCCGCCGCTGCTGCCCCCGCGGACCCTCCCCCTAGCGCGACCGGCCAATCCAGCTCCCTCCCCGCTCCCACCTCCCAGCTGTCCAGCCCTCCCGACCCCTACTTAATGGCGGCCACTGCGGGGACAGGCGAGCAAGACCACTGACTCATTGTCAGTGAAATTGCTCTCCCACCCTCGCAGCTCCACCATTAAGTGAGGCCTGCCCCTGCACTCTCGAGTGTTGGTGATTGTGGCCCTCCTCCACCCGCAGGTTTCCCTGCGCCTCATCCCTGGTGGTCCAGTGGACCTCTGTCTCCTTCCTCTAACTCTACTCTTTCACTCGTTTTTCTACCCTTTTTTATCTTTCACCTTTCTGCACTTTTCTGCATCTCTGCTCTTTTGTGCCTTATTTCTGCTCATTTTCCCTTCCTCTAAGCTCTGCCCTTTCACTTGTTTTCACTCGTTTTTCTAACCTCTTTTATCTTTCACCTTTCTGCACTTTTCTGCATCTCTGCTCTTTTGTGCCTTATTTCTGCTCATTTTCCCTTCCTCTCGCTCTGCCCTTTCACTAGTTTTCACTCGTTTTTCTACCCTCTTTTATCTTTCACCTTTCTGCATCTCTGCTCTTTTGTACCTTATTTCTGCCAATTTTCCCTTTTTTCTTTATCCCTTATTTCCTCCCTTTACCTTTCCCCGCCGCTGCTGCCCCCGCGGCCCCTCCCCCAGCGCGACCGGCCAATCCAGCTCCCCTCCCCGCTCCCGCCTCCCAGCTGTCCAGCCCTCCTCGACCCCTACTTAATGGCGGCCACTGCGGGGACAGGCGAGCAAGACCACTGACTCATTGTCAGTGAAATTGCTCTCCCACCCTCGCAGCTCCACCATTAAGTGAGGCCTGCCCCTGCACTCTCGAGTGTTGGTGATCGAGGCCCTCCTCCACCTGCAGGTTTCCCTGCGCCTCATCCCTGGTGGTCCAGTGGACCTCTGTCTCCTTCCTCTAACTCTGCTCTTTCACTCGTTTTTCTACCCTTTTTATCTTTCACCTTTCTGCACTTTTCTGCATCTCTGCTCTTTTGGCCTTATTTCTGCTCATTTTCCCTTCCTCTCGCTCTGCCCTTTCACTTGTTTTCACTCGTTTTTCTACCCTCTTTTATCTTTCACCTTTCTGCACTTTTCTGCATCTCTGCTCTTTTGTGCCTTATTTCTGCTCATTTTCCCTTCCTCTCGCTCTGCCCTTTCACTAGTTTTCACTAGTTTTTCTACCCTCTTTTATCTTTCACCTTTCTGCATCTCTGCTCTTTTGTGCCTTATTTCTGCCAATTTTCCCTTTTTTCTTTATCCCTTATTTCCTCCCTTTACCTTTCCCCACCGCTGCTGCCAACGCGGCCCCTCCCCCCCAGCGCGACCGGCCAATCCAGCTCCCTCCCCGCTCCCGCCTCCCAGCTGTCCAGCCCTCCCGACCCCTACTTAATGGCGGCCACTGCGGGGACAGGCGAGCAAGACCACTGACTCATTGTCAGTGAAATTGCTCTCCCACCCTCGCAGCTCCACCATTAAGTGAGGCCTGCCCCTGCCCCTGCACTCTCGAGTGTTGGTGATCGAGGCCCTCCTCCACCCGCAGGTTTCCCTGCGCCTCATCCCTGGTGGTCCAGTGGACCTCTGTCTCCTTCCTCTAACTCTGCTCTTTCACTCGTTTTTCTACCCTTTTTTATCTTTCACCTTTCTGCACTTTTCTGCATCTCTGCTCTTTTGTGCCTTATTTCTGCTCATTTTCCCTTCCTCTCGCACTGCCCTTTCACTTGTTTTCACTCGTTTTTCTACCCTCTTTTATCTTTCACCTTTCTGCACTTTTCTGCATCTCTGCTCTTTTGTGCCTTATTTCTGCTCATTTTCCCTTCCTCTCGCTCTGCCCTTTCACTAGTTTTCACTCGTTTTTCTACCCTCTTTTATCTTTCACCTTTCTGCATCTCTGCTCTTTTGTGCCTTATTTCTGCCAATTTTCCCTTTTTTCTTTATCCCTTATTTCCTCCCTTTACCTTTCCCCACCGCTGCTGCCCCCGCGGCCCCTTCCCCCAGCGCGACCGGCCAATCCAGCTCCTCCCCGCTCCCGCCTCCCAGCTGTCCAGCCCTCCCCGACCCCTACTTAATGGCGGCCACTGCGGGGACAGGCGAGCAAGACCACTGACTCATTGTCAGTGAAATTGCTCTCCCACCCTCGCAGCTCCACCATTAAGTGAGGCCTGCCCCTGCACTCTCGAGTGTTGGTGATCGAGGCCCTCCTCCACCCGCAGGTTTCCTGCGCCTCATCCCTGGTGGTCCAGTGGACCTCTGTCTCCTTCCTCTAACTCTGCTCTTTCACTCGTTTTTCTACCCTTTTTTATCTTTCACCTTTCTGCACTTTTATGCATCTCTGCTCTTTTGTGCCTTATTTCTGCTCATTTTCCCTTCCTCTCGCTCTGCCCTTTCACTTGTTTTCACTCGTTTTTCTACCCTCTTTTATCTTTCACCTTTCTGCACTTTTCTGCATCTCTGCTCTTTTGTGCCTTATTTCTGCTCATTTTCCCTTCCTCTCGCTCTGCCCTTTCACTAGTTTTCACTCGTTTTTCTACCCTCTTTTATCTTTCACCTTTCTGCATCTCTGCTCTTTTGTGCCTTATTTCTGCCAATTTTCCCTTTTTTCTTTATCCCTTATTTCCTCCCTTTACCTTTCCCCGCCACTGCTGTCCCCACGGCCCCTCCCCCCCAGCGCGACCGCCAATCCAGCTCCCCTCCCCGCTCCAGCCTCCCAGCTGTCCAGCCCTCCCCGAACCCTACTTAATGGCGGCCACTGCGGGGACAGGCGAGCAAGACCACTGACTCATTGTCAGTGAAATTGCTCTCCCACCCTCGCAGCTCCACCATTAAGTGAGGCCTGCCCCTGCTCCTGCACTCTCGAGTGTTGGTGATCGAGGCCCTCCTCCACCCGCAGGTTTCCCTGCGCCTCATCCCTGGTGGTCCAGTGGACCTCTGTCTCCTTCCTCTAACTCTGCTCTTTCACTCGTTTTTCTACCCTTTTTTATCTTTCACCTTTCTGCACTTTTCTGCATCTCTGCTCTTTTGTGCCTTATTTCTGCTCATTTTCCCTTCCTCTCGCTCTGCCCTTTCACTTGTTTTCACTCGTTTTTCTACCCTCTTTTATCTTTCACCTTTCTGCACTTTTCTGCATCTCTGCTCTTTTGTGCCTTATTTCTGCTCATTTTCCCTTCCTCTCGCTCTGCCCTTTCACTAGTTTTCACTCATTTTTCTACACTCTTTTATCTTTCACCGTTCTGCATCTCTGCTCTTTTGTGCCTTATTTCTGCAAATTTTCCCTTTTTCTTTATCCCTTATTTCCTCCCTTTACCTTTCCCCGCCGCTGCTGCCCCGCGGCCCCTCCCCCCAGCGCGACCGGCCAATCCAGCTCCCCTCCCCGCTCCCGCCTCCCAGCTGTCCAGCCCTCCCCGACCCCTACTTAATGGCGGCCACTGCGGGGACAGGCGAGCAAGACCACTGACTCATTGTCAGTGAAATTGCTCTCCCACCCTCGCAGCTCCACCATTAAGTGAGGCCTGCCCGTGCCCCTGCACTCTCGAGTGTTGGTGATCGAGGCCCTCCTCCACCCGCAGGTTTCCCTGCGCCTCATCCCTGGTGGTCCAGTGGACCTCTGTCTCCTTCCTCTAACTCTGCTCTTTCACTCGTTTTTCTACCCTTTTTTATCTTTCACCTTTCTCCACTTTTCTGCATCTCTGCTCTTTTGTGCCTTATTTCTGCTCATTTTCCCTTCCTCTCGCTCTGCCCTTTCACTTGTTTTCACTCGTTTTTCTACCCTCTTTTATCTTTCACCTTTCTGCACTTTTCTGCATCTCTGCTCTTTTGTGCCTTATTTCTGCTCATTTTCCCTTCCTCTCGCTCTGCCCTTTCACTAGTTTTCACTCGTTTTTCTACCCTCTTTTATCTTTCACCTTTCTGCATCTCTGCTCTTTTGTGCCTTATTTCTGCCAATTTTCCCTTTTTTCTTTATCCCTTATTTCCTCCCTTTACCTTTCCCTGCCGCTGCTGCCCCCGCGGCCCCTCCCCCCAGCGCGACCGGCAAATCCAGCTCCCCTCCCCGTTCCCGCCTCCCAGCTGTCCAGCCCTCCCCGACCCCTACTTAATGGCGGCCACTGCGGGGACAGGCGAGCAAGACCACTGACTCATTGTCAGTGAAATTGCTCTCCCACCCTCGCAGCTCCACCATTAAGTGAGGCCTGCCCCTGCCCCTGCACTCTCGAGTGTTGGTGATCGAGGCCCTCCTCCACCCACAGGTTTCCCTGCGCCTCATCCCTGGTGGTCCAGTGGACCTCTGTCTCCTTCCTCTAACTCTGCTCTTTCACTCGTTTTTCTACCCTTTTTTATCTTTCACCTTTCTGCATCTCTGCTCTTTTGTGCCTTATTTCTGCTCATTTTCCCTTCCTCTCGCTCTGCCCTTTCACTTGTTTTCACTCGTTTTTCTACCCTCTTTTATCTTTCACCTTTCTGCACTTTTCTGCATCTCTGCTCTTTTGTGCCTTATTTCTGCTCATTTTCCCTTCCTCTCGCTCTGCCCTTTCACTAGTTTTCACTCGTTTTTCTACCCTCTTTTATCTTTCACCTTTCTGCATCTCTGCTCTTTTGTGCCTTATTTCTGCCAATTTTCCCTTTTTTCTTTATCCCTTATTTCCTCCCTTTACATTTCCCCGCCGCTGCTGCCCCCGCGGCCCCTCCCCCCAGCGCGACCGGCCAATCCAGCTCCCCTCCCCGCTCCCGCCTCCCAGCTGTCCATCCCTCCCCGACCCCTACTTAATGGCGGCCACTGCGGGGACAGGCGAGCAAGACCACTGACTCATTGTCAGTGAAATTACTCTCCCACCCTCGCAGCTCCACCATTATGTGAGGCCTGCCCCTGCCCCTGCACTCTCGAGTGTTGGTGATCGAGGCCCTCCTCCACCCGCAGGTTTCCCTGCGCCTCATCCCTGGTGGTCCAGTGGACCTCTGTCTCCTTCCTCTAACTCTGCTCTTTCACTCGTTTTTCTACCCTTTTTTATCTTTCACCTTTCTGCACTTTTCTGCATCTCTGCTCTTTTGTGCCTTATTTCTGCTCATTTTCCCTTCCTCTCGCTCTGCCCTTTCACTTGTTTTCACTCGTTTTTCTACCCTCTTTTATCTTTCACCTTTCTGCACTTTTCTGCATCTCTGCTCTTTTGTGCCTTATTTCTGCTCATTTTCCCTTCCTCTCGCTCTGCCCTTTCACTAGTTTTCACTCGTTTTTCTACCCTCTTTTATCTTTCACCTTTCTGCATCTCTGCTCTTTTGTGCCTTATTTCTGCCAATTTTCCCTTTTTTCTTTATCCCTTATTTCCTCCCTTTACCTTTCCCAGCCGCTGCTGCCCCGCGGCCCCTCCCCCCAGCGCGACCGGCCAATCCAGCTCCCCTCCCCGCTCCCGCCTCCCAGCTGTCCAGCCCTCCCTGACCCCTACTTAATGGCGGCCACTGCGGGGACAGGCGAGCAAGACCACTGACTCATTGTCAGTGAAATTGCTCTCCCACCCTCGCAGCTCCACCATTAAGTGAGGCCTGCCCCTGCCCCTACACTCTCGAGTGTTGGTGATCGATGCCCTCCTCCACCTGCAGGTTTTCCTGCGCCTCATCCCTGGTGGTCCAGTGGACCTCTGTCTCCTTCCTCTAACTCTGCTCTTTCACTCGTTTTTCTACCCTTTTTATCTTTCACCTTTCTGCACTTTTCTGCATCTCTGCTCTTTTGTGCCTTATTTCTGCTCATTTTCCCTTCCTCTCGCTCTGCCCTTTCACTTGTTTTCACTCATTTTTCTACCCTCTTTTATCTTTCACCTTTCTGCACTTTTCTGCATCTCTGCCCTTTTGTGCCTTATTTCTGCTCATTTTCCCTTCCTCTCGCTCTGCCCTTTCACTAGTTTTCACTCGTTTTTCTACCCTCTTTTATCTTTCACCTTTCTGCATCTCTGCTCTTTTGAGCCTTATTTCTGCCAATTTTCCCTTTTTCTTTATCCCTTATTTCCTCCCTTTACCTTTCCCCGCCGCTGCTGCCCCCGCGGCCCCTCCCCCAGCGCGACCGGCAAATCCAGCTCCCTCCCCGCTCCCGCCTCCCAGCTGTCCAGCCCTCCCCGACCCCTACTTAATGGCGGCCACTGCGGGGACAGGCGAGCAAGACCACTGACTCATTGTCAGTGAAATTGCTCTCCCACCCTCGCAGCTCCACCATTAAGTGAGGCCTGCCCCTGCCCCTGCACTCTCGAGTGTTGGTGATCGAGGCCCTCCTCCACCCGCAGGTTTCCCTGCGCCTCATCCCTGGTGGTCCAGTGGACCTCTGTCTCCTTCCTCTAACTCTGCTCTTTCACTCGTTTTTCTACCCTTTTTATCTTTCACCTTTCTGCACTTTTCTGCATCTCTGCTCTTTTGTGCCTTATTTCTGCTCATTTTCCCTTCCTCTCGCTCTGCCCTTTCACTTGTTTTCACTCGTTTTTCTACCCTCTTTTATCTTTCACCTTTCTGCACTTTTCTGCATCTCTGCTCTTTTGTGCCTTATTTCTGCTCATTTTCCTTTCCTCTCGCTCTGCCCTTTCACTAGTTTTCACTCGTTTTTCTACCCTCTTTTATCTTTCACCTTTCTGCATCTCTGCTCTTTTGTGCCTTATTTCTGCCAATTTTCCCTTTTTTCTTTATCCCTTATTTCCTCCCTTTACCTTTCCCCGCCACTGCCGGCCCCGCGGCCCCTCCCCCCCAGCGCGACCGGCCAATCCAGCTCCTCTCCCCGCTCCCGCCTCCCAGCTGTCCAGCCCTCCCCGACCCCTACTTAATGGCGGCCACTGCGGGGACAGGCGAGCAAGACCACTGACTCATTGTCAGTGAAATTGCTCTCCCACCCTCGCAGCTCCACCATTAAGTGAGGCCTGCCCCTGCACTCTCGAGTGTTGGTGATCGAGGCCCTCCTCCACCCGCAGGTTTCCCTGCGCCTCATCCCTGGTGGTCCAGTGGACCTCTGTCTCCTTCCTCTAACTCTGCTCTTTCACTCGTTTTTCTACCCTTTTTATCTTTCACCTTTCTGCACTTTTCTGCATCTCTGCTCTTTTGTGCCTTATTTCTGCTCATTTTCCCTTCCTCTCGCTCTGCCCTTTCACTTGTTTTCACTCGTTTTTCTACCCTCTTTTATCTTTCACCTTTCTGCACTTTTCTGCATCTCTGCTCTTTTGTGCCTTATTTCTGCTCATTTTCCCTTCCTCTCGCTCTGCCCTTTCACTTGTTTTCACTCGTTTTTCTACCCTCTTTTATCTTTCACCTTTCTGCACTTTTCTGCATCTCTGCTCTTTTGTGCCTTATTTCTGCTCATTTTCCCTTCCTCTCGCTCTGCCCTTTCACTAGTTTTCACTCGTTTTTCTACCCTCTTTTATCTTTCACCTTTCTGCATCTCTGCTCTTTTGTGCCTTATTTCTGCCAATTTTCCCTTTTTTCTTTATCCCTTATTTCCTCCCTTTACCTTTCCCCGCCGCTGCTGCCCCGCGGCCCCTCCCCCCAGCGCGACCAGCCAATCCAGCTCCTCCCCGCTCCCGCCTCCCAGCTGTCCAGCCCTCCCCGACCCCTACTTAATGGCGGCCACTGCGGGGACAGGCGAGCAAGACCACTGACTCATTGTCAGTGAAATTGCTCTCCCACCCTCGCAGCTCCACCATTAAGTGAGGCCTGCCCCTGCCCCTGCACTCTCGAGTGTTGGTGATCGAGGCCCTCCTCCACCCGCAGGTTTCCCTGCGCCTCATCCCTGGTGGTCCAGTGGACCTCTGTCTCCTTCCTCTAACTCTGCTCTTTCACTCGTTTTTCTACCCTTTTTTATCTTTCACCTTTCTGCACTTTTCTGCATCTCTGCTCTTTTGTGCCTTATTTCTGCTCATTTTCCCTTCCTCTCGCTCTGCCCTTTCACTTGTTTTCACTCGTTTTTCTACCCTCTTTTATCTTTCACCTTTCTGCACTTTTCTGCATCTCTGCTCTTTTGTGCCTTATTTCTGCTCATTTTCCCTTCCTCTCGCTCTGCTCTTTCACTAGTTTTCACTCGTTTTTCTACCCTCTTTTATCTTTCACCTTTCTGCATCTCTGCTCTTTTGTGCCTTATTTCTGCCAATTTTCCCTTTTTCTTTATCCCTTATTTCCTCCCTTTACCTTTCCCCGCCGCTGCTGCCCCGCGGCCCCTCCCCCCAGCGCGACCGGCAAATCCAGCTCCCCTCCCCGCTCCCGCCTCCCAGCTGTCCAGCCCTCCCCGACCCCTACTTAATGGCGGCCACTGCGGGGACAGGCGAGCAAGACCACTGACTCATTGTCAGTGAAATTGCTCTCCCACCCTCGCAGCTCCACCATTAAGTGAGGCCTGCCCCTGCCCCTGCACTCTCGAGTGTTGGTGATCGAGGCCCTCCTCCACCCGCAGGTTTCCCTGCGCCTCATCCCTGGTGGTCCAGTGGACCTCTGTCTCCTTCCTCTAACTCTGCTCTTTCACTCGTTTTTCTACCCTTTTTATCTTTCACCTTTCTGCACTTTTCTGCATCTCTGCTCTTTTGTGCCTTATTTCTGCTCATTTTCCCTTCCTCTCGCTCTGCCCTTTCACTTGTTTTCACTCGTTTTTCTACCCTCTTTTATCTTTCACCTTTCTGAACTTTTCTGCATCTCTGCTCTTTTGTGCCTTATTTCTGCTCATTTTCCCTTCCTCTCGCTCTGCCCTTTCACTAGTTTTCACTCGTTTTTCTACCCTCTTTTATCTTTCACCTTTCTGCATCTCTGCTCTTTTGTGCCTTATTTCTGCCAATTTTCCCTTTTTTCTTTATCCCTTATTTCCTCCCTTTACCTTTCCCCGCCGCTGCTGCCCCCGCGGCCCCTCCCCCAGCGTGACCGGCCAATCCAGCTCCCCTCCCCGCTCCCGCCTCCCAGCTGTCCAGCCCTCCCGACCCCTACTTAATGGCGGCCACTGCGGGGACAGGCGAGCAAGACCACTGACTCATTGTCAGTGAAATTGCTCTCCCACCCTCGCAGCTCCACCATTAAGTGAGGCCTGCCCCTGCACTCTCGAGTGTTGGTGATCGAGGCCCTCCTCCACCCGCAGGTTTCCTGCGCCTCATCCCTGGTGGTCCAGTGGACCTCTGTCTCCTTCCTCTAACTCTGCTCTTTCACTCGTTTTTCTACCCTTTTTATCTTTCACCTTTCTGCACTTTTCTGCATCTCTGCTCTTTTGTGCCTTATTTCTGCTCATTTTCCCTTCCTCTCGCTCTGCCCTTTCACTTGTTTTCACTCGTTTTTCTACCCTCTTTTATCTTTCACCTTTCTGCACTTTTCTGCATCTCTGCTCTTTTGTGCCTTATTTCTGCTCATTTTCCCTTCCTCTCGCTCTGCCCTTTCACTAGTTTTCACTCGTTTTTCTACCCTCTTTTATCTTTCACCTTTCTGCATCTCTGCTCTTTTGTGCCTTATTTCTGCCAATTTTCCCTTTTTTCTTTATCCCTTATTTCCTCCCTTTACCTTTCCCCGCCGCTGCTGCCCTCGCGGCCCCTCCCCCCAGCGCGACCGGCAAATCCAGCTCCCCTCCCCGCTCCCGCCTCCCAGCTGTCCAGCCCTCCCCGACCCCTACTTAATGGCGGCCACTGCGGGGACAGGCGAGCAAGACCACTGACTCATTGTCAGTGAAATTGCTCTCCCACCCTCGCAGCTCCACCATTAAGTGAGGCCTGCCCCTGCCCCTGCACTCTCGAGTGTTGGTGATCGAGGCCCTCCTCCACCCGCAGGTTTCCCTGCGCCTCATCCCTGGTGGTCCAGTGGACCTCTGTCTCCTTCCTCTAACTCTGCTCTTTCACTCGTTTTTCTACCCTTTTTTATCTTTCACCTTTCTGCACTTTTCTGCATCTCTGCTCTTTTGTGCCTTATTTCTGCTCATTTTCCCTTCCTCTCGCTCTGCCCTTTCACTTGTTTTCACTCGTTTTCTACCCTCTTTTATCTTTCACCTTTCTGCACTTTTCTGCATCTCTGCTCTTTTGTGCCTTATTTCTGCTCATTTTCCCTTCCTCTCGCTCTGCCCTTTCACTAGTTTTCACTCGTTTTTCTACCCTCTTTTATCTTTCACCTTTCTGCATCTCTGCTCTTTTGAGCCTTATTTCTGCCAATTTTCCCTTTTTTCTTTATCCCTTATTTCCTCCCTTTACCTTTCCCCGCCGCTGCCCCCGCGGCCCCTCCCCCCCAGCGCGACCGGCAAATCCAGCTCCCCTCCCCGCTCCCGCCTCCCAGCTGTCCAGCCCTCCCCGACCCCTACTTAATGGCGGCCACTGCGGGGACAGGCGAGCAAGACCACTGACTCATTGTCAGTGAAATTGCTCTCCCACCCTCGAAGCTCCACCATTAAGTGAGGCCTGCCCCTGCACTCTCGAGTGTTGGTGATCGAGGCCCTCCTCCACCCGCAGGTTTCCCTGCGCCTCATCCCTGGTGGTCCAGTGGACCTCTGTCTCCTTCCTCTAACTCTGCTCTTTCACTCGTTTTTCTACCCTTTTTTATCTTTCACCTTTCTGCACTTTTCTGCATCTCTGCTCTTTTGTGCCTTATTTCTGCTCATTTTCCCTTCCTCTCGCTCTGCCCTTTCACTTGTTTTCACTCGTTTTTCTACCCTCTTTTATCTTTCACCTTTCTGCACTTTTCTGCATCTCTGCTCTTTTGTGCCTTATTTCTGCTCATTTTCCCTTCCTCTCGCTCTGCCCTTTCACTTGTTTTCACTCGTTTTTCTACCCTCTTTTATCTTTCACCTTTCTGCACTTTTCTGCATCTCTGCTCTTTTGTGCCTTATTTCTGCTCATTTTCCCTTCCTCTCGCTCTGCCCTTTCACTAGTTTTCACTCGTTTTTCTACCCTCTTTTATCTTTCACCTTTCTGCATCTCTGCTCTTTTGTGCCTTATTTCTGCCAATTTTCCCTTTTTTCTTTATCCCTTATTTCCTCCCTTTACCTTTCCCCGCCGCTGCTGCCCCCGCGGCCCCTCCCCCCCAGTGCGACCGGCCAATCCAGCTCCCCTCCCCGCTCCTGCCTCCCAGCTGTCCAGCCCTCCCGACCCCTACTTAATGGCGGCCACTGCGGGGACAGGCGAGCAAGACCACTGACTCATTGTCAGTGAAATTGCTCTCCCACCCTCGCAGCTCCACCATTAAGTGAGGCCTGCCCCTGCCCCTGCACTCTCGAGTGTTGGTGATCGAGGCCCTCCTCCACCCGCAGGTTTTCCTGCGCCTCATCCCTGGTGGTCCAGTGGACCTCTGTCTCCTTCCTCTAACTCTGCTCTTTCACTCGTTTTTCTACCCTTTTTTATCTTTCACCTTTCTGCACTTTTCTGCATCTCTGCTCTTTTGTGCCTTATTTCTGCTAGTTTTTCCTTCCTCTCGCTCTGCCCTTTCACTTGTTTTCACTCGTTTTTCTACCCTCTTTTATCTTTCACCTTTCTGCACTTTTCTGCATCTCTGCTCTTTTGTGCCTTATTTCTGCTCATTTTCCCTTCCTCTCGCTCTGCCCTTTCACTAGTTTTCACTCGTTTTTCTACCCTCTTTTATCTTTCACCTTTCTGCATCTCTGCTCTTTTGAGCCTTATTTCTGCCAATTTTCCCTTTTTTCTTTATCCCTTATTTCCTCCCTTTACCTTTCCCCGCCGCTGCTGCCCCGCGGCCCCTCCCCCAGCGCGACCGGCAAATCCAGCTCCCCTCCCCGCTCCCGCCTCCCAGCTGTCCAGCCCTCCCCGACCCCTACTTAATGGCGGCCACTGCGGGGACAGGCGAGCAAGACCACTGACTCATTGTCAGTGAGATTGCTCTCCCACCCTCGCAGCTCCACCATTAAGTGAGGCCTGCCCCTGCCCCTGCACTCTCGAGTGTTGGTGATCGAGGCCCTCCTCCACCCGCAGGTTTCCTGCGCCTCATCCCTGGTGGTCCAGTGGACCTCTGTCTCCTTCCTCTAACTCTGCTCTTTCACTCGTTTTTCTACCCTTTTTATCTTTCACCTTTCTGCACTTTTCTGCATCTCTGCTCTTTTGTGCCTTATTTCTGCTCATTTTCCCTTCCTCTCGCTCTGCCCTTTCACTTGTTTTCACTCGTTTTTCTACCCTCTTTTATCTTTCACCTTTCTGCACTTTTCTGCATCTCTGCTCTTTTGTGCCTTATTTCTGCTCATTTTCCTTTCCTCTCGCTCTGCCCTTTCACTAGTTTTCACTCGTTTTTCTACCCTCTTTTATCTTTCACCTTTCTGCATCTCTGCTCTTTTGTGCCTTATTTCTGCCAATTTTCCCTTTTTTCTTTATCCCTTATTTCCTCCCTTTACCTTTCCCCGCCGCTGCTGCCCCCGCGGCCCCTCCCCCCAGCGCGACCGGCCAATCCAGCTCCTCTCCCCGCTCCCGCCTCCCAGCTGTCCAGCCCTCCCGACCCCTACTTAATGGCGGCCACTGCGGGGACAGGCGAGCAAGACCACTGACTCATTGTCAGTGAAATTGCTCTCCCACCCTCGCAGCTCCACCATTAAGTGAGGCCTGCCCCTGCCCCTGCACTCTCGAGTGTTGGTGATCGAGGCCCTCCTCCACCCGCAGGTTTCCCTGCGCCTCATCCCTGGTGGTCCAGTGGACCTCTGTCTCCTTCCTCTAACTCTGCTCTTTCACTCGTTTTTCTACCCTTTTTTATCTTTCACCTTTCTGCACTTTTCTGCATCTCTGCTCTTTTGTGCCTTATTTCTGCTCATTTTCCCTTCCTCTCGCTCTGCCCTTTCACTTGTTTTCACTCGTTTTTCTACCCTCTTTTATCTTTCACCTTTCTGCACTTTTCTGCATCTCTGCTCTTTTGTGCCTTATTTCTGCTCATTTTCCTTCCACTCGCTCTGCCCTTTCACTTGTTTTCACTCGTTTTTCTACCCTCTTTTATCTTTCACCTTTCTGCACTTTTCTGCATCTCTGCTCTTTTGTGCCTTATTTCTGCTCATTTTCCCTTCCTCTCGCTCTGCCCTTTCACTAGTTTTCACTCATTTTTCTACCCTCTTTTATCTTTCACCTTTCTGCATCTCTGCTCTTTTGTGCCTTATTTCTGCCAATTTTCCCTTTTTTCTTTATCCCTTATTTCCTCCCTTTACCTTTCCCCGCCGCTGCTGCCCCGCGGCCCCTCCCCCAGCGCGACCGGCCAATCCAGCTCCCCTCCCCGCTCCCGCCTCCCAGCTGTCCAGCCCTCCCGACCCCTACTTAATGGCGGCCACTGCGGGGACAGGCGAGCAAGACCACTGACTCATTGTCAGTGAAATTGCTCTCCCACCCTCGCAGCTCCACCATTAAGTGAGGCCTGCCCCTGCACTCTCGAGTGTTGGTGATCGAGGCCCTCCTCCACCCGCAGGTTTCCCTGCGCCTCATCCCTGGTGGTCCAGTGGACCTCTGTCTCCTTCCTCTAACTCTGCTCTTTCACTCGTTTTTCTACCCTTTTTATCTTTCACCTTTCTGCACTTTTATGCATCTCTGCTCTTTTGTGCCTTATTTCTGCTCATTTTCCCTTCCTCTCGCTCTGCCCTTTCACTTGTTTTCACTCGTTTTTCTACCCTCTTTTATCTTTCACCTTTCTGCACTTTTCTGCATCTCTGCTCTTTTGTGCCTTATTTCTGCTCATTTTCCCTTCCTCTCGCTCTGCCCTTTCACTAGTTTTCACTCGTTTTTCTACCCTCTTTTATCTTTCACCTTTCTGCATCTCTGCTCTTTTGTGCCTTATTTCTGCCAATTTTCCCTTTTTTCTTTATCCCTTATTTCCTCCCTTTACCTTTCCCCGCCGCTGCTGCCCCCGCGGCCCCTCCCCCCCAGCGCGACCGGCAAATCCAGCTCCCCTCCCCGCTCCCGCCTCCCAGCTGTCCAGCCCTCCCCGACCCCTACTTAATGGCGGCCACTGCGGGGACAGGCGAGCAAGACCACTGACTCATTGTCAGTGAAATTGCTCTCCCACCCTCGCAGCTCCACCATTAAGTGAGGCCTGCCCCTGCCCCTGCACTCTAGAGTGTTGGTGATCAAGGCCCTCCTCCACCCGCAGGTTTCCCTGCGCCTCATCCCTGGTGGTCCAGTGGACCTCTGTCTCCTTCCTATAACTCTGCTCTTTCACTCGTTTTTCTACCCTTTTTTATCTTTCACCTTTCTGCACTTTTCTGCATCTCTGCTCTTTTGTGCCTTATTTCTGCTCATTTTCCCTTCCTCTCGCTCTGCCCTTTCACTTGTTTTCACTCGTTTTTCTACCCTCTTTTATCTTTCACCTTTCTGCACTTTTCTGCATCTCTGCTCTTTTGTGCCTTATTTCTGCTCATTTTCCCTTCCTCTCGCTCTGCCCTTTCACTAGTTTTCACTCGTTTTTCTACCCTCTTTTATCTTTCACCTTTCTGCATCTCTGCTCTTTTGTGCCTTATTTCTGCCAATTTTCCCTTTTTTCTTTATCCCTTATTTCCTCCCTTTACCTTTCCCCGCCACTGCTGCCCCCACGGCCCCTCCCCCCCAGCGCGACCGCCAATCCAGCTCCCCTCCCTGCTCCAGCCTCCCAGCTGTCCAGCCCTCCCCGACCCCTACTTAATGGCGGCCACTGCGGGGACAGGCGAGCAAGACCACTGACTCATTGTCAGTGAAATTGCTCTCCCACCCTCGCAGCTCCACCATTAAGTGAGGCCTGCCCCTGCTCCTGCACTCTCGAGTGTTGGTGATCGAGGCCCTCCTCCACCCGCAGGTTTCCCTGCGCCTCATCCCTGGTGGTCCAGTGGACCTCTGTCTCCTTCCTCTAACTCTGCTCTTTCACTCGTTTTTCTACCCTTTTTATCTTTCACCTTTCTGCACTTTTCTGCATCTCTGCTCTTTTGTGCCTTATTTCTGCTCATTTCCCTTCCTCTCGCTCTGCCCTTTCACTTGTTTTCACTCGTTTTTCTACCCTCTTTTATCTTTCACCTTTCTGCACTTTTCTGCATCTCTGCTCTTTTGTGCCTTATTTCTGCTCATTTTCCCTTCCTCTCGCTCTGCCCTTTCACTTGTTTTCACTCGTTTTTCTACCCTCTTTTATCTTTCACCTTTCTGCACTTTTCTGCATCTCTGCTCTTTTGTGCCTTATTTCTGCTCATTTTCCCTTCCTCTCGCTCTGCCCTTTCACTAGTTTTCACTCGTTTTTCTACCCTCTTTTATCTTTCACCTTTCTGCATCTCTGCTCTTTTGTGCCTTATTTCTGCCAATTTTCCCTTTTTTCTTTATCCCTTATTTCCTCCCTTTACCTTTCCCTGCCGCTGCTGCCCCCGCGGCCCCTCCCCCCCAGCGCGACCGGCAAATCCAGCTCCCCTCCCCGCTCCCGCCTCCCAGCTGTCCAGCCCTCCCCGACCCCTACTTAATGGCGGCCACTGCGGGGACAGGCGAGCAAGACCACTGACTCATTGTCAGTGAAATTGCTCTCCCACCCTCGCAGCTCCACCATTAAGTGAGGCCTGCCCCTGCCCCTGCACTCTCGAGTGTTGGTGATCGAGGCCCTCCTCCACCCGCAGGTTTCCCTGCGCCTCATCCCTGGTGGTCCAGTGGACCTCTGTCTCCTTCCTCTAACTCTGCTCTTTCACTCGTTTTTCTACCCTTTTTATCTTTCACCTTTCTGCACTTTTCTGCATCTCTGCTCTTTTGTGCCTTATTTCTGCTCATTTTCCCTTCCTCTCGCTCTGCCCTTTCACTTGTTTTCACTCGTTTTTCTACCCTCTTTTATCTTTCACCTTTCTGCACTTTTCTGCATCTCTGCTCTTTTGTGCCTTATTTCTGCTCATTTTCCCTTCCTCTCGCTCTGCCCTTTCACTAGTTTTCACTCGTTTTTCTACCCTCTTTTATCTTTCACCTTTCTGCATCTCTGCTCTTTTGAGCCTTATTTCTGCCAATTTTCCCTTTTTTCTTTATCCCTTATTTCCTCCCTTTACCTTTCCCCGCCGCTGCTGCCCCCGCGGCCCCTCCCCCCAGCGTGACCGGCCAATCCAGCTCCCCTCCCCGCTCCCGCCTCCCAGCTGTCCAGCCCTCCCGACCCCTACTTAATGGCGGCCACTGCGGGGACAGGCGAGCAAGACCACTGACTCATTGTCAGTGAAATTGCTCTCCCACCCTCGCAGCTCCACCATTAAGTGAGGCCTGCCCCTGCCCCTGCACTCTTGAGTGTTGGTGATCGAGGCCCTCCTCCACCCGCAGGTTTCCCTGCGCCTCATCCCTGGTGGTCCAGTGGACCTCTGTCTCCTTCCTCTAACTCTGCTCTTTCACTCGTTTTTCTACCCTTTTTATCTTTCACCTTTCTGCACTTTTCTGCATCTCTGCTCTTTTGTGCCTTATTTCTGCTCATTTTCCCTTCCTCTCGCTCTGCCCTTTCACTTGTTTTCACTCGTTTTTCTACCCTCTTTTATCTTTCACCTTTCTGCACTTTTCTGCATCTCTGCTCTTTTGTGCCTTATTTCTGCTCATTAACCCTTCCTCTCGCTCTGCCCTTTCACTAGTTTTCACTCGTTTTTCTACCCTCTTTTATCTTTCACCTTTCTGCATCTCTGCTCTTTTGTGCCTTATTTCTGCCAATTTTCCCTTTTTTCTTTATCCCTTATTTCCTCCCTTTACCTTTCCCCGCCGCTGCTGCCCCGCAGCCCCTCCCCCAGCGCGACCGGCAAATCCAGCTCCCTCCCCGCTCCCGCCTCCCAGCTGTCCAGCCCTCCCCGACCCCTACTTAATGGCGGCCACTGCGGGGACAGGCGAGCAAGACCACTGACTCATTGTCAGTGAAATTGCTCTCCCACCCTCGCAGCTCCACCATTAAGTGAGGCCTGCCCCTGCCCCTGCACTCTCGAGTGTTGGTGATCGAGGCCCTCCTCCACCCGCAGGTTTCCCTGCGCCTCATCCCTGGTGGTCCAGTGGACCTCTGTCTCCTTCCTCTAACTCTGCTCTTTCACTCGTTTTTCTACCCTTTTTTATCTTTCACCTTTCTGCACTTTTCTGCATCTCTGCTCTTTTGTGCCTTATTTCTGCTCATTTTCCCTTCCTCTCGCTCTGCCCTTTCACTTGTTTTCACTCGTTTTTCTACCCTCTTTTATCTTTCACCTTTCTGCACTTTTCTGCATCTCTGCTCTTTTGTGCCTTATTTCTGCTCATTTTCCCTTCCTCTCGCTCTGCCCTTTCACTAGTTTTCACTCGTTTTTCTGCCCTCTTTTATCTTTCACCTTTCTGCATCTCTGCTCTTTTGTGCCTTATTTCTGCCAATTTTCCCTTTTTTCTTTATCCCTTATTTCCTCCCTTTACCTTTCCCCGCCGCTGCTGCCCCCGCGGCCCCTCCCCCCCAGCGCGACCGGCAAATCCAGCTCCCCTCCCCGCTCCCTCCTCCCAGCTGTCCAGCCCTCCCCGACCCCTACTTAATGGCGGCCACTGCGGGGACAGGCGAGCAAGACCACTGACTCATTGTCAGTGAAATTGCTCTCCCACCCTCGCAGCTCCACCATTAAGTGAGGCCTGCCCCTGCCCCTGCACTCTCGAGTGTTGGTGATCGAGGCCCTCCTCCACCCGCAGGTTTCCCTGCGCCTCATCCCTGGTGGTCCAGTGGACCTCTGTCTCCTTCCTCTAACTCTGCTCTTTCACTCGTTTTTCTACCCTTTTTATCTTTCACCTTTCTGCACTTTTCTGCATCTCTGCTCTTTTGTGCCTTATTTCTGCTCATTTTCCCTTCCTCTCGCTCTGCCCTTTCACTTGTTTTCACTCGTTTTTCAACCCTCTTTTATCTTTCACCTTTCTGCACTTTTCTGCATCTCTGCTCTTTTGTGCCTTATTTCTGCTCATTTTCTCTTCCTCTCGCTCTGCCCTTTCACTTGTTTTCACTGCGTTTTTCTACCCTCTTTTATCTTTCACCTTTCTGCACTTTTCTGCATCTCTGCTCTTTTGTGCCTTATTTCTGCTCATTTTCCCTTCCTCTCGCTCTGCCCTTTCACTAGTTTTCACTCGTTTTTCTACCCTCTTTTATCTTTCACCTTTCTGCATCTCTGCTCTTTTGTGCCTTATTTCTGCCAATTTTCCCTTTTTTCTTTATCCCTTATTTCCTCCCTTTACCTTTCCCCGCCGCTGCTGCCCCCGCGGCCCCTCCCCCCAGCGCGACCGGCCAATCCAGCTCCCCTCCCCGCTCCCGCCTCCCAGCTGTCCAGCCCTCCCCGACCCCTACTTAATGGCGGCCACTGCGGGGACAGGCGAGCAAGACCACTGACTCATTGTCAGTGAAATTGCTCTCCCACCCTCGCAGCTCCACCATTAAGTGAGGCCTGCCCCTGCACTCTCGAGTGTTGGTGATCGAGGCCCTCCTCCACCCGCAGGTTTCCTGCGCCTCATCCCTGGTGGTCCAGTGGACCTCTGTCTCCTTCCTCTAACTCTGCTCTTTCACTCGTTTTTCTACCCTTTTTTATCTTTCACCTTTCTGCACTTTTCTGCATCTCTGCTCTTTTGTGCCTTATTTCTGCTCATTTTCCCTTCCTCTCGCTCTGCCCTTTCACTTGTTTTCACTCGTTTTTCTACCCTCTTTTATCTTTCACCTTTCTGCACTTTTCTGCATCTCTGCTCTTTTGTGCCTTATTTCTGCTCATTTTCCCTTCCTCTCGCTCTGCCCTTTCACTAGTTTTCACTCGTTTTTCTACCCTCTTTTATCTTTCACCTTTCTGCATCTCTGCTCTTTTGAGCCTTATTTCTGCCAATTTTCCCTTTTTTCTTTATCCCTTATTTCCTCCCTTTACCTTTCCCCGCCGCTGCTGCCCCCGCGGCCCCTCCCCCCCAGCGCGACCGGCAAATCCAGCTCCCCTCCCCGCTCCCGCCTCCCAGCTGTCCAGCCCTCCCCGACCCCTACTTAATGGCGGCTACTGCGGGGACGGGCGAGCAAGACCACTGACTCATTGTCAGTGAAATTGCTCTCCCACCCTCGCAGCTCCACCATTAGGTGAGGCCTGTCCCTGCCCCTGCACTCTCGAGTGTTGGTGATCGAGGCCCTCCTCCACCCGCAGGTTTCCCTGCGCCTCATCCCTGGTGGTCCAGTGGACCTCTGTCTCCTTCCTCTAACTCTGCTCTTTCACTCGTTTTTCTACCCTTTTTTATCTTTCACCTTTCTGCACTTTTCTGCATCTCTGCTCTTTTGTGCCTTATTTCTGCTCATTTTCCCTTCAACTCGCTCTGCCCTTTCACTTGTTTTCACTTGTTTTTCTACCCTCTTTTATCTTTCACCTTTCTGCACTTTTCTGCATCTCTGCTCTTTTGTGCCTTATTTCTGCTCATTTTCCTTTCCTCTCGCTCTGCCCTTTCACTAGTTTTCACTCGTTTTTCTACCCTCTTTTATCTTTCACCTTTCTGCATCTCTGCTCTTTTGTGCCTTATTTCTGCCAATTTTCCCTTTTTTCTTTATCCCTTATTTCCTCCCTTTACCTTTCCCCGCCGCTGCTGCCCCCGCGGCCCCTCCCCCCAGCGTGACCGGCCAATCCAGCTCCCTCCCCACTCCCGCCTCCCAGCTGTCCAGCCCTCCCCGACCCCTACTTAATGGCGGCCACTGCGGGGACAGGCGAGCAAGACCACTGACTCATTGTCAGTGAAATTGCTCTCCCACCCTCGCAGCTCCACCATTAAGTGAGGCCTGCCCCTGCCCCTGCACTCTCGAGTGTTGGTGATCGAGGCCCTCCTCCACCCGCAGGTTTCCCTGCGCCTCATCCCTGGTGGTCCAGTGGACCTCTGTCTCCTTCCTCTAACTCTGCTCTTTCACTCGTTTTTCTACCCTTTTTATCTTTCACCTTTCTGCACTTTTCTGCATCTCTGCTCTTTTGTGCCTTATTTCTGCTCATTTTCCCTTCCTCTCGCTCTGCCCTTTCACTTGTTTTCACTCGTTTTTCTACCCTCTTTTATCTTTCACCTTTCTGCACTTTTCTGCATCTCTGCTCTTTTGTGCCTTATTTCTGCTCATTTTCCCTTCCTCTCGCTCTGCCCTTTCACTAGTTTTCACTCGTTTTTCTACCCTCTTTTATCTTTCACCTTTCTGCATCTCTGCTCTTTTGTGCCTTATTTCTGCCAATTTTCCCTTTTTTCTTTATCCCTTATTTCCTCCCTTTACCTTTCCCCGCCGCTGCTGCCCCCGCGGCCCCTCCCCCCAGCGCGACCGGCCAATCCAGCTCCCCTCCCCGCTCCCGCCTCCCAGCTGTCCAGCCCTCCCCGACCCCTACTTAATGGCGGCCACTGCGGGGACAGGCGAGCAAGACCACTGACTCATTGTCAGTGAAATTGCTCTCCCACCCTCGCAGCTCCACCATTAAGTGAGGCCTGCCCCTGCCCCTGCACTCTCGAGTGTTGATGATCGAGGCCCTCCTCCACCCGCAGGTTTCCCTGCGCCTCATCCCTGGTGGTCCAGTGGACCTCTGTCTCCTTCCTCTAACTCTGCTCTTTCACTCGTTTTTCTACCCTTTTTTATCTTTCACCTTTCTGCACTTTTCTGCATCTCTGCTCTTTTGTGCCTTATTTCTGCTCATTTTCCCTTCCTCTCGCTCTGCCCTTTCACTTGTTTTCACTCGTTTTTCTACCCTCTTTTATCTTTCACCTTTCTGCACTTTTCTGCATCTCTGCTCTTTTGTGCCTTATTTCTGCTCATTTTCCTTTCCTCTCGCTCTGCCCTTTCACTAGTTTTCACTCGTTTTTCTACCCTCTTTTATCTTTCACCTTTCTGCATCTCTGCTCTTTTGTGCCTTATTTCTGCCAATTTTCCCTTTTTTCTTTATCCCTTATTTCCTCCCTTTACCTTTCCCCGCTGCTGCTGCCCCCGCGGCCCCTCCCCCCCAGCGCGACCGGCCAATCCAGCTCCTCTCCCCGCTCCCGCCTCCCAGCTGTCCAGCCCTCCCCGACCCCTACTTAATGGCGGCCACTGCGGGGACAGGCGAGCAAGACCACTGACTCATTGTCAGTGAAATTGCTCTCCCACCCTCGCAGCTCCACCATTAAGTGAGGCCTGCCCCTGCACTCTCGAGTGTTGGTGATCGAGGCCCTCCTCCACCCGCAGGTTTCCTGCGCCTCATCCCTGGTGGTCCAGTGGACCTCTGTCTCCTTCCTCTAACTCTGCTCTTTCACTCGTTTTTCTACCCTTTTTTATCTTTCACCTTTCTGCACTTTTCTGCATCTCTGCTCTTTTGTGCCTTATTTCTGCTCATTTTCCCTTCCTCTCACTCTGCCCTTTCACTTGTTTTCACTCGTTTTTCTACCCTCTTTTATCTTTCACCTTTCTGCACTTTTCTGCATCTCTGCTCTTTTGTGCCTTATTTCTGCTCATTTTCCCTTCCTCTCGCTCTGCCCTTTCACTTGTTTTCACTCGTTTTTCTACCCTCTTTTATCTTTCACCTTTCTGCACTTTTCTGCATCTCTGCTCTTTTGTGCCTTATTTCTGCTCATTTTCCCTTCCTCTCGCTCTGCCCTTTCACTAGTTTCACTCGTTTTTCTACCCTCTTTTATCTTTCACCTTTCTGCATCTCTGCTCTTTTGTGCCTTATTTCTGCCAATTTTCCCTTTTTTCTTTATCCCTTATTTCCTCCCTTTACCTTTCCCCGCCGCTGCTGCCCCCGCGGCCCCTCCCCCCCAGCGCGACTGGCCAATCCAGCTCCCTCCCCGCTCCCGCCTCCCAGCTGTCCAGCCCTCCCCGACCCCTACTTAATGGCGGCCACTGCGGGGACAGGCGAGCAAGACCACTGACTCATTGTCAGTGAAATTGCTCTCCCACCCTCGCAGCTCCACCATTAAGTGAGGCCTGCCCCTGCCCCTGCACTCTCGAGTGTTGGTGATCGAGGCCCTCCTCCACCCGCAGGTTTCCCTGCGCCTCATCCCTGGTGGTCCAGTGGACCTCTGTCTCCTTCCTCTAACTCTGCTCTTTCACTCGTTTTTCTACCCTTTTTTATCTTTCACCTTTCTGCACTTTTCTGCATCTCTGCTCTTTTGTGCCTTATTTCTGCTCATTTTCCCTTCCTCTCGCTCTGCCCTTTCACTTGTTTTCACTCGTTTTTCTACCCTCTTTTATCTTTCACCTTTCTGCACTTTTCTGCATCTATGCTCTTTTGTGCCTTATTTCTGCTCATTTTCCCTTCCTCTCGCTCTGCCCTTTCACTAGTTTTCACTCGTTTTTCTACCCTCTTTTATCTTTCAACTTTCTGCATCTCTGCTCTTTTGTGCCTTATTTCTGCCAATTTTCCCTTTTTTCTTTATCCCTTATTTCCTCCCTTTACCTTTCCCCGCCGCTGCTGCCCCCGCGGCCCCTCCCCCCAGCGCGACCGGCCAATCCAGCTCCCCTCCCCGCTCCCGCCTCCCAGCTGTCCAGCCCTCCCGACCCCTACTTAATGGCGGCCACTGCGGGGACAGGCGAGCAAGACCACTGACTCATTGTCAGTGAAATTGCTCTCCCACCCTCGCAGCTCCACCATTAAGTGAGGCCTGCCCCTGCCCCTGCACTCTCGAGTGTTGATGATCGAGGCCCTCCTCCACCCGCAGGTTTCGCTGCGCCTCATCCCTGGTGGTCCAGTGGACCTCTGTCTCCTTCCTCTAACTCTGCTCTTTCACTCGTTTTTCTACCCTTTTTTATCTTTCACCTTTCTGCACTTTTCTGCATCTCTGCTCGTTTGTGCCTTATTTCTGCTCATTTTCCCTTCCTCTCGCTCTGCCCTTTCACTTGTTTTCACTCGTTTTTCTACCCTCTTTTATCTTTCACCTTTCTGCACTTTTCTGCATCTCTGCTCTTTTGTGCCTTATTTCTGCTCATTTTCCCTTCCTCTCGCTCTGCCCTTTCACTAGTTTTCACTCGTTTTTCTACCCTCTTTTATCTTTCACCTTTCTGCATCTCTGCTCTTTTGAGCCTTATTTCTGCCAATTTTCCCTTTTTTCTTTATCCCTTATTTCCTCCCTTTACCTTTCCCCGCCGCTGCTGCCCCCGTGGCCCCTCCCCCCCAGCGCGACCGGCAAATCCAGCTCCCCTCCCCGCCTCCCAGCTGTCCAGCCCTCCCCGACCCCTACTTAATGGCGGCTACTGCGGGGACAGGCGAGCAAGACCACTGACTCATTGTCAGTGAAATTGCTCTCCCACCCTCGCAGCTCCACCATTAAGTGAGGCCTGCCCCTGCCCCTGCACTCTCGAGTGTTGGTGATCGCCGAATGCACGTCAAAGGCAAGCCCGTCTGCGCCCGTCCGCGACCCGACCGCGACCAGCACCACGAACCCTGGACCTCCGCCCCGCCAACGCTACGACCCTGCAGCACTCCACGCACTCAA
This sequence comes from Calotriton arnoldi, assembly GCA_963921515.1. NCBI lineage: Eukaryota > Metazoa > Chordata > Amphibia > Caudata > Salamandridae > Calotriton > Calotriton arnoldi. Next base: position 568,112 of record CAWUFW010007882.1, read on the forward strand.
CCCAGGCCGCAACAACAACTGCAAGCTAGCATCACCAGCCGACTCCCACGGACCCTTCAGCTGTCACTGCTGCCGGCACACCTGCATCACCGCCAAGAACACGGATCCAGCACAACCCGCCCACAAGAACACAACCGAACCGAAGACCCTGCAATGCATCCTCCTCAACGTCCGATCCCTCCACAAACACGCCACAGAAATCTGGGACCTCCTCGACAGCACCACCCCGGATGTAGCGTTCTTCACCGAAACCTGGATCAACACCACCTCGGGACCGGACATCGCCATCGCCATCCCCCAAGGATACAAGATCTCCAGGAAGGACCGCCCAGGAGGAGGAATCGCCATCGTCCACAAATCCAGCCTCCGCCTGAGCACACTCCCTGACGAGCCCACAGAACTGATGGAACACCTTCACTTCAAGATACTGGCCAGCCCCACCGCCACCCTCCGAGGAACCCTCATCTACCGACCCCCTGGACCCCGCGGACCCTTCGCCAACTCCATCACGGACATTATCTCCCCGCAGTCCATCGCATCCACCAACTACACCCTGCTGGGAGACCTCAACTTCCACCTCGACAACCAACTGGACCCCAACACCACATCCCTCCTGGACAACCTCCACAACATTGGACTGCGCCAGATCGTGACCGAGCCCACGCACTCAGCAGGACACACCCTTGACCCCCTCTTCACTACAGGAAACTCCATCACCTTCAGCCACACCACCGAACTCCCATGGACCGACCATCGTTGCGTCCACTTCACCTTCAGAACACCCACCATCCACAGACACCAGCACCTGCTTCCATGAATAAACTGGACTAAAATCACCGATGACCAGCTCACCTCCTCACTTAACAACTCCACCCCAACCATCGCTGAAAACGACGACCCCAACACCGCAGCCCGAACCCTGCATAGATGGATCACGGACAGCACCAACACCATAGCCCCCCTCAAGAAAAACAACAATACCCGCGCCAAGAAAGCCAGATGGTTTACCACCGAACTTCGAGAGTCCAGAAGCACATGCCGCCGCCTCGAAAAGGCCTGGAGGAACACCAAATCCACAGAAGCCCACGACAACTTCAGAGCCGCCACCAACGCCCACCATCAACTCATCAGAGAAACGAGGAAAAAAGCGATTGAAGACAGAATCTCCACCCACGCGCTCAACAGCAAGGAACTCTTCAGCATCATCAAGGAGTTCGCCCAACCCACTAGCGAGTCTACCGACATCCCTCCCTCACAAGACCTCTGCGACAAACTCAGCACCTTTTTCCACCACAAAATCAAGAGCATCTACGACAACTTCGACGAAGACAACCAACACACTGAACCCTCACCAACCACCTCCGACACCCGGAAACCAGCGATTGACGACTGGACAGCCCTCACCACGGAAGACACACTGAAGACAATGAAGTCAATCCACTCAGGGGCCCCCACGGACCCCTGCCCCCACCACATCTTCAACAGAGCCGCCGACACCATCGCACCCATGCTCCTCCACACCATCAACCGCTCCCTGGCGACCGCCTCGTTCCCCGACGACTGGAAACACGCCGAGGTCAACCACCTCCTAAAGAAACCCTCAGCGGACCCCACCGACCTCCAAAACTACAGACCCATCTCCCTGCTCCCGTTCCCAGCGAAAGTCATCGAGAAAGCCATCAACAGCCAACTCGCCACATTCATTGAAGAACACAACATCCTCGACTCCTCCCAATCCGGCTTCAGAAAAAACCACAGTACGGAAACCGCCCTCCTCGCCGCAACAGACGACATCCGCACCCTACTGGACAAAGGAGAAACAGTAGCCCTCATCCTCCTCGACCTATCAGCGGCGTTCGACACAGTCTCCCACCGCACCCTAATACGCAGACTCTACGACGCAGGAATCCAGGACAAGGCCCTCGACTGGATCCGCTCCTTCCTCTCCGGCAGGACGCAGCGGGTCAGACTCCCCTTTCCTCTCGGACCCCACACCTACCACCTGCGGAGTCCCCCAGGGCTCCTCCCTCAGCCCGATGCTCTTCAACGTCTACATGGCTCCACTCGCCCCCATCGTCAGAACCTACGGACTCAACATCGTGTCATACGCAGACGACACCCAGCTCATCCTCTCCCTATCCAACGAGCCCAACACCGCCAGACGCAACTTTCGAGAAGGCATGGAAGCCGTCGCCAAATGGATGATAAACAGCTGCCTACAACTAAACACCAACAAAACAGAAGTACTCATCATGGGCCCAAACCCCGATGCCTGGAGCGACACCTGGTGGCCCCCCGCCCTCGGAAACCCGCCAACCCCCACGGACCACGCACGCAACCTGGGAATCATCCTGGACTCCGAGCTCAAAATGGACCGCCAGATCAACTCTGTCTCATCTTCCTGCTTCCACACCCTCCGCCTCCTTCGTAAGACCTTCTAATGGATCCCCCTCGAACACCGAAAGACCGTCACACACGCCCTGGTCACCAGCAGACTCGACTACGGCAACACACTCTACGCCGGAATAAACAAAAACCTCACCCGCAAGCTACAGAACATCCAGAATGCCGCCGCAAGACTGGTCCTCAACCTGCCAAAACACTGCCACATCTCCCAGCACCTGCGCACACTTCACTGGCTCCCTGTCAAGGCGAGAATCACCTTCACGATGCTCACCCACGCACACAAGGCCCTCCACGGCACCGGACCAGCATACCTGAACAGCCGACTCAAATTCCACGCACCCCAAAGGACCCTACGATCAGCCCAGCTCTCCTACGCCGTGGTCCCCCGCACCAGAAAGACCAGATCGGGAGGCCGCTCCTTCTCCTTCCTCGCGGCCAAAGCATGGAACGCCCTTCCGCTCCACCTCAGACAGACAACATCGCTCCCCATCTTCGCAAGAAACCTCAAAACCTGGCTTTTCGACAGACCCCCTCCTTGATGGATGGAACCTGCCCCCCTCCCCTCCCCCAGCGCCTTGAGACCCTTACGGGTGAGTAGATGCGCTTTAACAAACCCCTGATTGATTGATTGATTGAATAGTTTTCAAACTGTACATTTGCCAATGCTTGTTTGCGGTTGCATTTAAAAGTGATAGAAATCTCTAAAATCTGTATCTCCGTAACCCTCCAATAGATCTTGATGATCAAGGCCTCTAAAGGTTCATATAAATATGTTCTATTTATATAAATTGTTGTGTCTTGTTATTGTTGTGTGGCTTTCCTATTTTGTTGTTTGGTGCTGCTAAATGTTTCACAATAAGTTCTTTTGCCAAGCCTTAATGCTCGAGCCTTAATGCTCGCAACTTTCCCTGGTTGTCACCATACATTCAACAATAAAATACTATTATTTCATTCATTTCATGATATTATTACAAATATGCACATTATACCTCTCTGGGTTAGCTAATGGAATGTCCTGGAATACTTATAGTGATACAATTTCCAAATCAGTGGGGTCACATGTGGGGCAACTGATGTAGCTCCTTACAGCCCATGGTGCACAACAATTTGCCTTTTGTGGTGTCCCTGGCTTTCCCGGGCACTTAATCCACCATATGCAAATAATATACAAACCACGCAGGGGCATATGTTCGCAGCCACCGGCAACATTTTGATGTGATGCCTGGTGTCATAAATGCTTACTTTGTTTTTTTTAATGTGCTTGCTGGTGCTAATTTAACAAAGACTGCTCTTTGTTTGCCTCCTGACCTTCAAATGCTTATCAGTTTTTTTCTGAGTGTTTCAGGTCGCTTTTAAGAGGGCTTTGACACTGCTGCTGCCTCCTCCATAGCAGTATCTACTGTTAGAACTTTAAATACAAATATTTCTCCTGCTCTGGGTAGGCATAAGGTTTTAGCGCTGCCCCAGGTTTACGTGATTAAGTAAATCTGGGGCAGTCTCAAAACACAAGGGTGTTGCATGGTAAAATCCACTGCAGTGCCCATGGAGCGCCGCTTTGACGCAAAGTAAGGGAGCGACTTGCGCTGCTTTGTCTTACTCCATATCTATGAGGCCATGCAAAGCCACGAAGAGTGACTTTCCATCACCTCATAGTTTTGATTGAGAGGTTTGCACTGCCAGAGTGATGGAGCAAGGACTCATAAATGAGACTTGCTTGGAGGCAATCTCCTCACAGTATTAATATATTAAACTTTGTATTGTTATACTAACTTTTACATACACGACATAAGTAGTTATGAAGCTTGCCTATGTGTTCTAACTAACAAATAACGCTTGTTTGTTCTAAAATGGCTGCTAAAATGCGGGAAACTCTTCTGCGCATGTCTCAACCATATCACATGGTGTGACGTCTTACTTTGCTTGGTGGGAAAATCCTGTTTCTGCGCAGTGTGTTCTAAAATGGCTGCTCAATGTTTTCACATGCTACAGCTTGCTCTCATGTTATAATTAAATTGTCGTTTCCTTAACGCTACTAATGCGGGATAGAATTTTAAAATAAATGGGAATAGAGTAGAGAGAGTGGGTATACAGTGAAACATTTTATTTGTGATTTTAATATTTTCTTCTTGTACTTTTATTAGTTCGTAGACTTGGGCCTGGGGTTGATGAACTGAAACTCGAGAGACAATGATTCTGCGCATGCGTCTTGCATGTCTGCCAAGAAAGAAGGATGAAGTCAATCTGGACGTCGTCCAAGGCCATGACCTGATGGCCGAAATTGCTGTACCCATGTCTTTCCTGTTGAAAATTGAAACATTGTACATGGAGAATGTATAATTTTGTCGTGAGACGGGTGGGAAATAAAGCCAATGTATTAAATTTGATGGGCGGTATTTTAAAAACAATGGTCTTCAGAATTCGAACTAAAATCATATGGTGTCCCTGTCCAATCAGAAGTAGTGGTCCCATATTTTTGCAACATTAATGGGAGGTACATGGGCGTAGAAGGGTATAATAGATATAGAGTTAGCTAATTAGTTAGAAGGAGATGCTGCAACAGATCAGGCGTACACCGAACAGGCAGAAGAGCTCCAGACCGCCAAGCTGATCGATCGCAGACTGAATCCCTGTCCAGAGAGGTCCTGAGGAGGGGGCGGCAGAGTCCATTAGAAGGAAGGCACGGGAGAATCGAGGAGAAGCGGAGTATCAGAGAGGGGAACGACGCAGGCGTCGTAGGTAGAGAAGTCACCGGTCCTGTCCTGATCCTGGAGGAGGTCTTTGCTCTTCATCCTTCCTGGGTCCCATCTTTTCCAACTCCTTGGCCAAGGGGTTTGGTTCTCGCACTTTAGGTAAATATATGCAACCTTTAGTTGCGCTGCTGTCTCTATCTTCTCCTTTTTCTGAGGGACCGTCATTAATCGATAAATTGATTTCTTGTGCTTCATCCTTGATATGCGATTAAGTATCATGCAGCTCTGCAATTTACTCGGCTAAATCTTTAGATAAACATTTTAAAACTTCCTGACTCAGTCATTATTTCAGGATTTATGAACCGTAATGAATGTCACTCATTTTAAACTTCCTGATTAACAGAGGATCCATTGGTAAGTCATTACTCTTCAATCAGAAGGTAATTGGTAGCAGGGGTTTTGATAAAGAGTAACAACTGACACCACCAGCGTGAAACACTAGCGTAGTATGAATGTATGGGCCCAAGTGAGTATCTGTTGTATGAATGCTCGTTGCTAGTATCGCGCTGTATCAGTTTTCTGGCTAGCAGAGGATGGTTAGGATTCTACTTTGTTAATCGGGTAATGAGAATTGTATTTTTATGAATTAACACCTGTTATTGTTTAAAAGTTTTGTTTTATGATGTCCAGAATTCCCCGGGGAGGACAATTGAATAGCGGGTGGTAAGTGGAAGCCATACTGCAGTGAGGTTATCTGTCAGGCAGAAATAGTACTGAAAAGTTAGGTAGGGTTATCAGTACTTGTTAGGGACTCTATGCGTGTGAGTAATAGCAAAAGGAATATGCTGGTGAAAATTTGATGTTATATCACCTAGAAAGGGTAACATTGAAGAAGTAACAGGTATTTTTGATGCTCAAGTGAAGAGTAAACGGAAGGGTTTTACTCGTAGTGTATGTTTAGTAAACGGAAAGGGTTTACTAGTGTGGACGAAAACTATCTTTTTCAAATTAGAGAAACTGACACGATAGCAAATGTTTTATGTTGTTACTAAATTTTAATTAAAGTTGTAGAGAAAATAAGGGTTTGCGTACGATTTTGTAAAGGGAGGGTCAGCTGCCGGAGAGGGAGTTGACGTCACAAAGCGCCGCGCTGGGATTGGTTGAAACCGCGGGCGTGGAAGACTCTTGTAAAGGAGGGGTCAGTAATCAGGAGTAATACTGACGTCAGAGGTGCCACGGTGGGATTGGTCCAAACAGCGAGGGACAGAAAAGCGCAGATTGTAAAGGAGGGGTTGACAGACCAACGTCATAGAAAAGGCCGCGCTAGGATTGGTTCAGAGACAAAAGTAAACTGGAATTTGATTGGTTGCTAAATAGAAACAGAAATCCTAGTGGATAGTGGAGATTGCATGCTAAAATGCGATCCAACTTTAATAGGAACTCGTCCGGATAGGAGATTCCTAGGTTTTGCAGAATATAACTTTATACACCGAAGATTAGATAAAATGTACGGAGAGAAGAGGAAAATGACATTTCTACAACAGATTAAGAATTATTTTAAAAAGGACAAACCAATCAAAACTAGAGAAGGAATTATCATTCCACCAGCTAAAACGCACGCTTCATTCATGATGATGGAAAGAGGTTATCATACTTGCGTATGGTTAGAGAATTGGATAGAATATACCAAAAATGATGGAATATTAAAATTTCCCAAGAATGGTACCTTTAATGTAAGGATTCTTCAAAATCTGAGATTGAGGATGAATGATTTAGAACCCAGACCTAGATTAACTCAATACGAAGCCTTAGAGGAATGGGAAACCGAGGCATTTGAGCGTGATCAATCCAGGAGTAATAGGGGTTACCGAGGATTTTTCCCTAGGTACCAAAATGAGTCAAGGGACGGTCAGATGAAACAGTGGAGAAGAGCGATGCTTACAGAGGGACTGTATCCAATATTGACAGAAGAAGAACTGTTAGGGAGCAAATGCACAGAAAAGACAAAACACTTAAATAGGTGTGGAGATTCTGAAGATGAATTTATGGAAGAGTTATTAAAGAACCCACCACCATATCAGGAAGGGACAAAGGGATGTACCCCAAGTGCACCACCGTTAAAAACCCCCTTCAGGTCGCTTTTAAGAGGGCTTTGACACTGCTGCTGCCTCCTCCATAGCAGTACCTACTGTTAGAACTTTAAATACAAATATTTCTCCTGCTCTGGGTAGGCATAAGGTTTTAGCGCTGCCCCAGGTTTACGTGATTAAGTAAATCTGGGGCAGCCTCAAAACACAAGGGTGTTGCATGGTAAAATCCACTGCAGTGCCCATGGAGCGCCGCTTTGACGCAAAGTAAGGGAGCGACTTGCGCTGCTTTGTCTTACTCCATATCTATGAGGCCATGCAAAGCCACGAAGAGTGACTTTCCGTCACCTCATAGTTTTGATTGAGAGGTTTGCACTGCCAGAGTGATGGAGCAAGGACTAATAAATGAGACTTGCTTGGAGGCAATCTCCTCACAGTAGTAATATATTAAACTTTGTATTGTTATACTAACTTTTACATACACGACATAAATAGTTATGAAGCTTGCCTATGTGTTCTAACTAACAAATAACCCTTGTTTGTTCTAAAATGGCCGCTAAAACGCGGGAAACTCTTCTGCGCATGTCTCAACCATATCACATGGTGTGACGTCTTACTTTGCTTGGTGGGAAAATCCTGTTTCTGCGCAGTGTGTTCTAAAATGGCTGCTCAATGTTTTCACATGCTACAGCTTGCTCTCATGTTATAATTAAATTGTCGTTCCCTTAACGCTACTAATGCGGGATAGAATTTTAAAATAAATGGGAATAGAGTAGAGAGAGTGGGTATACAGTGAAACATTTTATTTGTGATTTTAATATTTTCTTCTTGTACTTTTATTAGTTCGTAGACTTGGGCCTGGGGTTGATGAACTGAAACTCGAGAGACAATGATTCTCCGCATGCGTCTTGCATGTCTGCCAAGAAAGAAGGATGAAGTCAATCTGGACGTCGTCGAAGGCCATGACCTGATGGCCGAAATTGCTGTACCCATGTCTTTCCTGTTGAAAATTGAAACATTGTACATGGAGAATGTATAATTTTGTCGTGAGACGGGTGGGAAATAAAGCCAATGTATTAAATTTGATTGGCGGTATTTTCAAAACAATGGTCTTCAGAATTCGAACAAAAATCATATGGTGTCCCTGTCCAATCAGAAGTAGTGGTCCCATATTTTTGCAACATTAATGGGAGGTACATGGGCGTAGAAGGGTATAATAGATATAGAGTTAGCTAATTAGTTAGAAGGAGATGCTGCAACAGATCAGGCGTACACTGAACAGGCAGAAGAGCTCCAGACCGCCAAGCTGATCGATCGCAGACTGAATCCCTGTCCAGAGAGGTCCTGAGGAGGGGGGCGGCGGAGTCCATTAGAAGGAAGGCACGGGAGAATCGAGGAGAAGCGGAGTATCAGAGAAGGGAACGACGCAGGCGTCGTAGGTAGAGAGGTCACCGGTCCTGTCCTGATCCTGGAGGAGGTCTTTGCTCTTCATCCTTCCTGGGTCCCATCTTTTCCAACTCCTTGGCCAAGGGGTTTGGTTCTCGCACTTTAGGTAAATATATGCAAACTTTAGTTGCGCTGCTGTCTCTATCTTCTCCTTTTTCTGAGGGACCGTCATTAATCTATAAATTGATTTCTTGTGATTCATCCTTGATATGCGATTAAGTATCATGCAGCTCTGCAATTTACTCGGCTAAATCTTTAGATAAACATTTTAAAACTTCCTGACTCAGTGATTATTTCAGGATTTATGAACCGTAGGGCTATCAGTACTTGTTAGGGACTCTATGCGTGTGAGTAATAGCAAAGGAATATGCTGGTGAAAATTTGATGTTATATCACCTAGAAAGGGTAACATTGAAGAAGTAACAGGTATTTTTGATGCTCAAGTGAAGAGTAAATGGAAGGGTTTTACTCGTAGTGTATGTTTAGTAAACGGAAAGGGTTTACTAGTGTGGACGAAAACTATCTTTTTCAAATTAGAGAAACTGACACGATAGCAAATGTTTTATGTTGTTACTAAATTTTAATTAAAGTTGTAGAGAAAATAAGGGTTTGCGTACGATTTTGTAAAGGGAGGGTCAGCTGCCGGAGAGGGAGTTGACGTCACAAAGCGCCGCGCTGGTATTGGTTGAAACCGCGGGCGTGGAAGACTCTTGTAAAGGAGGGGTCAGTAATCAGGAGTAATACTGACGTCAGAGGTGCCACGGTGGGATTGGTCGAAACAGCGAGGGACAGAAAAGCGCAGATTGTAAAGGAGGGGTTGACAGACCAACGTCATAGAAAAGGCCGCGCTAGGATTGGTTCAGAGACAAAAGTAAACTGGAATTTGATTGGTTGCTAAATAGAAACAGAAATCCTAGTGGATAGTGGAGATTGCATGTTAAAACGCGATCCAACTTTAATAGGAACTCGTCCGGATAGGAGATTCCTAGGTTTTGCAGAATATAACTTTATACACCGAAGATTAGATAAAATGTACGGAGAGAAGAGGAAAATGACATTTCTACAACAGATTAAGAATTATTTTAAAAAGGACAAACCAATCAAAATTAGAGAAGGAATTATCATTCCACCAGCTAAAACGCACGCTTCATTCATGATGATGGAAAGAGGTTATCATACTTGCGTATGGTTAGAGAATTGGATAGAATATACCAAAAATGATTGAATATTAAAATTTCCCAAGAATGGTACCTTTAATGTAAGGATTCTTCAAAATCTGAGATTGAGGATGAATGATTTAGAACCCAGACCTAGATTAACTCAATACGAAGCCTTAGAGGAATGGGAAACCGAGGCATTTGAGCGTGATCAATCCAGGAGTAATAGGGGTTATCGAGGATTTTTCCCTAGGTACCAAAATGAGTCAAGGGACGGTCAGATGAAACAGGGGAGAAGAGCGATGCTTACAGAGGGACTGTATCCAATATTGACAGAAGAAGAACTGTTATGGAGCAAATGCACAGAAAAGACAAAACACTTAAATAGGTGTGGAGATTCTGAAGATGAATTTATGGAAGAGTTATTAAAGAACCCACCACCATATCAGGAAGGGACAAAGGGATGTACCCCAAGTGCACCACCGTTAAAAACCCCCTTGGTACCGCAGGTATTGCATGATTTCACACCTAGTAGGGTAATTCATGATAAAGAAAAAGAAGCCCTAGAGAAGACCAGAGCAGAATTAATACAGAAAATAACACAGATAAAAGTACATCCTGACTCTTTGACCATATCTGTAACAATTGGTCCAGTAGTTCCATTATATAGTGACAAGGTAAACTATCCCCAACCGTTAGTTACGCCTACTCCTGTGAATGTTCCTAAACCTGAAGCAGTGGTAATGGTTGAGGATCATTTTAGTGATTGTGAATCTGTGATTTCATTAATGGACTTGCCCATTCGAGATTCTGTAAATAGTACTCCCAGAAGGGCTACACCTGGTTGCTCAAAAGATGTAAACATAATAACCTCATCAGGAACAAAAAGTGGCACAGTAGTTACTCCAGAAGACTTAGAAAGGTGGGCACAAGGATCAGATCAGCAGTGTACACCTCCAAACATTTTGGATATTTATAAATTAAAAGTTGAATTAGAAGAAATAATAGCAGGAAATGTGGGGTTAGATCGCCTAAATGCTTACGATGAAGAAGAATTATTGTTCTTATGCAGAAGTATCACCAGAAATGTAAAATTATTCCATGAGAAATTATCAGATTTAGCTTTGCAAATGGGAATTGAAATAGGGAGATCAAAAGTGTTGCAGAAACCCTATAGAGCAGATTTTTCAGACAAAGATTTAGAAAACATGAATGCCTCTGGAAGAAAATTACAAGTAAAAGAATTAATGACAGTCCTGCAAAAATGGGGAGACCTAGATAAATGGAGAGTTAGATGGGCCAAGAAGAAGGAAGAGGCACGATCAAGTAGGACAGCCTCTTAATATTTAATGAAGGAAACAGGGAAAACAGATCAAATGTATCCGATGCGAGAAGTTCCAGGAGGAGGATATGTACATGTCCCATGGAGCAGACAGGATATTTTATCATTTATGAATGAATTCCCGAAGTTAAGAGAGAAACCAATTGAATGGTACAAGCAGGTTGAAAGGTTTGTGAAAGTGTCAAAGGTATTGTTGAAGGACTTGGATGGTCTGTTTGACATAGTGGTACCTGCCGATTTATGGACAGATTGTAAAATTACAGTTGATTGGCCAAGTGAAGAGTATCCCAGAGATCCAAAGACAGGTGCCCCGTCAAGTGATGTGATGAAAAAGTATCAGCAGGTAATAACTTACCTGAAAGGGAAAATACCACCAAAAGAAACAGATTGGGTGAAAATAGACAGAACTACCCAAGAAGCCAGTGAATCGGTACACGCGTACTATGAACGTTTATTGCAGGTATTCAAACAGTATAGTGGATTTGAGGATATTGGAGATAAGAACATGAGTCAGTTTGTTTACCGATTTGTTTATGGCCTGAAACCAGAGATTTGTCAGATGATTAAGCAGCACATGTTGTGTTGGCAGGGAAACCGATCGACGAGATTTTGAAATATGCGAAATATTGTGGAGATGACATTGAGGATAGGCAGAAGAAACTGCAAGAGAAAGTGATGTGGGCTCAGGTAAAAATGGCCGAGAAACAGGGGATTAATTTGGATAATCCAAGTGAAAGTCAAGGAAAAGATTCTGGATCAAATGTTGATGCTGGGAATGGTGGAAAAGTGAGAGGACGAATGAGCAGAGAAGAAGCTAAAAAGAAATTTCCTTGTCATGGATGCGGAAAGTTGGGGCATTGGAAGGATGAATGTAAAAAGATACGGAATAATAATGGCCCAAATCAAAATTTAAATCCACAGACGCAGAATGACTCACAGCAGGGTGTAAATCCTCAGAGTCAGTTACCACCAGCACCTGTACAGGGTAATGTAAGCAGAGCAAAGCACGGTACAGACATCGGATATCAGGGAGGAAGTGGTAAGAATGATTATGTAACCTCACAGTTTCTTTTACAGGACGATTTCTGTCAGTACAGTTCATGATGGTGCCTAGGTGTTAACCTTCACTCACCTGAAGTCCAGGTAGTTCAAATTGAGAGATGAGACGTAAGTTCTCTCTGTCCCTCAAAAACCTATACCGCCTCACTGGATGTGTAACTCAGCTTGGCAAGAATAGATCTCCGGGGGGAAGGGGAAGATGGGACAAAATAATAAACGAAAAGACACACTCCGCTGATTGCAGTTCGACTTGACGCAACTCTTTTCCTGCTGAGGGTCTTCAGAAAGCTTTACATCAATGGATTGACATCTACATAGATAATAAGTGGAAACACGTTAATCTACCTTGCTTATAAACTACTTCTTCTTCAGCTAAAGTATACCGCATTCAAGAATATACCTTTCTGTAAACGTGGTTCAGATTCACCATAAACGTTTTTCATAGCAGAGCGTTGTCTAACTTATATCTTTACAGTTGTCTGTGGAAATAAAATATCAACAAAAAATAACAACATTCATTTCTATATACTGATACTAATACGCAATGTGACGTAACCTTTGGCACTAACTTACTAATAATCAACTTCCATATTATTGTAGGTCTTAAATCTTAAATGTTCTGTTAAAGGCCTCCTTTTTTCTCTCTTTTGATTTTAGGCACAGTCTCTGCCGTTCGTGATTTCTGGGGACTGTTCAAGAAATCCCAAGGTAAGTATCGCAAAGTTCTATGAAACGTTAATATCATTTTCCCTTTGTGCGCGCTCTGTTAGCAAGCGTCCTTTACACTGAAACAGGTTTCTGGGACAATGTTCATGAACCCCTCATAAAAAAACAAATGACCGTAAAGTACAATGAAAAGGTAAATACCTGATTCCCTGCATGTGCACCTCTTTCAATGCAAGCGATTATAAAGAGGCCTTACTTGACTATGTTTTCTATTTTCTTTTTGTTGCAGGTCGGACTGTGGAGAACTCGGGACCGGAAAGGAAGAATCCCCGCGTTGGTGTCTCCATAGAAATCAAGCCGGAACAGGAACGTCGCTGGAAACCTCCTCGCGCTGAAAGGTTGACATGGAGACTGCCGAGGAACACACAGAATCGGAGCAGCACTGGACATCAGGTGAGGAAGAAGAGAAAAACGAGCGCAAGCACATTCTACTTGACTGCAGGGACTTTTATAGTGTTCCTGATGGGTGGGGTTCTTCAGTTGGGGTGGGGTGAGGAAACGTGGGAAGCATGCCTCAACTGCTGGAAAGGCAACGTGCTGCCTATGCAAATGAGCCCCTGGGCTCCAACACAATGCCTCAACTGCTGGAAAGGCAACGTGCTGCCTATGCAAATGAGCCCCTGGGCTCCAACACAAGTATTGCACCAAAGTTTCAGTCCACAAAACAAGGTAATGAGGTAAAATAAAAAACCACCATGACGTGCAAACAAGGAATAACGTAAAAAGACTGTTAGTAATGCCCTATATAACAGAGTGATGATCCTCATAACACAGTATGAAGCTGAGCAATATTCTTTGTACAAACCCTAACAGTCGCTCCCCTCAAAGGCCGCCCCACAGGGCGAGGTTTCTGTGGAAATCTCAAATGGAATTGTTTTACCAACCTAGGAGCGTGAACAAATGAAGCTGGTTCCCAGGAGTTCTCATCAGCAGAGTAACCTTTCCAGGCTATCAAATAATGGAGTTTGCCTTGAATTCTTTTAGCATCCAGTATACGTCTTACTTCGTATTCTAAATGTCCATCTATGGGAATGGGTGGAGGTGGAGGTTCCTGCCTGGCTTCTGGGTTATACGGTTGTAATAGAGAGACATGAAAAGTGGGATGTATGGAATACTCAGAGGGAAGATCTAATTGCATGGCGACAGGACTTATGATTTTGTTTATACTAAAGGGTCCAATGTAACGCGGTTGTAATTTTCGTGGGCCTATTATATTTAGATTTTTTGTGGATAACCAGACTTTATCCCCTACATGATAACACGGAGCAGAATCTCTATGTTTATCCGCCTGTTTTTTCATTGATTCTTTATAATTATTCAAATGCTTTCTGGCCTTTTCTTGAATTTCCAGTAAAGTCTTTAGACGGTCTGTGACTGCGGGTAGAAGGGAAGTTTCTACAGACATTGGCAAGGCCTTGGGATGATATCCGTTTAAAAAATAAAATGGTGTACACCTTGTAGCTGAATGGACACTATTATTGTAAATTAATTCTGATAATGGTAAGGCCTTGTCCCATTCACTAGTAAATTCGGACATTAAACAACGTAGGATTTGTAGTAATGTTTGATTTGCCCTTTCCGTCTGCCCATCTGTTTCTGGGTGAAAAGCTGTGGATAGAGCTACATCCATCTTAAGCTGTTTACAGAGGTTTTTCCAGAAATTAGACGTGAATTGACTTCCCCGATCGGAAACAATTTTAGACGGCAATCCATGTAAACGTACTACATTCGACATGAATATGTCATTGAATTCTACTGCAGTTGGAATTTTATTCAGTGGAATAAAATGCGCCATTTTTGACAAATAATCTACTATCACTAGAATGGTTGTATAACCATTAGCTACCGGTAAATTGGTGATAAAGTCGATGCTAATGGTATGCCATGGGCATGGGGGAGTTGACAATGGTTGCAACAATCCCACTGGAGCTTTGTGTACAGATTTATTTCGGGCACAAATGGGACAAGATGTCACATAAGTTTGGACATCTTTTGTTAAAGAAGACCACCAAAAATATTTTTTGCAGTTGTCGATGGTTTTCTGAATTCCAGGATGACCTGCTAAAGCCGAATCGTGGTGCCAAGTTAACACCTTTTTCTGTAACTCAATAGTTGGTATATATAAAAGATCATCATGAAAGAGTAAACCATCTTGAATTGTATTCCTTGGATTTTTTAACCAATCTTGTACATTAAAGTTAAGATGTTCCTTTCTAATCAACGTCATAAAATCTTCTGAAATAGTAGGTGCCACTATTTTATGTGGCGGAATAATAGGAGGATTTGTTACGTCCTTCTTAGATTCTGTAGTATGTCCGTATCTTGATAGAAAATCTGATTGAATTTGTTTTGTACCTGGTCTATAGGTGATAACAAAATCGAAGGCACTAAAAAATTTAACCACCTCATTTGTCGAGGAGTTAAAGCCTTCACGGAACTAAAAAATTGTAAGTTTTTATGATCACTAAATATAGTGACAGGATATCTAGTTCCCATTAAATGATGTCGCCATTCTGTGAATACTAATTTAATAGCTAACAGTTCTCTCTCTGCCACAGTATAATTTTGCTCGGCGGGAAGCAGTTTCTTGGAATAGAATGCTACTGGGTGTAATTGCCCATCTTGTTTATCTCTTTGAGAGAGAACTCCTCCTACTGCCATTTGCGAAGCGTCTGCTTCTACAAAAAAAGGAAGTTCAGGATCCGGATGTTTTAACAAAGGGGCTGAAGTAAATTTGTTTTTCAGTTGAGCAAAAGCTTGTGCTGCCTCAGTTGTCCAGGAAAAGACTTGTCCCTTGTGCAATAACTTGGTGATTGGTACAACTGTTTCTGCAAAATGAGGTATAAAACGCCTATAAAAGTTGGCAAAACCTAACACTTTCTGTACTTCTTTTACTGATGTAGGTTCGGGCCAATCCATTATGGCACTCACTTTCTTTGGATCCATCATGATTCCAGCAGGGGATAGACAATATCCTAGAAACTCTACCGTATTTGTGTTAAATACACACTTTTCCAATTTAGCAAAAAGATGATTTTCTTGTAATTTGGTTAAAACTGCTCTGACATGCTGTACGTGTTCTTCTTCATTTTTTGAATAAATGAGTATATCATCTATATACACTATTACACAGATGTCAAGGAATTCATTCAACACTTCATTTATAAAGTATTGAAAGGCCGCAGGGGCATTGCACAGGCCAAAGGGCATGACGGTGTACTCGAATAAACCAAATTTAGTTCTAAAAGCTGTTTTCCACTCATCATGCTCTTTGACCCGGACAAGATGGTACGCCCCTCTTAAATCCAACTTAGTGTATATAGTAGAATGACGTAACTGGTCAAGAAGAACCGGGATCAAGGGTAATGGATACTTATTTTTAATAGTAGCCTTGTTTAATCCGCGATAATCTATACATGCTCTTAGGCCACCATCACGTTTCGGAATAAAAAAAAGTGGCGAAGAGACAGGAGATGTTGAGTGTCTAATGAAACCTAGTTCTAACAGCTCATCTAAATAAGTTCGCAAATATTTAGTCTCTTCTTCAGAAAGAGCATATACCCTACTACTGGGTAGCGTAACTCCTGGTATTAAATCAATACGACAATCGTATGACCTGTGTGGAGGTAGAGAACTTGCTTTGATTGGATCAAAAACATCTTTGAACTCTTGGTATTCTGGAGGAATCATGATTGATGGTGTTAAGGTATTAGCACAATGTAAAACTGTCATAGAGTCAGTATGTGCTTCCTGATAACAATGTGATCTGCAGTGCGAGGAATCTAAAGTCACTGTTCTTATATCCCAGTTTATTTTAGGATTGTGTGCTGTTAACCATGGTACCCCTAAAATAAGACCAAACGTGGGAATGTCAATAAGATCGAAACTTAAAACTTCAGTGTGACCATTTTGACACACCATAGTGATGGGTGAGGTTTGATTTATTATCAATCCTGAAGATAGAGCTGTCCCATCTACTGCACAAACTGGTTCGGGTTGTGATTTAAGTACCGTAGGAATTTGTAATTTTTGAGCTAACCTTATGTCCAAGAAATTGCCTGTTGCTCCCGAGTCTAACAAGACTGAAACTGAATGCCTAATCTGAGTACTTATAATCAAAATAACCTGAATTATAAAATGCCTAGGTATGCGGGCTACTGTGTTTGCTAGATGTTGGGAGATCCGTGGAACTTGTCTTCTCGTACAAGCGATCTCTGACCTTGACGAGACTTTTAGTTTTCCTGCTGAGTGGGAGTAGATGTTAAGGCGTTTACTTTTTAGAAACCTTTGGCTTTATGGGGCAATCTTTAGCAAAATGTCCAGATCGGGCACAATATAAACATAAATTTAATTTCCGCCTTCTATCCTTTTCCTCTGTGGTTAAAGGCCCTTTAACAATCCCTATTTTCATCGGCTCTGGTTCTGACGACTTAACTTCTGCCTCTTTCTTTTCATGTTTTATTACAGAGAATCTAGCTTCTATTCTTGATTTATATCCTTTACGCTCTCCTAAACGATGGTCAAGCTTTACCACCAAATCCACAAAATCTGAATAATCGTCAGGTAAGTCTACAATGTGGGCCAGAGCATCTTTCAAATCATCTCGCAATCCCCTATAAAATAAGGAAGTGCGTTTCTCTTCTGGCCACTGAGTTTCAGTTAACAATCTATTAAACGTAGTAACATATGTCAACAAATCTTTGTTTCCTTGCTTTAAATTCAGCAATTCGTTATCACTTGCTTGAACATAAGTATGTTTTGCAAACAATTTTGTCATAGTTATCTTAAATAAAGGCCAATTATACAAAATAGGATCATTTCTATCAATATAAGGAATGGACCAATTGGCAGCTGTGCCCCCCAGATAAGAAAGCACAAAAGCCACCTTGGTTGCATCTGTCGGGAATGATTGTGGTTTACAAATAAAATGCAATTGGCATTGACTAATAAAAATATTAAATTTTGCACTATCTCCAAAAAATCGTTCTGGTGCAGATAATGGCACAACATTAGGGACTGCAACTGTGACTTGTACAGGCGATGAGGCAGTATCTGAAGTCATGCAAGTATTGGATGTCTTAGGTTTTGTTCCTGTTTCTAAAGAAGTTTTAAAAGTCTTGGGAAAGGGGTTATCCCATAAGCTTTCTCTTGGTTTATAACGAATCACCTCCTGACGCAATTCTAGATTTTCTTGTTTTAAACTTTCAATTTCTAACTGCATCTGGCGTAACATTGCAGTAATAGCATTATCTCTTTCTGTGTCCTCTCTAAGGGCATGCGCCATGGCTTGACCATCAATTCTATCACTATCTGGGTCCATATCTCTCAAGGAGAACCTTATTTTTTGTGAAGGCTTGCGCTTCTGTTAACCTTCACTCACCTGAAGTCCAGGTCGTTCAACTTGAGAGATGAGACGTAAGTTCTCTCTGTCCCCCAAAAACCTATACCGCCTCACTGGATGTGTAACTCAGCTTGGCAAGAATTGATCTCCGGGGGGAAGGGGAAGATGGGACAAAATAATAAACGAAAAGACACACTCCGCTGATTGCAGTTCGACTTGACGCAACTCTTTTCCTGCTGAGGGTCGTTAATCTACCTTGCTTATAAACTACTTCTTCTTCAGCTAAAGTATACCGCATTCAAGAATATAACTTTCTGTAAACGTGGTTCAGATTCACCATAAACGTTTTTCATAGCAGTGCGTTGTCTAACTTATATCTTTACAGTTGTCTGTGGAAATAAAATATCAACAAAAAATAACAACATTCATTTCTATATACTGATACTAATACGCAATGTGACGTAACCTTTGGCACTAACTTACTAATAATCAACTTCCATATTATTGTAGGTCTTAAATCTTAAATGTTCTGTTAAAGTCTTCCTTTTTTCTCTCTTTTGATTTTAGGCACAGTCTCTGCCGTTCGTGATTCCTGGGGACTGTTCAAGAAATCCCAAGGTAAGTAATCGCAAAGTTCTATGAAACGTTAATATTGTTTTCCCTTTGTGCGTGCTCTGTTAGCAAGCGTCCTTTACACTGAAACAGGTTTCTGGGACAATGTTCATGAACCCCTCATAAAAAAAACAAATGACCGTAAAGTACAATGAAAAGGTAAATACCTGATTCCCTGCATGTGCACCTCTTTCAATGCAAGCGATTATAAAGAGGCCTTACTTGACTATGTTTTCTTTTTGTTGCAGGTCGGACTGTGGAGAACTCGGGACCGGAAAGGAAGAATCCCCGCGTTGCTGTCTCCATAGAAATCAAGCCGGAACAGGAACGTCGCTGGAAACCTCCTCGCACTGAAAGGTTGTCATGGAGACTGCCGAGGAACACACGGAATCGAAGCAGCACTGGACATCAGGTGAGGAAGAAGAGAAAAATGAGCGCAAGCACATTCTACTTGACTGCAGGGACTTTTATAGTGTTCCTGATGGGTGGGGTTCTTCAGTTGGGGTGGGGTGAGGAAACGTGGGAAGCATGCCTCAACTGCTGGAAAGGCAACGTGCTGCCTATGCAAATGAGCCCCTGGGCTCCAACACAATGCCTCAACTGCTGGAAAGGCAACGTGCTGCCTATGCAAATGAGCCCCTGGGCTCCAACACAAGTATTGCACCAAAGTTTCAGTCCACAAAACAAGGTAATGAGGTAAAATAAAAAACCACCATGACATGTGCAAACAAGGAATAACGTAAAAAGACTGTTAGTAATGCCCTATATAACAGAGTGATGATCCTCATAACACAGTATGAAGCTGAGCAATATTCTTTGTACAAACCCTAACACTAGGAGAGGGGAAGAAGGAGTGCGTACTTGGCGCATCCTTACCGGTAGATCAGTCAGGTCCATATGTTGAAGGGAATGTGAAGGGTAATGATTTTACTTTTCTTTTGGACACTGGTGCTACCCGGTCTACTGTGAGAACAGCAGACATTCCAGACCTTCCTCTCTCTGGAGAAGCTATCCAAGTAGTGGGAGTAGCTAATCGAAAGATTAGAACACCTCTTACCGAACCAATGGAAGTTAAAATTGGAAATTTTAGAGAAATGCATCAATTTGTAGTGTGTGATTCTAGTCCAGTAAATTTATTGGGCAGAGATTTGTTGTGTAAAATGAACTGCACAATATTCTGCACACCGGATGGTGTGGCAATTCAGACCCCTGATGAAGATCATGTATATAAATTCATGATTGCGAAACAAGGTACAGAGGTAGATGAGATGTTCTCTTTGATCACAAAAGACGAGTTGCCAGAAGAATTAAAAACTACAGTAAATCCCATAGTCTGGGATTTCACAGGAAAAGAAGTAGGACTTATGGCCAATATAGACCCAGTTAAAATTACTGTGAAAGAAGGTGCAATTTTCCCGAATACTAGGCAGTACAAAATGAGTGCAGAAGTAAAAGCAGGAGTTATTGAAGAAATCGACCGAATGGTAAAACAAAACATACTAAAAGAAGTAATGAGTAGCCCATGTAATTCACTGATAATGGGTTTAAAGAAGCCTAGTGGGAAATATAGGTTTGTCCAAGACCTGAGAAAAATAAATAAGATTGTGGAACCTTGTTGTCCTATAGTGCCAAATCCAGCAGTAATTCTATACCAGATCCCTTGAAGTGCAGGATGGTTCACTGTGATTGATTTGTGCCAGGCATTCTTTTCAATACCATTGCACCCAGATAGCCAGTATCTTTTCTCATTTAAATTCGAGAATAAGGTCTATGTATGGAATCGTGTTCCTCAGGGATACACGGAAAGTCCTTCCATTTTCAATCAGATATTGAAAAAGTGCTTAGAAAAACTAATAATGCCAGGAAGTTCAGTTTTAGTTCAGTATATAGATGACTTGTTAGTGGCATCTAATACTAGAGAAGACTGTGTTGTGGACTCTATTGCATTACTGAATCTTTTGGCCAAAGAAGGGCATAAGGTCTCACCTGAAAAACTGCAGTTTTGTACAACAACAGTTAAGTATCTAGGACATCAAATTGAGAGGGAAAAAGAAGAATAACCTCTGAAAGAGTAAAATTGATTAAGAAAATGCAAATGCCTAACACCCAACGGGAAGTGAGAATGTTTCTTGGGGTGGTGGGTTATTGTCGACAATGGATACTAGGATTTTCCTTGTTAGCAAAGCCCCTAATACAAATGACAAAAAGGAAGGCAAAGGACCCAGTCGAATGGGATGATGAAAGCGTAGCAGCCTTTGTAAAATTGAGAAACGCTTTGTGTGCAGCACCTGCCTTAGGCATGCCCGATTATAAGAAAGAGTTTGCACTATTCTGTCATGAGAGAGAAAATTGTGCACTATCAGTCCTAACTCAGAGACATGGTCTGGATAGACGTCCTATAGCATATTTTTCTGCTACATTGGAACCAGTGGCCGCCGCGTTGCCAGGCTGCTTAAAAGCAGTAGCAGCTACCTGTTTGAGCATTGAACAAAGTGAGTCAATTGTAATGGGACACCCAGTCAAGGTGTTTGTTCCACATGCAGTTGTGATTCTATTGACAAGAACCCGAACTCAGCATCTTACTCCCAGTCGGATGACTAAATATGAAAGGATAATTTTAGGTGCTGAGAATGTGACCATGGTAAGGTGCACCATAAAAAATTCAGCTACCTTACTTCCAGACCCATACCATGAAGAAGTTAAAGATGATGAAAAAGAACATGATTGCTTACAAGTCACAGAGTTGTGCACAAAACCACGTCCGGATATTGAGGAACAGCCCCTCAGAAACCCAGACAGGGAGCTGTTTGTTGATGGTTCATGCCAGAGGCATGAAGATGGTAAACTGACTGCAGCATATGCAGTATGTGAATTAACTGGAATAGTCGAAGCATCCTATTTACCAGGAGTAAAATCTGCACAAGTAGCTGAATTGATTGCTTTGATAAAAGCTTGCAAAATTGGGAGGAATCAAAAAGTAACTATATTTACAGATAGCCAATATGGTTACGGGGTTGTGCATGATTTTGGCCAACTATGGATGCAGAGAGATTTCATGACCTCTTCAGGATCCCCCATTAAAAATGGACAGTTTGTAAGGGAATTGTTGGAAGCAATACAATCACCAAAAGAATTGGCTGTGGTGAAATGTGCCGCACACCAGTCAGGAGATGACTGGGTGGTAGTCGGCAACCAATATGCAGACCTTGTGGCTCAACATTGTGCCAAAAACAAAATGGCGGTGAATAAAAGGGTGGAAAGAATGGGAATCAGCTGCCAACTTTTGCTGTGTGCACCTCCTGAAACATGGAATGATGTAAAAAGATTGCAAGATGATGCTGATGAGAGTGAAAAGAATATATGGATTAAAGTGGGATGTTCTCAAAGACGGGATGACGAGGTGTGGATTTGTACTGATGGCAGACCAGTCATGCCCGACTGTCTGCTCTCACAAATGGCCAGGATGTATCATGGAGACACACACATAGGGAGAGATGCAATGATTAGGCTCTTCAGACAAAATTGGTACAATCCCAAATTCAGGGCTGTAGCAGAGAGTCTTTGCCAGAGATGTTTAATCTGCCAAATGCATAATCCAGGGAGGAAGACAATAATCGGGTTTGGAAAGATTGGAAAGGCAGAGGGTCCATTTATAAGACTCCAATTTGATTTTATTCAGTTACCACCATGTAGAGGGCTGAAATATGTACTTGTCATAGTGTGTCTGTTTTCAAAGTGGGTGGAAGCTTACCCTACCAGGAGAAATGACAGTATTACAGTCACTAAGTTGTTGCTACGAGAACTCATTCCTAGATTTGGTTTTCCAGTAACTTTGGAGTCGGATAGAGGGAAGCACTTTAACAGTGAAGTAATTAAGATAATCTGTGAAGCATTCCAAATTGAACAAAAATTGCACTGTGCATATCGTCCAGAGGCTTCTGGAGTGGTTGAACAATTGAATGGCACAATGAAATCCAGACTGGGAAAAATGTGTGCATCAACATCATTAAGTTGGCCGGATGCATTGCCACTTGTCTTAATGGGACTCAGAAGCATTCCTGATAGAAATACCGGATTGAGTCCCCACGAGATAATGATGGGAAGAGCAATGAGACAAGCACATGTTCCCATAAACAAACTGGTAAATATATCTGATGATATGGTTCTGGATTATTGCAAAGGATTAGCTGACCTAGTGCGTTCTGTCTCTCACCAGGTTAGAGAATACGCAGTTTCCAGGCAGCCTGAACAAGAACATGATCTGAATCCTGGTGATTGGGTGGTAGTGAAGAATCATACCAAAGAAACGAGTCTATCACCCAGGTGGAGTGAACCTTGTCAGATCATATTGGTTACAAACACCGCTGTGAAGTGTGCAGGATTTCCTAATTGGATTCATGTAAGCCACACTAAAAGAGTACCAGACCCTGAAGAAGAAAATCCTCAGACAGTGACGATCACTGAGGAAGCTGAAGGTTGCCCAGCTGAAGAATCACAGGAGCAAGATTCGAGGGAAGCTGATGAAGAACAACCGAGCACAAGCCAGGACTGGATACCAGTGGTGGAAATTCCTGAAGTTTACTACAGAACAAGAAGTCAAGCAAATCTAAAAGAAGTTACAGAAGATCAGATAGGTGAAGAAGAAGCAGCTCAGGAAAGAGAAGAAGAAGAAACAATAAGAGAACCTGAGCAGGCCCAGATAGGGAAAGAAAACTGGGCTCAAAATAGTGAAAAACGAAGAAATTTTGAGCAGGGACAGACAGGTTTAGAAGAATGCAGTCAGGCTGCAGAAGTACAAAGTGCAATAAGCCCTGATCAGGACCAGTTAGATCAAGGAAAACCCATTCAATCAGAAGATCTCGAAATTCTTGAACCTGAAGACGAAAATCTTGAACAAAGTCAGCTATCAGAAACTAAAAGTGGAGCTGCTGAAAAGAAACCGATCAGACCTGAAAAAGAACAGATAAAAGAAACTGTAATTGTCAAAAACAAAACTGTGACACAACCTGAAAATAAACAAACTAACGAAGAAGAAGAAAGCAAAAGGGCAGTGCAAACACAGAAAACAAGAAAAGGTGATCATTGGCCTAGTGTCATTAAAAGAGTGAAATACCACGTAAGAACCAGAAGTGAAAATCCTGAACAAGTAAACGAAGTGACAAGTCAAACAGGACAAGAAAGCAAAACTGAGAATCGGAGAAGTAAAAGACTGA
The DNA here is from genome assembly GCA_963921515.1 of Calotriton arnoldi. NCBI lineage: Eukaryota > Metazoa > Chordata > Amphibia > Caudata > Salamandridae > Calotriton > Calotriton arnoldi. The sequence continues at coordinate 592,191 of CAWUFW010007882.1, forward strand.
AACTTATTAACAAACAGTTTAAAGGTCCTGACTGGACTTACATAATTCTTGAAGACTACAAGAGCTCAGAATCAAGTGAAAGTGGTGACGAAGGAACTAGTGCAGAACTGGTCTTTGAAACAAGACCACCTTGATAACGTGAAGAAGCTGCGCAAAGAAAAGTGAAGAAAAATAGATAAGAAGAGCAATCTTCCTTGTCAAAATGTCCGACGATAGAGTTACTGGGAGATCAAAAGGAAAATGTTGTAAAAGATGCTGTGCTATATGCATATGCAGTCTAGTAGTGGTACTTGTAGCATGGTTAGTACTGATCGTAGCAATTCCCTACCTTATGATAATGGATAAAAAGATTAACAATGAAACGAAGGGAAGGTTAGATAACTTGAAGGGTAATAGAGTAGAACTAATGGCAGAAAATGAACCAGAATTTCATCATGAGATAACTGATAACGACACTAGTTTAAATGTTTTCACAAAGCTATTGTTTCAATTTGTAGATACCATGGAAGTTAGTAATTGTTATGTCTGTATGAAGTTACCCGAATCAGTAGCAGAAGGGTTAACGTATCATCACTTGCCATTAACTTATGGCATTTCATGTAGTGTATTGGCTAGTTTATTTTATAGAACAGGGAGACTTCAGTATTATTATTCAAACATAAATGTGATATTTTCTGAGGTTCCGATTCGCAAGGGTATGAACCCAGTGCTTAGTAGTCAAGATGCACAGTTTATGGGAGAGTTTTTCTTAACAATGAAATCAATAGACATAACACATGCACATAGAAACAATCTAACATGTTCTTTACACGAAGAAGAAAAGATATTTTTGAATTCAGTAGAAGATAGAAGACAAGATTTTCAATGGAAAGCTTCTGAGCATAAGACTCATTTGCCACCTTGGGCTGAGAAAGAGGGTAGTTACACACCTGGCAAGGCTCAAGCTGCTATGGCTCTGGATTTTGTAAAAACAGGGAAAATTTGTCTACATAGGTTAAGGACTGACTATAACAATGTTTTCATCGGTACCAGTGAATGTGAACACAATTTCTTAATTCTTGGAGGTTGGGGACTCAAAGGAGGAACAGATTCAGTTTTTCCTGGAATCTATTATGTGTGTGGGAATAAGGCTTACTTTAGGCTTCCTGCACGGTGGTATGGAAGTTGTTATTTTGGAATAGTATTTCCCAAAATATACCACATAAAAAGAAACACTGGGAGCAATGAAAATAATGGCGAATTAACATGTAGTAAAAGAGCTAGTTTTTCTGAAATAGTAGGTGATATATTTGGTGCATTGATACCTTCGGTGGGAATAATTCTGAACTCAAGGAAAATATGTAAATTATCTACGGTGGTTGATCGTTTATCAACGGATACTGCTGGAGGATTTCTAATGATTAATGCGGAGATGGTTGCGATTAGATCTATGGTTATGCAAAATCGACTTGCTCTCGACATTATTTTGGCAAAAGAGGGCAGAGTCTGTAAATTATTGAAGACGAAACACTATTGCACTTACATACCTGATAAAAGTGCAGAAATTGAAACATATATACAGAATATTACGAAACTTGAGAAGGAACTGATACCACTGGAAGTTGATAGTGTATGGGAAAGATTGACAAATAGTATAGCGTCAATTGGTTCCTGGTTTTCTAATATAGGGAAAGGACTTATAGATAAAGTACTAGTACCCTTAGCGGGAATAGCAATAATAGCATTGACAGTAGTAATATGGTGTAAATGTTGTAGAAAGGATGATTCGTATAATGTGACAGGAAAGGGAAAGAAAAGAAAATTCGATGAAAAAGAACTTGATGATTTGAGAAGTGAATTATACAAAAAGCTGAAAGGAGATGTGAAAAATAGAAAAAGTAAAAATGAAAATGAAATTATAGTATGTTAAAAGTTGGCATCTGGTTGTGGGTAGTAATTTGATGGCTCAGAAACGCCATCAGAGAGGGTATTGATGGAGCAAGGACTCATAAATGAGACTTGCTTGGAGGCAAACTCCTCACAGTATTAATATATTAAACTTTGTATTGTTATACTAACTTTTACATACACGACATAAATAGTTATGAAGCTTGCCTATGTGTTCTAACTAACAAATAACGCTTGTTTGTTCTAAAATGGCTGCTAAAACGCGGGAAACTTTTCTGCGCATGTCTCAACCATATCACATGGTGTGACGTCTTTCTTTGCTTGGTGGGAAAATCCTGTTTCTGCGCAGTGTGTTCTAAAATGGCTGCTCAATGTTTTCACATGCTACAGCTTGCTCTCATGTTATAATTAAATTGTCGTTTCCTTAACGCTACTAATGCGGGATAGAATTTTAAAATAAATGGGAATAGAGTAGAGAGAGTGGGTATACAGTGAAACAATTTATTTGTGATTTTAATATTTTCTTCTTGTACTTTTATTAGTTCGTAGACTTGGGCCTGGGGTTGATGAACTGAAACTCGAGAGACAATGATTCTGCGCATGCGTCTTGCATGTCTGCCAAGAAAGAAGGATGAAGTCAATCTGGACGTCGTCCAAGGCCATGACCTGATGGCCGAAATTGCTGTACCCATGTCTTTTCTGTTGAAAATTGAAACATTGTACATGGAGAATGTATAATTTTGTCGTGAGACGGGTGGGAAATAAAGCCAATGTATTAAATTTGATGGGCGGTATTTTAAAAACAATGGTCTTCAGAATTCGAACTAAAATCATATGGTGTGAGAATCAACCCCTGTCCCTGTCCAATCAGAAGTAGTGGTCCCATATTTTTGCAACATTAATGGGAGGTACATGGGCGTAGAAGGGTATAATAGATATAGAATTATCTAATTAGTTAGAAGGAGATGCTGCAACAGATCAGGCGTACACCGAACAGGCAGAAGAGCTCCAGACCGCCAAGCTGATCGATCGCAGACTGAATCCCTGTCCAGAGAGGTCCTGAGGAGGGGGCGGCGGAGTCCATTAGAAGGAAGGCACGGGAGAATCGAGGAGAAGCGGAGTATCAGAGAGGGGAACGACGCAGGCGTCGTAGGTAGAGAGGTCACCGGTCCTGTCCTGATCCTGGAGGAGGTCTTTGCTCTTCATCCTTCCTGGGTCCCATCTTTTCCAACTCCTTGGCCAAGGGGTTTTGTTCTCGCACTTTAGGTAAATATATGCAACCTTTAGTTGCGCTGCTGTCTCTATCTTCTCCTTTTTCTGAGGGACCGTCATTAATCGATACATTGATTTCTTGTGCTTCATCCTTGATATGTGATTAAGTATCATGCAGCTCTGTAATTTACTCTGCTAAATCTTTAGATAAACATTTTAAAACTTCCTGACTCAGTGATTATTTCAGGATTTATGAACCGTAATGAATGTCACTCATTTTAAACTTCCTGATTAACAGAGGATCCATTGGTAAGTCATTACTCTTCAATCAGAAGGTAATTGGTAGCAGGGATTTTGATAAAGAGTAACAACTGACACTACCAGCGTGAAACACTAGCGTAGTATGAATGTATGGGCCCAAGTGAGTATCTGTTGTATGAATGCTCGTTGCTAGTATCGCGCTGGATCAAGAGCGTCAAAAAAGTGATGCTCTAGCAGCCGAAGACTCTCATAAATAAGCCCCTTAGTGTCTTCAAATAATTAATGAATATTAAATTTGTAGAGCGCTATACTTTGCCCAAGGGCGTCAAGGCGCTATTGCGGGACCAAATGTGCAAACAAGATGATATGCTCAGACTAGAATCTGTATAAAAAGCCAGGTCTTCAAGGCTTTACGGAAGAGAGAATGTGATACCTGACCAGAAAGATCTTCCGGGAGGGAGTTCCACAACTTAGCCACAGCAGTAGAGAAAGCTCTACCTCCCCATTTCACCTTTTTAAACCTCGGTACTGTTAAAAGATTTTTGGTAGCAGACAAATCCCTCTCGATGCACTGCCAAGCACCCAAGACTTTCAGCTATTTGCAGGGTGTTTTGTACCAACTCTAACAGTACCCAGAGTCAGGACCATTCATAGATGTCTGAGGGGACTCTCCTCCTTCATGGTCCCAAGCAGGTCCACCCTTTATTAGTTCCAAAGGGGAAGGTGGAGAGTGAGAACACAAAGGTTAAAAAACATACCAGGCCAGAGTGCCTTCCACTATAGACAGGGATTAATCCTTGGTGTGGGCCTGTCATTTCTCCTCTGATTTTCAAAGGTTCTTCCTTGTGTCTACCAACTCCCTACCCAGTCCAGAGATGCCCGAACTCTTTCAGATGCTGACTGATGCTTCCAGACAGTAGTCCCACACAGCCTTCTGGAAAGTTGCAACTGAACACACATTAGAAAAGTTATCTCACTGAGCCAGCCTCCTACCAGAGAGCTCTAATGTCTCCCTTCTAAGACTTCGAAGAACGCCTTGTGTGTTGATAGTTGCCAGGGGTCTGCATACTCTCCCTTGTCCTCTTTGAGAACATTCTTCCAGTGCTTGCTAAAGAGAGGCAACTTATAAACATATGGATATTTCACACTAGCCCTTTCACCTCGAGCAGAAGTTTGATTCTGCAGAATGGGTGTATTGTTTTTTGGGAGCTTGAAACTCCAAGCTAGCCAGCAAATTAGGTAATCTAGTATGTCAAGGTAGCTTAAAGCATGAATTTCGTTAATCCTGGCTTAGTAAAATATGCCTAATTTTAAAATACAGAAAGAAACACGTGTAGAGAAAACTATTTCTGTATGTGCATCATTGATTTATGCAAATATAATTAGGTTCACAAACAATTTAAAGACTACAGTTTAAATGATAATTTTAGTGCATTCCCAGTTGAATTATAAGGCCTTGTGAGTCCATTACCAATTTTATTTTGGGACTCATCTGTACAGTGCTAAGTATCTGCAGAAAAGATATTTGGCCAGACAACTGCCTTCCTCGCTTATCACTCACACATGTGCACACATGTAGTCTGTACAGAGCCTCTTCCCACAGGTGTGCAGAACCAGAACTTATTCCAAAAATAGGGCACTGAGGGTCACTGTGATTAGGGCTCAATTATGGTGAATCTCTTATAGAAGAGTTGAAAAACCAGAGTACCAAACCAAAAAATGTGGGGATTTTCATGGGTGAGTATTTGCATCCCTACACCAACCAGCATGATATGTGACTCATCCACAACTACTGTCAATACCTAGTCAAATCTCTCATCCAGGGTCGCAACATGAAAATCATCTGTCCCCATGTCACATTATGGGCTTCTTTACTTGGATGAAGTTGTCTATTTTGAACGACAATGGAATGTTCAGCTTGAAGATTCCGTTCTAATTCATGGGCAGAAGTGTTACACACCAGTGTCGTAGTGTTACCTTAGGCTGTGATCTGCTACCCCAGAATCACTCAATATTGATTACTAAGGGGCAGATTTAGCACTCAGCAATCTTTACTCTGTCCGTCAGAATGGCAGAGGACTACATATTAGCTACCCTGATAGAAAGAAGAACGCCATGTTTGAGTTCATCGTAGGCTCAGCAATAATCGCTTTGCATTCATAGGAGCAGCCACCATGATGGCTCCTGGGAAGGCACAGAAAGTTTGGAGCGTGGCTGCAGGGCCGGACTGGGAACCGAAACCGGCCCTGGCAAACTGCTCGGCCAACCCGCAGGGGAGGGAGGCGAGCTGGTGCGGCCGAGCTGTTTGCAAGGGCCGGTTTCGGCTGATTTTGTTACAGGGGGCCGATATTGCTGGCCCCGAATAACAAAAACGGCTCCCCTGGGGCCCAAAATCGGCCCCCACCCTAGCGGCCCAACGGGGAAACGCCCGGTGCCCGCTACGGCCAGTCCGGCCCTGCGTGGCTGCCATCTTTTAGGTGGGTGGGCACAAAACGTACTTGTTTTCAGAATCAAACTCCCAGAGTGGGAGTTTGTTTCTAAAAACAAAAAAACGAATGGCCCCCATGCCACACCCTGAGAGTTTTCTCTTAGGATGTGGGGGTCATGATATTTTTTTGTGTTTTACCACTAGATTTTAACCGACTGTTTTAAAATATATTTGTTTTTTGTGTGCTCTTCTCTCAACATGAATCTGTAGATTTAGTTCATTTATGTCAAATACACATTGTATAATTCCAATCTTCAAACAGATGGTTCAGTTATGTCAAAGGTTAGTCAAAGTCCTGAATTAAATCATGATTAAAGCAAAACTGCCTTAAATATTAATCTCAGAACAGATGCCAACACGCTTCATTATTACCATAGCATCACTTAATCAGTGTGTTCAGGATTGTTAATATTCATAATCATAAAATTTACTGAAAAAACAAAAGTTACAGGGCAGTTATAGTTACCATAGCTAACTATAACTAACGCCCCCACAGTGCACTGCTTATGACCACATATTACATCACTCATGACATGGTCAGTGACATCACTGATGACTTCTCAAATGACATCACTGATGATAATGCTGATGACCTCATCCACAGAACCACTCACACACCCACTCACCCCCATGGCACAAGGGGGAAGACCTTTGCATACTACTAACGAAAACAGAGAGGAGGGATGGCGCAGCCCCCCTTCTCTGGGCCGATTTTGACCCCGGGGACCCCATCCCCTGGCCTTAATTAAATTGGGAAGAGGGGCCTTGCAGCCCCCTTCTCAGGCCAATTTAGGCCCCGGAGACCCCATCCCAGGGCCCGGCCATAATTCAATAGGGGAGGGGGGATCATGCAGCCCCCAATCCCCGGGCTGATTTCAGCTCCGGGGACCCCATCCCCTTTGGCCCGGCCACGTCTCCCTAGATGCCCTGGTCCCTTCCCGATACTGGTCCCAGGTTCCGTGTTTCTGGTCCAGAGAGGACCCGGCTTGGCAGTTCGGGCTGGACTGCTCCCATGAGGAGTAGGGTCAAGACTGATTTGCTTATGGCTGGATCTAAACTGAGGTGGCGTAGTGAGCAAAATAATGATGGATTTAAGCCAGATCTCTTGGCTGGGGGTGAATGTTTGATTCATTCAGCATCCGTCCATCATTTGTTACTGCAGTACTTTTCACCCTAAGTGGGATGGGTATGCCCAGATGTGGGTCCCTTGCTCGCTGTGCCACTAGACACAAGCTATACCAAAGGGGATGATGGACGGAGCGTTAAAGCAAATCAAACACTCACCCCCAGTCAACTGATCTGGGTTTAATCCATCATCATTCTTTAGCTCACTCCACCACCCCAGTTCAGTATGCCCAGACGTGGGTCCCTTGCTCACTTTGCCACTGGATTCAAGCTAGCCTGGCTGATGACGGCTGAATAGCCAGAAACCGGTCCCAGGATGCTTGTTTCCGGTCCAGGGAAGACATGGCTTGGCAGTTCGGGCTGGACTGTTCCCATGAGGCACAGGGTCAGACTGATTTGCATATGGCCATGTCTGAACTGGGGTGGTAGAGTGAGCTAAAGAATGATGATGGATTAAACCCAGATCAGTTGACTGGGGGTGAGTGTTTGATTACATCAAACTCTCCGTCCATCATCCCCTTTGGTATCGCTTTGTTCGCACTAAGTTGGCAGGGTATGCCCAGACGTGGGTCCCTTGCTCACTTTGCCACTGGATTCAAGCTAGCCTGGCTGATGATGGCTGAATAGCCAGAAACCGGTCCCAGGATGCTTGTTTCCGGTCCAGGGAAGACATGGCTTGGCAGTTCGGGCTGGACTGTTCCCATGAGGCACAGGGTCAGACTGATTTGCATATGGCCATGTCTGAACTGGGGTGGTAGAGTGAGCTAAAGAATGATGATGGATTAAACCCAGATCAGTTGACTGGGGGTGAGTGTTTGATTAGCTCAAACGCTCCGT